>MTQE01001141.1:20524130-20541852 GCA_014337955.1 Aspidoscelis marmoratus
CAGAATTACTCCTGAAATTATACACCCAGATCAGTCAGGATTTACTCCAAACAGGTTGATTTCAGACCCAACAAAATTACTTTTATGTGTTATATAATACACAGCATAAGCACAAATAATACTTGGCATTGTTAAAGCTGGACATTTACACATGATACACTAAATCATACACATTTACAAACTATTCTTCAATCAATGTATTTTGGTTCCAGATTTATTAACACCATTAAAAATATATATATTTTCATTCATTCGTTCATTTACTTACTTACATTTTTATCCTGTCCTATACCCAAAGGTCTCCGGGTGGGTAACAACATCTAAACTCAAACATCATTAAAACAACAACACTATGTATTAAAACAGTAGTGTCTGCAAGTGGGAAGGGAAAGTATATCTCCATTTAACTGAAGGCTAGGGCAAAGAGGTGCATCTTTACTGCCTTCCTAAATGTGTACAGTGAAGGAAATAGGTGCACCTCAAGGGGGAGACTATTCCATAGCCTAGGGGCCATCACTGAGAACGGGTGCCCACCATTTTTTCTGCTGAGGGTGGTGGGACAAGCCCTGTGACCTTTCCTCCAGATCTTAAGGTACAGCAGGTTGATATGGGAGAAGACCTTCCTTCAGGTATTTGGGGCCCAAGACATTTGGGGCCTTAGAAGTTAAAGTTAACACCTTGAATTGGGCTCAGTAGTGGATTGGCAGCCAGTGCAACTCCTTCAGGACCAGTATGATGTGCATCCAGCCAGTTGTTCCAGGAGGTTTTTCTGCCAGCACTAAGTACCCATTAAGTACCCATTAGGCTCAGCAGGAAGACCCCATTTTGACTGCAGACCCCATTAGAGCCACATTTGTTTCCACCAGTTCTAGGGAAATCCGGATTGAATTGGTCCTTCAGCACCTATAATCTAGATTTCTTGTAGACCCCATTAAGGGGGTCTGCAATGGGATCTTTAGGCATCAAATCCAGATTATACAGAGCGCATTTCCACCACGATCTGGCAATGGGATCTTGGGGGGGGAGGTGGATTCCAAAGT
This sequence comes from Aspidoscelis marmoratus, assembly GCA_014337955.1. Lineage (NCBI taxonomy): Eukaryota > Metazoa > Chordata > Lepidosauria > Squamata > Teiidae > Aspidoscelis > Aspidoscelis marmoratus. The sequence goes on from MTQE01001141.1 coordinate 20,525,171, forward strand.
TCCAAAGCCTGTCCACAATCTCCAAAGCCAACTCCAAAGAATAGCACAGGCTCCGAAGAGGACCCCACGCGAGAACAATGCCAATTCTATGGACCTTTGTCAAAGACTCCAAAGAATCTTTGCAGTTTGTGGCAGATCACTCCAGAGAATCTCCGGAGCTTATGACAAAGCTCTGGAGATTCTCTGGAACCACTTTCAAGAATCTCCAGAACATCTACCAAGATTGCACCCCCTGTCCCCCCAAAAACCTGGGTCAATCTGGATTCGCCACATGGGTGCTCCAGCATTTTTACTGCGGGCAGGCTAGCACCCAATGCTATTGGGTGCTGCACCACCCGTGGGAATGCATCGGCTACCTCCCTTAACCTGGATCTACTAGATCCCGATTAGTTGAAGGACCCATTCTTTAGATCCAGATCATCTAAGATCCAGATTAAGGAGGTCAGTGGAAACCCCCCCCCCCCAGTCAGTAATCTAGCAGCAGCATTCTGCACTAGCTGCAGCTTCTGAACTATCTTCAAGGGCAGCCCCATGTAGATTGCATTACAGTAGTCTAATCTGGAGGTTATCAGAGCATGGATAACTTTGGCCAAGTCATCTCTGTCCAGAAATGCTTCAACTGGCACACTAGCCATACTTGGGAATAGGCATTCTTGGCCACGACCTCTCAGCGCAGAGTCCAAGAGCACCCCCAAATTTCACACCTGTCCTTTCCAGGGCATTACAACCCCATCAAAGGCAGGGTGTCTTCCAACTACATGGACCTGAGACCCTGCGACACAGCACCTCTGTTTTGTCTGGATTCACCTTCAATTTATTGGCCCCCATCCAGCTCATTGCTGCCTCCAGGCACCTGTCAAGCACTTCAACCACATCTCCTGATTCAGATGGCACAGAGAGATAGAGCTGGGTATCATCTGAGTATTGATGGCATCTCACATTATTACTGCAATAATAATGTGTTTGAAATTAGCAATTGCCTTGTTCCAGTAATACAGCTCAGGAAAGGCACGAAAAGGATTGTCCCTGTCTCTTTTACTGTTTGACATTGCAGGGAAGTCCTTAACTATATTAATTATTTTAGTAGTTTTAAACATAAATTGTTAAATCCTCCTTCAATTTACTTTTAGTTTGGACTAGGGAGATAGATATTAGATTATAGCCACATTAGCTGCAGTCATGTTGTTGTTTATTGCTGTATTTCATTTTGTACTTGCCTTCTTTTTTGTGTCTTGTATTGCTTTTGTTCAATACATAAAATTTTAAAAAGTTATGGCATGCAGTCTCCTACCAATCACTATTGGACAGCTGCTTGAGGAGGCACTGAGGAAGGAGGGAGGGAGATCTATTGTTGCCACTGTTTTCGTGGGACAAGCATGATAATGTGCTCTAACCTGTATTTGGTGAGACTTAGCGTGGGATTTGTGCTGTGTGTGAGTGTAGGACTGGACACAAGGCAGCTAAGAGCCAATACAAATCAATTGGCCAGATTGAGCTGTGTACCAAAAAAGGTATCCAACGTAGCTAGGATACAAATTATGCTACCTCACATATTGATGAAAGGTGAAGCCCACTGTGCAACATTACACATCTTCTGAAGAGCCAGTCTTATAGGATTTAGAAGATTCTACTTCTAGATAAATGAGTACTGATCTGTTTATATTCAGAGATGTTAAACCGTCCTGGCATTCTTGGTTCAGACTTAAAGCTGGACTTGTGCACAGTAGGCTGTACCCATACAAAACATTTAGGTTGCTTTCACACACAATAAAGCAAAAGCACCCCAGAAGCAGCTTAGAAATGGTTTGCAGGCACGATTGTTCACACACTAATCTGCCTCTCACCCCATTCGTGTACATTCCAAGCTGAAAGATGCAGATTAGAAATGGAATGAGAAAGTGAGGGTCAGATACTACCTTCTCTAAGGCACTTATGAGTATTTTTATCCATCTATTTATTTATTGCTGTGTATTAAATCAGTCTTAGAGGTTTCCAGGCATTTCATCCCTAAGATATGACAGTGAAACTATTTCATGTTCTCTCTATCCTGTAGGTAAGTCTGTAAGGATATCCAAGTAGATTGGATTGTTGAGCATGGTTGGGATCTGCTTTGTAATCCACAATATAATTAACTAATTGAACGATTAGTCTTAAGCAGGTAGATTGCAAGACTGCCCAGCTGAGGTTACCTGGAATGGCAAAAGGATTCCATGCTTAAGCAGTATAGTTCCACAGGAGTTGCAGCGCTGGGCATTGTACACTGAGGCAATAATCCTGGGCAGTTCTCAGAAATGCATCTAAAAACCATCTTCTAACGTTTGCCAGATTTTGCTAAAATAAGCCACTCTGTAAGACACACCTTGCTTTTTTAGGCAAGGTTGAAGAACCACACTGTTAGGGCTAGAAGGCAGGTTGCCCAGGTAATTAGCCAGAATTAGTCTCTAAGGACTGGAGTGCTAGCTCCCATCCCATGGGCATGGATTATGGCATATTTTCAACCAATACCTCATCGCCTCAATCCTTTTTAAACTGAGAAACAAAGGTTCCTTTGCTCTGAGGAGAGAGCATGAACCTCATTTTTTTATTGCATGAGAAATGGGTCTGGAAGGAGGCCATTTTCTGCATGACAAGAGTGTTGCCCAGTTGTCTCCATGGTGGTCACACACTACCTGAAGGCAGCAAGTGTCCTCAGAGTTCTTTTCTCATTCTGCAAGAAGGACACCTCTGAAGGTACTTACCAGGCCCCAGGTGTCCTCAGAGGAATGCTACAAGTTTAGAGGCATTGTGGGCATAAGGATGTCGTACCCCTCCCTAGGCCTTCCACTGGGTGCTTTAGGGTTGCCTGTGAGGTTGTACAAATAAATGAAAATCTGACTGAACCTCCCAGCAGAGTGGACAAAGCTGCTGGAACAAATCAACTGGACAATGTCAGTGTCATTGCTTGGTCTAAAGGTTGAAATGTCCAAAACGGCTCTTTTGGAACTGAAGCATTTCAGTGATGAAAGATTCTGAACACCCCTAATTCATAGCAGGCATGCTCTGGTATTTGAATGTTATACAATCTTGTTTGTAGAGGTCTACCCTTAGAGGCAGGAGTACTTTGATGATAGATTGCAGGTGATGATAGATTGCATATCCTATAATGTGAATGCCCTACCAATGTGTCAGATTCAGAAGAAATATTCCGAGAATTGTGCTGTGGGTCCCTTGTTTAATATTTCAAGAGCAGCTCTCCTATATTGGTACTGGCATAGGCATAAACTAATAATTACTAATTCCCTTTCTTAACGGGAATAACTTCTAAACCAAAACAGAACAAACCCATACTGTTTGCTTCAAGGGCAAAGAACAACCTTTCCTTATAGTATAGAGGAAGTTTATATGCCAAAGACAGCCTCCATATTATAGTCAGTTTGAAAATGCCACTGCTAACAGTTTTGCATCCTCATTTGTTTGAGGCTCTATCCAATAGTGCTTTACTCTTCTGCTAAATGGTCGTATAGGCAAATTGTTCTCTCAAGTGAACCATGACAGGAATTATAGTCCAGCTGATTCGTTCAGTTAGGAAGAAGATGGAGCTGGAAGGTGGTGTTTCCTTCTTAATATTAAATGACTTGATAGCACTGACAATAATTTATAACTAAAATTGTTAATTGGACTAACTGTTGGAACCAGAAAATAAGACAACTTGACTAGTGGTATATCATTTTTTTTTTAAGTAGAAAACATAGGCCAGTATAAATTGCCCTCAGTTAATCTAATCTACATTTCTTAATTCAGGAAATGTAGATTAGATTGACTGAGGACAATTTGTACTGGCCTATGTTTTCTACTTTTAAAAAAAATCAAGGAAGATTCTACCTAGTGTGGTAGTGAAAATGTCTGCAGAAGGAAACTGAGCTCAAAGAACTCCTACAATGCAGCCATGGATGTTGCCAGTTCTCTTAGGATGGAAATGAGTTAGCAGCCATCTCAGTAGCCAGATCTTCTTCTGGCTAGGTCTAAATAACTGATGAAGGAAATGCACTACAGCCTTCTCAAATTATAATTTAATAGAGAAATTCTGTACAGTGATGTGCAGAATGCCTTACAAAATTCTTGCAGCTTTTGGAAGTCCATAATATGAATGACTGGGTAGGCAATACTGTTTCCTCATCACTAACTGCTATACAATTAGATTCACGTTGCAGAAATTTGTATTTACTTTTTTTGTACTCTTACAGTGGTACTTTAATTCCCATTGAAAACAAAATAAAATTGTATTGTGTTAAATTTGATGGCTTATTATATGTAGGTTCTTATTCTAATATGATTTGATATTGCTTATTTTGCTAATGACATTTAGCCAGAGGGTGGCAGAAAGAAGCAGTATACTTCCTTGGCTTTTGTAAACTGCTGATATGCAGCAACTGCACTTTTAGAGGCTGTATTCATACACATATTTGAAGCTCTGTTGAAATGGTTAGAGATGGTTCACATGCCAGTCTGCCCCTCCCTCTCTAATGAACATTCTAAGCTAGTAAATATGGATAAGAAAGGGAATGAAAACATTGATGCTGCGTGCCCCTGCTCCTCTAAGCATGAGATGCTGGATTTTTTCTTTCCTTTTGCTATATGTGAACACAGCCTAAGAGTTAGAGCTGGAAGGATGCAGTATGATACTGTCACGCAGTAAAATACACAGTTTAATAAAAGCAACTAAATAGAGACTTTATTCTCAGCTTGGTGCTGGTAGAGGAAACTAACTCTATCTCATCCTGAATCTCATTTCCCACAATGACCAATCAAATATCTCTTGGGAAGCCTGCAAGCAGGATCTGTAACATTATCTTTCTCTTGTTGTTGCCCAGCAACAGGTACTCGGAGGCATAGACATCATAATGCCTGGGAACCTAGAGAGTTGTTGTTGCTAGCAGTCTTTCATCAGCTTACTCTTGAGGAATCTATCATGCCCTTTTAAAACCATCTGAGGTGCGTCAATGGCTACTAGAATCTGTGCCTAGGTCCTCCAGGTTAGAGAGACGGCCAGAATGCCTCTAAAGGCCATTTGCCAGCGATCAAGAGCAGATGAAGGTTTTACCTTTGTCTTCTGCTTGAGATACCCATAAATAATTGGTGCGCCGCTGTGTGGGACAGAATGCTGGACTAAATGGACTGTGGCCTGATCCAGGAGGGCTCTTTTGGTGTTCCTAAATTATGTTCAGTATGGTTGCATCTGGACATCATTTATTTATTCCAATGTATTTGGATATTCTAGAATAAAGAATGTCTGTTAAGGAGTATATTCCAGAATATCTTAATATAGTGGAATAAATAACCAATGTCTGGATGGAGCAAAGAAACTGTTCCTCTGTACTCTTTCCATACCAGGCATACCTCTATAAATTCCTCTCATGTCTTCCTTCCCTTTCCCCAAGCTAAGAAATCTCCCAATCTGCAAAGATTCTCCATACAGGAAACTTTCTAAAGGAAGAGCAGTCAAATAGGAGCAATTGGAATACAATTCCTGTTGGCCACACATGCTGAAGCTGATGGGAGCGTGACATTCTGTTTAGCCACTGCAGAGCAGATGTTCAAATCCCTTTACTAAGAGGCTAAAATTTAGTTAAATTCTATTTTTGTCAGTATATATCTATCTGAATGAAGCTTCTTGCTGCTGATGAGAAAGCAAGTATGTTGGTTTGAACTGCTTATACAGAACTAGCAGAATTACATATATAGCTACTAAGAAATTTCTGAGACCTTACCATTCCACTATATCTCTGGATTATGTGAACCACAATGTTCAGTTTACTTGGAATTTCCCATTGTAAATGCCACCTCTTTTCAAATGAGGGCATATAGCTATTTTGATAATGAGGATCTTCTGTGTTTTTTTCTTTGGAGAGTAATTCTCTCTGTTCAGCTGTAAATATATAACCTAGTAATGCTCCTACACCTATTTATTTCAGGGTCTTTCAGAAAGTATATAATGGTAACCACCCTTTTGAATTTCAATTGTGAAAATGAACAGCCCATACTGTTATGTTCTGGCAAGCAGTCTTAAGGTAAATCCAACTATCAGCCTCACGTACTTACTATCTGGTAGAGCAGAGTCAGTAACCTCTGTAGTTTCTCAATAAGAACTTCTTTGAGTTCCTCATTTTCATCTCTAGCTGGAGTAAAATTTGAGTGTGTTTACATAAGAGATAACATAAGCTGGGTTGTTGGTATTTCACAGTGTATCCACTGTTAGCTGAATTGGTTTCTTCTGTTAATGAGATAGTACTCAAAGCCCTTTTTTAAATGAATGTGTATGAACCAACTTCACACTACTGTCTGTATAAGAAACCATGTGGTTCCTTTTCCTGCTTGAGAGATCATTAGAAAGCAGCATGGACAAAATAAAAACATGCAACCATAATTATAGCAGAAATACAGTTGTCCTTTGCACAACACTATAGTTTGGCTCCCAAAAACCACTGTGAATGTAAAACTGTACAGTATTATATACATAATTGCCACTTATAGGGTGTTTTTCCACTGTCACTAAAAGTACCCATTAAGTACCCATTAATGGGTACATAATGGCATTTTTGTGCCCATTAATGGGTACTTAATGGGTACTTCTAGTGACAGTGGAAAAACACCCATAGAGAACTAGTGATTAAGGAACCATGGAGTTGTAGTCCACCAGTACATCATTTGTGCTGTGTCTACCAGTTTGTGTCAAGGGTTGCTTAGAAGCTAAGCCACTTTACTGAAAGTTACGGTGATTGCACTAGAAAAGAGAAAGCAAATTGCACTAGTCAACACAGTGTTAATGCTAATTGTGGTATTTTTTTGTTGATTCTTTCATCCTTGGGTCCAGATGAATGTTCAGTCATAAAGCAATATATGGTGGTAACTGAATATATGGACAGCAATTCATTCCACATCCTGGTTTCTAGCCATTCCTTTTACAAATCTGTTCATTATATTGCTGGCAAGTACATCTTTCCTTAGTTCTCCATTTGGTTTGAGGGCAGTGGAGAGAGGTGTCAACACTATCACAAAAGAACAAAAGTAGTAGCCAAAGTTAGGCATTCTAGTAGGAAAGGATGTGCATTTCCTTGGATTTGTATGTTTTCAGTCTAAGGCTTGTCACTGCTGTATTGTAGTTATGGAATAATATTTTAGAAGAATCAGTAAATGCATATATAAAAGGGCATTCTAGGTATTGGTTTTAGAAATACAGTGGTACCTTGACATACGAGTTTAATTCGTTCCGTAACCTTGCTCTTATGTCAAATCGCTCGTATCTCAAAGCAATTTTCCCATTAATCAATTCCAGCTCCCAAAACACCACCTCAGTTGTTTTTGTTATGTACTGTACTGTATTTACATACTCGTATCTCAAATCTTGTTCTCATCTCAAAGCAAAATATCACTCGCTCAGCGGCTTGTATCTCCGAACACTTGTATGTCAGGGCACTTGTATGTCGAGGTACCACTGTAGTGCTAGACTTTTTTTTTAGTCTATTTCAGTATCTCTGCCTAAATTCATTCTGTTTTTCTGATCCCAGTTCTTTGGTCTCAGATATATTTGTGAAACAATAGATGGGCAGCATCATGGGCAAAAATAGCGCAGGGTAGCCACCTTAGAAACTGTGCATAAGCTTAAATGTCTTGATGTATCTTCCATTTAAACGCACATTACACTCTACATCTCTCAAAATCATGAGCACTTACGATAACTATGAGCCAGCAGGCCAGGTCATTTCAGAATCTGTAAATCATTGCTTGCAAAGTCACAAATGAATATGGAGGCCAAGAGTACTTCTTTATCCCCTTCTGTAGTGTGCAGAATTTAGTTCCAGGTCTTCACTTGTGTTAATGAAGAATTCCATTGAAGTGAGGAATAGTGAGTTGCCTAGTACTACTGTACAATACAGTGGACACCAAACAGCTGGTTCTTGTTTAATATTTTTGCAGCTTTCTACCAATGCAGCGTGTTAGTGCTTGTTGAATTATTCTCAGTATATGTACCATTGAGTGGGGCTACCTTCACACACAGTTTAAAAAAGCAAGCAAACCACCCCTGAGGTGGCTTTGTGCAGGCTTTGAGATTGCTTGCAGGTGGGATCATTCACATGCCAGTCTGAGTAATGTATTTCTTAATAAACACCTAATTCCTTTCAAAGTCTTCATGTATAGATATATCTGCACTATACCGAGAAGAAGTTTTTGTCAGTGTCATTTCAACAGCATGGATTTTTTTAAATAAAATCTGGTCTTATTCCAGTAGACACATTGCTAAATGAGAATTGGCTGAACAGACTAATAATTAGCTTTTTTGATTATGTTAAAGGCCAAAAGTGCTTCTATAAAAGCAATTGCTACCTCTACGATCTTAATATTTCTGGTCTGTTTTTAATACTTCTCAAGTATGCTTGCATCCCAGCCTGAACACCAGAAGGTAGAATGTGTCAAGCCACATGGAAGCAGTTGCTTCACTCTCTTAAACTGCAGTAGCCTTTAGTGAGAGCATAAGTCCTGGATTGAGCCTTTGGCCTATTAGCTGAGCAGGTTGCCTCATATAGGTGGCATGAGGTTCAAGTCCAGGTTCAACACAAGTGCCCATAGGCATCTTTGCTGGTTGCCCCCAACAGCTGGTCTTGAGCATAGGACTTCTAGTACTGAGATACAGTAGACCACAGGTATCATGAATGGCAGCCATGATCTGGTTCGCTTCTGAACCAAGTCAGGCTTTTGGCCATCACTTCATCTTATTGCAGAGAATTCCATAAGTTGAGGCCTATTTGCACTTAGGCCTCTGGTATGCAATTAGGACAGCTCTAATTGCACACCAGAGGCCTAAGTGCAAATAGGCCTTTGTTTCCTCTACACCCAAAAGCTTCAGATGCTTCACTTGGCACAACCAAACAGTGGCCCTAAAAGGCTGCTGAACTTCCTTTCCCATCATTCCTTGTCATTGATTGGACTGCCTTAAACTTCTGAGAGTTGCAGTTGTAACCTTTCTTTGGTAGTCAATATCAGAGAAATAGTTGTGTTAGTCTAATTCACAAAGTCCAGCAGCACTTGGAAACTAACAGGAGAAAAGTTAGTGGCATGAGCTTCCATAGACACGTCTTTCTTTGGTAGTAATTCGTCCAGTTCCTTGATCACCGTGACTGCTTTTTCTGAACCTTTGTCATCTCTGCAATATACTGTATTTTCTGGCGTATAAGACTACTTTTTAACCCAGGAAAATCTTCTCAAGAGTCGGGGGTCGTCTTATACACCGGGTGTTGTCTTCCTATACGGTGAGTATATCCCAAACTCTATATTTTAAGTGGAAAGTTGGGGGTCGTCTTATACACCCAGTCGTCTTATACACCGGAAAATACGGTACTTTTTGAAGGTTAGTGTTCAGAGCTGGAAGGTTGATCCCTTGTGACTACAGACAAACAAAATGATTATCTTTGGTAGAAAATAACTTTTTTAAAGGACAGATGTTTCATTCTTACTTTGTCAGGACATTATATCTAAAATGCTTAACAATGAATAGAAAGTATCAATTACATAATATCTAAAATACATTGGGTTTTGCCAGTTATCCCAAATCTTGCTGTGTTTAAATCTGGTGCTACTTTTTCTATGAACAAAATTAGCTATTTAGCTTTCTAGCTTGAAAATTGGTAATCGCTAACTCTAGTTACAAGAATGGGAACTGGTAGCTCTCATTGAACAGGCTTCTGAATCCATCAGAGGGCTAGCCTCAAGGATCTATAAAATCTTGATGAATTGTACTATAGACAGGAAGTTAGAAACTATAAGAGGAAATTGGAATATGGATTTAGGAACTGACTTTCCACAAGAAAAGTGGGAGAACTTAATAAATAAAAAGCATAAATGGTGGTCTACCACTTTGATGAAAGAAATTACCTTAAGTTTGGTATAGGTGGTATTACACCCCCTTAAGATTGGCTAGAATAACTGGGAGTGCCAGAATGAACTGCTAGAGGAATTGTGGGCAGAACCCTACCTACTTCCATCTAGTTTGGGAATGTCCCCCAATCAGACAGTTCTGGCAGGAGGTTAGTGTGAAAATAAATAATATGTTTAAATTAGCAATCCCTCTTCAGCCAGAAATTTTCATTCTGCACACATTTGAAGATAGCAATATACCGGATCACCTTCACCAGCACCTACATTGGTTAATTTTTGTGGCTCACCATAGAATAGCCATTAGTTGGAAGTATGCAGACAACTTAAACATAGGCAAATGGTGCCAAGAACTTTGGTATATTATGCTAAATGAGATAATGAATGTACAAGGACAAAGCTATTGGAGAGGTCTAGATGCCAGTGAGATGTTACATGTATGGACAATCTGTATAGAAGAAATGTTAGCAACAACAAATTCAACATGACCTGAAAGAGAATTTTTGATGAAATGGATTGGAAACATCTCATGTTAAATTAAACTTTGGAGTTCATGAAGGGACGGGGGGTGGAGGGTGGGAGTAGAGTCACGGGTGAAACGCATATTGTATAAAGAAGGAATTGTTCATGTTTATATTGTTGACTATTAGAATATGTACAAAAATTCAATAAAGATATTATAAAAAAAAACCCAGTAAGGCTTATAAACCAATATGAAGAGAGAGGTTCTGAGCACATGATTGAAAGCAATCAGTTTTTTTTTAAGGCTGTCAATTCATATAATCAATTACAGTAAAATAATGAATGATATATGAGAGAGAAAAAATTGTAACTTAGTGTCGGGTTCCTGAAAGTTATATATAGAGTACCACATACAGATGCTTCCTATTTGAATAGCTAACAATAAAAAGCTTTCATGTACAATGGAAAATAGCTGTATGTGGAACCTGAGGGACCCTCTTAGATCACATTAATAGAGAAAAATGAGCAATGAAGTTAGAAAATGGTGCTTCTTCCTGTATTCGATGAGGAACTAAATTGCCTGTTTAAATCTGGTACTACTTTTTCTATGAACAAATTTAGCTATTTCGCTTTCTAGCTTGAAAATTGGTAATCACTAACTCTCTAGTACAAGAATGGGAACTGGTAGCTCTCATGAAATTAGAGTAGGGATGTGCACAATATTTTCCCCCATGTTTGATTTGCTGTGAAACAAGTGTGAATGAAATTCAAATTCATATGAATAGAACCACTTTGAATGTGGAAGGATTCGAATCCACTGCAAATGTTCTTCAAATGCTATTTGAATCTAATTTGAATTTCTGCTTCTAGTCACCCCTCCAAATATGCTTTGATATGCTCCGAACGCTTTTAATCCTCTCTGAATCAACTTTAAATCCACTGTAAATCCCCTGCACATGTGACTAGGTAACCAGTTTGCTGCCTTCCCGTATTTGTGAATATAACGAAGCTTTGAATGAATGCACCAAAGCATTTACTTCACATTTGAAGATCAATGTTCGAATGTAGCCAATGTTCTATTTGAATGTGGATGTACAACTTCATACAAATTTCAAATGTGCACACCCCTAGATTGTGTACACCCTTAGAATAAAGTACACCTTCTGCTATTGTTAGCCAGACACGTTTGGCAGATTCCGTTCATAAGGACTGTGGAAGAAAGGCAAGACCTCTAGTTAGAAGCTCCACTTTTGTTGTACCGAACTGGATTTTTATGTCTTCTGGATTAAAGCATGACTTGATATGATGAAAGCAAGATTTCCAATCACAGCTTCACTATCCTTGTGGAGTAGCTTGCAGGCCATGGCTATCCCTGACCTTTTTAGGTTCAAACTAGTTGAAATTACACTGTCTCCAAACAGTGAGAGGAAAATACAGGATCTTATTTAGATTTTGCAGTTGGCTCTCTATGTCCCTGATGGATGGCAGCGCGAAATCATGTGGCAAGTAGAAACCCTTACCTGTCTGGGCACTGGCTCCTGTGATGGTGTATTGCACCCTTCTCGGTATTTTGATGATGTGAAATGCACAAAAGTGCTTGATCACTGGCCCCTGCACATATGACTTGCCCATTTTGGGCCCTACATGTGTGTGATGACCATTTCCAAGATGGCAGCTCCTGGGAGCAAGCTCCCAGACAGGTATACCCATTTTGCTCTCCAGTAACTTGAGAGTTACTTTTCCTAGAATATTGATACCTTTACATCCTGGGCCCCAGGACAAGCACAGTAACTTTAGTGAAGTCACCTAATTTTGTGTTCCAGGAGTGGCAAAGTCAAAAAAAGTGGGAACCCCCAGTGAAGTATTAGTGATCAATAAGGCAGTGTTGAAACTCTTTTTAAAAAGGCACCTTAAAGGTGGCTCAGAGAGGTTCAGACTACTGGTTGCCATGCATATTTGTGCTCATCATATCTCCAGAGCACATTAAAAGTCAGAAAAAAGCACGTCCAAAGCACATTGAAGATGAGAATGGGATGAGAACACAGGTGCCTCACATCTATAAGATATTTTGTGCTGCCTTTTTTTTACTGCATGTGAACACAGCCAGTCTTCCCTTCCATTGGATTGTGACCTAATGTCTGATATTTATGGACAAATCACAGAATATTTGCCATGCAGTTTGTAATGATATGTATAACATTTACAACTTTATAGTTTTCTCTAATGTGAACAGTTGTAGATAGAAAAATTCTATTACAGTTCTGAAAGTACATGAGGGAGACTTATTTGGGAGATAAAAGGATTTACTTTAAAGCACAAACTAATTTTCATATTTCATTCTTTTCAGGTGTACTGCATTGATGAAAACAGCTTACACAGGGCAAAAGAATAAAAATTGGTGAGGAAACATTGGATGACTTATTCACAGAAGAAATATTTGTCAAGTTTTCCATTGTCTGGATGCCTGAGCATTTCAAACAAAAAACCTTTATTCTTCCTTCTTGTTCAATAAATATAAAATTTGATCTGCTAGCACTTGTGAGCGGTTAACCATAAGAACTTGCTAGTAGACCACAATGGCTAGAATTAGGCTTGCTGTAAGAGTTTGCCATTTGGTGCTGGGATTGCTTATAAATCCACTTGGTGGGTCTTCCATACAGAATAGCGAATGTCCACAATTGTGTGTCTGTGAGATAAGGCCATGGTTTACACCTCAGTCAACCTACAGAGAAGCTACAACAGTTGACTGCAATGATCTTCGTTTAACAAAAATCCCCAGTAACCTATCCAGTGATACACAAGTTCTTCTCTTACAAAGTAACAACATTGCAAAGACTACAGATGAGCTTCAGCAGCTTTTTAACTTAACAGAACTAGATTTTTCACAGAATAACTTCACTAGTATAAAAGATGTAGGTTTGTCAAATCTAACTCAACTCACTACTTTACACTTAGAGGAGAATCAGATCACAGAGATGACAGATTACTGTTTACAGGATCTGTGCAATCTTCAGGAACTTTACATAAATCATAACCAAATCAGTTCCATTTCTGCAAATGCATTCTCAGGCCTGAAAAATCTTCTAAGACTTCATCTCAATTCCAACAAACTGAAAGTTATTGATAGTCGTTGGTTTGATTCTACACTTAACCTGGAAATTTTGATGATTGGGGAAAATCCTGTGATTGGGATATTAGATATGAATTTCAAACCACTCTCAAATTTAAGAAGTCTGGTTCTGGCTGGCATGTACTTGACTGACATTCCTGGAAATGCTCTGGTAGGCTTGGATAGTCTTGAAAGCCTCTCATTTTATGACAACAGATTAGTCAAAGTTCCTCAGTTAGCACTTGAAAAAGTTCCAAATTTGAAGTTTTTGGATCTTAACAAAAACCCAATCCATAAAATCCAGGAAGGAGACTTCAAAAATATGCTTCGTTTGAAAGAACTTGGGATCAATAATATGGGAGAGCTGGTCTCTGTTGACAGATATGCACTAGACAATCTTCCTGAACTTACCAAGCTTGAAGCAACAAACAACCCAAAGTTATCTTACATACATCGTTTAGCATTTAGGAACGTTCCTGCCCTGGAAAGCCTGATGCTTAACAATAATGCCTTGAATGCAGTATACCAAAAAACAGTGGAATCTCTTCCAAATCTGCGTGAGATCAGTATTCACAGTAATCCCCTCAGATGTGACTGTGTGATCCACTGGATAAACTCAAATAAAACTAATATTCGTTTCATGGAGCCGTTGTCCATGTTCTGTGCTATGCCGCCAGAATACAGAGGACAGCAAGTAAAGGAGGTGTTAATACAGGATTCCAGCGAGCAATGTCTTCCAATGATTTCACACGACACATTTCCAAATCATTTGAATTTGGATATTGGCATGACTGTCTTCCTGGATTGTCGGGCTATGGCAGAGCCTGAACCTGAGATTTATTGGGTTACTCCACTTGGGAATAAAATCACTGCTGAAACTCTTTCAGACAAATACAAGCTTAGCAGTGAAGGGACTCTGGAAATATCAGATATTCAGACTGAGGATTCAGGAAGATATACATGTGTAGCCCAGAATATTGAAGGTGCAGACACGAGAGTGGCTACCATAAGAGTAAATGGGACACTGCTAGATGGTACTCAAGTGCTGAAAATCTATGTCAAACAAACAGAATCTCATTCAATCCTTGTATCTTGGAAGGTTAACTCTAATGTCATGACGTCAAATTTAAAATGGTCATCTGCAACAATGAAAATTGACAATCCTCATATTACATATACGGCTAGGGTCCCAGTTGATGTGCATGAGTACAATCTCACACACTTGCAGCCTTCCACAGATTATGAGGTTTGTCTCACTGTATCAAATCTCCACCAGCAAACTCAAAAGTCCTGTGTTAATGTTACCACAAAAAATGCAGCATTTGCCCTTGACATTACTGACCAAGAAACAAGTACTGCCCTGGCTGCAGTTATGGGATCCATGTTTGCTGTTATCAGTCTGGCCTCTGTTTCTGTCTACATTGCTAAAAGATTTAAGAGGAAAAACTACCACCATTCTTTAAAAAAGTACATGCAAAAGACCTCGTCTATCCCTCTGAATGAACTCTATCCACCTCTTATTAATCTCTGGGAAGGTGACAGTGAAAAGGATAAAGAGGGTTCTGCAGAAACAAAACCAACTCAAGTGGACACATCCAGAAGCTATTATATGTGGTAACTCAGATGATATTTTGCTTCTGGTAGTAAGGAGCACAAAAGACTTTTTTGCTTTATTCTGCAAAAGTGACAAGTTTGAAGACTTTTGTATTTTTTGACTTTGCTAGTTTTGTGGCAGAGCAGTGAGGACAGGTGGATATTTCAAGATTTTTTTAGTATAGCGTATCGCAATTGTTTTGAAACCCACACACAAACAGCAGCTTCACCTAGCTTCCAGTTTTTTTAGTTCTGCTTAATTTAACAGTGCTGTTCTAACTATGGAAAAACTAAGGAAAGGTTGGGATTGCTGTTTGGTTTACAAGTCGTACGACCCCTTTCTTCTGAAGCCATCAACAAAAAAGTACAGTGTCTTGCAAAACCTTACTCTACCAACTTGAAAATACATTATACCAGCTTTGTCATAATCTGGTCTAAGGAATCTTTAACTTGAGATGCGATGACAAGATTTTGAACAATGTTAGTTGGCTGTACTGTAATGTTGTATCAACTGATTTGAATGTTTTTTGACTATGAACAACCGTTTTTGTTTCTTTTTTATAGTTCAAGAGACTTAGGTAAAGCTAACAAAGCAATTAAAGTATGTACACTTTTTTCAATGTAACAAACTAAATGTTAATTGCTCTTTTAGTATATTTACTAGAAACTTTTAAAAGAAACCTTTAATTTTTTTTCTGTGTACTCCACCAACACTTGGCATAGAATGAAGGCAGAAGTATAATAAATTATAGTTTTTGTTTGGTTTTTTAGAACTGTTGCCATAATGTATCTTTCGAGTTTCATCACTATCTTTAATTGGTGATTGTTTTGACAAAATCCGTCAGGCTTATATAAAGTTGTGGATCTCTGGATCACATTAACCCCCCACACACACACACACACACTTGATATATATATATCAAGGCTGTTAATATATATATATACACACACACACATACATGTGAGTTTGAAGTCACAGGTGGTTTAAAAGAAGCTGACAGTAGAAGTGGATATTCATTGGAAGGATATGTGTTAGTGTAAAACATTTGATTATATATCAGATATGAAACTATATACGTTCAGTGCAAAAATACACATGCACACATACTAATATACCTTACTATGCTTTTTATTTAAACTGTATCCGCCTGTACTAAATAATGCCTTTTGTTGAAAGAACAAAAAGTCAATTCATCTCTAGTTTTTAAGATGACAAACACAATCTGACTTATTATGAGCTGAGTCCCAAGAAGTTCAAAACAACTTGGCCTTGAATGGATCAATATGTGATTAGCCTGCTTCTTAAATGCTTGTATGGAAAATGAAAGTTGTGTTCAGGCATAGTTTTAAAAAGCCCTTCAGAGACAACTCAGAGGTGGTACTATTGCACATCAGTGTGTCCAGTACCATCTGATTCCACTTCTAATGCATGTTAAAGGCCAGCAAGAAACTTCTAAAGTACATTAGAGATAGATGGGAGAAATAAAGCCACATGCTACCACGTTTTTTAAAAAACGAATGTGTGTGAACACAGCCAACAAAAAATTTCTATTATTGGGTGTTCTTCCCACTGTCACTAGAAGTACCCATTAAGTACCCATTAATGGGTACT
>MTQE01001141.1:20542001-20556540 GCA_014337955.1 Aspidoscelis marmoratus
TACCCATTAATGGGTACTTAATGGGTACTTCTAGTGACAGTGGAAAAAGAACCACTGTTTGATGGCAACACAATTGGGTTGGTGTTTTAAAATTTTAATATATCTTTACAAATTTTGTAAGGAAGCTTTAGTCGTGCTATTTTTGCTTGTTTCCAGCATGGCAAATAGAAGTCTATTGATATCATTGTTTCATCATCTGAGAGAGCAGGTGCATGGGTGCTGAAAGGGTCCTTTTCGAGTCTCTTAGCACACGAAACCCACAACTTGTTTTTAGATTTTCCCTATTTCTTGAGAGGGTAGTACACTTAACAGTATTTATGAATGAATCTTTAAAGATACAGATAAGAAATTATCATTACATTAATTCAAGCCTGTGTTCAGCTGCATCCCAGAACATCTGACCTTTCGCAACAGATGACTTTGATGCTTTGTCCTCTAGAAGAAAGGATTGTGCCTGACTCCCTTAGGAGTAAGGGGTCTGAAGACACAGCCCATTGTTGAAAAAGAGAAAATTTTCTGGCAATTATTTTAAGCTATGGACATGAAAGGTCTACTGCTTTTTACCAATCTTGGGCCTTCCAAATGTTTTAGACTACACCTTATGTCTATTTCTATATCTATATTTAGGGAGGGAAATGGTAGAGCATTTCATACAGAAATGGTAGTGACAGATGTTCTTGTCCAAGACCCAAAGAAAACAAAATAACTTTGGGCTCAAAAGATTCCAGACGAAGATTACCACGGTTTGCTTAACATCTGTGACTATATGATATGGTCTAGATTTCAAGAAAGAGGCCAGAATCTAAGTGCTCTCTCTGTCAACCTTGTCTTTGAAAACAAGAACATACACACAACATATGAAGAAGTGGTGTGTCGCACTTAACCCCCCCAAAAAAAAGCAGATAGTGATGGTGAGATTAAAGTACAAATTGGTTCTTATCCATCCAGATGTCTCTGTTACATGATGATAAGTGTAACCCAAAACTTGCCAAGGACACTTAAGCTGGTGCTGTCGGCCTGTTTTCATAGTTGCTCTTTCCAAGGTGACCCCCTCTTCCTATGTCGCTTACCCGTGCAAGGTTGGGGATATTGAAACTAATTTTGCTTGCCAGCCACTGCCACACATTCTCCTACTCTCACTCTCCCTACATAAAAAATCTGCAGCTTCCACTCAGAGAACCTTATTGTTCATCTCTGCAAGGTAGCACAAGCTGAGCCGTAGAAAGATTCCAGTTAATGATTTATTTATATTTTGTCTTAAATTGTTTCTTCCTCTAATCCATCAACAACTTCCTCCTCTCCTTTTTTCTTGGTGGAAGAGTTCTCCCTTGGATGCCAGGGCCACTGAAGATTGTGTCAGAATGATTCAGATCAAATGCAAGCAACTCAGCAAGTAGAATTTTAATTTTAACCTTCACCATAATCCACCTTGCTGCCTTCATTCTAACGTGGGTAAATGAGAGCCGTCTCCTTCGGTGCTACTCTCGTTCTTCCTACACAATGCAATCTGACACACTATATAAGAGAAGCCCCCATGTAATTTTGTTCATTTATTCGAAAACCAATTAACAGCCTGGATTTTCTTCTCTTTGTAAAACAAATGATCTTTGACACCCAAGTATGAAAGTGGTTGTTGAATATTGAACAAAAGCAGCTGCAGAATAAACGGGAGGTTCAGAACTGGCTTAAATTGAATGTGCATCTTCAATACTGTAATAAGCCTTTTCCCAGCACTCTGCCAATATTTCCGCCTTTTCTGCTTCAAAGATGCATCACTGTAATATCGTTTGATTACAAGCTTTATATGACAGTTTGATAGGCGATTTGGGTTTTATGGGGTGTTTTTCCACTGTCACTAGAAGTACCCATTAAGTACCCATTAATGGGTACAAAAATGCCATTACGTACCCATTAATGGGTACTTAATGAGTACTTTTAGTGACAGTGGAAAAACACCCAAGGATTACTTTTTTTTACACATGTTGAACATAACAGAAGTGGATCTAGAACTGTCCTTGTGGCTGATTCAAAGTCCATGGTCACAAGGGAGTTGGCAGAGGAAAGAAAATAGAGATGTACCAAACTGGTTTGAAGCAAAAAAGGATGTTTGAAAAGTTTAACTCAAATATCCTTCCTGTTTGAAAACAGAATTTGAATTAGAGCTGAACAAAGGGGTGTTCTAATGAACCTAGCAGACAGACCCTGTTCGATTGTGGTTTGAAGATTTTTCATGGGTATTCGAAATGATCCAAACACAATACTGTTCAAAGAAAAAAAGCCTGAAATCAAACTTGAAACCAAACACCAAAAAGGTGTGTATACATCTTCTAATTCACTTTAAGTGCACATTATTTAACCTTGCATTCCTGAGTCAATGAACTGAAATGCAGCTGTTTAAGCAAAATTGTGAGAGGTGCAAGATTCTGTGTACCAGTATAAAGGTGATAGGTTTTAAGAAAGACTTTTTGAGGGGGAAATAAAATAGTCTTGAGTACATATTAGTGTAAAAGCTCCCATGAAAAGAACATGGAAAATTATAGCAAATGGGGTATATAAAGAAACCTTCACAAATTCTTCACAAAATGGCATAGAAAATGTATGCAAAATTCTCCACAAAATGGTGTAGAAATATATGTAACAGTGTTCCCATTGAATTTTTAACCTTGTACACTCCATTCAGATATACAAGACTTTGAAAGTGAACAGTATAAACATCTTGATTCTATCATCACACTCCTTTGTTGTCAATATAGTACCTACCAGATATTAAAATCCAGCTTCCTTGAATTGTAGGCAGGATGATCTTCACAGGAGTTCAGGAGAATTGGATTCATCAGTTTTCTTCTCCTTCTCAGTAATACTTCAGTAATATGAAATACTATAAGGTCCTTTCAGTTGATGCTTATCATGAATGTCAAGTCTTGCTACACCATGCAATTATGTGCCCCTAAACCATGCGCAGAAATATAAAATCCACCCTGTATGGATTGCAGAATCTAAGAGTACCTTATATTTTCTCTTTCTTACTTTCCCGAGGTCAGCTGCAGTTTTGAATGTGGATTGCTCTGTGCAGAAACAACATTGGTTTAATGCCATCAGTTCTACGATTATTTAGAGGACAGGAACTTTTAAAGAAGGTATTATGGAACTGTTCTCGTCTTCCACAGAATTTTAAAAAATGATTCTGCAGTAGGCAGCAAGAAGCTGAAAAATATAATAGCACTGCAGATATTATTGAATGACAGTCATCTTTCATATCACAGGGGTTTGCATAGCACAGTGTTGCTCTGGGCAAAGTAAGAAAATATGTCCTCTCTTGCAGAGGGTTATGGCAAAAACTGCTGGCCACATAAACAGGCAGTTACAGAAGGAACAAGCAGAGCATGGTTTTCCTAACACAAGTGCAGCAACTCAGTGGTTCCCAGAAATGGCCGTGTTACACATGAGATGACTATTTTATTGCAAATGCAGTTATCTCAGATTAGAGGACAGTGACAGTAAACCTTTGCTTTTTTTTTATTACTTGTGTTCTTCTTGCTTACCTTTCCCATCTAAATAGATATTCCTCAAGTGCCTTTCTGTCTTTATAGCCCAACGCTCTAGTCTATAACCTGCAGCATTAAAACTTCTCTTATTTCCCAAGTCCTTTATTTAACACTCCATTTCTGACCTGGAGTTAACAGCAGAGCACATCAACTGTATTTTCAGTAGCTTCAATTGCAACTTGAGGCACTCCTGAGGGAAGCCATAACTTTATTGGAAAGCTACATTTAATTTCCGCTAACAACAGAGGGAAGATAAAGCAGTCTCCAGTTAGCACTGCCCTCAGCTATGTGGTGTCAAAAGGGAGGCATGGGTCTTATCCATAGGTTTATGTTTCATGAATTTTAGTTAATCTGCATGGAAAACAGAAAAAGGTGATAAAAGCAAAAGAGAATAAGGGCTGGTTTTGAAAAGGTAATTGTGTCAGTCCCAGATCCTTATCCTTACAATAATTCATATAGTATAGACCCTTGTGGCTTTATAATAGCCCTGAGTCTTACATTAGTAATCAGCTTCAGCACTGTTTCCCAGCTATTATCATTTCATGACATTTCCCTGAATTTTGTATACATTTACTCTGAAAATTGTCTGTTCTGGAGCAACTTCTGAAGCACAGCTTGTTAATAAATGGACAGTCTGGGGGAAGACCTTTTCCCATGTAAGAATAACATTCTTCCTTCCTTGACAAGGACTGTCATTGTTTTAGTCATGTTTTTTATCTGTTATTATTAAGATATATATACAAAATAAACCCATTCTGCTGATATACTGCCAACTGAACAGAGCTGACTAATACTGGCAAGGAAAGACCTTTCCCTTCTGGAGCTCCTAATGTACTGAATAGCCACATTTCTTGAAATAATATATTCTGCAGTTGTGTTTATGGCACCTGCTTAAAGCATATTTGTGTGCCCAGGCAACTTCTGGTTATTTGGCCAACTGTAAATTATTGTTTCTTGAAGAAATTTTAAGCAGCTATTACTGGAGGTTTTAAGGCTTTAAAAAACAACTATTTTTTTGTAAAGCAACTACAGAATTTGCCCTGTGTGGTTCTCACATACAACATGGAAAAGATAAAATGTCAAATTCTATACACTGTTTAACTTCCATGTAAGTGCACTGATTTAGGGTCTGAACACAGGCATTCCTATTAAAGTATCTGCAATGGATAAATGTTCACTCTCTGCTTGATCACATTTAGGGTCAATACTATTTATTTATATTTATGTATTTATAGCCTGCTGTTCACTAAATAGCCCCAGAGATAGTCACAGTATCAATAAAAACATTAAACATTCCTAATCTGAAAAGTTAAAATATAACCCTCCCATCTCAGTAGGACCACAGTATGAAGAAGCTAAACATAAAAAATTTGGATGAAGAGATGAGTTTTAACTAGGAATTAAAACTCTGTTCTTTAAGTTCTGTTCTTGAACTCCTGTTTTTTAAAAAGTTGTTTTTGATATTCAACCAAGATTTGCTTTGTCCTGTGTTCTGGAATGCTAGGAAACCCTTGAAGTCACTCTTCCCTGCGTCATCCTTCAGGTGTTTGAAGAACTATATTATATTTCTTCCCAGTTTTCTCTTCTCTAGGCCACACACTCCTAGTTTCTCAAGCTATCAAGATCTTTCAGGTAACAGCCTACCATTCTGCCTTACAGGGATGGGGTTGTTTTTATGCAGAGCAGGAGATACTATTCTGACAATGCTTTCTGCCACCTTCCTGCTCCACCAGCACAGTGTGGGCTTACCCACAATGCTCTGTTCCTAACAATCCGCCCAGCTCTATTTTCAAAGAGGCAGAAAATGGCAAATTTCTGGAACCATTTCCTGCATTTTTTGAAATAGATCCAGACAGAAACTTCAAAGCTGAGGAACTTTCATTGCTCAGCTTTGATGTTAGTACAGGCGGGACGGGGGTGGGGGCAGCCTTGTTACAAGAACACCATCAGCATCCAGGGTTGGAACAAGCATTCCGATCCATGAAAAACTGCAATCTAGCATTGTGCAGATCCTACTTTTGAAACTGATGAGACAATAAAGCCTTCCCAGGTCACAGCAAGATCATCAGATTGTTTGATTCACTGAGACTTGTTAATTGGGCCTCTAACAACTTTGCTCTCAGTAATTTGGAGTCAGAGAGTGTAATACTCCATTTCTTTTGTTTCTGCCCCTTCCCTCACATCATAGTCTTGTTGTTCACCCTTTGTCCAGCAAGAAAGTGAGCCTAAACAAAGTACTGAAAGGGTAATGATGGAGGGTCAGGTAGGGACAAACGGCTATTGAGATGTTTAGAAGACAGGTTCTGAATACATAAGCAAAAAGCAATTAAAACTACTGCCTAAATTGCACTTTCTTATTCTCATGAATTCATTAAACACAGAGGACCTCCCAACGGTAGTGTAGCTAAGTAATTTTAAGCTCTAGACTTAATAGTCTTATGGAGGGAAGGGGGCTAATGAAACACAGAATTAAAATTTATCTCTCACACCCCCTGCAATTCCTTGCCTTCCAACAGCTTCTTTGTTCCTGAACTGTGATGAGATCTAGAGTTTGGCATTCCTTTTATGACTTCCTTTTTTTAAAAAAAATTGTAAAATACTTCTGAATTTTTCAAACACATTTCGTTCATTTTGATTACAGAAATCAAATGGCTTTTCCTTTTGCAGGCCAGATGCTAAATGTATCAACTAGAAAGTAAGTACTATTTTATTGCTGAAAAGAGCCATTACTTCTGAAACAAAAGAAATCAAAATGTATATCATGCCCGACTGACCAGTACCTGTGAGATTTAAGTAGTTAAAATCTGAGTTAATAGAAAATGCAGTTCAGCTCATATGTCTTTGGGTGTTTTTGTATACACTGCATAAGCTTCAGAGTCCAACAAGTGAATATCAAAGAATAACAAAGTTTTACAGTTCAAAAGATAGGAGGTTGCAAGATGGATAGCATTCCCA
This sequence comes from Aspidoscelis marmoratus, assembly GCA_014337955.1. Classification (NCBI taxonomy): domain Eukaryota; kingdom Metazoa; phylum Chordata; class Lepidosauria; order Squamata; family Teiidae; genus Aspidoscelis; species Aspidoscelis marmoratus. The sequence goes on from MTQE01001141.1 coordinate 20,548,502, forward strand.
CCTAGAAAGTATCCACATGGGATCTTTAAGCCACTTGAGGACCACAGCAAAGTTGTGATGTGCACAAATGTTTTTTTATGTGTGTTCGATGCATATCAAATTGAATGCAAGAAAATGTGTATTTGTTCAAATAGATCCCCTTCAAATGTGATAGGATTTGAGTTTGATACGAATGTTTGATACAAATCTGATTCAAATCCCTGCCATGAATCACCTACTATTGCTTACGTATCCCCTACATATCCTCTCTGAATGCATCGAATCTGCTCTCAATCCACTTTGAATTCACTCTGAATCTGCTTTAAATCAATTCCAGATGTGACTGGGCAGCTGCTTTCTCACCTCCCCAAGTTTATGAGTGTAGTGAGGCTTTGTATGAATGTGTAGAAACATTCAATTAATCTTCGAATGCACATTTTGAATGTGACAAATATTTGTGCACATCCCTACTGCAACGCCTTTCTGGTCACACATATGTGTGTTGAGGTGGTCCCTTAGAATGGACCATTCAGACAATCCTACACTAGGATCTCTCACTGAATCCTAAGCAGTCATTAGAGCTCTCTAATGGTAAACCTCTAACGTAATGGCTTAAGTAGCAACACAGCTGCCAGACTTGAATTCTTTGCAAAAGCACAGGAAAATGGCCAGCTTCCACAGCCATTTCCTGTACTCCCTAAAGGAGTTCTCAGGTAGTAACCCTGGACCAGGGAACAAAAGTTCCTACGTTGAGAGAAGCAGCAGGCACGCAAAGAGTACAGTGGAGTGTCTGGAAGCAATGAGGGGATTTGCGAAGATTGCCCAAGGAGCAATTTTAGTTTACAGCAAGCACTGTCTTTGACCTCATGCAGATCCCGTTGTAGTCAGATGGTGGTAGAACTACAGAGAATTGCTCTTAACATAAGAAGATATAGATGAATGCCTAAAAGCGGAATACAGAAATAGCATAACAGCTAATGATACTGAATGCCCAGCTCCTTATATTTAATAATTTCAGGGCCTTTAAATAAGCTCCTGTTTACCAAAATCTGGATAAAAAAGAGCTAATACTTTTAAGATATATATTTATTTGGCCTCACAGTGCTCACTTCCAAGCCGACATTAGAATATCACCTGTTCCCAGTAATTTTCTTTCCACATTATCTATCCCAAAGGTGAATTTTTTGAATGATTTAACACTGAAAGAAAACAGCTTGTCACTTTGCTAATGTATTCTCTCACTCTGAAAGTGGACCGAAGCTTAATTAAACCTTAAGTGTGACCACAGCCATAGAGTCCAAGAACGCCCCCAGATTCCGCACCTGTCCCTTCTAGGAAATTAAAAGCCCGTTGACAGGTTTCAAAAATTTTGAGTGTGAGAGGTGCAGAGCAAACAGACCCAGCGCTCCCTACCATGGCAGCCAGAGCAAGTGCTTTGTCCTAACACACTCCATTATCCCCTCTCATGAGGATGAAGCCTATGTTCAGAGGAAGAGACAAGACTGAAATTTTGTTAGTACAGACCTGAGTGTTAAGTCTTCTGTCAGCACGTCTGAGGCCAGATCTTAAAACATATGCAGTATTTTAATTATGCTTGGCTAGAGCATCACTTCCCTTTATATGCCATAGATACATGCATCAGCTGCTGCTTCTCCTCCTCCAAAGAATTCTGGTTCAATGCTCAGGAAATCTTTTTTTCTTTGAAAGGGACAAAAGGCAAGATCAGTGACTTTTATCCCCTCACCAGGGAAGGTTTTCTTCATTATCTTTCTTAATGTTCTAAGAGAAGAAAATATATCAAAAGAAATCATTAGTCATAATCTTTTTCAAATATTTCAGACCACCTTTGCAATCGTTCATAACCTCTCTGCTGTGAGTGAAAGCAATAATTGCCAACAATTCATGGCTGAATGAGCCATTAACAACTGAATCAGAAGATAAATCTTTGAAGGAAAATCTTTTTGACATTTTAAAATGTTGGATATTTAAAAAGAAAAAATGCTGGAATTGATCAAATGTCTTGAACTACTTGTTGTTTCATGCAATTTTCCTTTTAAAATCATTATCAAAGACATAGAAATGTTGTAAGAGAATGACGAGATTTAAACTGTGGAGAAGTGGAGAAGTTTTCAGCTCAACATATCATCTAAGGCCCTTTTCTCACCAGTCCATATTCTAGAATTTATTCCAGAGCACAGGGCTGCTGCCTGCATGGACATGCAGGAAATGGCAGAGCTGCCCCCCAAATCTGTCTGCAGTAGATGACAGGCAGACCAGGATAGAGTGTCCAAAATGGTGCCCTACCCCAGTATAGCTGTAGAACTCTGAGGTTTACAATTGGCCCAGGGCTCATGTATCAGCTTACAGAGGTGGATGGGACATTCCTGTGGTCCAATATACTATGCGGACCCTTATTGATGGCACTCCAGGAAGGGCTGCCAGAAGTGGGTTCACCCAAAAATGGCCTCAACAATGTAATGTAGTACAAAAGTATGTAGCAGAATGGGCTATCCAAATGTGGATGGTCCTGTCTTGCTCCAACAACAGCCTTTGCCACTATGGGTAGATTGCTTGTTCTAGAATGGGGTGGTGGTTGATGAAAGGCCCTTAATGTCACTAGAAATCCACCAAACACAAGTAGAGTTAATTTTGTTGCATCTGCACACATGAAAAAAGTGCCTTGAACAGCTTGAAGGTGGTAACATGCGGATATTAATGTTCCCATCCCACTTCTAATCCATATTAAATACTTTTATAAATGCATCTTCTAGCCTTTAATGTGGATTGGAGGCACTAGTGCATGGATGCTACCAAGCCACTTTCAAGCCACTTATTACTATGTGAGAGATGCAGTCTGTTTAAAAAGAGAAAGTGCAGCAAGTTTACATTTAACATGCCGGTTAAATGTAAATCTCTAAGCTTAAAATCTTCCTGGACTTCCTAATATAATTGAGGTCAAGCTAAGTTCAGATAGTAAGCTCTGGAGGTCACATGCCAGCTGAATAATTGCCTAAGCCAAACAAGTAATTATACTAGGTTAGGTCAGACAATGAATACTCGTTTACCAGTCAAAGTATCTCACAAAGCTTACAGTTTCAAACGTTGATGAGTATTTTGGTTGAGGTCCACCAAGGATACTGTCCACAATTCCGAGTTGTCCTGTAGGCCAGCAGGGGGTGGGAACATTTGCTCACTTAGCCCAGAGATAATTGTAAGCCTCTTCATCGGAATCATTTACTTATTTTGCTACATTTGAATATTCTGGATCAGGCCCATGCAAGTGGCAGGACCCCCACCCAGCACCCCCAGTCTGCACTAGGGTTGCGTGTGCGTGAACACGGCTTACCTATTTGGCGCCAGGCAGCAACTGGGGTGAAGAGGCCGGCTGTGCTTTGTGACTGTGCGTGGCGGGGTCCCTGATTGGCCAGACACCTGCCTGGCTTCAACTGGCCATCTGCACATGTGCAGGTGCCTGGCCAATCAGGGGCCCTGCTGCGTGCAGGCACAAAGCGTGGCTGGCCCGATCATGCTAGTAGCTACCAGGCAACCACCAGGTAAGGAGTGGGCATGCGGGTGTGGCCGTGGGGCAGGGTGGGTGGGTGTTTGGGGGGGGGGTTTCCTGTGAGCTGCAGGAGCCCAATCTGGGCCCCTAGAGCGTGTGTGACCCCAGGGAAGGGAAGTGCCAGGGCTGTCCACCCCTGGCTCCAAGGGAACCAATGGTGTGAGGCCTGGGGTGGGACTTGTGAGTCCCGGGATGGCCGTTCGGCACAAATGCATCTAAGACAGTTTTCCATCCACACATAGGTAGGTAAAAGACACATTTTCAACGCATCCTTTACCTGCCAGTGAGGATGGGAAACTGTCTTAGACGCGTTCGGGCCAAAGCGCTCTACAGCATTTTAGCTGTAGTGCAAAGAGGCCTCTTGTCATCAAAATTCCCTACAGAAGAAGAAGACTTGTGAAGGGCTGTGCAGTTTACACAGGCGATAATCACAGGCCATATCAGAGATGCACTTGCCACATACCTCCTAGGGTTCAGTATATGCATGGTCCTACCCTGGGAGCACTTGCTACACCCTTGGTGCTCCATAGAGTGCTAATTCAGAGAGCTTTGATAGTGCTCTGCAGCATTATAACAGACTGAGCTGCCTTCATTTACCTGGTCTGTTTTGGTTTTCATTGGTGAGTACAGAAAAAAATGGCTGACTTCTGCAGCCACTTCCTGTGCTCACCAAAAATACCCTGGATGGAAACACTGAACTAGAAAACAAAGATTCCCAGCTTCAATGTTCCTGTGGCCCAGAACTGCTAAAGGCAAGTGAAAATCACCCTACTGCTGCAATGAGTGAATGGATGCCTAGAAAAGATTGGTCCATGAGCAAACTTCACTGATGGCATAAGTTTTGCCATCATGTGGAACCTCCCACAAATGTGTATATGGATCTATAGTTTTTGTGTATATGGGACTATAGTTTAGTTAGCTGACTCTCCTCCTCCTCCTCCTCCTTCTCCTCCAGGCCTTGGATATGAACCTTTTTTCCAGAAATATATTTCACCTTGATATTCTTCTACAACTATATTGGTTTCATTGATTTAGTTGTCAGAATGTCTTGAAGCTGTCCAAGGCAGAATGTGCATTTGAAATGGCATTTAGAAAGTGAGTGATACTGGTCACAAGTTTTTATTCCATCAACACCTGTTTCACTGGCTGAACTGTTAAACCTTTTCAACTGTCGGATTCATTTTTCTGAAGGGTTGTGTGGAGTATGATAGTGGCTTATAAGCATTATGTATTTGTAAACATTTTAAAAACTGAGCATATACATTTCATGCAAATCAATGGAACTTCCATCACTGATACACTGAATTTTCTATGACTGAAAACAGGAAATCAAACTTCCTCTTTCTATTGCTCCAAGGATCCATTTGTCAAGGTTCTGCTCTGTGGCTAATGCTAGGAAGTATTGCCCATTTTGAAAGCTGTAGTTTTTAAAGGGAGAATCGTGAATGGGCTAAACATTATACCATTATTCTAATTTGCTCCTTTGATCATCAATTATGATACAGAATTGAGCTAAATATTAGAAAGTCTGCATGAAGCTTTTAATTGGAGCCAGCCCAGGACATTTGCTGCCCAGAGGAGGAGAACACATTTGGTATGATCTCTAGGTTAAGAAGCAGAATATTCAGGGCCAATATAGTTATTTTTGCATCTCAGACATGAATTCCGACACAGGAATATGAAGGATTACAACAGAAAACAAAAAGATATCTTAACCTACTCTCTGGTTCATCGATTCTCTCCTGAAAATGTTCTCTGAATGTTAGATATAATTTCTCCTTGTCCAGCCAAGCTGCAAAACACTTGGCCTCTTGCTGTATTTCTCTGTAAGGCAGGGAGATGGAGAAGACATCAGGCTAGAAAGCTTAGCAGACTTATTCCTGCTGTCCAAAAACATCCATTGGTTTATGGTTGATCAACTTTTCTCAGCTTTGGAAACATGCATTTGTGAACATAATGTGATGTTCAGTTCACTCTGGCTAGCATAAAGTGTTAAGAGTATTTTAATAGCGATCTTCATTAATGTTAGTCTTATTTTTATTTTTTTTAAGTAGGCATTTATAGCCAGTATATTCATTTTCATCACACCTGTGCAAAGCTGGTTGCTGTTATTATGCTTTACAGGTAAGTGGATGATGGCAGATGTCCTAATTCAAACCAATGCAGTTTTGCTAGCTGGGTTAAGGAACTGTATCTGCAAATCGGATCTATGCACATAGTTTTTCTGCTACAAAAATTCCGGAGAACAACTGGAGAGCAAAGCCTATGGCAAAGCCTTGCTGGCAATATTTGAGGAATCACCATGCATTGAAAGGACACCCTCAACAGTTGTTAGCAGATACATAGAATAGTTTTGCACCCCATTTATGATATTGTATGAGTTTGTGGTCATTTGGTAAATCTTTATCCTGTTTTCCTTTTTCCTTTACTATTTCTCTGATCTTTACCCTTTACAGTTAACTTAGCTATTTTCTTCATGCTTTGGTGTCAGGCTGTCTTAAATCTTTTTTCCCAACCCATTTTATATAAGTCAAAATGTCAATGGGAAATTTTCCCCCCCATTTTCTGTTAATATATTTGTGCATGAGGTGGAAGCTGAAGGGCAAATTCTGGAATACTTTCTGGAAGATGATATATTGCAGAACAAGAAAATGTTTACTGTTAAAGACAATTATTAGTTCCTTTTAGTATCTCCCTTATCTTAGTTTCTGGCACATACAGTATCTGTTTTTATCAATGTTTCTTACGGTATAGAGTATGTGTGCACGATGGGTAATGGTGGCGAAGAAGGGGAGAATGTTTAGAATAACACTAGAATGTCACCTGCAGGTGTTTTATGGCACACAAGTCAAGGATGCTAGATCTCAGCAGGATCAGTATATGGTGCCATTTGCTGCTGTACTGGTCTACCACTTGTCCCATAACCACATAGAGAGCTAAGGGGTGGGGTACCATAGTACACAACAGGTATAGAATGGTGGACCATTGTTTGGAATATATTCTGATCCAACGCCGAGTATGGAAACAGCTTGAGGCAAGATCCACACAATGGCAGAGACTCTCTTGAAGTATTGAGTAGAACAGTATGAATGTAATGCTGTTTATCAAGTGGTGGCTGTCATGCTGTGGGGAACTTTTGTTCTCTGTCTTTGATGTTTCTGGTCAGAAATGTTTTCAGAAACACAGGAAATGGCCACAGAAGTCATTTCCAGTTTTCCAAAAACAGGGCTATGTTGTGCACCTAGAAGAAAGTGCCTTGGTAAGTCTACACACCCTAGCAGCAATGCAACAGCAGAAAGGTGGGAATCACTGTAAACATTCCTCCTAATGCTGTGGCACTGAAGTTCTTTAATAAGCACTGACACCAACCTCTTTGCTGGAAAAATGTGAATCATGTGGGCCTTGTGCTTTCCCAACACACCCATGGCACCACAGTGGTGCCATGCAAACCCTGCTTGAGTAAAATCTGACTTTCCACTTCCTGCTGTGAAATTCAATGGAAGAAGAAACAAAACAAATAGTAATTTGAAGTCTGGCAGAATCCTCTGGCATCCTGTGATTGTATGAATTAAATGTTTATTTTTGGCACATTTTACTCTCCGGAAGGGGAAGAAGTCTTTGGAATAGCCTGTAGTGATCCAAAGGTCAGGATCATAAAGGGTTGAGGAGGAGCAAGGCTCCAACTGGGCATCTCCTTCTGCTCTCACCAAACCATATTTTGATCCTCTGTGGTTCAAAATACAACCCAGGAAGAACAAAAGGAGGATTCCAATCAGAGCCACATCCTTCCTCACCTGCAGTGGCATCAGGTGCGCTCGCAGCTCCCACAGGAGGTGGAGCAAGTGATGTCACAAAGGTGAAGCAAAGGCAGGTCCAGTGTATATCTGAACTCTGCAGGCATTTGACAGGTAGCATGGTTTAATGGCTAGAATGTCAAACTAAAACCTATGAGTTCCTGGAAGTTTGAAAACCCACACAGTCACACCAGCACCCTGTGTGACCTTGGGCAATTTATTGCCTCTCAGCCTAAATCTGACACAGCATTATTAAAGTCATAAAATGAAGGGGAGGCAGAATACAGGCTATTATTTTTATTGGGGGGAGGGACAATCTCTTTACTATGTCCCTTCAGATTTCAGAATGGCCTTAGTCTGAAGATACAGATAGATCCCTATGGGAAAGATGGATAAATGTGTTTGCTGATTTATTTTTAGAAGGATTTTAAACTTTAATTTTTAATTAAAAATTTATTCTCAAAAAGCAAACACTACAGCAAAAAATATACATAAACACAGAGAGAAAGAATAGGGATGTGGGGTTTTCTCACCTTCACATGTGAAGGTGAATTAGGGATATGCACACATTTTTTTGACATTCTATTCAAATTGAATCGAATACTCAAATCTGATTCAATTTGAGTCTGTTAAATTTGAATTTAACAAGATTAAATTCATTTTTACCAAATTTGAATCTATTTGTTTGAATTTTTTATTTGAAT
>MTQE01001141.1:20556563-20570646 GCA_014337955.1 Aspidoscelis marmoratus
TACCAAATTTGAATCTATTTGTTTGAATTTTTTATTTGAATCTGCACATAGAAATGTCAACAACACACGTATGTGCCCGTATGCATATTCCTGACATCTGTACACACGCATAGATGTACAAATGCATACAGATGTGGGAAAGATGCGGATCTTTAAGTACCCATCATGTACAAACCCGTACACATACGAATGTCTGGATAATTAAAATGAATAGATCCGAAATTCAAAATTTGATTCGAATGTTTACATTTGAATTTCTAGACATTCTGTTTGGGTTTGAATGTCGAAATTTGGCACATTCAATCAAATTTCGAATGCCTAAGAATATTCATGCACATCCCTAAGGTGAACATGACTGTCCTTTGCAATTGGGCTTTCCGTGCAAATTGAAAAAATATCTCATTCATTGAGGCTTTGCTGTTTTATGTATCTATTTTATGCAGACTCTGTGATTGTAGTTTTAGCAAATGTATTTCAATCTCCTTATTGATTCTTCTGTATTTGGTGACTGAAATTGAGTGACAGCCTGTACAGCTATTGTTTATCTGTTGGAGCCAGGGAAACAGGTCTTCTCCTGACTGATTCCCTTGGGTGAAAAAATTGTTGAATGTTCAATTGGAAGTTTGAGACTGCCAACATTTGTGGGTACACAAGTCACACAAATGTGAAATATGTTGACTTTTGCTTCGATACAAAGCAAGTGAAACAAAACTGTGCACGTGCCTATGAGAGAATGTTATGATTCACCTTCCTCAGAAGGTTTTTGCTTATCTGAAAAAACAAGTAAGATGATGCAGCTCACAGGAGAAGAATGCCTAATGCCTTGAATGCCTGAGAAGGAAAGTGGAATAGTAATGTCACAAGTTGAAACTTACAGTGTAATCCTTTGTTGTTAGTATTTCAATACATTTTGTCCAGTGCATGTGACAGAGGAAGAGTGCATGCAACTTACAGCAACTGTGTGGCATAATCCAATTAATACTGCAGCTTGACAAAGACCAATTTACAACCTGTTGTATTGCTCCAGCCTCATTGTGCAATTAAAATGCAGTTTAGCATTTTTTTAAAAAAATGCTGAATTTGTTTCAAAGAATTTTTAAGCTGCATTTCCAACACATTTTTCTCCATAACTTGGGTGCAGTGTTTATTATACTTGGGAATTGGCACCATAGACTACTGTGAGATTTATTTAGGATTAAGAACATAAGAGAAGCCCATCTTGTCCAGTGACCAGTTGCACATGGTGGCCCACCAAATGCTCATAGGTACCCCAGCAGACAAGGACAAACAATTGCCTACTCTCAAATCCCAGCAAATGCCCTTAGAAGTGTCCTGCTTCCCCCCATAAATATGTCTAACTCTACCTTAAAGCCATCTAGCTGTTACCATTTTTTCCGGCAGCAAATTTCATAAACCAATGACCCTCTGGGTGAAGAAATACTTTTCCAGCCCATCAGCTTCATAGAGTGTCTCCTGGTTCTAGTATTGCATGATAGAGAAAAGAAATGAAAAGGATTACATTGGTTGATGGTGTAGTTACCTATCTAAGGTACAGGCTCTGAAGCTGCAGCCAAAGTCTAGGCTCTGATGCTGCAACCACTTATCAGGGAAAGTGGTAAGACTCTTATGCACACCACCCCTGCCCCTTCCCATTGGTCAGCCACCCTTGTGAGGGCGGCTGGCCAATGGCAGCCATGGCACACATACACGCAGTGGACACTGAGCTTCCCTGTGCCAGAAGCCGCAGCGCAGCGACCAGGTAAGCACTGAATTGCGAGCGCGCGACCCGGGGCGGGGTGGGTGGCGGCGGCTGGGTCTTCCCTCTCGCTCGAGAAGGCACCATCGTGCCTTCTCGGGTGAAGGGGAACCTGGGGAAGCCGGCTGCCGGCTTTGCCATGGCAGCTCCAAAGGGCATGCACTCTCCCTGTTCGACAGCTGGGCATGCGCCAGCAATGCGGCTTTCCCCCTGCCACTGTGGAAGCGTTCGCTTCCGAAACGGTTTCAGGGGAAAAGCCAGATGTAAGACCTGGGTAGGATTTCTGCGGCAAAACCGGTTTTAGAAACTGGTTTTGCACACTGACGTGCAGACGTGGCATCCTCAGAGGGACCCTAATTCCATTCCTTTTGCGAAAGCCACGTCCTAATCCTTCCCCGAACAGGCTCTAAATCCATTTTTAGAGCCTGGGCAGAAAGGCCCTTAGATTACCTGGTTTTACTGATCCTTATTAGTGATAGAAGGAAATCAGAACTGCATTGCAAACACTGATAATATTCCAAAAAGAACTCTAATTTCATAGTATTTTTTCTTTCCTGCCACAATCTCATTTCAATTGCTTTCTGTTGATACATCTAAAATAAGTTTTGGGTTATTCATGCAGCCTTAAGAACATGACAGCAAATATGCACTAGATGGAAGTATTATCTGCCAAAACAAGTGTGTAAAATTTACACTGAAAACTCGCTCTTACTACAAAATAACACTGGCTTAACAGACATGTGGGTTTCAGAGTGAATGCTAAAACTTTCTGACATCATCCATTAACCACTTCTTGTTTCTTGACTTACAAGGTTCACTCACCAGTACACTGATTTTAAAAGACACGCTTTCCCTGTAGTTCCAGCTCATCACAATTTTCTTCTAGCTAAGAGCAGTATAAAAACTAGATCTGAAAACCTGTGAACTGGAAAAAATGTTCTGATGACAGAACCAGAGGGAAAGAAACTAACTTAACGTGACAGAAAATATGGCAGCACATTTTTCAAAAGCATATTTCTGAATTTGACCCTTTCTTACACATGTAAAAGTTTCATCCAACATCGATACAACATTATAGACTCAAGAGTTGTAATTCTAAGATTTTTTTAAAAAAGTAATATAGCATAGAATATTCTCTATACTGTATGGTAGGGATTTTTATTCACCCTTTCACTAAGCTCCTTAAGACTGAGCAATTAAAAGACACAAGACTTAGAGAGAGAAAATGGTTACAGTTTATCTCATTATTATGTTTCCTAAAAGCCCCAGCAGTTATTGCAGCCTTTACAAGGTTTAACACACTTTGAAAATATCAAGTATATGTGGAAGGGTCTAACATCTAAACTGTATGTGATTTTAATGAACCTGCTTTATCCCATATCAGTGGATGATAAAATACATTTGAAGATGGATTCAGATAATAGTATAATAATGATACTTGGATTGGCGCAGCAATAAATACAATAAGATGGACAGGAAATGCCGTACTAAGATAAATTCAAAAGAAAATTATATATAAATGGTTCCTGATGTTACAAGCTGGCTGGTATTGTACATCTAAAACACTGAGTGCCTCCAGACACTCAGGAAACATTGGTTACCTGTTCACTACCGAGCCCAATTCAATGTGTTGACACTAACATATAAAGCCCTAAATGGCTTGGGCCCTGGATATCTAAAGGAGCACCTTCTCCCATATAGCCCTTCCCGGGCACTGAGATCTCAAGGAGGTATGAGGCACAGGGACATGCAGGAAGGCCTTTTCAGTGGTGATCCCTAGACTCTGGAACAGCCTTCCTCTTGAGGTTCACCAGGCACGTACATTTTGGCCATGCCCCCATGCAAGCCATTTGGGTCTGATAGGGCATGGATTGGACCGGGTGTGAGACTGAGATCAAATGTTGCCTGTCCCCATGCCATTCCTGGTAATGTGGGTTGGGTGCGGGCTGGGTGTGGATTCAGCTGTCCCACGCATACTGCTCCACACCCCGGCACAGGGGAGCAGCGTCATCTTCTCTCCGCCTCCTCTCTCCTTGTTAGAAGCCGGATTGACATCACCCCACCCCTGTGCCACTCTCTGCAAATGCCACACCCCTCCCCTTGGCAGCACAGAGAAGCCAGGACCGAACGGAAAAAATAATATTTTTTTAAAACCAAAGCTGCTACGAGGTTTGGTTGCAGTTGAGTGGTTGATCATTTTGCGCATGTCCGCTCTACCCGGGAACCATGAGAACACCCAGCAAGCTTAAAACAGAGAAAAATAAAGCCATTATCCTGCCTGCCTTGGCGATTGGGAAACAGGGTGGTGGTGGTGGAATACTTGTATAATACTTGGGGCAGTGAAGGCCATTTGACCCCCTCATCATTTTGGCTTTAACACCATTTACTCCACCCAAAATCTCAGCAGTTGAATCTCCAATGCACAGGGCAGGAACGGCAAGCACGGGACATGAAACTCCACCTTCCACTGATGTGAGCACCAATCTCCTCCCCAAATAGCCCAGGACCACGCCCATGCACAGACAGCTCACAAAGCAAAGTGTGTTGAACTCCCAAACCATGCCCTGACCTGTTTTTTCCAGTACCATATTTGGTCCTGGTTTGGGCGATTTGGTCCGCGGAAATCAGACCAAATCTAAAATGCATGGGGACACCCCTTGCCAAACCCGATTTTGATTCAGATCAGAACGTGCATGGGGACGCACCCTTTATAGTTTTTGGTGCCTGGTGAAAACATATCTTTTCACCCAGGCCTTTGCCGTTTAAATAGCTTCCTCAGGGTGCTGTCCTGCTAGAGAGGGTGGGTGGGCGGGAGGGAGGGGATTATATAATTATGCTTGAATATTTGATCTCTTTTATCCATATTGAAACCCACCCTGGACCCGTTTGGTGAAGGATGGGATATAAATTTCTTAAATGAATGAATGAATGAATAAAAAGATGCTGTTAAATGAGTATCTTTTTGTACTTCGCTAGAATGCTTTGCTGCTGCTGCAGTTTGAAAAAAAGCTGTAAAAGAAAACGTAATGCAGAATGTTGAGACTAACACTGGGAAGGAGAGAACAGATCTGAGAAAGACAGAGAAGGCTGTGAAGAGACAAAGAAGAAAAGCCAAAATAGAAACTCAAGAGTAAAGGTTTAGCTGAAGTAACTTCAGAAGTTTGACCGCAGTTTCAGTGGCAGATGGGTGACACAAGAAGTAGAGGAGGAAGTTGAATGGGGAAGACAGCAGAGTAGGGTGCGCAGGTGAAGAAAACATATGAGAGAAAAGCACAGAAGTTTATTTCTACGTGACAGAGTCCCAGAGTAAGGTGCATAACAGACTGGAGCAGGCTTGTTGACAATTGCATCCATCCAAGATGTTGCTGGGGGGGGGGTCTTCTCTGTGGTAGCACCAATGTTGGGGAATAAACTTCTGGTTGATGTAAGGCAAGCCTAATTCCAAGCTGAAAACAATTTTGTTCACTATGGCATTCCTTTCTGAGCAGCTTCACTTCAGTTTTTAGGTCATGTATTTTAATTTTTACATATTGCTAGTTTTAAGATTGCATTTTAATCTTTTATGTATTTTGATTTTGAAAGCTTCCCTGAGCAGGATACAAATGTGAATGAATACTTAAAGTAATTAAAAACATGGTGGGGATAGCATTACAGTAACAGCATATACAGTATTTACTTATTTGAAGTATTTTATATACTGCCTTCATTTATGATCACCAACAGTATCCATGGAGCATTCTCTCCATCCACGAGACAGGAAGATTAATCAGCAGCCCTCAAATTTCACATTGTTACAAGTTAATGTGTTTGACATCTTAGGTCATTTCTGCACTTTCCTTGCTGGTCTGGTCCAGCAGGATCAGTTCAGGCTGGAACAGTTCCATCCATGTTAATGTTCATTTTCTATGTTTACTGGTTTTTAATTTGCGCCCTGAGACCTTTGGGTATACGGTGAGATAAAAATTCAAATAAATAAATAAATCCATGGACTGCTCTTCCTGTTCCAGAGCAAGCCTTCTGCACTTAGAAATCTGTTCAAGGACAGCCCCCACACTGGCTGTGAAGACTGTGTGATCTTTGAAGCCAGCTTTTGAATTTCCAAATGGCCAGGAACTAAGAACATGAGAAGACCCTGCTGGATCAGGCCACAGCCCATCTAATCCAGCATCCTGTTTCACACAGTGGCCCACCAATTGCTTCTGACCATTCTCAAGTACAGGACAAAGGCAAAACCTTCTAAATGGTCTTTAGAGGCATCCTGCCTGTCTCCCCAGCCTGGAGGATCCATTTCAAGGCATCCATTTCTAGTAACCACTGATAATCTGTCATCCAATGAATTTGCCTAACCCTTTCTTAAAGCCATCTAGGCTGGTAGCTGTTACCACTTTTTCTGGCAGCAAATTTCATGGACTGATGGCCCTCTGGGTGAAAAAAATACTTCCCCTTGTCTGATCTGACTTTCCCACCCTTCAACCTCATAGAGTGCCCTCCAGTTTTAGTGTTGTGTAACAGAGAAAAGTATCTTTCTCTATCCACCTTTTCTATACCATGTATGATTTTAGATATTTCAATCAGGTCCCCTCTAAAACACTGTCTTTGAAGGCTGAAGAGGCCTAGAGTTCCTACCCTTGGATCCTAGAAGAACCCATTTTGGTGGCACAATTTGATGCATTGCCAAAATGGATTCCCCTGCAAACCAGCCCATAAAAGCATGCCCCCTTCTACATGCCTCCCTGGACCAGTCTGACAGCCCCTAACCCAAGGTGGGCTATGCCTTGTCCAATGCAGACAGAGCAGCCTAAGCAGAGGGTGAGGCCTCTTTTTTCCTTTCCACAGTGAGGAAGAGAGGACCCAGAAGAAGGCTTGGCCTCACACTAGTCCATTCCGGGGATAAATACAGAAAGGGCTTCACTGAGATGTGAAATCCTAATATGCTACATGAAAAAACCTTGGATTTTTAATAAGTGTACTGAAGAGGCAGGTATATTGTGCATTACAAGCCGTTAACTCCTACTAAGAAAAAGGAGCCTTGTACTTTTTTCTACATCATTAGACTTTAGATTCAGAAGGGAAAAAAACTGAAAAGAAAAAATCTGGTTAATAAAAGATAAATAGACATCACCTAAAAAGCAGATGCATCAAAGAACTTTATAGCCCATTAATTAAGTTTTTGCTCAGTGAGACTGATAAAAGCTTTAGTATTGTGTATTGCTTTAGTGGAAATTGGTGTTTGTCTCCAGGAAGAGGAATATTTAAACAATGCTTCAGTTATTCTAGAGCTGTGGTTTCCCCAGATGTAATTGTGATTTAATATATAAATATAAAGCATATTATTTATGATTTTTAAAGACTTCTGCATAGAGTCTGTCTAATGCTTTACATATGATGCATTTGTGTATGGCAGCTAATAAATCACTAGCTTTCCTCAGAAGACATAGGACTGTTCTGTAAATTTCTCTAGCTTTTATTAATACTGCCCCTTTGACCACTGTTTGCTTCAGTCATCACAATTCCATACATGGTCTAGTCCTGAATTTAGAGACAGGATATTATGACTGGCCTGCAAATGAAAAATTCTAGTTTTACCACCACTTAGAGCAACAGAAAATTTAGCTCCTCGATAAGCATGACTGCAATGCTAGATTATTCAGACTTGTTCAGTTGGATTTATTTAATCAGATTTCAGGTTTAGAGCAAATCCAAAAACTAGAAGATTTCCCTAATGTCAATCAGTTATTCTGAATTTGGAGAAAACAGAAGAAGGGTACATGTGCCCCAGAGTGTACTAACCCACTCTAAATCAAATGAAGAATGAGTGTGCATATAGGGTGCACTAAGTCCACATGCTCTTGTTTTTCATGCTGAAGCTGGTCAGAGTGGCCCAACTCATCCCAACATACTATTCCCAGTCCTTCCCTCTACTGAATAATTGCTGGGCATGTTCATCGGCAGAGCTTGTCCACAGCTGCCTCAACACCACAGAAATTGCTCTCTTCAGTAGATTAAGGGCTGCGCTTATTTGCTGTTGCCTTTCAGTCAAAATCAAAATTTGATGGTTCAAAGCTCAAGCAGTTTTGATCATAGTTCCTTCAAACATGGAAATCTCCTTTTTGCGAGGCTTGTGAGTTTTCTTCATCATTACAGTTGGTGGTCTTTGATTATTCTGTCAGGCTTTTCTCATTCATACTAAACAGTACAGCAATACAGCAAGAGATGTTTTCGCTTTATTGAGTTTATAATCAAAGACACATGTTGCACTACAACACACAGTCTTAGAGGAAATGCTTGACAGTAACATTCCAGGGCAAGGGCAGAGCCAAGTCCTAGTTGCCAGGGATACGTTTAACTAAGAGGAGCAACAGGTGAGAGGACATCAGTGGATGAATGGGCTCCTCCCCCTCTGGTGATGGACAAGTGACACTAGGAGCTTCCCTTCCATGTGCTGGTCAGGAATCACCTTTAAACTCCATCTTTCAAGGCTGAATTGCAACTTTGGTCTTATGGGGAAGGGGTACCACCCCAATCATCCTGGCTGGCCTTTTCTGCACTATTTCCAGTTCCAGTGATCAGAATTGTACACAATACTCCAAATGTGGCCTCATCATAGATTTATAAAGAGGCACAATGATGCTTGCAATGCTTTGCTTGCAAGCTCTGTGCAGAACTATTTTTTTCAAACTGAAAATATATTACTCTTCTCTGCTTTTTCTTGTTCTTCTTGACATTTAATAATGGGATTACAAGGTAATAATGACTAGAGAAACTTGAGGCTGCAGGAAGACAATACTCCATGTTTCTATGCCTGAATCTCTTTTGGTATAAAACTGTAGCCAGTATTAGTTTTTGAAAAGGTCACTAGGACATGTTTAATTCTGCTTTGTAGCAAGATGCATTCATTTCTTGTATTTGTTGAAAAGCAATTGACACAGCAGGCCACATAAAAGCAAACTACTTTCCCTTTGGGCTCTAATTATCTTTGCATCTTGGCTGTCCTTTATATTTTTTTGCATCCCCACCTCTGACTGACCCACAAACAATCCACCTTTAACAAAAACTTGTAATAAAAATCATATGCAAGAATGGCAAGCATTTTCAAAATATTATTTTAGCATTGTTTAGATAATTCTGTTGAATGTAAGAACCACCTGTTTCTATTTCTATCCCATCCTATACCTGAAGGTCTCAGGATGGGTCACAATAAAACCTCTATAAAACCAGATAAAATAGTTTAGGCTTCATCCACATTGCGGAGAGACCCAGGGCCTGATGTGGACCAGCCAGCATGGAGACACGGACATAAAGTCCATAGTGCAGTGCTCCCGAACCTCAAAAGAATGCTGTTGTAGTAGGTTACTGCTTGCAGCTGCCCACAAAATACCCTGTATAGTTGTTGTGGGTGAGAAGTGCAAGTGGACATTCACCACAGGTTTGGTTCTTGGCAACAATTTTTTGCATGTTTTCAGCTATCAAGCTGATTCCTGTGTTCCACTCATGTTTACATGGGGACCTCTTGTCAATGCAAATGACGTCAGAATAGATGGAGGCCATTCTCACTTGGCCCCATAGTAAGCAATAGGGTAACATCTGGTAAGGTGCATCTGCACTTGCAGGAGGCGTTTCCAACCCAGAAATCTCTCCTGCCTTACCAGATGTTACCTTATCATTGACTAGAGATGCTGCACAAAATTGTGCACCACACACATCCCAACCCTTCCCCCTCCCATTCCATTCCTTACCTGAAATGTCCAGTACCATGACCATTCACACCATTTCCGGTGCAAAGGATCATCTGAGGTGCCACACAAGTGTGCTGGCCCCTCAGATGATCCCAAATGCAAGTGCAGGTGCAGTCAAACTGAACTTCAGAAAAAAGATGGGGGCATCCTGCCAGCAAGCGGACATGCACCTGGACACAGGTAGATCTTTGGACACGTGGGGCTCAGTGTAATGTGTACTAGCATTCCCAAGTGTGAATTCAAGTACACATTAGTCTGTCATGCACTTTCACTGTCCAGTGGGCAGGAAGCCAAGTATGAAAATGTTCCTGGAATAGTTTTACACAAAGGTCACTTTGCTGGCCATTGGAAAAGGTCAGGAATTGGAAAGGGATGGAAATGTTTGTCTCCTCAACCACTCAGATGCCCAGAAGATGGCTGAAAATGACTATTCTGGATGGTACCTTAGGTGCAATCAGGCATGTTTAAAGATGCATCTTCAAATGGTGAATCTGATTCTGCAATGATAGCTTCCCCCTGCCTTCACCTGACCCATCTTAAAGACTGAGAAAGGTCAATTCTTCAGTAGTTGGGATTTCATATCTCTGAAGTTGTCTCTTTCTTTAAACTGATTGGGCAAAGAACTATATAAGCAAAAAAGTCCAATCAGCGATGAGCACTCATCAAGACTGCAGTGTGTGGCAAAATAAGGTAGGTTCTCAGACAATTGTTTGCTAGGCTTTTTTTTTTTTAATGTCAGGAAATTGGACACATCTTCCTAAAAGGACTAGTGAACAAAGCCTCAACTGATTGCACCTTTAGAATGCATGACTTCAGTCTTACATTTTATATTCTGTTATCATATCCACACTTATGAGCTTTTCCCTGATCTGAGCTCAAACTATACCAACCTGGAAGATAACTTGGATTACAATTCTTATAAAATCCCCAAGGCACCTTAGAGATAAATAGTGTGTAGCACTTATGTTTTCATCCTATCCATAACCTATGTTTTCTCACCTACAGTGTTCATGAAAGAGGGGGGAGAGACTAACATGTGAACAATCCCACCTCTGAAACCTCTTTACAATGCCTCAAGTGTACCTTTTAAAAAAAATAATAATGTGAATGCAACTTCAATCTGGTAGCATAAACCATATATAATTTCAGTACAGACATAGAACATAAGAACATAAGAGAAGCCCTGCTGGATCAGGCCACAGCCCATCTAGTCCAGCATCCCGTCACAAACAGTGGCCCACTAAATGCTCATGGGCATCTCAAGCAGAGACAAGGACAAACATTTTCCTCCTCTTGAATCCCAGCAAATGGCCTTAGAAGTGCCCCGCTTCTCCCCCCCCCCCGCCAGCCTGAAAGATGTACCTAGGCATTCATTCTAGTAGCCATTGATACATCTGTCATCCATAAATTTGTCTAACCCTACCTTAAAGCCATCTAGACTAGTAGCTGTCACCACCTCTTCCAGCTGCACATTCCATAAACTGATGACCCTCTGGGTGAAGAAATACTTCCCTTTGTCAGATCCGACCGTCCTACCCATCAGCTTCATAAAATGCTCCCTGGTTCTAGTGTTGTGCGATAGAGAAAATATTTTTTCTCTATCCACCTTTTCTATACCATGCATAATTTTATATACTTCAATCAGGCCCCCTCTTAAACGCTGTCTCTCCAGATTGAAGAAGCCTAGACGCTGCAGCCTGGTTTCATAAGGGAGGTGTTCCAGACCCTTAAACATTCTGGTTGCCCTTTTCTGCACCTTTTCCAGTCCCACAATATCATTTCTGAGGTGTGGTGACCAGAACTGTACACAGTATTCTAAATGTGTCCTCACCATAGATTTATAAAGAAGCAAAATGACATTTGCTGACTTATTTTCTAGAAACTAAGTGGCCTGTGGGTTGACTAGGCATACTAACTCTTCTCCTAACCTTTGTATTTTAAGAGGAAAAAATTGGAAGATTTTTTTTTAAAAAAAATTGCTTGAATGCAAATGTCTTTTCAGGAGGAAACCTAGTAATACGTGCTGATAATGTGATGGTCAGAGCTGGAAGGATTCTTCTTGGCATGTGCGACTGTTTTTGCCTTTCTGCTCATCTATCCATCTTATTATTAAATTTTTAATTATATAAAGTGAGTAATAATCTTTTTTTTTATATGACTGTCTACCTCAACTAGCATTGACCATATTGGGGATGCATATAAGAAAAGTCTGTTTCAGTTCACTACTGCAATATGACATTTTGTTTGTAACATGAAGAAAACCCTTTTGGAAAGTTCATGGCTATTTGTACCCATACCCCTCAATTTGTTTAAGAAAATAGATCAATAGGATGATGAGTGAAGCAACCCACAGGGCTTTTAAGAGCATCCTCATATTCCTGTTTTATATCTTACATCTAATGGCAAAAATGATTTGCTTAGCCAGCAATGTATGCAGAGCTAAACGTCTTCTAAAAGTTGATAAAGTGTCCAGCAAGTGTTAAAATGTTACTGTTTATATGAATCTCTAAAACTTTACATGGGGGAAGAATGACTAAGAAGTCATTACCATTTTTAGCAATTCAGCACTTCTTGGATGAAGGCAACTGCCGTCCCCTGTGTGCTGTCTGAAGCTCAGCAACTTATCTGAAATGTTTTATATAATGAAACCTGGCCTTTCTTGTGCTATCACACGTACTTGCACATTTTTAGCATGGCACACATACTTCTGATGTTAATAATAGAAACTTCTTTTTTTTTAAAAAAAATTCAGAGCAGAGTCAGTTACAAAGTTGGGCTTTGCAGGACTTACAGGGCAACAGGAACTCTTGTGAACCCCTTCAGGGCTCCATTGGTCTGCACATCAGTACAGATTAATTAGCCTCTCTCACACCAACACCACTGCTATGCTTCATCTGTGCAGGATGGAGCATAATCCAAATCAAGGGCTCCTTTTCTGGATTATCAGCAGTCCGCAACATCAAGGACTACCAGTGTATGAGTGCCAGCTGATCTGGAGCACAGACACATGCAGAAGCTATGCCCCCAGAAACAGTGCAGGAACTGGTCTGGACCAGCAGCAGCATGCAGATGTTTCTGCTCCAAACCACGTCATGCTGTGATATGGAATAGCTGGTCTCACCAGTCCAGACCATGCATGGAAAGAACAGAAAGCTCTTTTAGCTTCATCCAGAAAGCATTTACTTAACCCTCATTATTTGGATAATCAGTATATCCAGATTCATTTTATTCTGAATTATCCATGCTTTATTCCTGATCATTCAGATAACGCAGAATAAGTAACTGGATGAAGCTTTGTGTCTGAATATTCAAAACCAATGCAAGCATCTACAGGGGCACAGACAAACCCACATATTCCAGTATTACAAAAAGAATGCTACTTGTTCTAATTATAAATGTATCCAGAAGCACTAGTTAATTGCTTGCAAACAAGACATTAAGTTGTTATGTTGGTGATGCAATAAAGCATCTTGTATAAAACTCACTGGCATGTGCAAAATTAAGAAATGCAATTCAGTGTTCAGCCACCATCTTTGGTTGTTATTATCTTTCAGTACCTCCGATACCATTTCTAGTCTCCATATGCAATTCCAGCTGATGTAGCCCTAAACACTGTAATCAAGAAATATAACTATATTAACATGACTGATTATAGACCTATATACTCACAGTAAGGCCAGGTTTGTAGAGGTCCACTAGAGAGGTCTGCCTTTAGTACAACAGAAGGTCATGTGTTATTTTGCTGGGTCAGTAGAAAAGATCAAGACACTGCTTTCCCTTGCCCCATATAATCTTTAGTCTTTATGATCTTGTCAGATATTGTAAAATTTAACCCATTTGGTAGCATCAGTGCAAACAAAGTATTGTTGCTGGTATGTGCTATCTTTTTCATATTACAGCCATTTTGGTATATCACCTTACACCTGATAAAACATGGAGATATCTGGGGTCAAATATGGGCTATAGAGATGAATCGTATTCCTTTAAGTTTTTAGAGATCAAGATACAAACTTTATTCCCCAAAATAATCTGGTGATAGAATATACAAAGATTCCTGCAACTTTTAATTCAAGCAATAGTCCAGTAGAACTATGACTGAGATATAGGCTGATAGTTGATAATGTGGTTATGTGTTTTGTATTGCCGGCAAGTACTGAATAATGCATAATTGTTGCATTTATTATTGTCTGTTAATGAAAATAATAAAAATACGGGTTATAGATGATTTTTGAAAAAGACCATGATGTGCGTATTTTATCATATATATTATTTCAGTAGAATATTTAGAATTTTCCTACTGACAGGACAAGGATGTAGAAAACCTGCCTGCTTTTTTCAGTAAATTGCCACACTTACCTAAAGAAGAAGAAGAAGCAGAGTTGGCTTTTCTATCCCGATTTTCTCACCCATTTAAGGGGACTCAAAGAGTCTGACAAGGCTTTCTATTCTTCTCCACACAACAGACACCCTGTGATGTAGGTGGGGCTGTGAGAGCTCAGAAGCGAGCTGTGACTAGCCCAAGGTCACCCAGCTGGCAGCACAGGGGAGGGTGGAATCAAACCCAGTATTCCCAGATAAGAGTCCGGCTCCC
>MTQE01001141.1:20578104-20588236 GCA_014337955.1 Aspidoscelis marmoratus
AAAAGAAGAGTTCCAGCAGACTTTCAATTGCATGGGGACAGGGCCTAACACTTTGGTTGTAAGAGGCTAATAATGTGAAACAAGGAGAGTTCTATACCATGGAATCAAATAAAGCTATTACAACACCTGTATAAATTAACACTGATAAATATTATTTCTTTTTGTTTGAGTAAATACATTTTATACAAGAGTATAAAAGTCAGTGTTTCTTTAAGAATGAATGATAACCACCATAAAAATGAGATTGTATAATTAATAATGAATGTGTTTTCTACATGTAGAAAACATCTATTTATCTATGACTGTTATAATTATATATCTATCATATTAATGTACATAAACATCCATTAATCTACAAAACTAATATTGTGGAAGTGATTCCTAGGTAGTCATTTGTGCACATTGCAATGATACCTTCAATGTGGTCCTTTCTGCACTGGCTCTTATTCTGGATTATTCCAGAATATATCCTGGAATGTAGACAAGAGAGGATATGGAAAAATGAAAAGTGATGAGGTGGGGTATACATTTCTAAAAGTTATTTTGAAAAAGATCTGTTGAAAGAAAAACAAGAACATTACATGGAGCTCCAGTTGGAAACCTCTTTTATGGATCCAGTTTGTAGTTCTTTAAAAAAAAAAAAAAAAAAAAACTAGCAGAAGCCAAGGCAGTCCAAAGGAGGTTGGGACATCTCAAAAAGAGCATGTCAGAATACTACAAGGAGTAGGGGAAAAAAGGGATTGGATCTAGAGCAGGTTATCTAAAGGGAAAAGCTGAATTCTTTGAGGGTTTTTGTTTTCATATATTACATTCAAGCCAAATGAAGAGGAGAGGTAGGGCAAATGTTTATCGTTGCATTTAAAAGGCTTCAGTAGGCTCCACTGGAGCATTACATATGACACAACTTTGGAAAGCAAGATACGCTTGGCTGGGAACCTATTCTTCTGTTGCCTGACACTGAAACCCTTCCGCTAATAATATCATCCCTCGAGTAAAGGAACCAGCATAACATTCTAGCTCTGCAACAGACTGTTTTTACTTTTTGATTCAGGACTTCAGGAGGAGAACAGTCTTCTCCGACTCCTATAGCACTGGGACCTGGAACCAAGACTTTCTGTTTTGTTTTGTTTGTTCCAAAGCAGAAAAGAGTTGATAGAAGTAATATGCTTTTGATTCTTCTGCCAATTTCAGTGCTTGGGCTGAAGATATCCTGCTGTTTCAGCACTGTAATT
The DNA here is from genome assembly GCA_014337955.1 of Aspidoscelis marmoratus. Classification (NCBI taxonomy): domain Eukaryota; kingdom Metazoa; phylum Chordata; class Lepidosauria; order Squamata; family Teiidae; genus Aspidoscelis; species Aspidoscelis marmoratus. The sequence continues at coordinate 20,579,337 of MTQE01001141.1, forward strand.
GATATTTTTTTAAAAAAAATTTAATAGTCATTTTAACAACACTGGAGTAGAATATATCCCTAATGCACTAGATACTTAAATGTGGAACTTCTTTTAAAAATAAAAATGATGAAATGCAAACATACACACATGCAACATTTTTCCAGAGTCAGATACCATGTAATTTGCAATTTTGCTTTCTGTCTTAGCTTTTTGTCCCATCCATTTCTTAGTCTTCAGGCAAGGAATCATGCTGAGTAAATGATATTTTACAAAAGTTCTTCTAAATCACAGGATATGTGAGGTTCTGAATTAGTTATAATTTAAGCTGCCGCTATGCTGTTCTTTGTCAATTAGAAAAAGAGATCTGCCGTCTCTTTTACAGGAAGAATTCATTGTTAGTTAGCAGTAATAAATTGCCTTTTAATTCCAGATATCTCCAGCAGATTCACCAAATATACAGACCTTGGTCTCAAAATATGTGCATGCATGTGCCATTCCAGAAGGCTAAACAACACACAGAGATGCAGGCTGCACACATGTTGTGCTAAAATATTGGGATAGTGCTGGAAAGATGGAGTGACTGCGGAAAACCATAGGACTGAGTCCTGGGCATCACATCTTTCTTTCTTTCTTTGTCATGTAGTGTAGCCGAGCGGATTTGGACGGCAGTCAGATCACTTGTCAATCTCAGAGAATAGCTGGACAGTCATTCAGCCAAATAAATCCAGAGTCAAAGTATGGTATTTCTTTCCTCACTGGAAGGTTTAGCAGCTTTATTTCAGAATCCTTTCTGATACAAACATCTCTTCAAACAGCAGAAACTAAAGACAAAAACTGGTACAACACAGAGCTACTTATATAGCCCACAAACTGCAAGTCATCGTGAACTAATAAAATGGTATTTAACAAAGAAAAATGCAAGGTTCTGCACCTGGGCAAGAAAAATGAAAAAAGCACATATACAATGGGAGGAATTCGGCTGAGCAGCAGCACATGTGAAAAAGACTTGGGTGTCCTGGTAGATCATCAACTGAACATGAGTCAACAGTGCGAGGCAGCTGCAAAAAAGGCAAACGCAATCCTGGGGTGTATTAGGAGAAGCATAGAGTCCAGATCACGTGAAGTTATTATCCCCCTCTACTCTACCTTGGTCAGACCTCATCTGGAGTACTGTGTCCAGTTCTAGTCACCCCAGTTTAAAAAAGACACTGACAAGCTGGAGCAGGTTCAAAGGAGAGCTACCAAGATGGTGAACGGTCTGCAAACCATGTCCTATGAGGAACGGCTTAAGGAACTAGGAATGTTTAGTTTAACAAAAAGAAGACTGAGAGGAGACATGATAGCTGTCTACAAATACCTCAAGGGTTGTCACAAGGCAGAGGGATCAGCCCTGTTCTCACTCTCTCAAGGAAGGACTAGAAACAATGGGGTGAAACTGCAGGGGAAAAGATTTAGTTTAGATGTTAGGAAAAAATTTCTAACAGTAAGAGTGATCAACCAGTGGAACAGGCTGCCACGGGAGGTGGTTGGTTCCCCTTCGATGGAGGTCTTCAAGCAGAGACTGGACAGCCGTCTGTCTGAGATGGTTTAGGAGATCCTGCCTTGAGCAGGGGGTTGGACTCGATGACCCAGGAGGTCCCCTCCAACTCTACCATTCTATGATTCTATGATTCTAAGTTTCAGAATGATGTCATCTAATTACTGCAACAGCATGAGAATGAATCACAAGACTCTGTGTCATGAGTTGCTGACTCATTGTGACTGTTCAGTTCCTGAATAACAACATTCTAAACTGTTTGGCATTTTTCTTTCTTTCTTTGCATTTTTATCCCACCCTATACTCAGGAAGGGGAGTTTATGACATTAAAAACCAAATGTAAAATAAAAATACTAAAACAGTAACAGTGCCTGGAAGTGGAGAGGAGAAGCCTCATGGCTCAGGCAATAGTTTGCACTACACCATCAAGTCTCTCCACCTTCTAGAAAGTATAAGGGCAATTCCACACTGGCAGATACACTAGACCAACATGCATATTAGGAGCCTCACTTCTGCATGCAGGTGGGGTCTAAGGGAGGCCACACCCAAGGTGTATGGAAGGAAGGTTCCTAGTACACTTGCTGATCCTGTATACCAGCAAGTACAGAATCACCGTAAAACTGGCTTGCCGATTGCATTATTAGCCATTGCACACAGAGTGAAGGTACATAATATTAAAGCAGATGAGAGGAACTATGCTTATGCCTTTCAGTTGTTAGAAAGGTGGGCAGTCTGGTAAGACACCAGCTGCTTCCCTTCTGATCAGATAAAGAACCATTCGATTCATACTGGAGTTCATAGGAATTCATACAAATTCTGAATCGCACAAATATCTGTGCACATCCCAATCAATGGGCTCGATGCTATAACCCTTCTGCTGGCGTGTTTCTGACATTCCCAACAGCTCACTTAAGGCAAGCCTTAAAGCAGCCTTCTCAACAGAAGCAACACATGGGAAAACAGTTATTTTGGGACCTAACCTAATATATCTAGAGTGTTCTAAAATGAGCATGAGATGTAAAACAATGAACATTTATAGATTTGTATATGATGCATGCGCCAACATTATGATGAAGGGGGTGATGATGACATGCTGGTTGCAGAGTCCAACAGGCATTTGCCCAATAGCAGCTTTTTACATCACACTTTCCCTGCTGCTGCACTGCCACCACTGGCGATTGAGTGTATTGTGACCAATCACGTGACTGGTGATACTGCAGCAGCTGCAAAGCTTTCCTCGTGCCTGGAGGCACTCATGGTTTCAAGGTGGGATTGTTCACACCCCAGTCTGCCCCTTCAACCTCTCATGAACATTCTGGGCTACAAAAGGTGGATTAGGGAAGACTTGATAACATGAGGACCCCACATTGCCTCTCTGAGGCCTTCTGAGGTGCCCTTTTTGTTATGTCTGAACACAGCCTTATATAGGCATTGGAAATCTTTAGCTTTTTAGTCCCAACCAGTATAGCCAAGAGTCAGTGACTGTGGGAATTACAGTCAAGCAGCAGATAAATAAGGTTCTCCACCTCTGGTTTACATTGTCCAGCAATAGTCCCCCAAGTTTCCCGGCAGTTCTCCTGCTTTCAGAGAAGTTCTCCTGCGTTCAGAGAAGAACTTTATTCAATGAATGCATTCTGCTCCTGAGCTATACCCCTTATCAAGTAGCAGCAAAGAATTTCCTTGTTTTTGGTAATGCATAAGTGATCACTTCTTTGCATTGTCAAGAAGGAGGAGGTTCAACGTTGAGGACGAGTCTGCAGGTTGATTTAACATTTTCAAATGTCGATTCACATGTGCAGACAGAAATTTAGAAACAATTACTATGATTTTTTTTAACTGTTTTGCTTCTCTTGCTTTTCGGTTATATTTATATTCCTTTTATCTGTCTTTATCTGCCCTGTGACCTTTGTCATAGGGTGGGATATAAAAGTACATAAGTAACTATAATGAGAAGGCTAATGCTATTTCTTCCTCTTTTCTTCATCATTCATTTCTTCAGGAGTTAAGGGAGTGTGCCAAGCACCTGCATTGACTGTGTTCAGATCCACCTCTTCATCCTGGCCTTTGGCTGAGGAAACAGCAATTACACTCACACTCACACTCACACTCACTCACACACACACACACACACACACACACACACACTATCAGTATTTTAGTCATGCTTTTTTGTCTGTTTTTATTATGATTTTATTGTAACCTGCTCTAAAACCTTCAGGTATAGGGCAGGATCGAAATATAAATGAACGAATAAATGAATGAAAAATGAATTATTTAAAGGAGACATTCAGCAGTTTTGTATAGGCTTAGAATATCATGGGATACCCTATGTAAGAGACATAGAAAACCAGAGCAGAGGGATGGTGGAGCAAAATGGCAATATTTCAGCACCAAATTGTGAATGGAAACATAATACAATATTCCAGGTTCCAACTCTGGATAGCCAAAGAAGAAAGATAGAGTTGCTAGTATTAAAAGCTGCCAAGAAATTTAAGATAACAGACTGCATTTTCTCATTGCTGTGTTTGGGACAGCATCATTGAGATGTGTTCACTCCTCTTCTTGAAAGCATCCAGCGATAGAGAACCCACAACCTCTGTAGGCAGACTGTGCCTCTGTTGTACAAATATTATTGTTAGAGATGTGTCAGACTGTTTCAGTTAGTTAGCAGTTTGCAGGAAACAATGTTCAAAGTGTTTGTTATCAAACCAAACAGTCCTGATGTTCACATGTTGTGACTGCATTTGAAACAACTGAGTGAGCTATTTGAGGCTTGTTTAGTTCACACTGGTATGTGGATTGCATCACCCTGAAAGCCTTTTGTGCCATGGGACAATGGTGAGTGTGGAAAGGGTCCATGGCTGTGAAAAATAGTTCTTAACCATCTTCCCAATGACAACTAAATGTATACCAATATTGTGTCTCCTTTGATTTCTGATCACCACATCTGTGAGTCTAGTGGTCAGGGAGCCAGACTTATCTGGGAATACTGGGTTTGATTCTGCCCTCCCCCACAAAACCAGCTGGGTGACCTTGGGCTAGTCACAGCTCTCTTCTGAGCTCTCAGAGCCCACCACCTCACAGGGTGTCTGTTGGGGGGAGAAGAATAGAAAACTTTGTCAGCCATTTTGAGTCCCCTTAAATGGGTAAGAAAAGCAGGGTAGCAGGGTAGAAAAGCCAAGTCTTCTTCTTGACTAAACATCCCCAAGTCCCTTAGCCTGTTCTCATAGGACACATTCTCAAGTCTTTGATGGTTCCCTCTGAACCTCTTCCATCCTGTCAATGCTTTTCAGGAAGTGTGTTCAGAAGAGATATCTCACCAGTATGGAGTAAAGTGACATAAGGACTCCATGAATTATTCATTCGATGCCTCTTTTAATTTTTTTTTAAAGGGAGTCCAGAACTATATTAGTCTTCCTGGCTAATGCTGGCCTGTGTGATTATGAAGTCTGTTGGACTGGGCTGTCCCTGTGGTCCCTTCCAACTCCAACTCCACCCCCAACCCCACAATTCTATGATTCTAGAACAAAATAGTAAGTTCTTGTTTATTTCTGTTTCATAATCACAAACTTTAGCTTTCTCATTTATGTTCTCCACTCCTGTGATAATGAAAACACTAATGAGATCCTAATTAATTTCTAAAGTAGTGTGCCACATTTTAGAGCATTAATTTAGAATTACATATAAATTATACATATGCAGTATTGTTAGCACAGCCATCATTCAAAGCATATCCTCTTGAACCTTTCAGTTTATGCTGCAGTGCAGTGAAACAGATTTTACATTGACCTCAATTCATAGTAACTGAAGAAAACTCCAACAGATTTCAAATGAGCCATGCCCAAATCCAGGGCACTGCTTGGCCTTTATTAATTAAAAGTGTCAGGGACATGAATTGGGGGAGGGGGCATCACCTGAGCAGGTTTTCTTTCAGGCTTCATCTCCATTCAGTCTCTGAGTGCTGTTTTTTAAAACCAGAGCAAGAGGGGTGGAGAGTGAGGAAGAAAAAGAGAGAGAGAATGAGGGAGGCCATTTGGAAAACAAAGGGGCAGCCTCAAGCTTTCCTTTTCTGTGATTTATGTAAGCAGTCTGCAATTTAGCATTTGAAAGTGATTGTTCTGTAAATGCTCTGGAAGGATTCCCTTGTTTAAAAGCTGAAATCCTATAAAATTGCTGTAGTCCAGCTGACAAGAATCACATAAATGTTTGTCAAGTCATTAATTTACATGCTCACCATCTATTTATCTACGAAGCTGGTTTCTTCTGAGTCAGGCTGCCAAAACAAGTGAAACCTTTTCTGACTGGCAGCAGCTTTTAAAATTCCAGTGGCTTCTGCCTGTGCCAACCTTGTGTCCTCCAGATGTTCTTGGACAGCTATCATCAACTGATGGTTGCAACATGGCCATCACCCCTTTATCACAAATAGTCTTATAGAAAGAAGAGTTTCAGGAGGCGCTGCCTGCACTTCATGTTGGGCTGTCCTCCTGCAAATGATTTGGAAAAAAGAGCTAGTTCAAAATATAGTAGTAAGGCTTAAGACAGGTAGCCAGAGAGGGGACCATATTGCACAAGACGTCATGCCTACAAGAATGGATGCCTAGCTAATGCACAAGAATATTTGAAACATTCAAAATTTGATTGAATTTGTTCGAATTCAGACATTCGAATTTGAATATCCATAGATATTATAGAATATGTATAGAATATTACATATGTATAGAATATTTGTACAGATAGATACAAATGTATTTGAATCAATTCAAATTTGAATACATTCAACTTTTCTCTATTCATTCAAATTTTGCTTCTGATTTTGCCCCTGAAGACCTATTTGGTAGGACCAGGCACTACTTCCCCAAAGAAAAATCAGGTTTTTTGCTGGAGGAAAAGGTTAAATACCTGGGAGCCAACTTAGCAAATCAAAATTCAATGCTTTTTCAAAATAATTATGTGAAGATATGGGTAAGAATTAAACAAGATATGGAAAAATGGGCAAAGTTAAAATTGTCATTACTGGGCAGAATTTCTATAATTAAAATGAATGTGTTGCTAAAAATGATGTTTCTATTTCAAATGATACCAATTTTGATTAATGATACAATGTTTAAACAGCAGCAAAAAGATATTTCAAAATTTGTGTGGCAGGGAAAGAAGCTGAAGGTACGATTTAAATTATTACAGAATAAGAACATGAGATCATAAGAGAAGCCCTGCTGGATCAGGCCACAGCCAGTCTAGTCCAGCATCCCATTGCACATGGTGGCCCACCAGAGACAAGGACAAACCTATTTCTGCTCTCAAATCCTTGCTTCCCCCCACCTGCCTGGCCTGAAAGATGTACCTAGGCATTCATTCTAGTAGCCATCGATACATCTGTCATCCATAAATTTGTCTAACCCTACCTTAAAGCCATCTAGACTGGTAGCTGTCCACCTCTTCCGGCAACACATTCCATAAACTGATGACCCTCTGGGTGAAGAAATACTTCCCCTTGTCAGATCTGACTCTGCTACCCATCAGCTTCATCGAGTGCCCCCTGGTTCTAGTGTTGTGTGATACAGAAAAGAAATGTTCTCTATCCACCTTTTCTATACCATGCATAATTTTATATACTTCAATCAGGCCCCCTCTTGAACGCCGTCTTTCCAGACTGAAGAGGCCTAGGCGTTGCAGCCTGGTTTCATAAGGGAGGTGTTCCAGCCCCTTAATCATACTGGTTGCCCTTTGTATAGGGCGGTGATGGCCAACCTATGACACGCGTGTCACAGGTGACACACCAAGCCCTTTTGGGTGACACACATGGTCACCTTGCCACCTGGGTGTGTAGTGCTTTGCTTGTTCTTGAAGTGTACAAAATACCAACTTTCAATTGAAGATTTAGCAAATGTAAAGAATTATTTGTTTTTGCTTTTAATAAAATACATATATCAAAAATATAACTTTTACTAGAGCTACAAATATCATAAAATTATGGATATTTCTAGATGTGACACAGCACCCGAGTTAAGCTAGGTTTTCTTGAGAATTTTGACACACCAAGCGCAAAAGGTTCACCATCACTGGTATAGGGGATACATAAGTGATTCATAGCAGGGATTCAAATCAGATTCATATCAAAGATCCTATGTTTGAAGGGGATCTATCCAAACGAATACAAATTTATTTGCATTCAATTCAATATGAATTGAATGGAATGTGAAAAAAAATTGTGCACATCCCTATTAGAACTCTCTGACTAGCTATCCAATGGATATTTTCATGACCCTGACATGCTCTGACTTCCTCACCTCCCCTGATTCCTGTTAAATCTCTAGATCACATCCCAACCACTGGGAAATCCCATTCTGAGTTATGCCTCAGCCTACTCCTGAATTGCATCCCAGCACTGTCTCCTTGTCTAATCATGCCCTACCAACCTGCAAGCCATGCTTCATCATTACCTCCACGTGTGGCCCCACATGGTTCCCAGGGGCCTGTTCCAGCCTGGTCTGATGTTGCTGTGCATGTGAAGAAGGACAGGTTGAAGCTGTTCAAGAGCCACATTTAGGGCTGAAATCCCACAAAAGGGACATTTTTTTTTAGCATTAAATTCTGCCTTCCTAAACTTTCAAGTCCAGTTTATGCTAATTTCCATAGTCTGGTTATACAATATATAGGGCCCCATCTACATGCAATAAAAAGCCTGTTAAAAAGCTTCTTTTGCCACGGAGTGTCTGCATACAGAGCTTTTCTCTGGGCTTCCAGCCCCACAAAGGAGGAAAATCCACGGAAGAAAGACCACCCCTTTAAACAAGACTACCAGCGCACTTTTTGGTAGTCATGGGTTTTCCTAGCAACATGGAGCATGGAGGCGCTCCATGGCAAAAGAGGTATTGGGGGCGGGGATTGCCGGCTGTGGTATTAGCAGGTGGGGGTTCCTGCAATTCTTTGCTTTTTACATTTCCTGTCCCACCTTTTTTTTTTTTTCTGCCTTCTCCCTTGTTTTCTCTTCAAATACACCCAAGCCGCATCCCCATTATAAACTTAATCCAGTTTCCCTAAACTGAAAAAATAGAACTGGATGCAAACGCGGATTTGTCTGATCCTATTACTTTCAACTCAATCGCGTTGGATCCAGATTCTGAGGATCGTACGTGGCGTACATGACTCAAGGGGGGACTCAAGTGGCTACTTTCTAAAAGCCACTTTTCAGGGCTGCCCTGCCCTCTTCCTCCTGGTGTGAACGCACCACCCATAAGGGACCCCTTCACTGAGTCTAGCTGGGTGGCTGGGTGGCTGCCGCTTGCCTGGATGGAGGAAAAATGCCAGTGGGCAGCCAGCGATTCTTTCCTCTCCTCTCCCCATTGCCCAGGGAACACAGCAGCAGCAGCAGCAACTCAAG
>MTQE01001141.1:20596298-20608963 GCA_014337955.1 Aspidoscelis marmoratus
AAAGGCTCCTGGTGTTTGCATATATACATTTATATTCACTCCTCTTGTCCCAATTCCGCCGTCGAGGAACATGTGAAACATAGACACTTAGCTCAGCATTTTCTGCATATTTCCAGCCCTCCTTACTTGAGGGTGCGCTCTCCTGAACCGGATGCTGCCCAGCTCCTGTTGGCTTTCCCCCAGGGATCAGTTTAAAAGCTGTTCTGCAACCTTTTTAATATTAATCACCAGCAATCTGGTTTCCTCTTAGTTCAAGTGTAACCCATCCCTCTTGTACAGGTTTGGCTTGTCCCAAAATGTTCCCCAGTTCCTTACAAATCTAAACCCCTCCTCCCAACACCACTGCCTCATCCACGCATTGAGGCTCCTGAGCTGTGCCTGTCTGGTTGGTCCTGCAATTTCTACTAATAGGCTTCACTTGGCCTTGGTCCCTATTCTATGTATAGATGTATAGTTTGAGAATAAATAACTAAGGACCTCTTTCTCTCTTGGGCAAAGCTCTTTATAGCCTCGCTCATTCTCTGACTTCGACTTTCTATTGGTTAGAACGCCTGGCTGGCTCTCCCCCCCTCATTGGGTACAATAATCCACGCCCCCTCAATTCTTACAATCCTACTAGCTAAAGCTAAAGCTTTCTACCTCTACTTACCTTTTCTCCAGGGGTCATTACACAGCCTTTGCACGGAGTAGATGTGAAGGCTGCATCTGGGGCTATACTAAGAGCACCACTGACATTCCCACTGCTCCTGCTATGGAGCAGTTTTTACTGACTATAGGTAGTTATAGGATAGTTCAAATTTCAGAAGAATGGCCCAGATAAAAACTGGGGAATGAACTCCAAGCACAAGGCCACTTTAAACCCTGAGTGTGACCACAACCTGAGCTACTTATTTATATAAGGCAATTTCAGAGGAGTCCTGTACCATCAATGAAATTAGTTCATTTCCTTATATTTGGCTGGAATACACCTTTGTTTACTTTTAACTGTTAACTCTTAACTGTTATTTGTTCCATTGTAGGTCTGAAAATGTTAACTTAAGATTTTTCTTCAGCAAGGGTCACTAGTGTTGCCAGGCAAGGTATATATTAAAGCTCAGTGGTTTTCACTGATATTAATGTTTTTCCCCATAGTAGCTTTAAGACACATTAATCCTCATTATCCTGTTCTTCAGAGCAAAACCATCTCTATGATACCTGCATTGGAGCTCAATAATTACACAACCCGACTGCACTTTATTTTCTCTGTGGCAAGTGCACTGGTTAATCTTTCATGCACAATGAAATTATATAGGAAATATAAACACATGTGGTAGCCTCATCTATTCTCTGCTTCGCTGACACCCTGTGAAGATAACTTATCTATAATTTCTGACTAATGTTCTCAGGGTAATGACTGACTCATTAACATTGATAGAGAAGGATTATACTAACTGCTTTTCCCCAGTCCTGGAAAGGAAAAGATAAGCATTATGCTTACACACACTGATAATATCATATCGCAGTATCCGGTGTGACTTGCACTTTGGGACTTTAAGATGGAGGAAATGGAGCAAGGCACTATTAGAAAGCCCCACTTCCATATTCCTGAATTGTATTTTGATGCTCAATGGACCGAAATGTAGTTTGGGAGGCGGAAAGAGTAATTTCCTAACCTGACCTCCTCTGCCCGGCTATTCGTGTCTACAGACATTACAGCCAATATTTTACAGCTTCGTGGCAACCCTTCGGTACTTTATTCAACTGTATGAACTATTACTTAGCACAGCTGCTGAGTGGAAACAGTCCATGTCATATAATTCCATGCATGGTTTAAGAAGCCACCAATGAAACTATGTACACTGCCATCCACCCCATGTACTGTTGCCAACAGGAGCTTCCATTCACAAAGGGATTTGAAATGACATCAGTCAGCTACATTTGCAAAAAATCCAGCCTGTGTGTTTATTTGCGTGAGACAGAACTATTTGTGAAAAATCATTGCATGGAGGTGAAAAATATACATTTATCTGTACAGATTCCATACATATGGGTTTTTCAGTTTCCATTTCCATATGAATGCACAAAGTGCCAATGCATTTTTCTTTATCTGAATGCAATCCCAAAGTTTAACATGGCAGATGTACAGCTGAAGATTTAGGTGTGTGTGTGTGTTATATTTATTTACTGTAACAGTTCTTACAAAAGCAACATAGACTTGCCTTCTGTCTTTCACTGTTATTCTGATGACACTTATTACCTCAGTGACATCTTGCAGCAGCCTTTTAACATATCGGGGGAGGAGGGAAGAGACACTCGGCTGTTGCCACCTGGTTGAATATCCTTACTAAGAGGAGTTCCCAGCTAGGAATGAAAATGCTGTTTAATGTTCTGTGAAACTAGTAAAGCATGACTGTGTGAAGGCTCTCTTTCCTCTGTTAGGCAAGCAGAGCAAAGATTTTCTAGCTTTTAAGATAAATGTCTTTTTTGATAAAGTGTCAGTGTTACAGGTAGATAACCATTTATTAAGGTGCATCACACAGGAATAACAACTACTGGTTTTTGTCTTTCAATATTATTTTGCAGATGCCTGCAGGGAAATAACTTTTCCAAGGGCCTGAGAACATCAAAGAAGTTACTTATCAAGATGTATATGTGTTTTAAGCCAGGAGGTACATTTCTTCATGCCATACCTTTGTCCAGAAATGCTCCCAAAACTATCATGATGATTGAAAGAGCTATGTCAGGGTGCTCAGAGCTTCGTTCACTTAAAAAAGATTGAGCAACTTGTTTAGGTAGTAGGCACTGTTCAAAGAATCAGAAGTACTATAAGCAAAATGAGATGCCATTTTTTGTTGACTTACTTTGTTCACTTTCAGACCTTTGCTTCTGTCAATGAGCCTATCTGCATCTCTGTGGTGCATGGAGATGCATGTGATGCACTGTGTTTGTGCACAAATGCGCTGGTGCATCGCATGACATGCTGGTGCCCGTGCACATAGGCAGTCCATCACCATTGTCCCAGTGATGGTGCATGCGTATGTGCAGTGCGGCAGGCAGACACACTTCCGCAGTTAAAGTAAGCGTCTGGATGCATGGGGGTGGGGGGTGGGCCAGCATGTACTAGCCTTTATTAGTGAGAATGCTTAGTATACCCATGGGGAAGTTTGATCTTTGCCATCTACGGCCACATGGCAAAGTGTGAATTTCCCCCAGGCCTGAGGAAACAGCATTTGCTTCCATGTGCACTGAGGAAAGCCACCCGCTAAATGAGAGCGCACAGCCAAACAAGACCCTGTAGTGGCATTCATTACCAAGCACAGCTCCATGAGCTCACCCCAGCCCAGGGACGTGAGACATCTCCCAGCCGAGATAGAAAAACACAACAGGTCACCCTCTGAGTTCCCAGGCAGCAAGGCAGTGATCCCATTACCATGTAGGTCTACCACCACTCAGATATACTCCCACATCTTACTTTTGATCTTTCTTCTTCCTTTATCCACTTTGTACAGCACAGATAGAATCCTTTTCAGAGATGGTGTTGATATCTGGGAGGGAGGTTTCTGTTCTAGAGGGCCAGCAGTGATGGGCCTCAGGCAGTGTAGATGGACAACTAGAAGCCAACACAGTCCTTAAGAGCAGCTGACTGTAATAGAACTGGGACTCTCCAAATCACCTTCCTATCTCTGCTTGGATACATGACATAATCATAATTTTCTACTGATTACACTTTCCTTAATTCTGAACCCGGTGTGGACATAGCTATGGTTTCTCTTCGTCTTTTAGGGTAGAGCATTCCAGAGTGGGTGCAGGGCCCAATTCGCACTTGGACCCATAGTTGGTAATTAGGCAACATTCATTCATTCATTCATTCATTCATTCATTCATTCATTCATTCATTCATTCATTCACATTTCTATCCTGCCCCATACCCGAAGGTCTCTGGGCAGGTAACAACAGATTAAAACAGATTAAAACAGAAACCAATTAAAATGAAATACAGATTTAAACAAAATGCATGTTTTAAAAACACCTTAAAAATTCGACAAATTTAAAACCATGCACTCCCTAATGCATTAATAGTGGTGTCATTGTAAGTGGAGATGGAGAATAAAACCTCAGCCAAAGGCCGAGGCAAACATGTATGTCTTTATGGCCCTCCTAAATAAAAAAGAGGAGGAGGCATGGCGCACCTCATGGGAGAGGCCATTCCACAGTCTCGGGGCCACCACTGAAAAAGCTCTCTCCTGGGTGCCCACCAACCTCACTACTGAAGGTGGCGGGACAACCAGGAGGGCCTCATTGTTGAATCTTAAGGTACGGGCAGGTCGGTATGGGAGAAGGCATTCCTTTATATATTTGGGGCCAAGTCATTTAGGGCCTTATCAGTCAGAGTTAACATCTGGGCAAGTACATCTGAATCCAGACAAGATAGAGGTGCTGTATGTCACAGGGTCTCAGGTCCATGTAGTTGGGAGACACCCTGTCCTTGATGGGGTTGCAATGCCCTGGAAGGGACAGATGTGAAACCTGGGGGTACTCCTGGACTCCACACTAATATTTGAAGCTTAGGTGGAGGCCATGGCCAGGAGTGCCTACTCCCAACTACGGCTGGTACGTCCACTGAAGCCTTTTTTGGACAGAGACAACTTGGCCACAATCATCCATGCTCTGGTAACCTCTAGACTGGACTACTGTAACACACTCTACATGGGGCTGCCCTTGAAGATGTTTTGGAAGTTACAGCTAGTACAAAGTGCAGCCGCCAGAGTGCTGACCAGAAGAACTAGCTGGATGCACATCATGCCAGTCTTAAAAGAGTTGCACTGGCTGTCAATTCACTACCGAGCCCAATTCATGGTGTTAACTCTGACTTACAACGTCCTAAATGACTTGGGTCCCGAATATCTAAAGGAATGCCTTCTCTCATACCAAACTGCCTGTGCCCTGGGATCTGGCCCTCCTGGTTGTCCCACCACCCTCAATAGTGAGACGGGTGGGCACCTGGGAAAGGGCCTTTTCGGTAATGGACCCCACGTTATGGAATAGTCTACCCCTCGAGGTGTGGCATACCCATTCTCTGTATACATTTAGGAAGGCGGTAAAGACGCACCTCTTTGCCCTGGCCTTTGGCTAACGTGACCATCTTTCTCCCTACTGTAGATATTAGTATTTTAATATTTAGAATACTTTTTAAAAAATATGCTGGATTTTTTGTTTGTCTGCTTGTTTGCTTTTGTTTTTATGGATATTAATGTTTTAACCTGCTCTTTTGAAACTTGCAACCTGCCCTGAGACCTACGGGTTTAGGGTGGCATAACAACAACAACAACAACAACAACAAATTTGTGCTTGCAGAAGGCATTTACAGCATAGAAACGCCCCCTGACTGCTCAGAAGTTGACTAATTATCAACTAGCTGTGAAGCATGAAATCGTGCTCCACAAACTTACCAACCTTTATCCCAACTTACCTGCAAGCATCCAGTGGTGACCATCCACACCTCTGGTGGACAGAGAGGTCATTGAAGTTCCTGTGCAAGTATGCTAGCAGTAGGGATGTACATGAATATTCAAAAATTTGAAAATTTGATTTGAAGCCGTTGAATATTGACATTTGAATTCAAATCGGATTTTAAAACATTCGAATTTGCACATTCGGACAAATTTTGAATTTTTGAAAATCCGATACGGATATTCAAATAATTCAAATGAACACATTCATATATATCGTATATGAATTTCGGAGAAAATTATACGAATTTGTGCTTATAATACGGGATGAAAATGGGATAAAAATGGAACGAATACAGAATCGCGCAAATTCGCATAATGGATACTAATGTCAACATTCGTATTTTCGAATTCAAATTGGATTTTTGAACGTGTGGATTTGGATAATCTGGATTCTAATCGGAGTTTCAGAAATTCTGGGGGTTTTTTTATTTGAATCAAATCAAATTTTTCAATATTTGATTTGAATTGAATTCAAATGCAAAAAATACATTCGTGCACACCCCTAGCTGGCAGCTCCCTTGGCCTCGTGAAATGACTGTGACTGTGCAAAGCGTCAGCAGCATCATAGCAATAGTGCTGATGCATGTGCAGTCATGGAGGGTGCTGTGCTCAAGATGGCAGCACCCTGAAGAAGACCAGCCAGTGATCGAACAGAAGGTAAGTGTTTGATTGGGGGGGGGGGGAGTAGGCTAATATTGACTAGCAATTGTCAATGTTAGTTGACAGCACTGCCTTCCCGTCCTTGATGAAAGGAAGTGAAATTGCCCATTACAGTTCCTAGGGCGGATATGAACTCTGAGGCGGAATGGCAGTTCAGCAGGTGCCTGGGATCTCTCTACAATACTGCAGACATGGATTTTGTTTTGGTATGAAAGGTAAGCAATTTTGCATTCTTGCAGCTTCTTTTTACCAGCTGACTATGGTGGATACAGTTTGCACGTATCTGAGGGGCATCATTTTTGATCATCCTTGCTTTAGCCACTCCACTAAGCTGCTTCCCTCCTTAAGATTTTTCTTTGTCTAAGTCCCAAAGCAGCTAGGGAATTGAGACTCATAAACGCAATGCAAATGCTCTCCTGCTAAGAACAATCTTCAAGCATACTCTACCTTAGCACAAATTTATCAGTGTCCCTAAATTCATCTTATAAGATAGGGCTTGTTTGCATTTAATTCAGTGTGATGCTATGACAGGCACAGAGGGAGGCATCCACACTTCAAGTGCTGGTGCAGTCCCCAATCAGACCACCAGTACTTGAAGTGCAAATGTCTTCACTCAGCCTGGCCCAGCCAGACCACCATAGCAACAGCCATGGCAACATCTGGCATGTGTAGGATTGTTGCCATGATGATCAGCCTATGGCACATGACTCTACTGCGGCAGCCACATGTCCCACTGCAATTGGTGGCAGTGGTGCAGTGTGCCAGAGGACTTCCCCTGAAGTGGTTGGAGTCAATCTAGAATGATAAGTGCAATAGGCCCTTAAAATATTGTATCAAATCTGATACTGATACATGACAATTGTACACATCTACGTTTGTTGGGTACTTTTTGAATCCACAAATGTAAAATATCTTCATAAATTGATGGTGAATATACAAACATCATAGTCACAAATCAGTCCTAGCAAAATTGCTTCATTGTTCACATCTCACTCCTTACAGTTGAAGGAAAAATTCCATCATTCTGTTTGTCTTTGATATTTCATGCATCTTTATAGCATTCTTCACTAAAAATATTTGCACTGCAATTCTTGTATGTACAAAAAGCTATTTAATGTTTACACTTATCCTTCTAACTTAAGAGACACTTTCATCAGAAAACTCTCATACACAAGCTCTTTGAAAAGAATTGTTGTTGTTGTTACTGTTATTGACACTATAGATGTAAGGGTTTTTTTCAAAAAACTGTAATAAATTATTAAACTAGTCACATAAGTCACAAGAAGAAAAAATAAAGCATTTGTCATCTAATATATACTTATATTAATTATGAAGTCTGTTTTAAACTCCAAGTTTCTTCTATATCCAGTTAGGGACAATGGAAACCTCAGAGACTAAGGGGACAAAAAACCTTCACAACAACTAATTTGCTCTCATTTTTAAAGCAGCCTTCTAGAAGTTGTCCTTCACCCACTTTCTGTTTTGAAAAGCTAGAGTAAAATGCTTATTACGCAGAGTGCTTTGCAATCACGTTTGCTTTGTTAACTTTCTATAGAAATACAGTATAATCAGCAAATACAGGTGGCATCACTTACAGCCAAGGTCAGATTTTTGAACCACAGTGTAATATCTATATCTCTGTGCTCTAATTACAAAGTGGAAACTAAGAGAACCTTTAATGAATTTCAATAACCTTATCACTTGACTCTACTAATTTTATTAAAATAATGCTCCCTTATAACTAAAATTAGCATTTATAGACTGCAGTGACCAGTGAATTGGGACTGCATGGCCATTGGAGAAGGGCAATTATTTGATTGAAAGCCTACCTTTGATCTCTCCAGGTCACACGTTGATCCAGTGCAGTCTGCTCTCTTCTACTGCTCTTGTAGCCCCCATACACAGATCACCACTGCCCACAATGAATTCTTATGCTTTTATAATCAGAAAAAGCCCATATTGAGCTCAATGAGGTATTATCGCAGGTAACTTTTTATAGGGCTGCAGACAAAAAGTCACAAAAAGTAGCATAAGACATAGCACCTGAGGTAAGTGCAGAAAGGACCTAATTTTTTTCACCCATTATCAATGGTTGTTATTCTAATTCATCAAAGCAGAGAGCCTTCAGTCTTTCTAATCACAAAATTATTTTTTCAGTGACAGGTATTTCATCAGGTATTCTAGAAAGCTGTCCTTACAACAAAGCAGAGTTCATCTGGAGTTGAACATGAGTCATATAAATAAATTGTTGGTGAAGAGGGAGCAGTCTTGCTCTTTTCAGTAGCCAAAGGACAGCTAACAAAGACTTTGTATTTAGGAAGATCGTCTAATGTATGGACAAGGTGGCTATGTTATGGTTGCCTTGGCTGATAACCTTTTTTGACAAGAAAGACAAGAGGTTTTTGATACCATTGACCAAGATATCTTTCTGAAGACTTGGATTTGGGGAGCTGGAAATAATCAAATTGTGATGGTTCCACTCCTATTTCCAAAGCTGATACCAGAGAATGGTGGTGAAAAATTCTTCCTTAATAATTCTGAGAACTAACTTGCATGCCCTTCAACAACTGCGTGAAGCTTCTGGGAGAGATCAACAGATCATCTGGATTGGCCATCAAAATGCAGACAACACTCACCTCTATCTCTTTGTTCTATCTAAATCAGAAGCAGTTTAAGAGAAGAAGAAGGAGAAGAGTTGGCTTTTCTACCCTGCTTTTCTCACCCATTAAAGGGGACTCAAAGTGGCTGACAAAGCTTTATGTTCTTCTCCCCTCATCAGACACCTCGTGTAGTAGATGGGGTTGTGAGAGCTCAGAAGAGAGCTGTGACTAGCCCAGGGTCACCCAGCTTGCTTTGTGGAGGAGTGTGGAATCAAACCCAAGATTCCAAGATTAAGAGTACAGCTCCCTAACCACTAGACCAAACTGGCTCACAGGTGCTTAGAGGAAGTGATAGGCTTGACAGGTGCTTTGAGGTAGTGATAGACTGAATGCGACCCAATAAATTGAAGCTGAATCCTGAAGCCTTTGTACTGCTTGAATAGCACCTAATTAAAGAAAGGTTTGGGGAGATCAAATGGATGGAAACATGACCCTGCCTTGCTATCCTGATCTAAGGACCACAAGGTTGTTAGAGTCATCTTCCAAAAAGAAGGGCTGGGTTTTTCTAACCTTTGCTTGGGCATTTATTTCAGTGTCAATTAAAATAAATATTCCTTTTGCTTCAATACTTAAAAAAATAAAAACCTCTTTGCCTATTACTAGCTAGAAAAATACCTGTCACTGTTGAAAGAGGTGTATGACTGAAATGCACGTGCTGTTCACCTTGGCAGAGAACACCGTACATTCAACATGCATGAGGTGTTTCTCCACTTACCATTCTTAATCTGGAAATTGAGATGCCCATGAGCATTTGGTGGGCCATCATGTGCTATGGGATGCTGAACTAAATGGTCTGTGGCCTGATCCAGCAGGGCTTCTCTTATGTTCATATGTTCTTTGCAAGGACCCAATGCTTCTCCACTAGCAATCTAGCACCCGATGCCAATGGGTGCTAGATAGTGTCGCAGTGCGAATGCCAAAGTACCCATCAGGTAAGTCTGTTCTACCCTAAGTGGAAAGTGTGCTTGTGCCATGGTGTGAATAGCTGGTGTGGACGTCATCAAGCCCTGCTTCAGTTGACAGTGGGTGTGGTGGAGACGTAAAGTTTCATAGCAGGTTATGTAGCAGCTACAAGTCCAGCACACACTCCGTAGCCAAACTGCCTAGTCCATCTACGAAGATGCCATTTGACACATAGGGCTGACTGTTTAGCAGCTGCGCAGATAGATCATCTATGTAGACAGCTACATCGCAGCTACGCAGCCTGTGCTCGACTTTGTAGGCAGCTACAAAGGACATGCATGGCTATGTGAGTTGTGAGGTTGGGCTGGAGTTGCTTCATTGAAAATGGTGGCTGCTAAACCCACCACTGGACCCCATTGCCCTGATTGCAGTGTGAATGGGTGTCCTCAGATCTGGTCTTCAAGGCTGAAGACTGGATTGAAGACACCTTTAAAGGTGTCCATGGTAAGTCTGGATTTAAGGGCCTGAGGACCCCATTCAATCTGGACTTCCCTTATGCTGGTGTGAACAGATGGGGTCCTAATAGGTCTTGGGTGGGAACAGGGTCTTACTGATTGGTACCAATTGGGTGCCTAATGGGTGCTAAATGGGTGCTTCCTGCTAGTGGAAAAAAACCCATGATCACCACTTACTCCTGAAGGAAGTATAATTTTGCATTGTTTAGATTCCAGAAGCAAACAACTAAGAGGATTTAGCCAATCAGCTGAAGGCAAAAATAAGGCAATTCCATTCTGATGTGGGATTGTTACATGCACCTTAGTATAAATCTCATCATGTATGGCATTGTTCAGTTCTCAAGGTAGGCTGATAAAATGCCTTCTCTTAGGAGCCCCTTAGATTCTAAGAAAGTCATCTTGTTGCATTTATCTTAAACCTCCAGGCCACCAGCTACAAAACTGCCTCTTATAACTTTCCTCTTCTTGCTTAACAGCCATGAAGTGATGGGCATTCTTCACATAACGGAAGCATTTGAAACTTAATTATATTGTTATATATCATGGTTAATTCACCACAGAGGAATGCATCACTTAAAGATCCACTTTGAAGGCTTCACATTTTGAGAAGGGTCGTTCTGAATCAACCAGCTGCATATTGATGTGATTTCTAGCATACCTGATTATAGCCATCTCCTTTTGAGGCTTATCTCCTAGAACAAAGTAGTTCCTTTGTAAAAGTTAATTGCTTTGCTTATTTCTTAGAATGCAGAACACATTGTAGACACTTGCATTTTTATCCAACAAATATTTCCTGAGTGCAAGAACAAACTCACAGTTATAAGAAATCCAACAGGTGATAAATCCTGGCATCCAATGTTATGAGTTACCCCATCCTGAAAAGGGTTTCTAGTTTAATTTCTTTCTTGAAAGAAATCCAAAGTGTTGAGGAAATTTTACTCTGGTGTTCCACGTGCAGTTCTTTAGAGGCTGCTGATCTGCAACTTGCAGGAGCCTCCATTGTCCAATGAAAAGAAAGTATGGGAGTTGCTGTCAGGAACACCTGGAGGTTGGCATTGGTCCCTCCTAGATGGTCATGATTCACTTACATCTATATTTCAATGCTTTCAATACATTATGGGCAAACAATTGTTTCACATTTCTTTTTGCTATATAGATGATATGGTTTCTAAACTTCAAATCTTTTTTTTTGTAATTAATTTTTATTTATTTTCAATGCAACAAACATAACAATAAAACTTCAGAGTTCCTTGTCACCCCTTTTCTTCTCAAATACTTGATGTAAAAATAGAATGAAAGAAAAATACAGGTATATACAATTATTATGATACTCACCCAGTTTGTCCCAACGAACCAGAATTGGAGTCTCTGAGCAGCAGTTCATTGGATGTTAACAATGGAGCACTAGGATCACAAGCCATCTCCACACTGGATCAGTGGAACAGGCTGCTCAGACTACAAAGGATAGGACTTTGGGGTGGGCTGGTGTCATAGCTTGCTCCAAGCATAGACTGCCAGTCTGGCTGCTACATCTGCCAATTCATTGGCACCCAAAAGCAGTGCCAGAAGTGTGTGACCGATGGGCACCTGTCCAAAAGTATCCCCGTCATTTTGAAACTTTACCCACAAAGCAGACAGTCTTTACAGCATCTTTCTAATTATTCCTAGTATTGAACTAGCTTTGTTTTTCTGCCACTGCTGCACACTGGCCTGACACCTTCATTGAGCTGTCCACCAGAACCCCAAGATCCCTTGCCTGGCGTGTTGCAGAAAGCTCAGCCTCCATTTATAAACACAATTAGGATTCTTGGGCCCAAAGTGCATTACTTTGCACTTATTAAAATTAAAGCCCATTGGCCACTTGGTTGCCCCACACCTATTGTCAAGAGATTCCCCTGGAGCTCTTCGCAATCTCTTTCAGGTTTTGCTGTCTTACTACATATCCCCGCCTCTAGATTATTGACAAATAAATTTAAAAGCACCAGTCCCTTACTGAACCTTGGGGGGGGGGGTTCCCCACTTCCCACCTCTTTCCACTCTGAGAATTGGCCATTTATTACTACTCTCTGCTCCCTATTCTTAACCCAGTAGCCAATGCAGCAGAACCTGTTCTCTTATTCCATGACTGATGAGTTTATCCAGTAGCCTTTGATGAAGAACTTCATCAAAGGCCTTCTGAAAGTCCAAATAGACAATGTCAACTGGTTCACCTTTATCCACATGCTTATTGGCACTCTCAGAGAATTCTAACAAGTTGGTAAGGCATGATTTACCTTTGCAGAAGCCATACTGACTTTCCTTCAACAATGCTTGTTCCTCCATGTGTGCACTAATTTTATCTTTAATGATGGTTTCCATCACCTTACATGGGACCAACATTAAGCTAACTGGTCTGTAATTTCCCAGATCACCTCTAGATCGTTTTTTTTTTTTTT
>MTQE01001141.1:20617177-20632475 GCA_014337955.1 Aspidoscelis marmoratus
ATAAATAAATAAATAAATAAATAAATAAATAAATAAATTTACCATGTTGCCAGAGATTTGAAGAGAGCTTGATTCCAACATCTGGAGTGTTGTGCATTTATAGCCCTGGCTCTTATGGATTCCCCAGTATCTTCTGGAACCTCCAAGTGAGAAAGTGGACACGACTCCTGTGTTTTTGATATTAGTCCAACAGCCTTCCTTTGCTGAAATTCTTAAAATTTGTCCATGTTTGCATTTCCCATTCATATGCATTAATAACATCATAAGATAAGCATCCAAATCTTGCAGCTGTTTGACTTGTTCTTAGAAAAAGCCAATTACCAAATGATTCAGAGATTAAACACATAAATAACAAGTTGCTTTGCTAGCTTATAGGGAACACAAACCTCTCGTTATTGTAATTCAAAGAGGTGCCAACATAGTGCTCCAAAAATTAAGCAGCTTCTATATATAAAATGCTGATACTGAACCTCTTCTGTTTCCTCCATAGTTGTCTCAGTGAGCAGAATCCACTTTTCAATAACAGCCATTATGTTGTTTATTCCTCAAACACAGGAAGATGCATATACATCTATTTCTAAGTTTTATTTTAATGCCTTTTGAAGGCAGGACCTGCAGAAACTTAATAACGGTTGAAGCATCATAACTAAAAGGGAAAAAATGAATACAATCACTTTGGATCTTCCCTCTTCAGCCTCCAAACTGAAACCCTGGTATGCTTATTAGGTATTACTAGATTTCAATAACCTTTTTTAAAAATGCACCCCCTTTATCAATTAAGTAGTATCTAGTAGAGATGTGCAGAAACTGGAAAATAGTTTCTCAGTGTTAAGTACTGTCAAGTTCTAAAAACCAAAGTTTAGAGAACCCAAAAGAGCATCTGCCCCCAAGTCATATACCTGTATATGCAGTGCCAGGGATTCTTTTGGCCCACCCAGAGGCACACCTTTTTCTACCCAATTAGCAGAGGCCCAGCATTTGTCTCTCATCCTGCCTTACCTTGGAATTCATGCCAGCAGCACCACTAATACATGGAAGGAAGACAAAGTCTCTGCCATACTAGTACTTTCCTTCTTTCTTTCTTGAAGGAAAATCTCCTCTCTTATCTTTTCAGGCTACCAGTCAAAGTAAAGCCAGGAAATAGCTATGGCAGCACCTGAGATAGAGCACCTCCCACTTCGGGGATCCCCCTTGCTCTTGGAAAAATTAGTCACTGGAAGAATTAAGAAAAACTGCTTTGGGATATTTGTAATGTTCTGACAAAACACGGCTTGGTTTTCTTCCAAGCTCAGCCCTATTTTTTTTTTACTTTTTTTTATTTAAGAATTTATATCTCACCTTTAACCCTTAGATGTTGTTACCTGCCCAGAGACCTTGGGTATAGGGC
The DNA here is from genome assembly GCA_014337955.1 of Aspidoscelis marmoratus. NCBI lineage: Eukaryota > Metazoa > Chordata > Lepidosauria > Squamata > Teiidae > Aspidoscelis > Aspidoscelis marmoratus. The sequence continues at coordinate 20,618,565 of MTQE01001141.1, forward strand.
GGGATAACCAATCAACTCACCAACCCAACCACCCACCAACCCAACCCAACCACTAGTCCCACACCCAAAGCTCATAACACTTAGAACTGGCTGTTATGAATTTGAAATGTTACATATCAAAACATTTTGCACACTCCTGCTATCAGCTGAACATCCACTGTGCTGGGATCTATTTAAAGTTCAAAACACAAGTTAGCGGAAATGCTGAACATGGCATTATGATTCATTTATATTCCTTCTATTATTGATCAAAAAGCACTCAAAAGTGAAGTAAGAGTGTTTTTAAAAATTACCAAATGCTTACAAGATGCCAGAGTGAAGAAGACTGTGGTTTCTTTCTTTCTTTCTTTCTTTCTTTCTTTCTTTCTTTCTTTCTTTCTTTCTTTCTTTCTTTCTTTCTTTCTTTCTCACTCTTTCCCTTTCTTCCATCTTTTCACTGAACCATAAACGGAAAGTCAATGACTGATCACAGAGCCTATTCGCACCTAACTCTGTAGAATGATATATCATTCCACCATAGTTATGTTCAGGGTCAAAGGGTCCTATGCTCACCATGCTCACCAAATCACCACTGCAACAGCCACAGAAACTCCCATTGTGTGCCCAGTCATTGCTGTGCCAGTTGCAATGCGTCACATATTTCTACAATCACAATTGCACTGCCCCACCTCCTTGTTCTGTTTAGCTTAGTTTAGTTTAGTTCTCCTAAAAAAAATACAAGGGAAGAAAGCCAACAAGGGTGTGGAACACACATGGTATAATGAACTAAGCCCACAGGTACAACTCTCTGGCTGCATCCAGACTTACGTCAAAGGAGTGCAGCTTCTGCCTGCCTGCAGCAGCAGTGCAGTATCTAATTGAAGGGTGTGCCCCTGCTGCAGGCAGATGAAATAACACCAACAAGAATAATGCCAGACGTGACAATCAGAAGCCACACAGGGACAGCGCAGTTGCTTCCAGGATGATCAGAAGTTGCGCATTGTCCTGTAGAAGCAGCTTCCCATTGGTCAGATGGGATGCACCATTGCCTGCAGCAGGGGTGTGGTAGGTCCCAAAAAAAGCAAAGTAAAAAGATGCTGATTGATCAGTATCTTTTTACTTCGCACCCTTCAACTGGATGCTGCACCACTGCTGCAGGCAGGAGGAAGCTGACGTAAGTCTGGATGCAGCCAGAGAGTTGTACCTGTGGGGTCAGTTCATAGCACATGTTCTGTACTAATACTTCAGATTATCTTAACTTGGCACGGATCTGATTCTCCGAGTCCTGCTTTGGTGGGACGGCACAGTGTAAGGTAAAAGTCTGGAAGCACCCTCTGAGTTCTGGACAGAAATCATGGGTGAGTACTAACTTCAAGTTGTTTTTGGTGTTAAGGAAACGAGTTTAACCACTTGAGCTCAAAGTAGCTCAACTAGAACAGCTGAGAGGAGCACAAAGACAAGCTGATGGGCCTTTAAGGACAGCAGTGCCACTTGAAGATAGCTACCAGAGCACTACGCTATGTTTCTGGCCCAATTGGACTGAAACATTCTGAGTGTGCACCACTGGCATGCATGCAGAAACTCCCATTTGGTCTGTCTGGTTTGGTGTTATTTCATCTGCACAGAGTATAGGAGACCTTTATGTTGGGTTTGGGACTTTGAGAATCAGATCCATGCCAAGTTAGGATAATAAGAAGTATTAGTACAGAACATGTGCTATGTCGTCATCAGCATCAGCATCCAAAATCTCCTATTTATTTTGCTAATCTTAGGGTGCGTTCCCACCTGGCTAAAAAAGTTCAGGAAAGTCTGCGTGCTGGGCCAAGCAGGAATTCTCCTGTTCCCATTTGATGAAAGCTAGCACGGGTTTGATTCGGATAATGGTGTTCCCACATTCTGCCCAATGTGCAGAAAAAGAGAGATGCCACATCTTTTCATCTCTGCCCTCTTGCCCTTTGGTCCTCCTTCCCCTGATAGGAAGCAAGATTAGCTTACCCCCGCCCTTTGTTCATGTCTACCTGCCCCTTTGCAGCTGCAATTGCTACGGCGCACCCTTTTGTACGAAGGACAAGGTGGCAATTAAGCTTCAGCACATGAGAGCTGTGCTTGTTTATGGCGCTACATTTTCCCACACATCTGCACCACTTTCATAATAATTGTGTGCACATGTGCACATCTGCTTCAGTAAGAATTAAGTCCTCCCCCGCTTGCCTGCACGGGAAGCTAGAGAAGCTTGATCTGCCTAGACTGCCTGGCAGGGTTGCCCTGAGAATGCGGCTCGCGCTGGACACACCCCAAGCGATGCTGTAGATAGCAATTAGCAACTCGAGGGAAGGGGCCTGATCCCTCCCTGTGGCATGGGTGTGAAAGGCATATGGGTTGGAATGTGCTTGGAAAATCTTATGATTGATGATGCAGTGCAGTGCTTATGCACAAAATCTTTCCTGTAAATTTTTTCTTATGTTTTGTGTGGTGGCTGTTGGTGCCACCACAATAAGATAGACCCATGTAATAGCACCCATGTTTATTTAATAATTAAAAATAAAACTAGATTGCATTACAAGATTTCATGAGAAAAATTTATTAGGAACAGCCGAATACAAGGGGAAGGATTTCCTGACATGAAACCCCGCCCCCATGATGCACCTGCTCGATGCCCTCCCTATATAGTCCAGGATCATTCCCAGAACCAAAATTTGATGTGGGCCGGGCCTCCAAACCGCGCCGAGTACAGTAGTTTCCGAGACTTTTTTTTTCTGCGGATGAGATTTTTAATGGGAACAACTGACGCCGAACCCAAATTGGATTTGGACTTAATCTTGAGTGGGAATGCACCCTTAGTGCAACACCAAACAAGTCACCTTATGATGCAGAACAAAAAGTTGGACAGCAGTATAGGTAGTAATTGTTTTTTATCTGGAATGTGCCTTTGGGAAGGAGGCCATTAGTAGTTTGCTCCCATATCCATCCCCCGCACCACTCAGAATGATGCCCTCATGTCAAAGATGTTCAACATCCCATTATCTGAGACAATATCAAATCACTCCCCAGACATTTGGTTTGTAATCTAACCATCAGCCAATGGCACCATTTATTTAATGAGAACTAGCAGAAAAACAAGCAGATAGGAACAAGTGTCCTTAAAAGTCTCTGTAAGACCAAGGGTTTTTTCCTCTGTGCCTCATAACTGAAGTTTTTCCTTTCTCTTGTGGTTTCAGTGAAACATCTCAGCCAAAACATTATGCAGTAAGCAGAGTTCTAACTGTGTTCTGTTTTGCACCTGAGTTAAATCTAAATGGGTGCCTGAGAATTCTGAAGAAGAAAAAAAATAAGCAAACAAATTGGGTTATTATAAGTTGAGGAATCTCCACTTTGGTTATCAAATTCTTGGTCCCTGTGGGAAATGCACTGCCATTCCAAATTCCTGGCTCACCATTGACATTTTTCCCAAGAATCTTTGCAGGGGAACTATTCCTCCTCTCTGGTGATTCAAGATGGTTTTCTGTTAAAGTCCTTCCCTTCTGTATCTCTGGAATTCCAGTCCAAAGGTCGCACTGATAAACTGAAGTTCCTGATGTGGAATCCCAGTGTTGGGAAAGTTAAAAAAAATCATTTTATATACGCAATAACAGAAACAGAAAGCTACTGTAAAACTTAAAACTTCAGTGCCTTCCTTCTCTATTGCTTGAATCAGATGATGTTTAACCTTCCCATCACAGCAAAAGGAATGATGACATTTGAAACACCACCAAAGTGGGAGATACATTTACATATGTGTACCCTGACATCAGCCAATGCTAGAACCATCCACGAAAAAAAAAATCTCTGTGTGCAACACGTGAAACACTTCTGGTAAAGATGGACCAAAGTGTTCATACTGGCCACAAGTGTGAATGGTCCTTCCGTTTACCAGCCTGCATTGCTGAGTCCAAAGCTGGAAGCTCCAGCTCCTCACTGCTGCAATTGGCCACAGCATTATGTTCCATCAGTTCTATCAGGTGCAGCAGCATGTTACATGACATGCTCAGACACTGTTGTGGAGGGTCACGTTCAAGCAGAGTGACATATTGCAGCCGATCACGTCAGTGCCTGTGATCGAACTCGCAGTGTCCACTACTCTTTTGCTGATTGAACGCACCTCTCAAGTCCCTATGACTAGACACCACTCCCACCGTGGCCAGGGATGACAGGTCCAGTCACATCAGAAACCCACAATTGAACATGGCCGCCACCACTACTGCACCTGCAGGGATGCTGTTGAGACGGCACCTGCACGGGCGCTGCCTCCCCCACCTACTGACCATAGGGATCGGAAGAAAAGTGAATGGTTGTGCCACCGGACACTCCAGGTAAGCTTTGGTCAATGCTGGTAAAGACTGAGCATGATTTTGTGCTCCACACCTAATCAACAATTAGTGAACTCCTAGGGAGGCAGGACACGCTTGGAGGCTGTAATAGCCTACTCAGAATGTGAATCCTGTTCACCAGAAGTTCACTAATTGTTGACTCCTGGCTGAAAGTCGAATAGCCAACAAAGCAAAATCCCTGGTACAAACACCCAAAGTGAAAACCTCAAAACAAAACAAAAGGTGCTGTATAAAGAATTATATAATTACTTTAAGGGTAAAATATACCCCACTAGAAATATGAAAGAATATATAATAAAACTAAGAATGTACAATAATAAAATTTTTTATTAAAAACAATGCAAAATTGAGAGTAAGGAAGATTTCTTCTGAGTTGCTGAGGATGATAACTATTTTTTTAAAAACTACTTTTAAATAATTATAAGCCACTGAAGAAGACCCACTTCTAGGGTCGAAACGCGTTTGGCTTTTTTATTTTATTTTATTTTATTTTACTTTGCATTGTTTTTAATAAAAAATTTTATTATTGTACATTCTTAGTTTTATTATATATTCTTTCATATTTCTAGTGGGGTATATTTTACCCTTAAAGTAATTATATAATTCTTTATACAGCACCTTTTGTTTTGTTTTGAAAGTCGAATAGGCCTCAGTAACTGGGGCAATACCAAGTGTGCCTCACTTGCTGGCTGCTATGAATTTAAATCTAGTTAATGTTCTGCATTGAAACTTGTGTTCTGGAGCAATTTGTATTGATGAAATTAGTAGGTACAGGATTTATTGACAACTCAAAGGGAGGTAGCCGCTCTTGTTTGATTGTTCTTGAAAAAGATGCCACAGTATTCATTCAGTTCCAGTTCCCTATTCTGTTCATAAAGATGAGGTACATATTTAGCTGGAACAAATGGTGTTAAGGCCACAAGCAAAATGAAAAATGCAATTAACGTTAAAAGGAATAATGAATTGTTTAATTGTCCTTGAAACAAGGCTAATGTGCAGATCCAATAAGCTTCAAAGTGTTTGTTACCAGTCCAATTAACAATCATAAGGCTATGAAAATGTTTGCACTATTTCTGCAGAGCAAGGGCATGGTCCAATGCATAAAAAGGCTCAGCCCATGTCTGAAGGACAGGGACATTGTGCTTTTACTACTGGCATCAGCTCAACTGCTGATGGGAGTCTCTGGCTGGACACACAGCATACCAGCCCTGAAAAATCCACACTGTTTGGCTATGTGCTACCGAGCACAATTCAAGATGTTGAAACAAACATACAAAGCCCTAACTGGCTTGAGCCCTAGGTATTTGAAGGAGCATCTTCTCCCAAATAGACCTGCTTATGATCATAAACTGAGGACCTTGTAATTCCTCCTCTTTCAGAGATGCAAGGGGCAGGGACACACCAGAAGTGATCCCCAGACTTTGGAACACCCTCCTTCTGCAGGTTCACCAGGGCCCCCACATTAAATGGCTTATAGTACCTCATTGAAATATACTTCTTCACCCAGACCTTTGATGTTTAGCTTCCTCTGAGAGTGAGGGTTACCTTTCAAGTATGTTTTAAGGGTATTATATGTCTTTTTATTATTGTTGTTGTTGCTGCTGTCTGCCCTGGGATCTTCTAATGATGGGTGGGATAGAAATTCTTAAATAAAATAAAATAAAATAAAAATCTGAGGGCAGGGATGGATCTGAAGCACTTGCTATGCATTGCTGCATCTGAAAGGCATTTAGACTGTAGGAGGCTGTTGGTCAGTTCTGCCATTCAAATGAAAAAGCACAGGAAGAAACCAAAATACTGCCCCCTGAGCTGCCACAGCAAGGAGCAAACTGGCTGAGCTGCCCCAGGCAGAGTCCCCAAAGGGGCTGTCACATTACCCCCATTATGCTCCTCAGCTATTTTTCCTTTTGTTGTGGCAGCTAAAATCTGCAGAATAGAAAAGCTGCTAGAGCATGGCCCCTGCTCTCACGAATGCTGTTGTTCCAGCTCCCCTGGAATCCTCCTCATTAAATGGTATGAATCAGAATTGCCTCTGAAAGCCACAAAGTTCATATTGCATGATGAAAAAGCAAAACACTTCCCACTAGACAGCTTCACTCTAAGGTGTTGTTTTCTTGTTCCAGCTGTCAGTATTTGGGGAATAAAAGCTAAGAGCAGAAAATAGTTTCCATGGAGCCTTGAGTTTGCTTTGCTCTGATAAAGACCTTCAGAAACTCACTTCTTTGGTCACTCTTGTCTGATCCCTTAGTCCATTTTGAATTCTTATCTTCTACTTCTTGGATCATAATGAATGCCATTGATTCTATACAGAAATAAGGAAGGGATCCTAAGGGCCTTTCACACTTAATTCTGTGGGATGGTAAAAATAATGCCATCCAACTGAAATTATGTTCATGGACAGTGGCCACTGTTCACACCATGAGCACTGGCACCACCCCCAACTTACCTAAAGGCCCTTGCAATCACTACAGCAATGGCCACAGTGATTTCCAGCACAGGCGAGGCCATTGCTATGGTGATCATACAGTGATTTTGCAGCCAGAGCTGCTCTGCCCCTCCCCCACACAGCTTTTGCACCAGGAAGTGGTACAAACGCTGCATCTGGGAGCTTTTAACTGCTCTATAGCTAAGGAGGATCAGGATGTTCCTTCCATGGTCTGGGCTGCCCTGGGGCAGCATCAGTACAACAAGCAAAAAATGCTCTTCCCTCATACCACTGCAATAGACTGCTGCTGCAATTCTGCGAAATCTCCCTATATTGATTTTCCATACCGCACAGGTAACGGGTAATTCATACCACAACTTGCAAACTTCTACCCTCTACACCTCAGAGCTGTCTCTTTCTGATTTGATAGCATGGACTGGTATTACTGCTAATTTAAGCGTAAAGATTGCATAAGACGTCTATGCATTTTTTTCTACCTGTTTAAAGGTTTCATCTGAGTTTCAAAGGGTCGTAAGATTCATGGGGAAAGGTTAAGTTGATCCTGTGAAACATCTGACTTTGTTTCCCCTTCTTCCCATGTTACATGACAAATTGTTCCAAAGCAGTCTTCCATGAAGCATGTGCTTTTAAAGAAATCATTCAAAAGGATTTGGGATCCAAGCTGCATAGTCCTTTGGACCCAGAACCACTTTTCCCTTGCCAGCACATCTTAACATTCCCGTTCAAGCAAGAACTGTTTCTCCTTTCTATCCTTTCTTTCCTTCTTCTTGTAAATATTGGATAGGGAAGAAAGAACAAATTGTACTCCTCTTTAATCTTGCCTGCCAGGAATTTTCTTAGCAAAGCTTTTAATTTAAATCTGTATCAGTTTTTTTTAAACTACAGGTTTATAACAGTTATTGGAATGCTGACAAGTCCTTGTCAGGCAAAGGCAAATGGGGCACCTTTATAATCTATAATTGCTTTTCCACTCTAGTTAAAATTATCTGATTGCTATTGTTAAGATACCTTTGTTTAACTTAGAGGATAATTCTTGTAATGAAATACTGCAGTGCAGTTTTGATCTTTCAGACATTCACTCTGATCCCTGAAGATCAGTGTTATGCCAGGATTTCTAGTTAGTATCTTATCTAGTAGTTTCGAGAACTGTTGTTCTAGTGACATGTCTCCACTTACCTCCCCTGGTGCATTATGGGAAGGAATGGGGTGTTGTGTTTCCTTTTGGCAACCAGCTTGAGTGTGTACTCAAGTGAAAGAAGGCTGCTCCCCTGAGTCCAAAGAAAAGGTGTCGGGAAAATTTGGAGGAATAAATGCTGGTGTGTGGGATGGATCTTCCAGGTATTGAAGAGTTTGCTGGGCACCGGTGTGTGGCTGGTTAGCTGCTAGGCTGTTTTATATGATTTATCTTTTGTAAACTTGATACGGTCATATGACTAATCAATAAAGTTTGTTCATGCCAAATGTTCAGTGTTTCATCTATCTCCTGTTAATATTCCTTGCCCTTGGTACGAGTTCTACTTGTCTGCCCTTAAAATAATTCCAGCCAATCAGACATTAATAATGTATAATGATGGCATGGGAGTGACTGTAGTTCAGTGGCAGAGCAAACTTCGTGGAAATTAAAAGGGCACAGGTTCAATCCTCAGTCTCTCCAAAGAAGTAGGACGTGGCAAAGCACTTCTGTATCACTGTCAGGGAAATTACATAGAAATGCCATGGGAAATACCTATTTATTTATTTTTCTGTCCTGCCCTATACCTGAAGATCTCAGGTGTGTCCTTGTACCTGTTGGGGATACGTACCAGTTCCTACTTCAGTTATGGGGAAATATAGACATTTGAAACAATGGGAAATCTTGCACAATTTCCAACTGCTCCAGGAGGTCTGATGGCACCAGCGGGAGGCGGGGATGCTGGTCTGGTTCACTGCGGTTAAGTGAAACCACAGTTATCAGACCAGGGATACAGGGGCCCACATGTAATTATAAAAACAGATTGGCTAAAATAGTGACAGTGCCAAAGGCCAGGCTGAAAAGGTGTGTCTTCACCAATTGTCTGAACACATGCAGTGAGGCTCCCTGACACATTTCAGAGGGGATATGATTCCGTAACCTGGGGACAAAACTAAGAATGCCCCCCATGAGCTCCCCGCTAAGTACAGGAGGTGGTAAGACCACCAAGAGAGCCCCACTCGCAGTTCTTAGGACATGAACAGGTCTATATGGGAGTCAGCCTGGACTCAGACTTGACTCAATAATATCAAATGACAATATTAATTGCTGAATAAACATGATGATATCACATGATTTGACATTTTTGTTTCCACTTACCACATTTTTTTAAACGGTGTGGGAGGAATCACTGATAAAACTTTCAGGGTTGATAAAAATGTCAACAGATCACCGTCACTTTGCTTCAGTTCTACAGAGTGGTACAAATTACCAGCCTCAAAAAAGTAAATGATTCATGTGAGTTTGTTTTGCAGAGTTTTAATTATTCATGTCTCCTTTAAACCTCGTTAACAAAGAATATGAAAATGCTATTCCATGAAACCAAAATCTTTTCTAAAACTGCAGGTTTAATTATACAGCATTTGCTAAATAGAAGTATACATGTGGGTGTGTATACATACATACATATAAAAATACATACACATGGATTTTTTGTAAAAGTTATTATCATATTAATGTCACCGAAGGAAAGAAAACAACATGATGGCCCATTTATGGTCATTCATTATAAATGAGCTATTAGATATTTATGCTCCAGTTATCTTTTTCCCAGTTGTGGAGATGGTTTAACTAATATTCCAAACGTTTTCAGAAACTACATTACTTTGATCATAGATTATTGTTATGTACTGATCAATCAGAAGGTAAGAAGGTATCAACAAGGGTCCAGATCATTTAAGTCTTGTTTTCTCAGCTGGAAGTAGCTGTTCCTGAACTAAAAAGGGATCACTTCCCATTAATCTATTTGAAATATTTTTTGCTTGAAATACACTGAGAGAGAAAGGATATTTATGTATTTGCATTTTTACACCGGCCAATACTTCAAGGCTAGGGCAGGTTACACTAATTAAAACAGATATAAAAACTAGTGAAAATGTATTAAACCAAATTACAACAGAAGCATGCTAACAGTATTTTTCAGCCAAAGGCTTGAGCGTGAAGGCTCACATCTGGAATGGAAAATGTTGAGATGTGGTACAATGTTGAAAGGCAGGGCTGAGAAGACCCTTTTCAGACCAGAAACAAGGGCAGACAAAATGCTGAGCTAAAAGCAGAAGTGAAGGACCAGCCCAGATGTTAACAGCAAGAGATCATAATTCAAGGCTAGGAAATTTGGGTAAAAGCTACAGTTGCAGACTGCAGATTGCTCTTTGATCCAATGAGCATGGCCTGCAAATCTCTCAGATCAAAGAGAGATCTTTGGGGCATTTTGGACTTCAAAGTAGCCTTATGCTTTCAGGGATACTCCTCCCCCAGGCAAAAAAGAAGAAGAAGTGATTTTATGTTTTAAAAAGTCAAAATAAAACATATGAAATGATATAAAATACTATAAAAGACCACATGTCAGTCATTTAGAAACCTAAACCTGGCACTTGGCACTCAAAGTCGACTAGAATTATTATTTTAATAATAAGGGTGGGATACAAATGTAATAAATAAAATAGAGTCCTGAAATAGTCATTAGAAATAATCTCTGGTTCTCCCTCCCACAATAACAAACAACAAAAGTTATCTGAGTCCCACAGAATCATCCTCCCATATTTTGTTTTTGGTGGAATTACACTGAACAGCCAGTACTTGCAAATTTAGCCCAGAGGCTGGAAGAAGGTTTAATCAGTAAACACCAATTACCATTCTGTTTCTCAAAATGTGTTTCTGTTTTCTTCTCCAAAGGCATAGGGACTGTCAATCTCTGCTTTGCTCTCCAACAATTTCAGCACAGATGCACAACTGGCAGCCATTGGATATTGTGCCATTACCATATGGTGTTCATCTCATTTAGTCACGGCGATAAAATATAGAAGGATCTGATGTTAACATTTAACTAGCTACATGGCTAGCATATGAACAGCTCCCAAATGCTTCCACTATAGTCACATCTTCTGCTTATTCTTTGAAAAAGAAGAGGAGAGGAGATGCTTGTACTTCAGGCCAATACAAAGTTGACTAGGAATTAGTTCCATTGCGTGCACTGGACCTCATTCATTTCAGCTGTCATGGGAAGGATCTGAACAGTGCTTTACTGAACCTTGAATGTGCCACAAGGAGACAGATCTGCACAACTCTGTCCTCTAATGGCACCTTCAATGTACAGGAAGGTCACGTTCCCATGCACTATACAGTCGGAATCGAATCCGAATTCGGTAAGGACCATCCCCATGTAAAGCCCTCTTTCTGGACTTTATGCGGACCAAATCACCCAAATCCATTCTAAATTTAGTCCTGTATAAAACTGTTCTCAGCACAGTTTGGGAGCAGAGTCCACATCACTTTGGGAGCCGGGTCCATACATGGGGATGTTCCTGGGCTATTTGGGGAGGAGATTGACTCTGGTGTCATTAGGAGGTGGGGTTTCACGCCATTCCTGTCCTGTGTGTTGGAGCTCGTAATTGCTTGGGCGTTTTTGGCAATAAATGGTGATCAAACAGAAACGAGTCTCTTTCCGCAACCATTATTCCACTCCCCTTCCCTGATTGCCAAGCCAGGTGAACATGCAAGACAAAATAGCAGCTTCTGAAACATGCATACAATTAACTGAGTGCCCCAGTAAGATGCAATCGCTGTCCCACAAGTCTCTTTCCATGACCATTATTCCACCCACCCACCCTTCCCTGATTGCCAAGGCAGGCATGATAATTTAATTTTAATGGCTCAATTTAGTGCACAAGTGCTAAACTGTCATACCGGGTGGAGCGGAGGTGTGCACTTCTGTGAAACTGCTGCCAAACCTTGTAGCAGCTTTGCAAAACAATCTGGCTTTTTCATATTATTTTTACATTATTATTGCCTTTCAGCCCTATGTGCCATGAAGGGGGTGGTGGCATCCCTTGCCATCGCTGCAGTGGGCAGCACAGGCGTTGGTGACGTCAACCCAGCTTCCTATCAGGACAGAGGGGCTGGAGAGGAAAAGGTGCTGTTTCCCCGTGCAGGGGTTTAGCACGGTTTGCATGGGGATGGCTGTATTAAAATAGAGCCCACGTTATCAGCAATTGCATGGGGACAAGCACAGTTCAAACTTGACCCTGCGTCCAGACTAAAAACAGTCCAATTCGGACTAAACAGAGTGCATAGGGATGCAGCAGAAGAGTGCAGCGTGGATGCCACACTTCTGCTGCCAGTGTAGAACAATGTGACTGCTGAGTGAGATGAAGGGCAATCACAACTTTTCATCTTGCTTTCTACTTACTGTGAAGGCCCTGCTACCATACAAGGGGACTTACTTTCTCTGGTGCCAAATGAACCCTGTCAAGAGCAGTTTTCTTGCTATAGGAGAGGCGAGGGTGTAGTTTATACTAAATACGGTACCTGCAGGTTGACATTAACACAACTGAAGTAGATTATTTCCATGAACTTGATTCATCATGCCAAGAAGCATAAATGGAATGCTTCATAGAATCCGAGGTGGGATGGTGGCAGAGATCATCTTATAGCTCTGTGAACAAGTTCACACAGGGAACCCACACTTGGAGGATGCTAACCAATGATTGCCCAATATCCCCTCAATTAGTGTCCTTCAGTTTGATGCCCATCAGATGCTTTAGACTACAGCTTTCATCTGTCTCAGCTGGCATGGCTACAAGTCAAAAACAATGAAGGTCATAGCCTTTTAAAAATGTACTCAGTAATTGATTCTGTTTCTGATCTTTTCTGACCATCAAGGTATTTCTCCTAATAGTCAGCAAAATAAAATCTGGCCTCCTATAAGTTCATCTTGCCATACCCTGGAAAGCAGCAGAAGGCAGTGTGTACGTGACAGCACTTCATTTATTTCAAGAGTAATGGACAGATGAGTTTCAATTTCAAATAGGATCTTAGCTTATATCACACTGTTGACCTGCTTCTGGCAGTGTTGTTTTCAAAGAACTTTCTATTTTGGATTGTATAATTTTAAATTTAATTTGGGAATGCGAGATGGCTCCATTTTATATACTGTCATGATAAATGGATAAAATCAGTCCAGTTAATAACTAAGGTCTCCATCTTTTCCATAGAGTTAGCAGCTAGGAATAACCATGTCCAACGGATTCTTAGTAGTCCATCAAGTTTCACTGACGCCTACAATATTTACATCCTCTTTTAAAACTATCCATGTTTGCCTGCAGACTCCAAAGATACAATTCTTTTAGGACCAATGATATGAGTACAGCCACCCTCTGCAACTTCTGAACTGCCTTCAAGGGCAGCCCCACAGAAGGCAATAGAACAAATGAATATAGTAGTACATTTGTCTTACTTAAAAATTGGTTTATTTAAAAATGCCATCTACGGGTTTCTCTTTGAAATTCATATAATTTCCTAATAGCAACCTCACTAATAATGCAGTACTGTACTAGATGCTTTATTGATTTAAAACTCTTCTCAGTCACCATTCATCCTGAGAGACTGGCAGCAGTATACCATTATACAATGCAACATTTGAAGACAATAGATTATAAGATTGCAGAGGAGATACAGGTCATATTATGTCATAATCAACAGTGCAATGATATTTTTTTTTGCAGGTTTTTCACTCTTTATGACAAAACAATTGTGCACTGCAATCAAAAACAGCCTTATCCGAAAATCTATTGTGGGCTGTGACCTATGTTGCTTGCCAATATACATGTGTAGAACTGGGCTACAGATCATGATGGGGCCAGAGACAGGAACAGGTAGAGGTGGCATCCTCTGAAGCCTGTGAAGGTAAGCTACTCCCTGGCACTTTTTCCAGCACAGATTTTTTCTGTATTTCTTCCTTACACACAAATAAACTGCAAAGTAATTCAATGTACGGTTTTTGTTTATTTCACCAATACTTATTCCATTTAACATTTCATTAATTTGAAAAAAAAAACCCATGTGTCATGCCTCCAGAGCATCTTTGATGCTCTGAGACATATATTTAGTTG
>MTQE01001141.1:20638111-20652251 GCA_014337955.1 Aspidoscelis marmoratus
CGCCCCGCAGATCAGTCCCCCCACCCCCCCAGTCCCCAAAACCCCCACCCTCCGAGCCCGATCGGGCCGATCTTTGCTGTGAAGGTGCCTACAGTGAGGCACCGCGAAGATGATTTCCCCCCCCCAGGGCCCGGGGATGGGACGCGCGTGACGCAGAACCTACCTCGTTGCCGCCCGGCCTCCGAATGAGGTGGGCATTCTGGGAGCGCGCAGCACGCAGCCCACCTAAGCCCCCTATTGGACAGATGGCCATGATGGGGGCGGGGGGGACCCTTTGGGGACCGGAGCGATGCGCTCCGGTCGACCAAGGCGTTCCTCGCCCCCAGCCAGCCCGACATCAGCCTCCTGCCACCCCGGAAAGGGGCTGCAGGAAGCTGATGCTGGTGGCTCCCCTGCTTCGGCAGCCCCAATGGGGCTGCCGGACCCGGGAAGGAGCCACGTCCCGGCGGCCGTCGGGGATGACAGATGGGACCCACCAAATTGGGGTTCCCCTTTCCCATCTCCCAGGGTCAGTGACCCTGGCAGATGGGACAGGGGAACCCCGATTCGGTGGGTCCCGTCTACCGGCTTCACCGCGCCGGCGCGATCGCCGGCCCGGCGAGTCGGGCCCTGGGGGCGTGCTGACGGCTGTCAGGGAGAGAAGCGTGCGCGAATGCTTCTCTCCCGGAACGAGCCGGGGCGGCTCGTCCGTGTTGGAATGGATGCAGAGCACTTTAAAGTGCTCTGCATCTGGAACGCGTGGAAGACAGCTCTGGACGCGAGGCGGCGCAAGCCCCGCTGGGGCAATGCGAATGCCTCGTCCGGAGCTGTCTTCCATGCGTTCGGCAAAGGCCTGTGCGAAAAGGCCTCAGGAAAGAGTATTTTCCTTTGACAAAGACAAAGTCCACAGAAGAAGAAAGATAAAGTCCACAGAAGAGAGATAATGTCCACAGAAGAAGAAAGATGAAACACTCAAAGAAGAGAGAACAAGGTATTTAACCAAGACTGTTGAGAGAAAAGAAATTATTTCATGTGATGTGTGTTTGTAACCAGTAAAGCCTTTAAAAATCTAAGAAGTTTGTGGACAAGTCTTATGTTCAGGCTGTGTTTCCTAGAGCCAGAGATATTTCACTACATGCCAGTTCATAGCATTGCTCTGGGGACAAAACACCATGAAAGCTGAACACAAAAGAATTCTCAAATTTATCTACAGTCATGTTGGCAAAGAATCAGATAAAAATGCAACAATGACTTCCTGAATGACTTTATTCACATCTAAATTTTAATCTAGGGTGTTTTTCCACTGTCACTAAAAGTACCCATTAAGTACCCATAAATGGGTATGTAATGGCATTTTTGAACCCATTAATGGGTACTTAATGGGTACATAATGGTTACTTCTAGTGACAGTGGAAAAACACCCTATATCCAATAGTGCTTTACTCTTCCATTTAATGGTCATATAGGCAAATTATTCTCTCAAGTGAACCATGACAGGAATTATAGTCCAGTTGATTGGTTCAGCTAGGAAGAAGACGGAGCTGAAAGGTGGTGTTTCCTTGTTAATATTAAATGACTTGATAGCACTGACAATAATTTATAGCTAGAATTGTTAATTGGGCTAAATGTTGGAACCAGAAAACACCCCTAGTTTCAGTCCACTTTCAGAGTGAGAGATCACATCAGAAAATTGTCAAGCTGTTTTCTTTCAGCATTATTGGACTGCATAGGCAAGTTACTATAGAAAAAGGGTATACACACAATCTATAAGCCTACCACCAAAATCAGTCAAATGCTAAGATCAACAAAAGACAAATGCAACCCTCATCACACTCCAGGCATTTACAAAATACCATGTGAATTTGGGAAGGTGTACATAGGGATGACCTCAAACACAACTGAAAAAAGAAAAGGTGAACATGAAAGAAACGTGTTTTGCATGCAGATGGACAAATCAGTAACAGCGGAACATGCATGGTCAGAAAACCACAAGATCTTATTTGAAGAAACAGAAACCACAGCCAAAGTAAAGGGATTACAGGGACTGGCTACCAGAGAGACCACTGAAATATAACAACATCCCCACAAGGCCTGTTTCTCAGCAGCATCTGGAAACCTCAGTATAGTAACAAGCAAAACAGAGATTCACACCTGAGTTCTGCAAACACACAAGCAGAACACTACTCATTCACCCGCAGGGATTACACCAATACACAGTAAGGCTGCTTCCGCCTTTGATTAAATAAATCCGGATCTACCTCATCCGGATTTAATAAAACCGGGTTCCAGTAGACCCGGTTTTACTAAATCTGGATGCACGGTAGATCCGGATTTACGGGGGTAGATCAGCATCTAATAGATGCGGATCTACCCACCCCCGTCCTTCTGCACACATGGCGGAAGGACGGATTAAATCCAGATTTGAGGTGGGTGCTGTGCGGATGCACAGCACCCGCCTCACATCCGTGCTCCGGGGCCCCTCCCCCCAGCCCACCATGATTGGCTCCTTGGAGCCAAGCATGGCAAGCCAGGGGACTCCTACCTCGCAGCTCACCCTCGCCCCAGAAGCCACTTCTGGAGCCAGGGGAGCTTCTTCGAGTGTGCTTAATGGGTGTTGCTGTGCGGACGCTCCTCACCGGAAATGTCCTACACAGCCACGCATGTGTGGACACGCATTTCAGAATGTGTGCTTAATGGGTGCTAAAAGGCCTGTGCGGAAGCACCCTAAATGACTTAGCCTCAATGACTCACCATTAACACTTCCACTCAAGCAAACAATGCCAACAGGTTGCGGCCAGGGGAAGACCAATGACTCATTATCAACTCAAACAAATGAAGAGCTGACAAATGATCAGCAGACATCTATAAGAAGAGAAACAAGATCTAGTAAGACACCAGTCACCCTTGATTCTGCCAAGAGCAAAGACCTCTGAAGATGGAAATCACAGCTATATCTGAAAGTTTAGGTTCTCAGAAGAAGAAACTTGGAACACAGCATAACAGCCCAAAATTCAACTGAATCTGGCCCTGAAAGCCTACATATTTTCATTGTTTATACCGTGCAGCTGACTGCACAGTCGCTATCAGGACGTCACACATGATGATTAATGCATCGTTGTAGTGTCGCATTATCCGATAGCTACTGCACACTTACTTTAATCCTGATTTAACAATACTTGTTGCACAATATAAAGAAGATTTGAATTTTCCCACTAATCCAGGCAGAACAGCGAGAAAAGACAAACAAGAGGTATCAGATCTTGTGACTGCACACAGTGACGCAGCTCTCGCAGCTACCGATGGAAGCTAAGGAGCTTCCTTTCGAATCAGGATGGCCAGTTGTCACTTCACAGCAGATAGGTTGCATTTTTTACTTTTACAGCGGATTTATTCTGCAAGTCTGGTGGCTTCCATGGTGAACAAAAACAACTAAAATCATAATTATATAAACATTATTAAATCCAAGGTGACTAGAACTGATAATTACAGGTTTTTCCCCTCCTGCAAAGAAAAGGACAAATTCAACTTACAGCCTGTTTCCATTTTCCACTGAAGATAAGAACAGGCATTGATGGAAGCATCCACACTAAGTGAAAATGTCCCCAAACTCGGCAGGTTGAAATACCACAGCAATGACAATGGCAACATCCGGCTTGCACCGGGACATTACCATGGTGATTGGTCAACAGCACACGACTGCGCAGCTGCAGCCACAGGTTCAGCCACAGCCTTCTGATATCCAATAAAACTGTGAGATTCCTGAGGTTTCTTTCCTGCCTCTTGGATGAAAAGTTTTGACAGATGTGTCATCACCTTGAATCCATCAGCGCAAGAGATTTGGATCTGATCATGAACAAAAGTGACAAAAGGCCAGGGCTATTCATTATAAGATAGCTGGGTGCTAGAAATGTCTGTAAGATCATTTGGATAGTTCACAGATGTAAACTAATTGAAGTTGAAGGTCAAGCAAAAGGTTTCTCCTTAGAAAGAGAGAAAGCAATTGACTCTTCTTTCACTTCACATTACACATTATACTCCTTGGAGTGAAGTAATACAGCACTCACTGTATTGCTCATTCTCAAATAAAGATACCATGTTTTTAACAGGCTATCATCAATGATATTCACCAGTGGACTCTTATCTACCTATCTACTTACCTATGGCAGTATCTGTACTGGGCAGCCTCATGGAATGTTGCATCACATGATGCTCTGGTGCACTGGGAAGCCACACTCTCCATGGAACGGCCTGTCTGCATGGGATTAGGTGAAATCCCACACCCCTGTGTGAAAATGGTACTGGAATATTCTCCAAGGGGAGACCCCTTCAAGGCTGTCCTGCTTCTGCAAGTAGATCAGGCCATCCATCCACAGTGCAGACAGCTGAGCCAGTCTACCCATGATCAGAGCCTAGAACCATCTTTCTGGAATCCCAAGAAAGAGCTGTTTCTGTGGTCTGGGGAAAACACCCCCTGCCAGCAACTTTGCAGGCTCGGAAATTTCTTTCACAGCCTCCAATGTTAGGATGTGCCATGCCAGTGTGGGTGGCCCCTGGAGAGCACTGCTCTGTTCTTGGCACAGATCACTTGATCTTGGCCAAGATCAGTCTTCCACAGTGTGTACCAACATGCACTACATGGAAACAGCCAATCTGTTTGAAACATTGACAGTCATTGAATTTATTGTTTAAAAACATATACTGAGACAATCTTAGAGCAGAATCTTTAGAGGTAAGAGCCAAAGAGAGTGAGCTTGAGAAACAGACATCCATCAACTAAGCCATCCTGATAGAAGCCTACCACAGGAATGCCTCTGTTATCTTGAGGAGTTGTATAAACTACCCCTGCCCAAAAATCAGCTGGAGGGATGCCAGTGGATACAGATTTGGGCCTCAAATAAAATAATAAAATAAATAACAGCTGGCTGTGTAGTGCACACTGCCCCCCTAACGGTCTCCATGACCCAAATCAAGGCAACAGGATGCTAGAAAAGCAAAAAGTCTTGTTCGTCAGTCAATGCTCCCTGTCCTTTGCCTCAAAAAGATGCTGGAGCCTACAGCTCAAATCAGAATGGAGGCCATATAAACACTCCACATTCCCCTATCAACCTGAGAGCAATCCCTACTGAAGACTGAAAACACAGCACATAACACAAACACTGTAAACAAGATTTTCACCTTTAAGGAACTGATGGAGTTCCAGCAGGTCTCCAAGGCCTAGCTTTTCACAGGAAGGTTGGGAGGTCTAATTTTAATGAAATGTAACAGGTTCTCAACATCAGTGTCCCTGTTCAGGCATCCAGTCTGTTCACAATTGGGACAATGAGACCTTTCCTCGTCACTCTCCAGGAATATTCTTTTATATCCACGTGCAGAGACTGCTATTTTTGGAGTGTCTTTGTACAATGGGGGTTTATTTAGCTGGCTTCTGAATTTGCAGTTTTGTAATTTGCAAGTGGACCCAGGAAGAAAACACAGTTAATACTAGGGATTCCATTTTATTAACTGAATATCCAAACCCTTACTGATTGAGGATTGGGCTTAGATTTTACACTGAGGTTTTTTTGTCGAATACACAGTTCAGATTCTGCAATATGTTTTGTTTATCTTTCTTAAGGTGCAAAACATCAGGTTTTTTTTTATTTTCCCTAGTATTAGCCAGGAGGGGACATTTTTGGACTACAGTGTCTATGATCCTCGTCCACAATGATCGGCAGCCTTGGTAGATGAGGATAACGGGAGCTGTAGGCTTTTGTTTTTTTAATCTAAACTCTAGTGATGTTAGGGCCTTTTTGCACTTGGATCTCCAGGATGGCTATGCATGTTCTGACGTGGGGCATTTGCACACCGTGGAACCACTTCTGTCCTGGAGCAGCTCAGAGCATGCATGGCCATCCCAGTCTTCAGAAGCTGTGGGGCACTGAAAAGTGTTCCACAGCTTCACTTGGAGCACTTAAAGTTCTCCTAGTATGGTCCTCTATAGCTGTATGGTTGCATGGAAGCAGCATGGCTGTGACAGTGCAGTTGTATCATCCAGTTGCCATAGCAACGATCTAGCGTACACGGCCATTGCTGCAGTGAGACAGGCCAGCACTTGCAACGCGCATGACAGCCTTCAACCCTGATCTGAACTGCTGTGGGATAGTGAGATATATTTCTGTCATTGGTCACCATATTTGACCATTATTCTGCAGACCAAAGGTTCAACATCCTACCTGTCAGGTAACTGACCTTCAGCAGAAAAAGAAATTGATGCCTACAATAACTGCCATATTTTTCAACAGCAGACCCACTTATTCTTTACAAATCAACAGCAAGCAAAATATTGTACTTCCAATATTACATTCTGTCAGATCTGTAGTGAGCCATTAATCATTGCACCACATTTTTCTTGCAAGATGTAACTTCTCTTGGCCTTTCTTTGCTTACCTAATCCTCAAATTATAAATAATGCATACATACATATTGATAGGAATTAAATGTTAGTCTTCATTACAGATTCTCATGAACTGTACAAATGAGTAGACAGTAAATTTCTTAATATTATGCTCCTACAAATATTACACTTTAGTATATCATTAATGCACTTATGGCACTGCTCTATTATGGTGAGATATCAACAGGAATTCTGCTCAGTGGTAATTCTGTTTTAAAGAAAACTTGTCTAACCACATACAAATGGTCTTCATATATCCAAAGATCTGCTACCCTCTTCTCACTTGCTCAAGATGCAGGTTAGACACTAGAGGGATCAGACACAGAATGTGTCTCCAGTGTGCGCTTCAACGCTTGGTTGGGTTTCCTGTCAGGTCTTTGCAGGCAGCCTTGGAAAGGGAGTTGATGGCTTCACTTCTATCCCCAAAGCTACCATTCTGAAGTGTTCATACCAGAGCTGTCCTAATTGCATACCAGAGGCCTAAGTGCAAATAGGCCTCTGGTGAGGATTTCACCACTTTCTGCTTAAGAATGCCCAGGGGCAAGGTTGGAGCTCCATGCAAGACTAGGTATTGGACTAGATGGCCCAGCAAGGCTTCTTTTATCTTTTTATGAGTTCTGAAGGCCCTTCTAAGTCTATGATTTAACTTTATGAGGCATGCTTCACCTGTTCCCAGGCTATCTTTTTTCATTGTGGAAAGTGGTTGTTTTGTTCTTAAAAAGCAAAGCAGATGGGCACACTCAAGAATTTTGTTCTCCCTTTATCTTAATGAAATAGTAGAGTAAAAACTTGTGCCTTAGCAAAGTATGATCTCAATCTTGCATTTTCAAGAAGAATCATACCAAAGTTTGGGATGCATGGCTCAAATTTGTACAATGGGGGTGGTGGTGTACGGCTACATACCTCACTATAATACAAATGTTTGGCAATATAGTAGATAGGTGCATGTACTATTTTCTGCCTCAAATTACAACCAACAGTGCCAACCACGAACAAATTGTTGATATACTCTGTGCAGTCTCTTCCTTTCTCCTTATGAATGAAAAATGAGATAATTTCTACCTTGCCCCAGAGGCAAACCCAGGATTGTACTGTTACCGATGTCACAGCAGCACTTTCTAGATGTTTTCAAACATAATTTAATATATCTTTCCTCTTTCAGTGACCTTTGAAGTAGTGTAAATATGTGGAAACAATGGATAATGTATTTGGAAATGAAATCACAGTCATTCAGTAAGAGAAGTTGACATGTTCATCATGAGAAAACAAGTTTTACTTCAAACAATTGCATGGTCATAGTCCAAGATTAATGTAAAAAAAGTTTTGATTAATCCTGAACAAGTAAATTATTGTACAATAATTTTTAATGCATGATTCAGCAATACCCTGATTCAAAACAAACTATGAAACTTCAAGATAATATTTAGTACAAAGAAGAAGATATAAGCTTGGGAAGAAAGTGTCCAGTGGATAGTATCCAAACAAGGAGTGAAAACTACCAATGAGATGAGGAGGCAGATGAAGCAGCGTACAAGTTTAATATCCCTTTTTTATCCTTTAGGGGACTGGCAGGAGATGAAGGATGCTCCAACAGTCACAAAATGTGTCTCACCATGCAGCGACACTTTCACCTGCCCTACAACTATGAGAAGACCTGGAGTGAGAAAGCAGGAGCAGGTGAGTTAAGGTAAGGCCACCTTACTTGCTAACAGTTGCTAACCCTTTAGCTGTCAAAAGTAGTATTTGTGACTTGGTGGTAGTTGCTACATAGAGAGATTTTTCAGGAGTAGGCAAACCACCATTTTTTCCCAAGGACAGTAAACACTCCTGTCTCCCACTAGGATCCACCCAGTCTTTTCTCTAAGATTACCTGGAACAAACTGAGTTTGCCAAAGGTTGAGAGACTACGGCAGCTTCCAGATTAGCAGATTAAAAAATATGCATCTTACATGCTGTGAGGCAATGACTCCTTGTCCCCACTCCCAACAGAGGTCCACAGTGGCTGCAAGACTTCTGTGGGACACACCTAATGTGCCGCTGGTACACAGGATTGGGCATCAGATGTGACACCCACACCTCTGCTGTGCATTCCAATGCTCAACTTACTTAAGTCTGGACACACCCTATGCTGTCCTCAGCCTTCAAAACTGAAAGTAATATTAGAAAAGCAGGGTAGATACACAATGCTCCACTGGGCAATGTGTCAATAAATCATCATCATCAGCAGCAGCAGCCCTCCATATCCCCACAGCACTTCCATGCAGGGCAGGAAGAAATGTTCTGCAATGGAAGCACCTCCATGAGCTATTGCACAACAACACCCCCCAACACTTGTCTTGAAGATTCCTGCTGCAACCAAAAAGAAGACAGGGAAGAAGCAGGCCCCTTCTTGAGGCAATGAGGGAGTCCTATTCTGATAAGTGAAGACACAGCCTAAGATTGCCAGTATATTTGTTAAGACAGGGTGGTGGTGGTGGTGTCTTAAAAAGTGAAGGATGCAACAGAAGGTGTAACATAAGACCTTTTGAATAGCATAGGAGGCATGTGTATGCACTTTCACAGGTGTCCAGACAGCCTCATGATGAGTAGAACACTTGGGCAACAACCCTCATCTGTGGCAACCTAAGAAAGATCCTAAGAAAACAAAGGCTCTACAGCACAAGAGAGAGCCTTTAGAAAATCATGTCAATGGCTAAATACATCTTAAAAATCCACACAAATCCTGATGAAATTTCCAGCTCTGGTCTCCCGAAATTTCCTCAGCATCAGAAAGCATAGTTTTCAAGTGAACACACCCTGCAACTTTCAGACCATATCCTAGAGCCAGTTTGGTCTAGTGGTTAGGGAGCCAGACTCTTATCTGGGAATACCGGGTTCGATATGAAGCCAGCTGGGTAACCCTGGGCTAGTCACAGCTCTCTTCTGAGCTCTCACAGCCCCGCCTGCCTCACAGGGTGTCTGTTGTGGGGAGAAGAATAGAAGCTTTGCCAGCCGCTTTGAGTCCCCTTAAATGGGTGAGAAAAGCAGGGTAGAAAAACCAGCTCTTTTTCTTCCAAACATCAAAATATTAATTTTGTAGATACTATATAGGTGATAAAGGTATGGATTGTAGTTCCTTGCCAAATTTGCTGTAATATTTTTCAAATTATAAATATACAGCAACAGGATTTCCACAATTTTAAAAGTTACCCATACCCTGAGTTGGAGAAAAAGGCTGCATCCAGGCAGGGCAAAAACCTGTAATTATTTCATAATTGTATCTGATTTGCCAGACAGGAACACCATGCAATATTCTGTTCTTTCATAATTGCAGCTCTGTCTGGATTACTGCCCAAGAGGTACAGCAAGACTTGCAGCTTGAGCTGTTGCTTTATGAGTACTTTACATGATCCTGTTGGAAAGGTTAGGTCACGTGGAAAGAATGCATCATAGCTGTAATCTCTGCTGATCTGGAAATGTGAAAATTGGGAGTATCGATGTAATGTATAGATAGTGAGTGCTAGTTTCAGATCTGCTTTATGCCAGAAAATCCGTAAAATGTGGAGTAAATAAGTGATGTCTGGAGGCAACCACAGTTTGAAAATAAAATTAACCCATAAAAATAGCACAGCAGTACATGAGTTGAAGCTCCTTGAAGAAAGCAAAATTTGCAGATGTTTGCAAAATGTGTTTCCACACATGACATAACAGATTCCTAAGAGCAGGCACTTCTGTAGAATGAAATCCCCACCACCACCACACACACACACACACACACACACACACACACACACAGAGAGAGAGGATCACCAGGTGATGGCAGGCAGCCATTTTTGGTGCACCAGAGTGTCTGAATGTTATGGACAGGGCATCCATTCTCTCTCTGTTTCTTGCCCTTATCCCCAGCTGCTTCAAGCAGGTGTTAGCTGATGACACCAGAAATGGAGACACAAAATGCCCCCCAAAGCATCTCCCATGATAAATAGAGACATAACCGAAGTCTCAGTACATGCCTTGAATCCTTAACATGAATATTCTCAACAAGCAAAAAATATGCTATAGAATACTTTGCACTTCGAAATTAGTCAAAACATAAAGGTCAAATGTGAAACTATAAACAAAACATTTGGATAGGGATGCAGTCCAATTATGGGAAAGAAAGTGTGTCACAGGCCCTGCTATCACAGACAATATATTTACACCAGTATTTTGCTTTGTTTGTTATAGCTATGATCTAGTGAGATTACAGCTATTATATTCTGAATAAGGGAAACAATTGCAATTCTCTTGGAATCATCAGTTAGCTGATAATTTTAGGCTTTCCCCCTCCTTTTCCTGAACTGTCAAGAGAGGCTTACCAAAAATAGCATTAGAACTATAGGAAGAAATAATTTAAAGCAGCAGCCATGTTAGAAATGAATACATTTATTCTTCTCTGCCATCCTATGCTCCAGTGCCAATCTCAAAGATAGTACCCAGCCCTTTAAACCAGTGTGGGTACTTCAAAGGCAAGGAACAAAATCTTCTCGCCTTTGCACTTGCTGGGAAGACTCATTTCAGTAGTACACTAACTTCCAGTGCTATGTCTGGCATTGCTTCCTAGAGTGCTGCTGAAATGGGTTCCCCATGGACCTATGCCACTCTATGCTCTGTCCAGTGTGGACAGAGTGTTATGGGGGTGAGAGGCTGCAATGTCCCACAAAAGCATGCTGTGTCTGATCACAGCCTAAGTAACCACTGAAAGATGCAATACCCACCCCCAAGGACCACAATGCTTGCATGAGGAACCAGGGTAAAGGGCATGATATTGTGCTGTCAAATCAACACAGCTGAGGTGCCCACTCCCAGGCCCTCCCACCCTTGCTGTGGAAGCTTTGCTTAAGAAATACAAGTCACCTTGTGAATCTATCACAAGATATGTTACAGAATGTCTGGGTTCAAGAACAGGGGAGGGTTTTGCCCTTGCCTTCCACTTACAGTACCCAGAAGCAATTGGCGGGCCACTGGGGGAGACAGGATGCTGTACTAGAAGGGCTTTGGTCCGATCCAGCAAATCTCCTCTTAGGTTGATATGTAACAAATACATGGCAGGCTGTTTTGCTCGATTGATTGCAAACTGTACTGGTCAATAATAAGTTAAAGGCTTTTTTGCACTTACCTGATTGGGATGGCCTCTAACACTCTGGGACAATTTACATGCATGCCACAGTGCTGTCTCCTACCCAGAGTAGCCCAGGGCACACAAGTCCATCCTGATCCTCCATAGCTGTGGAGCGGTAAGCTCCCAGATGCTTCCTGGTTCAAACACTGCATGGGGGCAGGGCAGTTGTGGCTGCACACTCACATGCCGCTCCCTGATCAACATGGACCGTCTGCACTGCAAGGCCAGGTAGAGAAGTTGGAGACAGTTCCAGCGCTCATAGTCTGAATAGCTGAAAAACATTTATCTCTTTTCCCTTTCTGAAGATGATGCAGTCACCCCAATTATTTAGAATGGCCTTCCCAGTCTTGCAGCTAGCCCAGTCCTCTCAGCAAGGACCAAGATGTGGCTTTGCAGAAACGGTCCCTTTGTGAAACTCCCAAGAGAAATCCTACCAAGGGTCAGTGGCATTGTGGTTTTATACTTTTGCCTTGGCTGTGTGAGAAGTTAATCCAAAACTTTCACACTGAATGCTCATTAGCATAGCATCTGCCCTCCCCCCCTCCCCCCGGTCACACTTTTAAAAAAATATTTACTGTCTGTTTCATTGTCAAGTAATGAATCCCAAATAACCATTCACAACAGATTTTACTTTTTAAAAATGTTTTATTTATGGCTTTACGTGGTGTGATAGTAGGCATGTTTGCCCAGGAATAAACCCACTTTAGTAAGAGATTCTTTGCAAAGACATTTTATTTGTGTTATGTCCCCCGTCCCATTCTGTGGATGTGACACTTTCTTTACTTCTGTGCATATTTCATTGTCACTTTAATCTCTTGGGTTTCCTTCCTTTTATGATACTTTGTGGCCTCTTCATTTTTCTTTCAGCCTTGTCATTTCAGGGAAATAAAAACATGTGGATGGTGACCAGATTCCATACCCTCTGCTCCCCACAATGACAGCAGAAGGTCTATCCACTGTCACCACTTGCAGCAACGAAATCTCATGGGGCCTCTCATTCACAAAATGAGACACTTGAGGAACGGACCTGTATTTAATGTTGTGTTTTCAAATAAAATGTGTTAAAGAAGCAGGCCTATTGGTAGTCCTCCCTCCATGTAAAGTGTTAGGATCCTTCATAATGAAAAATAAATTCACAGAGAGAGATAGAGAGGACTGGTGGATCACCATTATCATTGCTGATCGCCTTTTCCCTCATGTCGACTCCACTGTTTCCTTCAACTTTAAAACAGAATCCACACAACAGCAGATTATATCACTCTTTGAGAGAAGCATGCCAACTCAGACGAGTGATTTTCACAGGCCTCCATTTTTATGGCTGTGCAGATGTCAAAGTCAGACAACTTACTTTTTCTGTAGTCAACTTTCTGCATGGCCATAATGCCACAAATACAAGGCATGGCTCTGGAAATCAGCCATTTCATGTATTGGTGGAAATAGGGCTGTGAAGAGACATGACATGGCGGCACCTCAGGTGGGTCGCCATGACAGCAGTGGCAGAACAGAGGTCATATTTTCAACCATTACAAAGTACATATACTGCTGCATCCTGGACTAGTTGCAGTGTTCATAGTTAATTTAGTGGACAGAAAAAGATGCTAATGAAAGGAGGGAAATGCCATATTAGTTTGCAGAGTGTGCCTAGGCTTCTTGTGAGGGCCTAGGATGAAGCATATCTATCTGTGACAGTTCAAAGTTGCCTTTGTTTATTTTAGTAAAACAAAATCAACATGTCACCAACAGCTCTCCAATTAGCTGAACGCAATGCACGGCACAAGTCCAAGGGTTATTAACTCTGGCAGATGGTACTCCCAGCACACCAATTGTGCTTTGTATTCTGAAAAACAAAACATGTATTCCACCTACTTCATAACAACCTGAGGCACCTAGGAAGAGTCAATAAAAATAATAAAAGAAGCGATTGGGAAACCAGAGATATAAATTAGAAACAAACAATGAGGTGATAGCACTGAAATTAAGGTGTAAACCAGAAATAAGAGGTGGGTCTTAAGTTGCTTCTTAATA
Source organism: Aspidoscelis marmoratus (assembly GCA_014337955.1). NCBI lineage: Eukaryota > Metazoa > Chordata > Lepidosauria > Squamata > Teiidae > Aspidoscelis > Aspidoscelis marmoratus. The sequence continues at coordinate 20,651,689 of MTQE01001141.1, forward strand.
TGCAGAAATGATTTGATCGCCCTAAGTCATGCCACTACATTCCACATTGCATGGGCCTCAGCTGAAAAGGCTCAGTTCCTGCCTCAGGATCCTTTTATTAGATATGTGCTTTGTTGCACACTCTTCAAGGGTCAGGCCTTGTTTGATTGGGAGAGGCAGTCCTGAAGGTTGATGGATGCTAAGCCCTGAAGGGCTTTAAAGGTCATTAAAGGGCTTGACTTGAACTTGGAAACAGACTGGAAACAGAAGTATTATATGGGCATATTTTCAACCATTACAAAATGCTACATTCTGAACTAGCTGCAGTTTCTGAGGTGTATTCAAGGGTAGCCCCAAGCAGAGCATCCCACAAAGTTATGAGAGTCTTAGGGCCTTTCCGCACAGGCTCTATAAAAACGGAATTAGAGCCAGATGCGGGAAGGATTAGGACATGGCTTCCACATAGGGAACCCAATTAGGGTCCCTTTGAGGACACCACATCTGCACGTCGGCGCACAAAACCGGTTGCTTAAGCCGGTTTTGCCGCCGAATCCTACCCAGATGTAAGACCTGAAAAAAATCAG
>MTQE01001141.1:20663564-20675054 GCA_014337955.1 Aspidoscelis marmoratus
AATCCCCCAGAGCATTCAGGAATTGCTCGGATTCCATAAGTCTCCATGGGTGGACCATTTCAATAGGTTTCACCCAACAGATGGGAGCTGCCATTGCAAGTCCAAACCTCACCAGCGAATGATCCATCCATGACAACGGGTTGACAGTTGGCCCTCCTATCAACGGATACTTACCAGTCCACTCTGAGGCAAAAAACAAATCAAGGATGTGGCCTGCAACATGAGTTGGGTCAGATACAAATTGAGACAGCCCCATGGTTGTCATGGAAGACATGAAGAACTGAGCTGGTCCACTGAGTGTAGCCTTAGTGTGGAATTGAAATCCCCCAACAACACTGTGGCAGAGGCTTCCAACACCACATTCGATACCACCTCAGCTAGCTCAGATAGGGAGGATGCAACCCCCGTTGCAGTGCAAATTAGCTGTCTGGTGAGGGAGATGGAAGTCTGATGGACTACAGCGACACCCCTCCCCTCCCCCCTGGTCTAGAACAGTGCTGCACTGAGTATTCTGGAGGACACAGCCGGGTGAGACAAGGCCCACCCAGTTCATCCATCCAGGTCTCGGTTATATATGCCAGATCAGCCCCCTCCTCCAAAATCAAGTCATATATGACAGATGTTTTATTCCGGGCTGATCTGGCATCCAAGAGCAACACAGTCAGAGCAGGGGGCTGATTGGCATGGCTCCCCAAACACTGCTGGTTGGGAGGCAGAACAGAAGGAGTAATAGCATCAAGGTATCTAATACTCCTTCTCCTAAACTATCTCTTCTGCTTTGCATTGCCATATCTCCCCCTGCCCATTACTGTAGTGATTTTTGCCCCCTGTTCCACTTCTCCCCCTCCTGCCCAGCTTTGGCACATGGTCCCTCCCACAGAAACTCACCCACATACAAACCAACACACTTCTCTGCACACCAACACACCCACAACAGCACACCCACAAATATATCAACACATCCACATCCACATCCACACCCACACTAGGACACCCTACACTTGCACGTACAATCAATACACTTGCATGCATAAAATGGAGTTAAAACAAAGCTAAAACAGAAATGTCCCAACCTTGTCCCTTCTGAATTAAGCTTATGGCTAGCAGCACAAGCACATGTCAAGGAGAGGCCAGCTGGTAGAGTTGCCCCTTCCTGCACGGCATTTGAAGGTGACAGAGCTCAGCAGTGCAAGCACATGTTGAGAAGAGGCCAGCTGATGGAGTTGCCTCTTCTTACTCAGCATTTTATAGTGGAAGAGTTCAACCATGCAAGTGCACGTTGAGGAGAAGCTAGTTGGTGGAATTTCCTCTTCTACTCAGCTTTTTAAGGTGGCAAAGTTCAGCTGTGCAAGCGCGCGTTGAGGAGTTGCTAGTTGGTGGGTGTGGCACCGCCTCTCTCAGCCTGGAGCTGTAACTTTCTTTTATTATTATTAATGGTAGCGTAGGATATAATTCAAAATTAATCTTCAACAGCTCCCTAACTGAAAGGCAGACCATTTCTTTTCCTATCAAAGGTGTGTTGAAACTGTTTCTAACTGCAGTCCACTGTGAAGTGAGGCACCTCCCCCCACCTACTCTAAGACCTTAAAGCTACAGTATCACTAATCACTGTAGGCTTCCTTTAAAAAAACTATATATGAGTGAATAATAGGCTTGGATACTTTCCTTTAGCAAACAGGAAATAAGTTTATTGATTACAGACTTTCAATAACCAACAAGTGAGCTTCATATAAGCAACACAGGCTATCTCAGCTTGATAACCTAAGCTTTTGGAACCAGGTTCTACGTGGATTTTTACCCTCAAGTTAGAGCATGTTTCCCGGGGTATTTCTCTTTCCTGTCACCCAACATAGAACCCCTGGAACTACCTTTGGGATCTTCCACAGGCACAGGGTAGTTATACACACACACTCCCTCCATGAAACCCCAAGCATAGCACACCAACGGTTTCTCCACTCTCCCTTTTATATCCCATAGCACAGCTGCCTGCCTCTGCCTTCCTCTGATTCTCCTTGAGGGATTTTATCCCTCCTCCCTGCTGGCGAGCTGGGTTAAACCCCTCCCTTTACTTACTTAACATTCCATTTGAAACAGTTTGACCACACATTTAACTGTGTGGACGGTTACACATTCACAACCCCTTCATTGTTTACATACATTTTATTTTTTGAGTTACAACAGGCATGTGGGCACTGCAGCGGAAGTGCACGTCAAGGAGGGGCTAGTTAATAAGTCATGACTGATTTCTGGATTCATAAGTGGGGAGCTTCCAGACAAATATCATCTCTGGCAAGATTTGTAGGCTGGGGACATTTCCCTGTGTCTCTGGAAATGGCCCCAGAAGTTTCCTGTCTTCCAGAACTCAGCCAGTGTTTTAGTACAGGTAAAGCAACAGAGGAAGACAGGCCGAAAGCCTTTCTTCTGGGCACCCAATACACATCCTGGCCAATTATGTGCTACACTATGGTTCTGGGCTGGCAGAAGCAAACCTGTGTCCCTATGCATTTTTTAAAGCAACTCTGAGTTGTTTCATAGGTAGCTTAGAGAAGATTTGCAGGCAAGATCATTCACACAGCAATTTCCCCCTCTCTCCTCTCCTGAAAATTTTTCACTAGAAAAGATGGATTAGAGATGGGATGAGAACATTAGGGCTATAAGCCTCTTATCATTGCCATGGATAAGCTCAAAGATCACAGTCTGCACAGTCTCTTGCCCATCATCCCTTGATCCCACTATAAAAAAGTATGAAGTAACAGCACCTTCCACTATGTGCCCCCTTGCCACCACCGCTATGCAGGTGGGCAGTGGTGGCTGTAATAATCAACCTTTACCATTCTCTGCCCACAGACAATTTACAGACAATTTACTGGGAGGAGGGGCTTTTTCTGCACCTCACTAAATAGCTCAAGTCAAAAACTTTTGAAGTTCCATGGCTCCAACATTAGCAGAACCAGGAGTGAAGGATATGCATTAATTAATTAATTAGTGCACACTCTTTCTGCTTTCAGACCTAGAGGAAATGCTTCAACCCTAAAAGTGCCAAAATTAATCTTTGTGTGGTTCTTGCTCACGTATGGACAGTTCTGCTATGTCATGAAGATGCAGCATGTTGGATAAAGTATTCTTGGTTGGCCTTCTTCTACGTAATATTACCCCCCAAAATTATTATCATTTTTTTTTCTTGTGAAAGAATACTTGAATTATTCCCAGTATTACTTTCCTTGTTAATTATTGATTTTGATTAATCTTGGATAATGGAGGATTAAATTCTGCCTGGATAAGGAAGGAAAATAACTTCTGCCTGTGATTTCGGCCTGAATGATAGTTTTTTGATTCCTCTCATGTTTCTAGTAGCACTCAGTGAAGGCAGCAAGAACCTGTGGGAATTTCCTTCCTGAAAATTCACTCAGTGCTTATACTGTAGAGAGATCAGATTTCATCACTGACTATTGTTTGAAGCAATCAATATTGCAGTAATGAGGAAATGGTCACCTGGAGTCTAAAATTTGATAGGAATGCAGTAATAAGCCCATCATTTCTTCTGGCTTCTTATACTATATCACCTTATTTTAAAGCACACTGAAATTATTTTTCAGCGAGATGCCTATGACAATTTATGAAATGTTCCATTATTCCTATATGCCTGATTTCCGTTAAGCATAGGATGGGCACATCTCCATCACCTGTTTATAGTAGTCAAGAAAAGAAAAAAAATTATATTGTTCTCATCTGCTCTAGGTGTAACCTAGCTTACTTCTCACAAAAGAATTTCTCTCTTGAAGCCTTGTCATGAAGGTATGGAAAAACTCTGAGCTGCCTGGACACTAGCCTCACTAGTCTGATCCAAAGGAGAAGAAACACAACATTTCACATGGAGTTGGCTGCAGGAGATGTTGAAAAGGCAACATGTGGTCCACATGACCCCAACACAAGTGTGCATGAATGTCATTATCGTCCCAGTGATGGTGCACACACACAGAGTCATGCTGACCTCCAGGAAGAAGATGGCGGTGCCAGGACAAGCGTCTGCACCTAGGGTAGGTCTGAGGATGAGTGGGGAGAGGGATGGTGTGCACTACTCCCATCCCCCAAACAGGATGGGAAGTGCAAAATCACCTCAGGTCCCAATGGTCTGCTGGTAGACTTGTTTGAACAGGTTTGCCAATAATCCCAGTCATGGCTTCCCTGATCAGAATTACACTACATCCAGAAGAGATGAAGAGTACCAAAAGTGGCTGGAGGATCTCACATATCCACACTAACACATGAATCATTGAGGCCCAGAAGTGGACTTTATAGCTCACCATTACAGCAGTGATATCGGAGCAAATATGGTAATATGATCTGACAGTATCCATAAAATAAACAAAAAATAAAGCGTTCAAGTATGGATGTAAAGCTACGCCAATTCTAGTTGATTGTCTCTGTTTCCTGAGCTTCTCAGTTAACTCTGACACTGCATGTCCATTTATGCACATAGCATATGATGACATTCAACTCCTCAAAATGGCAGCATAAAGAAAGAAAAAGTGCTTGCAACTACAATAAAAGAGTCAGACTCTTACTCATGATCTAAAGCAATACCTCCTGCAGCTCTGCATGTCAATATATCTTCAGGAGAACAGCAGCCCCTGCAAAAGTACATTGTTTGCTGTTCTTTGTTTGCAGACTCTTTAACTGACCAACTGTAGCAAATGCTTTTTGTTAGCAGCAGCTGAAACTGAATGGGGAAAGGTTTAATGTTATGTACCTACTCTCAACAATGCATTTAAATGAACACGCAGGCCCTGCCCACATCTGACTTGACAGCTGTGTAGGAGAAGGCATTGGCTGCGCCTGGGCATGCATGGTGATATTGCTCTAGAGCCACATGCAGTACAGGAATCCCCTAAATGGTGGGATGGGAGACTTTGAAAGCATTTGCCTCCACCTTCCTCCACTCTGAATCTGACATGTGACATGTACACCGTTTTAAATTTGTTAAATTTTTAAGGTTTTTTAAATGTGCACCTTATTTTAATCTGTATTTTGTTTTAATCTGTATCTCGTTTTAATTTGTATCCTGTTTCTAATCTGTTGTTTGATCCATTGTTACCCGCCCAGAGACCTTTGGGTATGGGGCAGGATATAAATGTAAATAAATAAATAATATTTCTGTGTCACTGTCCCAACACAGGCCCATGCCCATCCCTTTCATTGGCTTATTTCTGTCATGCCTCCCATACTGGTCCTGGAAGACTACAAATGTAGCATGAACCCAAATGTAAGAGTGAACAACATGGCCAGAACACAACGCATTGTGGACACCCATGTCCATGGTCACATCTTCACTTTAAACCTTCTTCAGTCCATCTTCAGGTCTGACTGCTCACACCTTCTCATTTCTATCTGTTTTCTGTGTGAACTTTCCATTCAGGAAAGTCCAAAAGGTGGGTGGAAACAATAAAAAGGATAGAAAGGAGCAGTAAGATCTGAAGATGGACTGAAGTAAAGGTGGACCATGACCCATGAAGTAGTCACATCACCCTCAGCACATGGAATAGTGAGCCTGCCTTCAATGTGCACATGTGAGGATGTGGCCAGAAGCAAAGGTTAAAAACAAAAGGGAATGGGAAAGAAGCAAAAAAAAAACCCCAAAAACAAAAACTTAGAAGAATGTTAGCTTTGTGTTTCTGGTTTGTTTTCAGGATGTCTCCAAAATATCTAGCTCTAGCATATTTCGGGGAAAGTATTTATTTTACTTGTTTATGCGTCTATCCTACCCTATACAAAAAAGTCTCAGGGAAGGTCACAATACAATCACTGTAAAAAAGATAAAATAAGTTACCTCAAACAGTAACAGTGCCCTGCATTGACAAAAAGATACTGACAAACTGGAGCAAGTTCAAAGGTCTGCTAACCAGGATTTAAGAATTTTAGCCTGCAAGAGAAGACTGGGAGAAGACATGATAGCCGTTTTCAAGTATCTGGAGGTCTGTCACAATGTAGAGGGATCAGCCCTATTCTCATCTAAAAAGTAGGAAGGACTAGAAACAATGAGATGAGGCTGCAAGGGAGTAGATACAGATTAGATATTAGAAAAAATGTGCTGCCTGTAAGGGTGATCAGTCAATGGAAGAGGAGATGGTAAGCTCTCATTATTTGGAGCTCTTCAAGCAGAGGCTGGAGAGACTCTGGGATGGTTTAGACAATCCTGTATTAAGCAAGGGGTTGGATTCAAAGACCCTGGAGGTCCCTTCCAACTGTATGATTCTATGAAGGCACTATCACTGTGTCCTTCTTTTTTATCTGATTTTATTATTTTATTGTGACCCACCCTAAGACCTTCAGGTATATGGTAAGAGATAAAGAGACAGAGATAGAGATTTTCTCTATCGCAGAGCACTAGGACCATGAAGGAGATGGAACCAACAAGGATAACTGTTTTTCACTCAGCAGGTCATTGGGTTTATGGAATTTAATACCAGAGCTGTGGTTGGGATCAACTAGATTAGATAGCTTTAAGAAAAGGTATGAAAAATTCATGGAGAACAGGCGTACCAATGGCTGCTAGAATCAATGACTAGGTATCACCTGCAGGCTAAAGAGATAAGCAGGATTCTTCTAAACATCAGTAGCAGAGAACCAAAGCAATTGAAGGTTTCACTGACATCTTATGCTTGAGAATGCCCAGAAATAATTGTGGGCCACTGTTGGAGATTGGGTGGGCTGTAGCCTGATCCAGCAGGATGACTCTTACGTTCTTGTGTTCTTAATCAATCTGGCCAGCATTTGCTGTCCATTTGGAAGAGGGATCTGTGTTCATATGTCTAATGGTGAGACTTGGATTGTAAACTGGTCATTCTACTCCATCTGTATTGTTCAGCAATGTCTTCCATATATCAGTTATTCATTGTTGTGATAAATAGCCCTTGCCCCTGTGAACCGATTTACTGCTATCTAAGCCAGCAAAAATTTATCTCTAATAGCCAACTAGAGAATTTTAAGAGAGAGTTAAACAATTGCCTTTATATTGTTCATAATATGCGTCACCTCCGTCATTTTGTTTTCATCATATGAAAAAGGTTGGCTGAGAAGCTGTGACCTGAAAGGCTGAGTAAGACTATAATTTTATTTTTCTGTGGGTATAGTTATTATTTTCACAGAAGGTAGAAACAGGCAGCTAGATCATTCCAACCATTAATCTGATGCTTCTATACAAGGCAGTCAGGTTTTATTAATAGCTTTTATACTACACTTAACTTTCAATTTGCTGATATGTCAATCTGAGCAGCTTCATCGAAACCAATGAATTGAGATTACCCTAGCAATTAACCAACAATAATGGATTAGATGATGTGACAAACCTGTAATATTTATTATTGTTGTTATTGTTATTCTGTCTCCTTTCATTAGAGGTATGGGTCCTGTAAACAGAAAAATTGTACACAAGGGACTACATATCAGAGAAGCAAATCACTATTAACTAGTATATAGTACATAAGATATTTATGTTGCACTTTTTCCAAATAAATTAACAAAGACAATTGGAAAGGTAAGCAATCACACCAGAAACTATTTTATCTATCAACAGAACCGATGCACTTCTGAAAGATATGTTACTGTCTTGCTTGGTTTGGAGATGCCTTTTTTATTTAAGCAAAACTGTTTCTTCCAACTTGTCCTTCTACTAAACTCATATTTAGCAGACTCACTTTCGTCTCCATCTTACCACAGCAACAGCCATGCACAACAAGTGATTATTATTTTGCTTGAGAAAAGCAGCAAGTGAATCTGCAGACACAGGCACAGCCACCCTGCCCCACCTCAATGCTGCATGTGGGGCTGTACTCGGAGCACCCAGTGAAGTTGTGGGGCAGGTTTTACTGCTCCATAACTTCTTAACATTGAGGACAGACACCCGTGCATGGAGCCATTCCAGGGAGGCAGCAGATACTCAGCGTTTGAATCCACACCTGTCAGAGTTTGGACCACCGGCCTGGAGGGCCAAGTACAAAATGGTTCTCTGACATGAAGAGGCATAATTTTTTAAAAATAATAAAATAAATGTCGTCCATCTATTTGCCATCTCTTAGGGTCAACGCCAAATGGAAGGGGGGTGAAAGGCATGTACAGAGGGGCATTAGAGTTACTAATTTTGAACTAGCTAAGAAGATTCATAGCTTATTATTTTTGATCCAGGCTGATCCATACAGATGTGTGGTCTATTTTCTGACAAAGCAGGATTTCTTTGGGATAGTGCAGCAAGAAATTAGAAACAGACACTATTCAGAAGCAAGCTAGCTATAACTGAGAAGAAAAGATTTAATGTTCATCAATAGGACAGAGGGAGTTCTTATTTTTCCTCCTGAGCAGGCTGCGTCTAGGAAGAGATACCACCTTGTGCCTTTTAAATCCAGAACCCTGTGCTGATTTCCAGACCACGTATCTATTACACCACAGTGTTTCCTGCCAAGGATGTACAGCCATGCCACTTTAAGAAGTTCAGACCACCATAAGTCCACATGAGTGGTGATGGTGATGTGGTTAAAAGTGGAAAAGGGAGCACTTCCAACTACTTGTCCTTTACAGTTCTGTACTGAGGACTTTCAGTGGGGATGTATGCAGGCACCACGCTTGGACACTGCACCCAATGCACTATGAGGGAGCAGCATCATGCAAATCCTGCACCCTCATGGAACATTCATAATGCTGTAATGTGGCCTTGCAAATGCACCTTGACATAAATATTATGAAGTTGTTTGTTCTTTAACTTGATTGGCATTTTAAAATATAGCTTATGGTGAAGCACTTACTTGAAGTTGCTAAGGGATCTGGATTCTGTGGTTTCTGGCTAAGCCAGCAGCATCTTATTTAAACAGTCCATCTCTGGTACCTGCTTCACTTTCATTTCACTTATGACCTTATGGTAAGCAACTACTGCGTCTGCTATGTATCAGGCACCCAGAATGAAACTCAAGCAAGCCTAGTCTGCGCTAGAGCATTAGACTGGCCCAAGAGACCTGCTAGACTGGTCTAGGTAGCAGTCTAGAAGAAGACCACACTGTGGAATGGTCTAGCAGAAGATAAGCCCCTTGCAAGAACTATCCATCTGCACAGGAAGAAGCTTTAGCACAAAAGCTATGGCACAAAAATAGCACTGTATTCCTCTTCAATTGTGAACAGTTTTATCTGTGGCAGCAGAAAGCACTAGGTGTCTTCACAAAGCCAATTTCCCACATTCAATTTGATAAGCATAGAATCAAATTTGATACAAATCATTTGATACCTTTGCGGAGGCTGCAGTGGTGTCCCTGGGCCTATTTTGGCGCTCTTCAGAGGCCAAAACATGCCTTCTGGTTCTGCACTCACAGCTCTCCATCTGGGGATTGCGCAACATGATGGGAACTGTGTGTGCAGAACCCAGAGTGTCTAGGATGAAAGTGCACAGCAGTGGCGGCACAAGGTAAGTAGGGCTATGGGAGGCCTTGGGTAGGGACGGGAGGCTCAGGGGTAGGAGCCTCCCTGGGGGGTATGGGAGGTCCTGGGGGCCTCCAGTATTAAGCAAAGTTTTGACCAAAGCTTCGACAAATACCAGATAATCTGATTTGCAGACAAACAGAGCCCATAATTTGGCTGCAAATGTCGGAATTCCTATTTGTAAGAATTCCAAATGTGCTGAATATTCGTGCATATCCCTAGATTAGCCCACCCCATCAGCAATTGTGTTCATCTTTCATTTTGTAAGGGCACAATTTCACCACCCTCAATGGAGGCACCTTGAAGCACTACTCTGAAGAACACATCCTCATTCCAAAATGGTGGTGTCCTGTTAGGTGGCAATTGTAGCACCTTCCCCATGCACCCCACACATAGCTGCCTCCATTTTCAACTGGCGATATGGACTTGATAAAAAATGCATTGAATGCAACATATTTCCATAGATATATGGCATAGTCTTCACTACATGTCACTAACCTGAAACAAGGGAAGAAAAAAGTCATTCTCCTAAACTTTGGAGAATTATCAGGCATCTCAATAATGGAGCTGAACTTCTGCTTCAAAGTATTCCTTTAGCCTAAAGCACAACAGATTTTAAAAGTACATCTTGAAAGTGCTGAATAATATTAAACCAGCTAAGTAAAATGTTGTTTAGCACAAAAAAGAGAACTTTAATGGTCACTTGTCACATTTAAATGACAAACATTGTGGCATTTAACTTCATTTGTCAGCCTTAGTGCCCATTAGATCTCAAATGATTTTTGGTTTATGTTCTCACAAGAAGATGTGGCATCACACCTTTTTTTCCATGCTTTGGATGAAATATATATATATATTCAGCTATGCAGATTGTGGCTTAGCAAATTTATTTTGTCATATGTGCATCCTTGGTCACATCTTTACATTTATTTTATTTATTTATATTTACATTTATATCCTGCCCTATATCCTAAGGTCTCAGGGTGGGTAACAGCATTTAAAAACAGACATATTTAAAATAGAACCATATATATATATAAAATATTAAACAAGAATGTCTGCAGTGGGGGGAAACTGTGCCACATTTAGCCAAAGGCCAGAGCAAAGAGGTGCGTCTTCACCCCCTTCCTGAACATATACAGTGAAGGGGCCTAACACACCTTGAGGGTGAGACTGTTCCACAACCTAGGGGCCATTACTATTGAGGGTGGTAGGACAACCAGATCTTAGGGCATGGGCAGGTTGGTATGGGAGAAGGAGTTTCTTCAGATATTTGGCATCCAAGTCATTTAGGGCCTTATGTATTAAAGTTAACATGTTGAATTGGGCTCAGTAGCAAATCAGCAGCCAGAGAAGCTCTTTTAAGACCAGTGTGATATGCATCCAGCCAGCTGTCCCAGTAGGGAGAAAAATGGTCACGTTAGCCAAAGACCAGGGCAAAGAGGTGAGTCTTTACTGCCTTCCTAAATGGATACAGAGAAGTGGCATGACACACCTCAAGGGGTAGACTATTCCATAACCGAAAAGGCCCTTTTCCAGGTGTTTACCCGTCTCACTACTGAGGGTGGTGGGACAACCAGGAGGGCCTTGCCTCCAGATCTCAGGGCATGGGCAGGTTCGTATGAGAGAAGGCATTTCCTCAGATATTTGGGACCCAAGTCATTTAGGGCCTTGTAAGTCAGAGTTAACACCTTGAATTGGGCTCGGTAGTGAATTGGCAGCCAGTGCAACTCTTTTAAGACTGGCATGATGTGCATCCGGCTAGTTGTTCCAGTCAGCACTCTGGCGACTGCATTTTGTACTAGCTGCAACTTCCAAACCGTCTTCAAGGGCAGCCCCATGTAGAGTGCATTACAGTAGTCCAGTCTAGAGGTTACCAGAGCATGTGGCTTGACTGTGGCCAAGTTGTCTCTGTCCAAAAAAGGCTTAAGCTGATGCACCAATCATAGTTGAGAGTAGGCACTCCTGGCCACGGCCTCCCCCTGAGCTTCAAGCATCAGTGCCGAGTCCAGGAGTACCCCCAAGTTATGC
>MTQE01001141.1:20675731-20699423 GCA_014337955.1 Aspidoscelis marmoratus
AAAGCTGCTGAGAGGTCCAGGAGAACCAACAAGGTGGCATTCCCCTTGTCCCTCTCCTGGAGGAGGTCATCAACCAGGGCAATCAAGGTGATTTCCATGCCATAGCCAGGCCTGAAGCCAGATTGAAATGGGTCTAGATAATCAGCTTCTTCCAAGCATGCCTGCAGTTGAACAGCAACAGCTCTCTCTAGTACCTTGCCTAAAAAGGGTATGTTAGCTACCAGGCAGTAGTTGTTTAGATCTTCTGGATCCAGCAAAACCCTCTTCAGGAGAGGGCATACCAGAGCCTATTTAAGGGCCAGTGGAACTACCCCATTCCTCAAAGAAGCATTCACCACTTCCTGAATCCACCCAGTCATACCTTGACGGCTAGCTTTTATCAGCCAGGAGGGGCAAGGATCCAGAGAGGATGTTGTCGGCCACACTCCCGCAAGTAGCTTGACCAGGTCCTCACACTGCAATAATTGAAACTGATCCAAAAGAATTGGACCAGACAGTTCCCTGGACGCCTCCCCTAGACTATGTCCAATCGTGACATCTAATCTACAAATCTGAGTGACTTTGTCCTCAAAGTGATTTGCAAAACTGCCACAGCAGATATTACATTGCCCTGGCTCGCACTTCTTCGCCTGATTTTATAAGGCCATTTACTACTCTAAAGAGCTCTGCTGGACGGCTACTTGAGGACGCAATGGTGGTGGGAAAAAAAACTACTTTTCGCTGCTGTCACCACCACGTGGTAAACACGATAGTGTGTTTTAGCCCATGTTCGGTCAGATTCACAGCCAGATTTACACCACCTGTGCTCTAGCCATTGACCTTCCTGTTTCATGACCCTTAGCTCCATGGAATACCAAGGACCTTTTCAGGCTCTACAAGAATGTCGAGGGCACTTGGGGGCGATCGTGTCAATAGGCCTGCTCATCTCCTGTTTTCAGAGAGAGATCAGAGCTTCGACAGGAGCACCAGTCATGCCAACTGGAAAATCCCCCAGGGTATTAAGGAAATGCTCAGATTCCATAAGTCTCTGGGGGCAGACCATCTCAATATGTCCCATGTCCCCACAGAGGAAAACTGTCACTGTAAGTCCAAAACTCCCCAGCGAATGGTCCGTCCATGACAAGGGGCTGACAGCCAACCCTCCTATCAATGGAGTTCCACTAATTGGCTCTGAGGCAAAAAACAGATCCAGGGTATGACCTGCTATATAAGTTAGGCCTGTTACATATTGAGACAGCCCCATGGTTGTCATGGAGGCCATGAATAACTGAGCTGGCCCACTGAGCATAGCCTCAGCATGGATGTTAAAATCCCCCAGCACCACCATGGTGGGGGCTTCCAACACCACCTCCGAGACTCCAAGTTCAGTTAGGGAGGCTGCTGGGCAGTGGGATGAACGGTACACCAGCCCCTCAACCCCCTTTACAGAGCAAATTGGTCATCTGGTGAGGGAGATGGAAGTCTGGTGGACTACATCAACACCCCCTCCCCTCTGTTCTCGTCCGGAACAGTGCTGCAATGAGTATCCTGGGGAACAAAGCTGGGTAAGACTAGGCCCACCCAGTTCATCCACCCAGGTCTTGGTAATGCATGCCAGATCAGCCCCTTTGTCCAAAATCAAGTAATAAATGACAAATGTTTTATTCCGGACTGATCTGGCATTCAGAAGCAGCACAGCCAGACAGGGGGCTGGTTGGCAGGCTTCCCCAAACTCTGTTGGCTGGGAGGCAGAACAGAAGGAGTAATAGCTTCAATCCATCTAACACTCCTTCTCCTGATCTGTCTCTTCTGCTTCCCAACATTATATCTTCCCCTGCCCGATTCCATTGTGATGGTGGCCCCCCGACACATTTCTCCCCCTTCTGCCTGGTCTTGGCACATGCTTCCCTGCCCAAAGCACAGAACAAATACACACACTCAAGCTAAAACAATATTAAACAGTTAACGATTAAAACATCAATTTTAAAAACAAAACCCTAGCCCACAATTTAAAAATTCTCACCACATGGAAAGGGAAAGAATAAATGCCCAGGAACAATAGGCAGCAGTTCCTTCCTACCCTCAGCCTGGTCTTGTAGCTTGGAGGGTGGTGAGGCCAAAAAACAAACCCCAGCAGGCAGGCAGCAGTTCCTTCCTACCCTCAGCCTGGTCTTGGAGGGCCTTTTGCATCTTTGCCTCCCTGGTACACTGTCCCAGAGAAGGGAAGATAAGGGGTGGAGTGGGAGTTCACATTTCAAATACCCGCCCCATCCCAAAGTTACCCGGCACTTAATTAAGTGCTAGGTAAGTGCAAATGCCATTGTACTACCAGCAATCACCTCACTGTGAGAACGGTCATGCACTCCAGCTATTGCCACAATGACCAGGAAATACTGCACGTGACTGTGACTGTGTTGCCCTCTTTTCATGCACCCTTCGCACAGAATGTGGTAGTCTTTAAAACAGAAAGAATAAGAAACCAAGGCTCTTTTTGCACTTAGGCAAAAGGAGGGGTCCGGGGTTGCTCCCATTCAGAGCATCTGTACAGTGCAGAACCATTTCCATTCTGGAAGTGACTCTGGACATGCAGGACCATCCCCTGGCCTGGATAGCAATGGAACACTGTTTAGGATGCTGCCAACACATTTTGTGGAATAGACTCCCAAACTGTAGAACAGTCTTCCTCCCGAGGTATATCAGACACCTTGACTTTATGCATTCAGGACAGCAGTGAAGAAGCACCTCTTCACCATGGCCTTCGGCTAAATGAGGGAACGACTTTTCCTTCCCACATTCAGGCACTGTTATGGTTTTAATGTTCAGTTTATAAGTTCTGTTTTTTAATGTTGTAACCCACCCTGAAACCATTGGGTATAAGGTGGAATAAAACTTGAAGTAAGCAAATAAAAACTAATAATAATAAATAAAACTAACTAACTGCAGTTAGGACAAAGTTTCACTTGGAGTAGGAGGTAAAGAGTTAACCACAAGTTAATATTTCCACTGCCAATAAAAACACTATGGAAAAACTGGCTGAGTTCCTTTTTCAGCTAGGGACATGTGGCACCATGAGCCAGGGTCCCTCAATGTAACAAACTTTTCCCTCATAGTTCCCCAATTCAAATATCATCAATTATTGCTCCCTACACACTCATCAGCTGTGTGGCCAAATGAACTGAGGCAATTGCACCAAGCCACAAACTCTTCTTTTCATTTGAGAAAGGACTTCTTTCACTTGGGCCCTTTCTGCACCAGGCCGTATTCTGGATTGTGTCTTGGAATAAGGGATTGCCATCCACATGCTAGCTACCTTGAGCTTTTCACATGCAGCAAGCCTGTAAGAGGCAAGAGTGAGTTTCAATCTCATCACTGGAATTATCTGAGCAATGTAGTTAGCCTGCAGTTCTCTGAAACATAAGCACACAACTAACGAAGTTCGGAATGAAGTTTAGCTCTTCTTGCAGGATGTAGTGGACCTCACAGAAGCAAGGAGTGGCATGATGAACCCAGAGACAGCCAAGAACACGTTGAAACCTGTAGAACCACAAGAATGGACAGAAGGACCTATTCTTATACCCAGAAAACTTACCCTGGTGCCAAGTGGGAAACTGAGCTGCTCAGGTGGGATTGGAGATAACCACGGAAACTAGACAACATTCAGGCTTACAAAGGCTACATTAATCAAACCTGCCACACTGCCTTGTAGCTGCTCTTACCCAAGGCATAAACCATTAACAGTTTAAGTGTTGCATTCCTGCACCAGGTTGACAGGATTAACTTGTGGCACAAAAACAAATTTTAACAGAAAAAGAGGCATTGTTGAAGATTTAGAGTAAGTAGCCCTAGGGAGGAAGAAAAAAGGACGAGAACATCATCGAAATGTAGATTACAACTTCATGTTTTCTATTATTTGAAGTGGGATTCTGTCCTGAATACAAGGTCCATTGCTATGAATGGTCTCTGGCACCATCTGATCCATATCCCAGGGTTCTGGTGGAGATGTATAAATAGAACATGCACTCTTTCCAAGTCTGTCTTCTGTCACGCATGAAACAGTTAAACTAGTAATACTGTTCAAAAGAAAGATTTCACAAGGTAAGATGAAATAATTAAAAAGTTGATACCAAGAAATATATTAAAATGTATCCATTATGAATATTCATTTGTTTTGATGAATACCAGAATTTAAATTTGCTCTAAAACTGAACTAATTTGTAATTTGTGATGTACATAATTAGCTGTTTGCATTTTATCCCATGCAATGGTTGATTGTAAGCTTGAGGGCAGGGACCTGTATAAGATTAATATAATATTGTAACCTGCCCTGAGACCTCCGGGTATGGGGTAGGATAGAAATACAAATAAATAAATATGCTTTTCCCATTGATACTTATCAGTTCTTACTTCACATTTACAAATTGCACTGTTTTCTGTGTTCAGGTCCACTTCTTTTGTACTAGGTTTTAATCTGTTGTAACCTGCTCTGAAATATAAATGTAAATGAACAAATAAAACCATCACCACCACCATAAAAAGGGTAAAGAGACAGAAAGGGATTAACACCGTCCTCCTTTTCTTATACAAGACAAGGCAAGGGCTATGTTTAGAAACACAGCTGTAGACATCCCTAGGGTGATTTGGAAACCCTTAGGATACAAAGAATTTTTTTTTTTAAAAAAAAAAACCTTAACCCTTCATTTCCATTTCCATTTTTATTTGTATACCATCTTTCCAAAAGAAAATTTTGCCCAAGGCGGTTTACAACAAACAGAAAACATAATGCAAAGTAATAATCAAAACATAATAAAAATACATTATAAAAATTGCCCATCATACAAAATACTGCAAAATAAGCCAAAACATTTCCATGTCTTTTTTAATATATACTGTACTTCAAAAAAGAAAAAGAAAAAATGCTCAAGGTAGTTACAACAAAGAAAAAATACAATACAAAATTATTCATTATAAAAGTACATATAAAAATACATAGTAACATTCCATACATTATAAAATAGTACATTACAAAATCACGCAAAAGTGTGGGGGAAAGGCAGCAAGGAAGAGTGTGGCACAGGTAGCACATGCCCAGGTGCAGGAGCCAGCCCATTCTTCTTTCTCCCCAGCCATAGTTCTTATACCTTCTGGGAGGATGGGGCACAGGCAGGAAATGCCCAGGTCTATTAAGGTCTTTGTGCATCACTTTTCCAGACATGAAAGGAAGGAGCAGATAAGGTGCTATGGGGTGGGATGGCTACATAGCTCCTGAGACAATCCCATTCTTCCGACCAATCAGGTCCATGGAAATTTGGTCATGGGAACCAAACTCTTCTTGCAGTGGTTGGGTTGCTGGGTTTCAAGGTTAAGGTACGAGGAAGATAGGAAATAAATGCTCCCAAAATTCTATGTGCAATCATATGCAAAGAGTGGGAAAGGCCTAAATAGAACCAAAATTGACCAATGAGAGGGCCTACGTAACAATGAGAGAGGAAATAAGGCAAGGGAGGGAGAGAACCATCAAATACAGCCTGTGATGCTTGTTTTAGAAATGCATATTTGAGCACAATTTTTGCATCTGCCTATGGAAGGAAGCATCCCAACGCACTTATATGGCACATCACATGCTTGTGTGGTGTATCACATGACAGTGTAATTGTATAGCATGTCACTTGCTCCTCCAACACCAAAAGAAGTGCAAATTGGCCCACTGAAGCCCTATCAGCTCTGGTGCTTGGTAAATAGGAGTGCGCCTGTGGTGCAGGTTCAACCTACACCACCCCTGGTCAATATGGGGTGAGCTCCCACAAGAAAGGATCCATTTTTTGTTAAGAAACAGCTCCTTCAAGTGCAGACACTTGATCTGGAAGCTCACCCTACATGGGCTACCAGCCAAGTATGAATTGGCCCTCTGATAACACTAAAAGCACAAGGAGATCATTAGAGAAATCTGGAGAATTTCTCAGCTCCAGAGCATATTCCATTCCATGATCAGTCACAGATCATGACAACAGTGTTGCAGCACAAGTATGTAACTACAGAGCATTTGTGTTTGGCCAAACAAGGACTGATGCATTTCATTACACTGAAGAAACTTTTGCAATGAAAATATTCACATACAGTGGGTGTGAGCTCTAAAGAGGGAAGGCAATGTCCAAGATGAAAAATGATATTCAAGATAAGTCTGTCTCCAGATAGCAAGAGACAGTGTGGGATAGAAAAAAGATCTCATGATTGTCTTTCATGGAGGACAACCTGCATACAAGACCACCTACATGGGAACTACCAGGAAGCAGAACCTTTCATTTGTTATTTTCTGTATTCTTGCTGGCCCTTGGAAGTTCCCAGAAAAGCAATTCTTTTTATTTGGAAAATATATTGTCTGTCTTCCAGACGTCAGGTACAGCTCTGAGATTACTGACAAATTGCATACATTTGTTAAGTCATTTGCAATCTCAGCTTTGAGTTATTTAATAACTCTTAGATGAATGCCATCTGGATCTGGTGGTTTATTGGGTTTTAATTGATAAATAATGCCTATTCTTTGCATAGAATGTTCCCAACAAATTAGTTTTGGTGGAGGCAGTCTAGTTATATGATTAAATAATTAAAAGGTCTATAAAGCACCAAAAATTAAAACAGGCCTTGGTGGAACAAAACATGGTGGTGGGAATGTTGTATTGAGGGTGGCATACCTCTAGGGCATCATCTACATGGGAACCAAGACCTGGATATCTAAATTTTAAGATGGCTGGGGAACAGAAGTGCACCAAAACTGAGCATCAGTCATTCTCTGACTGCCACTATAACACACTAACATGTCCTTACCTTCAAACAACACTTGGGTTCCATCACTGGGGTTGAGTTACCTCCCCTCTCCTTGTGGATGGATACAGGAGAAAGAGCTGGCTTTCTAGTACAGCAAAAAGCAAGTCATAGAAGATGGGGGGAATTGAACTGCTGTGAGAAGAGTTCCTTTGAAGCAGCATTACTCTAAAGTGAGAACTTCAGTGAGGGAACAAATGTGTGCCTGCCGTGGCTCCCACCTATGCAGCAGTTCTTGGGACACTCATTCTGTGAGTTGGCACAAAAGGAAGAAGGCAAGACCATGAGCTTCGAAAGTGCCACCTCCTCACATCTTGCTTGTGAAATCAAACTGCTCTACTTGGTGGGCCATCACCCCAGTCCAGTAAGACTGTTGTCAGTTTTCTATCTGCTGTTGATGGTGCTCCTCTTGTATCTTGTTGATTCCAGACTAAATGGGTGCTTGTAAAACAAAACATTAGATCTTGAAATAAATTAGTAACTCATAAACAGTATCTGAAGTGCATATTGTAATGGAGTTAAGTAGGACTCTCTTGCCAACAATCCTTCAATCAGTCATAATTTTAATTTAAAATTGTAGTAAACATGCAGTAACAGTGTTGATGTATTAATTTAAGATCTTTTAAGCTGCAACCAGATGCTTACTTATTCTACTATATTTTGATATTGAGGAATAAAGCATGGATATTCCAGGATATCCATGCTTAATTCCAGGATATCCAAATGTAGCAGAATAATTAACACTTGGATGCAACCTTAGTGAGGAATTGGTAAAAACAACCTGATACTAACAAATGTTCTTTTGCTCAGTTTTTTCCTAGTAAATTTGTGCATTCATCCTGTTGTAAGTCAGTTGTAGGTCAAGTTACCTTCAATTATTTATATTTCCTTGATGTAGCAGATGATTGCAACACATACACACACACACACACACGCCCATGTACATGAACACCTAAATCTTGCTGGTTCACCCTATATGCCACCAGTTCCAGCATCTGCTTCCCTCCAGGAATATGCAACAAAGAAATAAAATGGATGCTGCATTCTGTTGTTACTCTGGAGCACTGGCCCATGGTTCTGTGCCACTTTAGTTGTCATGAGTA
This sequence comes from Aspidoscelis marmoratus, assembly GCA_014337955.1. Lineage (NCBI taxonomy): Eukaryota > Metazoa > Chordata > Lepidosauria > Squamata > Teiidae > Aspidoscelis > Aspidoscelis marmoratus. The sequence goes on from MTQE01001141.1 coordinate 20,683,633, forward strand.
ATAAACTTTAATAGCTATATCTAAAAGGATTTATTTCATCTGCTTTCAAAGCCATTTCAGCTAGTGGCCTTATGATAACTTTTGCCACAATACACCATTCATTCATTCATTCATTCATTCATTCATTCATTCATTCATTCATTCATTCTTTCTTTCTTTCTTTCTTTCTTTCTTTCTTTCTTTCTTTCTTTCTTTCTTTCTTTCTTTCTTTTCTATTCCAGTTTTCAATCCAAAGCTCCTAACTGACATTTCCTGAATATCTGGCCTAGTAATATGATTGTATGGCCCTTTCGTTCAAATATTAAGAATGACAGAGTAAAAAATTTCTCTGTATCTCTCCAGTTCCTCCGTTAATGTATGTAATTTTATAAACTTCTTTTATCCTGTCCTCATAAATCTTTTTTTCTTTCTTTCTCATACAACGAAGCCTTGCAGATGGCTGACAGCTTTACAAGTATATGTGACGAAACAGTAGTGTCTGTAACAGCTACCAGCCGAGCCTATTTGGCTTTAAGGAAGGGTTAGACAAATTTATGGATGACAGATGTATCAATGGCTACTAGAATGAATGCCTAGGTACATCTTTCAGGCTGGGGGGAAAAGCAGGACGCTTCTAAGGCCATTTGCTAGGATTCAAGAGCAGGAGAAGGTTTGTCCTTGTCTCTGCTTGAGATGCCCCTGAGCATTTGGTGGGCCACCGTGTGCGACAGGATGCTGGACTAGATGGGCTGTGGCCTGATCCAGTAAGGCTTCTCTTATGTTCTTTCCAGATTTAGAGAATAAATATAGTAAAATATGCAAAATGAAACCAACATTACTTTAGCTTGTTTAGAACAACGGGTTTCTAGGAGTACATTTTATTCAAGTCTTGGTTACATTCACCAAAGCAAAAGCAATGAACCTACAGAACGACGTTTCAAAAGTTTGAGCTTTATCTCCTGAGAACAAGATACATAAAAACAATTATTTCTTACAACAGCTTTTTAAAAAGCTTCTTAAGAGTTTTGTAATGGAAAAACATTTGTAAGCTGCCTTGAGACCATGGATAGGGCAGTATATAAATATCAAATAAAAAAAATGCTTATAAGAAGTTTTTTTAAAAGTGTTTTACATAGCATAATCTCTCAGGACTTCCCATCTCCTCATAACTGTAGAAAGCCAAGCAAATATCAGGGATGCCAAGGTTTTATGAATGTAGAAGTTTCTCCTGCATCACATTCCAGGTCAACAACAACAAAAAAATACTTTTACTTTTTTTGAAAAAATTATATGAATAAGGAGCATTAAAATGTTTTAAATAAATAAATAGAATTGAAATTCTGAAGTACTGTAAATCAGTTCTTTGTTCCCACAGCTAATATGATCAGTAAACTGGGAAATGCTGTACCAAGTATAAGTTTTGGCTACAAAAATAATTTTCATTCACTTTCATTTATTATGCTGTATTTATGAACTGCTAACTAGAAAAGCTCTAATGCAACTTTAATACCAGCAATTTCAACTGTCCAGAATGACAACAGCAACAAAAATTAACTGCACCAATTAGAACAGTACAAAAACAAAAATCACTGGAGTAAGCCTTTGGACATTTCCAAACGTTTGCCAGAAAATAACAGTTTTAATATTATGCTGAAGTAGTCACTGTGCCTGCTGCCAATCACTTAAATTCCTTGGGCAGCCTTGGATAATCCATTGGCTACTTAGCAAAAAATGTGGCTATCCAGTCCTGGTACATGATGCCATTCATGATTTTCCCAGCTATGATTGTTTCAGGAACCTGGACCTATCCCTTTCCTTGAACTATTTTCCACATATAACTATAGTTATATTTCTCACTGCTCTTTCACTTAATGGATGTTTCCTGAAAGACTAACAGTTTTAAGCCATGTTTAGGAAACAATCTGCTGGGATTACTCAAGGCTACACACATTCTATTAAAGAGATTCTTGAAGAGAAACTAAGCCTCAGGTATCTGGCCAGCTGTGCTTATTTCAGAATTTAACTGATCCTTCCTGACTGCAATAACTATGATCTCATGCACAAAATATAAAATGGGGGCACATGTTGTGCTCCTGGGTCCCCCAAAACCCATGTCCCCACCCCTACCAAACTACCAGCCACCTCAGGGGCAAAATCCACTCTCATAGACAATCAAAACTCAGAGTAATGGAGAGTTATTTCAAAGACTGATTTTGTTCCCATTTGCCTGTGCTGCCACAGCATGGAGTGTTGAGAATGGCTGGGCTGACACAGTGGGCGTGATTTCTGCCCTGGTGTGATTTAGCACCAGACAGAAAGGCCATTTCCTCGTGATTTGGGCTATCCTGTGCCATGCCAGGTTGGTTGAATTGAACAATAGGTCCCAGGAATCGGAGCAGCAATGCCCCGAAAAATGGTGCTGGACTCCTTCCGTCTGGTAGACCAGATCAGTCCCTTGGTGCTGTCTGCACACTAGCAGCTGGTCTTGGAACACTTCAGAGACTGATTTCAAGCAATCTCTCCTTAGAGCAGGTTACGGTGCAAATCTCCAGCCATTCCAATACTTCATCCCAAGCAGGCAGGACATCCCAGTAGACTAGTCTGCAATGTGAATGAGAGATTCCACTAAAGTAGACACAGCCAAAGCTGGCAGTTTCTAGGACAATTTCATGACTTTGCCATCCATCTGGTCCGTTCCCCTCCTCTTTTCTGTACATTGAATACCGTCCCCACCACTGAGCACCAAACATGTACATGATCTTGGCTTCAGACATGTTTTGCGCATGAGCATTGCACCGTGACACTGAGGTGCAGGGTCGTGGAGCACAGAAAATTGTGATGCTTTGCCCATCCATGCCACAAACTTTTCCATCCACCCCTCTTTTCCCTGGATGGGGATTCAAAGTGGCCACCAGCACTTTTTTTGTCTCCTGCCCTAGATCAGGCAGCCTTTGTGTGGTGGGTGGCGTTGCCATGAGAGCCCAGGAGGAGTGAGCTGTGACCATCCTGGAGGGAGGACATGGAATGATGGATTGGTTCCCTATGCAGTACCCAAAAGTGGGCTGGGGACAGGCAGCCGCCAGGCGATTCCTGCACTAAAGCACACTTCCCAGTATGGGGATTACAAGTTGCTGTCAATACTTTCTTTTTCCCCATGCTCCAGACTGAGCACCCTTTGCATGGTGGGTGGGTGGTGATGCAACGGGAGCCCAGGTTGAGCCGTGACCAGGCCAAGTTCATGCAGCCGGCTTCATGGTGGGAGATGGAATCTAACTCGGAATTCACAGATAAGATTCCAGTTGCCAGGACAGTAGAGCAAAGCACACCACAGATAGATGGCCACTAGGAGATCCCGGTATGCCCACAGATTAGGGCAGGGTTGATTGTGCTCCCAAATCTCACACCTCACTGCCATGGGTCAAAATGGATGCCAAACCTGAAGGGAGGGCTAAGGGTGCTTATGGGATTGTGCATGAATGCTGAACTGCCTTTCTCTAGCCATGGTGCAAGGGGAGTGTGACACCCCGTCTATTGCCCCCTTGGACTGCTGGCCACCAGGCGATCCCTGACCTTGCACCAAAGCAGAATAAGAAGTTGGCTTCTCCACCCACCCTGCTGTTCCCAGGATGGGAATTCCAAATGTCTGTCAATGCTTTCTTTGTTTGCCCACCCCAGATTGGGCACCCTTTTGTGGTGGGTAGCAATGCCTTGTGAGCACAGGAGGAGTGAGCTATGGCTGCAATGATGCTGGAAGTGCACCTAGGGGAATATGTCTGGACTTGCTGCCTTCCACAGGGAGCACCCCCAAGTCAGGACAGTCAACTGTGTGAAGTAGAACCGCCAGGGCACAATTTTCCAGAAAGAATTTCCACTGATGGGGAAAATGTACTTCTGCGCAAAAGTTCTGCCCTGATCAAAGGGTGGAGCTGGGCCTTCCCAGCCCAGATCATGTCATGTTTGAGTGGCGGGTGTGAAGCCAATCAGGGAGAGGAGAGGGAGGATCAGTGGACAAGGGGAGGAGAGGAAATGATCCTGATACCCTATGCTGGGGACTTGAGCGATTTCTGGGAACTGCAGTATTCAAACTGAGGCCGTTTTATAGAGAAGCAAATGGGAATGGCCTGAAAGGCAACTTGATTCTGAAGGAAACTCAATCTGGATTAAAATAAGTCCAGTGGGAATGCGGCCAGAGAGAGTTTATTTGAATGAAGATTTTCACTGGGCTTCCAATGTCCTTGTAGACATCCAAAACATAGATGGATAGTGTCATTCTAATATCTGGAGGCAGAGTGTTTTACAGGAGCACAGACTTTAGAACACCAGAGATGCCTAAGATCTTTAGTATGTCTTTGCAAAAAGAAGAAATAATAAAAATCCAAGGTGTCTTCTAGAACCAGATTCAACCATGTTTGCTTTAGAAAACAAAATTTATGCTCATCTGGATAACTGGAACCCCCAGGAGCTGCTATAAAACCCACAGGCCATGAAGGACACAGGCCATGAATCCACAGATTGACACCACTTACTTTCCCATCACCTGGTTATTCATTGCTTGTTGACTCAGCAAATGCATGCAGTGTCTCATGGGGAAATGTTATGCCTGAGTTGAGATAAGATAGCATGAGAGCTGTAGCGGTGATGGCTTGATCATATATGCAAACTGTATCTTGATGCTACAGCTAATAAGTGATAAATTTCCGTGCACCGCTCTCAGGAAAGAGAGGCATCATCTGCGTGACAGCAGAGGCAGCACAGTAACAGGAGAATGCTGCTTCAGTGATCACTGTGCTTCCAAGCCTTCCAGCAGTAATGTGCTGTTTGCACGGTTGCCACTGGTCCAAGAACATCAAAGTTGGGAAACTTTTGTATAATGGTTCTGTGTTTCCACTGGGAACTTTTTGCACAGCACAGGAAATTCCTACAGAGGTCAGCCATTTTCCTGTGCACTGCAAAGCAGGCAGCACTTCAGGCTACAAGCTCACGCATCACTTAGGGAGAAGAGAGCAATGGGAATCTCTGCAAAAGCTCTTCCCATCATTCTGCTGTTATGCTGCTCTAACAAGTACTAACAGCATAGTGTGTGCTCTTAGGACACAGGATCATGTATATTCTGCACCCTGGGACCATGCTTGTGGTGCTACGGGGACACAGAGATGTGCAGATGTGCTACAGGGGCACACTGATGTGCCAAAAAATAAACCAGATTGGAGAACTAGGAGTGGGCAAAACATCCCATTCAGAACATTCAAAAGTCAGATCAACCTATTTTTCTGAGTTTAAAATGAAACACTTTATAAAATTAGGGATCATTCCAAGCTTGGGGCGTCACTAAGCCCTGTTCCCTTCAGAATAATCCGGTTTCCCAGTTTTTCTGCTTGGTTTTCACAGTTTTCTTTCCATTGGCTACAAGTTTATTCCATAGTTTCATTGGATTGTTGAGCTCTAAATGTTCTGCAACTGCCATTAGCTAGAGGAGCCGGAAAGGAAGGAAAAAATCCTAAAGATTGACCAACTCTGCCCTTGTTTTTCTCTGTCCAGTGGCCAAAGAAGACAAGCTCCAGCTGCTTCCACACAGGCAAAGGAAAGGTGTGATCTGATCTGCATGGGAGGGAAGACATGTGCTCTTCTTCCTGTAGTTCAAGAGGAGTGCTTTTCTTCTGGCACCATTCAGACATTGCTCCTGCCCATCAGAATCGCAGCTGGAGATTCCCTGGCTTTGATTTTGATGGCCGGGGCAGCTCTCTGACCATCAAGAGCAAAGTAGGTGGGGTCCCCAGCTGTGAAGGTGGCAGCCAGGGAGTCTATGACTTCAATCATGATGAGGCTTCCTAGGAGACAGGTAGGTCTCCTGGAGTGATGGGATGACAGTGACTGGAATCCTGATGAGTAAGGAAAGAACTCTCAGAGCTCCTTCTCCCACTCTTCCGTTCAGGCACTATAAGCAAACTTGGAACTGTTACTTCATTGCTCCCTAACGCCAGAACAATTGGGAGGAACCTGTGATTGACTGAGTGATGAGCAGGTGGGTTCTGACAGAACAAGGGCACAGTCCCACATACATCCCTTACTCATGGTTCTCCAGAGATGCTGGCCGTGCCCTGTGCCTTCAGCAAAGAAATCATGGCTTGTTCAGGAAGGCAATATATAGTTGCCTGCTATCCAGCAAAGTAGGATTTGAAAATAGTCTTCAGACCATTATCACTCCCTAGAGTCTAGTTTTTATCAGATCAGCAAAGTCACACAAAGTGCCTTAGTTTGCTGAGTCTGTGGAAGATCAGGTCGATAATAATATAATGATTGTGCTTAAATGGGTAGACAGTCTGGCAGGAAATTTTTTCATGCATTTCTAGTATTGTCATCAGATATTTACCTTAAAAGTGCATTATGAGGGGCTGCCAAATAAAAAGTAAGGGGATATTCTTTCAGATCTTAACCACTAATTTGGCAGTTGGGCGGGGGGAACTATTGATTGATTCTGAAAGCATGCTCAAAATATCACTTTAAAAGACAATAATATTGCATATTCTTCCAGCAGCAAAAAAAAAGAAAGAAAGAAAGAAAGAAAGAAAAAGAAAAAGAAAAAGAAAAAGAAAGATTGAGAGAGAGATAATTCTCCTACTGTGCTGCTAGTGCATATCATGCATTTGATTTCAAGGATCACGGATGGTCGCATATGGACTGAGGCTATGTTTATTGAAGACTCATTATGAACAACTAAAAAGGCTGATCCTCCATTATGTAGCAAAAGCAGCTTAGGACCTCAGGGCAGCCAGGCCCCATCACTGTAATGGAGATTTGCTGCCCTAAGTCCCTGGTTAAGGCACCTTTGCTGCATAATGGAGAAGCAAACACAGAAAAATCTGAGGGAAAGTGTCGACCACATGTGTTGAATACTCCAGCTGTGAGTTTATATCCACAAACAATATCCAAAGATGAAGACAGTAGGGATGTTCATGATTTTTTTTTCCAGGTTCACTTTGCATCAAAGAAAACGCAAAGGAAATTTACATCCATGCAAATGGTGCCATTTTGAAAATGGTAGGATTCGAATCCGCTGTGAGTGCTCTTCAAAACCGCTTTGAATCCCTGCTGCCAATCATGCCTCCAAATCCCCTCTGCGTTATGGGAGCAGCATCATAAATGCGACATGACAGTACCTTTCTGCCCCCATGTACTAGACACATGGCGTCTTAGACAAATCCATACTCTAAGTGTATGTGGCTTTTGTGAGTGTTAAAATAACATTTTTGTTTATCTTCAGAATTCTCTTCATCCTTTAAAAACTGTTATTAGCATTGTTATTCAATCACTAGCAAATTAGAACAAAAGTATCATTCACATTTACCATTGGTGACACCATGTAATGATTTCAATCCAAAACTCATCATGACAGTGAAGTCACATATATCTTGACTGGCGGCCATCTTAAACAACAATGACTAATTAAGCCTAGACTTTTTCCAGTCAGTTAGCAATCCCATGTCCACAAATTACCAGCTTCTAGAAAATGAATGCTCTCTATAGTTCTCTGACTTACCTAAATTGCCGTTTCATAAACAAAGGTAAGAACATATTCCCACCTCATGCCATTGCGCATTTTCAGAAAGGTTACTAAAAAGAAAATTTAGGTCTAGAATTAGTGTGGAAAAAACAGGCCACATGCTTGCCAAGGGAATAAAAATTATACCTTCGTGTTTCCAGAGCTATACTTAGTACAGATGTGTCAGGTGATATCTAAAGTACTCCTTACAATGCAGCAAGTAGCAAAAGAATAAATTTAAACAAAACTGTCACCAGTAACTGATGACACTGCTTATAAAAATTTGGGCTTATTTTGCAGATTTCCCCACTTTATTCTAATTATGTTAAAGCAGTAATTAGGAGAAGCTGTAGCTGAAAAATGCCCTTTTATTGTTTACTCCCTAATTGCACAAGTAATGAGGCAAATTTTAAAATACTGTACCTTGGCATTTACATTTAATGATGCTTTTACTGTGGCCTAAGTGGGAATGCCCTTGTTTTTTAATGCTAATTGATGTCTTTCAGTGAATCCTTCCAAAACTTCCAAAGTATGCATAGGGATGGAAATACCTTTCTTTGAGAAATGAAAAAATAATAAATGTTACTCTCATAAGAGCCTCAAGGTGTTGAATCAATGTATTAAGTATATATTTTTGTGGAAAGCTCATTGTTAACAGAGACAAAAGTTGCTTCCAACACCACTTCCCTTACCACTGAACTGGGAATAGGGTGCAGGGCCACAGTGCATGTTGGCAGCCTCCCGCATTGTGGCTTGCCCATCCCAGCCACTCTTCAGAGCAGGGGAATCAAAGTTCCCCTGCTCCAAAATTGCAGGCAAAGAGGAATTTGTTGGTTCATCTAGAAATGGCCACCAGGTGGAGCACTCCAGTTACTGCCATCTGTCTGCCAGATGACAGCTACAGTGAGACACAGACTGGCTTCATACCAAGGAATACTCCAAGCCCAGTGCCATCCCCTGGAGGCTATGCTTCCATGTGGAGCCAGCATTCCCAGCCGTAGTTAGCATGAGCCAACAACTGTGCAGAAGCTGCCATGCATATCTCCCAAATCAATTCCCTTCTACTGAAGGAAAAGAAGATCTGCCCCAAATCTCATCCATTTTCTTATAACACCTAGTTTCTTAAAGTAGACAGTGGCAGGCAGTGAGCTGTGAAGCTGATGGGGCACTGGACAGTCCCACGGGATGTGGAGCAAGTTTCGAAAGACAACACAGTAACAGCCAGCATGTCAGACTAAGGCCCTTCTGCACTTGCCTGCCCTAGATTGGGTAAGAGATTCTGGAATAACTGGGTCCACTGATTTGGATAGCATGAACGTGTGGGCTGCTTAAGCACCAGCTGCACTGAAAGTAATTATCCAACCCACATCTCCCCACAACTGTGAAGCACATGCAAGCTTCGCAGGTGCCGCCACCATCAATACCTCCAAAGACTAAAGAACAAAAGTGTGTGCCACTGAAATGCACCTCCCTCCGCCTCAGCAGTTCCAGGACACGGAGGCATGCCTGTGCCTGAGTTTGAGCTATTGCCCCCCACCCAATTAATTAACCCTAACAAACCTAACAAATCAAGTTCCCCACACTTGAGCATCTAGTCCATGTCAATCCTAAACAGACCACTTGAGTTCTCATGGGAGACACAGCATACTACCTTAGTTTTCCTTCACATACGAGTTGGTTTCCAAGCCACACTAAGGCCCAAAGAAGTGAGTAACTGTGATCATGCCTTAAATGACTCTATAATTTCTCCACTTTTCCTAAGCACAAAAGCCCTAGATCTTAAATATGGGCAAAATTTCAGACTCCTGAGGGCTTTTCACACAGTAAGGCTAGGACATGCGGGGGATTAATTCCTCATTCATATTTAGACAAGCCTTACATTGAACTGGGTGTTGTGCGCAGGCGTGCACCATGCCCCAATCACAGTGCATGGTGCGCACAGGCACACAACACCACAGATAGGACTAGCAAGCCCAGCCCAGGATTCTACCCATTTGCTCTGCACCTCCAAAGAGGTATGTCACCGCAGGGCCCTGGGTGGGGGTGGGTGCCTAGGGGGTCCCTGCAAGCTGTAGCCAACCGAATTGGATTGGCTAAAGCTCTCAGGAACCCAGGATGGGCCATTCCAATCTTGCCCCACCCCTGAAAGGGGCTGTTGGCCAGAGGGCCCCAAAGACCCCAATGGTGGTGGCCAGGGGGTGGGGCCTGCAAGTGTCTGGTAGGAAGGGTGCAAATGCTCTCCTGGGACGCCCTGGGCCAGGTGTGGAACACAAAACAAAGAAACAAAGATGTACTAAAAATATGAAAGGATGGGGAAAGTGGGCAAAATGATGGTCACACCCTCTCAACCAGCAGAGACTTTTTTTAAGAAGTTGGTTTCTAATTCTGTGGACTTTTTTTTTTTTTTTTTTGAATCATTAAAGCAAAGTTCTGCTCAGCAAGCATCGACCTTGTGGGCTATTTCTCTGATGCATAAAGAATTTCCATTGATGTTGAAATATGATCTGATTTGGTTTATAGTATATCAAAAGATGCTTTTATGGCTAAATAGCAGCAACACTGGATATGACCTTCCCAAAGAAGAGCCTTTAAAATGAATAAAAACCATCACAGCGCAAGTCTGTAAGTTCTGACACCGCTTTTATACTGGGCAAGATCCTGAGGCATGCTGCATGCCCCAGCTGGAGACTCTTGATTTGATCATCATTTTACTAGCCTTTCTTGCTCTTTCGATTGGTGCTTCTGAAAACAAAAAGAATATATACATTATGTGTTCTGTGATCTGCATTTTTATGATTATCCAGTCCACCTATAAGGTTAGGCAAACTCTGGTCTGAGTTGAACAAATTTTACAGATAGTAATAAATCTCTTTGGGTCCAAGTAATAAATGTCTTTAGCTTCATGATACAGCATTTCTTTAATCTGTGTTATTTGGATAATCCGGAGTAAAGCACACCCAGGCACATTTTATTCTGGATTATCCAGGCTTTACTCCAGATTATCCAAATAATGTGGGTTAATTAAGGGGTTTTTTCCACTGCCGCCCTTAGATCTGGATCTAAGAAGATCTGGATCTAAGGAAGGGGTACATTTCTTAATCCGGATCTAGTAGATCCGGATTAAGGGAAGCACCCAATGTGTTTCCACAGGAGGTGTAGCACCCATTAAGAATGGGTGCTAACACCCCTGCTGTGGAAACAGCTTTGTACCCATCTGGGGAATCCGAATCGACCCACAAGGGGTCGGTCCATTACCCCAGGTGTTTTGGGGGGCAGGGGGGGCAGTCTTTGAAGGAACTTCGAAGTGATTTCGAAGTGACTTAGAAGTCAGCTTCAAAGTGACTTCGAAGTGAATGTAAAGTCAACTTTGAAGTGACTTCGAAGTGACTTCAAAGCTAATGTTGGGGGGGTCCCAAAGGTGCATCCCCTCCCCCTAGCCTCCTTTGGACGCCATTGTAATCCGTATTTTCTGGGAGAAGACCCCATTGTAGATCCCTTTAATGGGTCTACAGAAAATCCAGATTAAAGGCCAAAATGTACCCATTAGATCTGGATTTCCCCAATGGCAGTGGAAATAATCGGGTCCCAAATGGGTGCCGTAGTGGAAATGGGGTCATCCAGCTCACACCCAAATGGGTCCTAAATGGGTGCAAAAATGGGTACTTTTGACAGTGGAAAAACACCCTAAGTGATACCTGGATGCAGCTCTAATCTGCATTGTTTTGTATTGTTTTGTAGTGTAGTGTAGTGCCTGGACTGCTACAGTAGCAGTGTTCCTCAACAAATGTCAGATCTCAGATAAGCCCTTACATCAGGGAGACCCTTCAAGTGTTATCACACTGCAGTGTTCTATTTTCAGATATGCTTACTAGAACTGATTAGACCTAGAGGTCCTTCAGTTCTGCATGGTGTGATGGATACAGGATACCTGCATCTCTTCCAATACCATCAATGGCCATGGTCTTCTGTAGAACTTGTTGCACAACCCCTACACCTGCATGCAGAATGCATGCCTGAGAATGCTTTAGAGAATGATCACTTAAAAGCAGACTTCTTGTGTTGCCCAGTAGAGAGTGAAGCCAAGAAGGAGTGAAGTTTTCTGTTAAGCTTTTTGCCTCAGTTTCCATGGCAATGACAAGCTGCCTGGGGAGTGCTAGAAGTACTTTGGGAGAGCCTTAAGGTGCTGTTATTGCAGTGGTTATAGGCTGTCTGCTGTTCGAACATGCAGCTGTTCCCACATGCATTTTGGATACACCTTGGGCATGACTTTTCATGGCAACAGAAGGGTACTGATTTGCAAGTGGGGATTTTGCTCCTTCAGCCCTTGTCAAAGTGAGATCCCAGTCTGGTGGACTTCTTGGTTTTGTCTGCTCCCAGGGACTGATGGGTCCTGGTCCATTCCTGAAGGCTGGAGAATTTTCCAGCTGGCTGTGCTGGTGCTTCTGCTTGAAGCACTAGCTGCTTCCTACAGGAGACATAGCTAAGGCAAAGGCAACAGCCATGATCTTTCCCAGGTAGCTTCTTCCATTGTGGAGATAGCACGAAGCTCCTTGGTATTCCCTGGAGCTGAGGGCAATGAAGCAAAGGATACAACTTTGGAATTGCAAATGAGGGAAAGCTCAAAACTGTCATTAAATATGAGTTAAAGACCTTTTATTTAGTTATTTGTATTTTGCACACAAGCTGTTTTCCTTCAAAGTTAAATAACTTTGAAAATTCACCTTGTGAAATTATGGAAAGCAAATTACTGGTCACTTTGCTGCTGGATTCTCTTGCTCTGAAGATGGACTGAAGCTGGATTAAACCCTAAGTGTGACCACAGCCAGAGATGCTTTTTTTTTCTGTTTCTGATAACAGTTTTAGTTTCATCTGTTTACATTCTGATCTGTTAAGAGCCCTCTTGAAACCTCTTCACTGTTTCTTGCTGGAGTAATTAAACTCTTCCTAAGAACTTTGACTACATTTGTAAAAGGGAGGGTTCTTGAAGAAAAAATTGCCTTGTCAGCAAAAGAATGGAAAGATTTGGAGCAAGACAAAGTTTGTCAAATGTCTAGGACTCTGCCAGGGGCTGTGGGCATACTGAAGTATTGGTTATACTCCCCATCTTGTAGCTTAAGGAAAGAGAGTTGAAATGGCAGCTGATTTTGGCAATCTTTCACGTGAGATAACGCTATCTAAGGGAGGACTCAAATTCTACACAATGTTGTCTTCTTATCATTGGCTGTATTATCCTGAACAGCTAACTAGAAGGTAATAATGAATGGACTTTGTGCACAGCAAAGTTTTGAAGATACTAGGTCCTTCGATGATATCCCAGAAAAGAATTATGGTGGATTAGACCAAATCCTACCAAACTGGCCTTCTCTAGTAGCCATATAGAACATATGGAAAATCCATAAACAATCCATGAGCCTAAAAGTCTCACATATTCTTTTCTTGGTAGCAGTGGATACTTCCATGAGGGTGATGGGGAAGGGAGAGACCTTGTCAGACCCTCTCTCTTCGATCTACCCAGGCTGTGTTTTGATCCACCGAAGAGCAAAGCACACTTGGAAACCTTTCTTTGAACAATCCAAGCAGATCTTCTCCTTCTCCAACCCAACAATCCAAATCCATGGGCTGCCACCATTCCCAGCAGCTTGTATTCACATACATGCTACTCACATATAGCTATCATGGCTACTTTTATAACCATCTCCTTTTAAAGATGCCCTGGAATTGATCATCCCAACTAGTGGCTGTGGAATATATAACTGTACACTTTTATGACAGAATGGTTCCTGGTGTCTCTCTGGCATATTAAAACTGCTGTTCTTATGCTTATATGTCATATTTTGGCTTCTTCTTTTTTTTTTTTTTTGGCCCTGATGCTTGGGTAAAAGATGGCACACAAGCTGCTTTGGGAAGCCTCCTGGATAACACTAAAAGACATGGATGCTAATATAAATTTGATTTACAGCTACTTGAGCCTTTACAGATAAAAGAAAATGGAATACACACTTCCCTGCCAAACAAGAAACCACTGACATTTGTGAATATACTTCTATGTTGGTATTAAGTATAAATGTTAACACTGCAATAGATAATACAATGTCTTCAATGCAATAGAAGTTTAATACAGTATATAGCAGCCTGACATCTTAGAGGTGATTCTAAGAACAATAAATTAGGCTGAGCTTAAATAATAATGCTCACAGAATTCTCCCAAGACTTTTACCTTTCATCATAAGATATACTTTTTAGCTTAAGAGAGAGGATCTGGATATAGAATGTACATTCCTGAAACAGGATAAACAAATGCATTCTGATTCCATTGACCAGAGACAAAAGTTTGGTGTTCCTTCCCTGTGCACATCTGGTCTTTCCCAACTTATACCAAAAAGAATGTCCAGAGACATTAATTCACCATCCCAACTTTAATTCTGTCTAGGAACTCCTCTGCCTGCATGATGGAAATAGTGTAGTGGTCCTGATTGCACAAGGTTTTACTCAACTTGAGACTAGGATACATAACAATGGGAGAGACTGATAAAGTCATACAGAAAATGATTGCTTCATGTTTTTGCTGCTAAAGGTAGTTCTACAAATTATTGATTCATGAGTGCACTTAATTTTTCACACACTGCTTCTGCATTTTTGCCTAGTTTTTGTTAAATAAATAATGACATGGTTTAACTTGTCATGTACCTTTGTTCATCTGAGTTTGTATTTATCTAATTTTAAGACCTTTTAGAGACCAGATGTTTTTCATTATGTCCTGAAATGTAGAAATGGGACCATTTGGTGAAGGACAGGATATACATTTCTTGAATGAATGAATGAACTATAGAATTAAAAGATGATGTAGTTTGTTTTTCTCAAGATTGTATGTGAGACACTCAGTGAAGAACACCATACAATGGAGAACCCTGCTGGTTTTCTACCTTTATATCTTTTAATGAGATCTAAAGAAAGAATGATGAATGAAGAACACAACACAAAGAACAAAGGAGCACTGACCAACTGTCTGCCAGAATCACCAGCACATCCACATTCAGGAGACATAGGCAGGTAGCTTTAACATTTTCTTCAGTTTTATTCAATAACTGATTGCAAATAGGTCAGAGTTGCCTACAGTATATTGAGCCTCCTATTCTACCTTGGTTACCACACCCCAATGTGACTCCCTGGTCCTACTAGCCTTGCATTCACCAAACAACTGGCAGTTCCCAACATCCCTATCTGGCCTGGTCACAGCGGAGCATCTAATATGAAAGCTTATAGAGACAGCTGAGTCTGGGAAAAGAAAAAGGAAGATGGCACCTTGGTGGACAACTGGCAGTACTGAGACCATCTTTGTGAGCTCTCTGCTGCTAACCTCCTTAAAATAGCACCCAGTCACTTGCTTTATTTCAGACATCAGAGACTCTAGCTGTCTTCCCAGCAGCCAGGCAAGGCTTACAAATTATGCCCTGGAGCTTGTTCTTATTTCATGATACTATTGTTACTATGATCAGTAATCCATTGAAATAATATGATTTGCTCCTCTGAATTTGTCTGGCTTCCACATCTGCATTTCTGGCTGAGGATGGGAGCTGTCCAACAGAGCAAGAAGCTATCTCCCTTCTCCCTCCCCATGGCTAGGGAGCTGTCCGGCAAAAAAAAATCATCACAACATTGGCAGTTGCTAACAGAACGGGGCTATACAGACCTCCATTTTGCACTGATTAAATAAGTTTATAAAAGACGCTTTAATCCCATCTTTTCTTTGATTTCCTATTGTGTACAACTCAGTAATGTAAGATTACGGAACCGCATGCTGCTAGACACTACATATGCTTTCTAAAGCAAACTTCAGTAGAAATGTCTTGGCATGTGTGATGCCATGATCTGGAAAAAAAATTAAATTATGACTATGGGGCAAGGAAGCACAATGAATCCCCAAATTATATTCTACTCAGATCACCTAATTTCATGTCAGAATTGGGCTTGCCCACTGTATATTGGGCTTGCCCACTGTATCACCCAAGATGCCATGGGGGCAGGCAATTTTCACCAAGCCTTCTCTGTAGTAGCAACAACTTTGTAAAATAATCTACCACCTCCCTAGACAGAAGACAGCATTCCCGTCAAGAAAAATGCAAAAGTTTCTAATTTTTTTTTAAATTGTATTTTATAGGATTTCATGTGGTCTTTAAGTCATTTCAGATATTTCACCCTGAGTTTCTACAAAGTCATGGGATGACCTATAAATAAATAAATAAATAAATAAATAAATAAATAAATAAATAAA
>MTQE01001141.1:20708523-20735746 GCA_014337955.1 Aspidoscelis marmoratus
GGGGGGGCTTGATGGCATCCCTGGGCCTATTTCAGGGCTCTCCAGAGGCCAAAATAGACCTTCAGGAGGCTGGAAAAGTACTTCTGGTTTTAGGATAGTGCAAGCCCAGAACTGGAAGGCCAATTTTGGCCTCATGAGAGTGCCGAAATAGGCCCGGGGATGCCTCCCATGTGCCCCCTTACCTTTTTGGGGGCTCAGTGACACCCCAGGGCCTATTTCAGCAATCTCTGGAGGTCAAAATCGGCCTTCCAGAGGCCAAAAAGGCACTTCTGCATCCAGAAGTGTCTTAGAAGAAGGCACAGCAGCAGCAACGAGGAGGACAGGGAAGGGAGGTGGGAAGGGAGGGGTGAGGGGAGGATGCTTTTGTGTCAGGCACAAATATTCATTTGAATATTCGTGAATGAATATGAAGCCCCCCACATTCAAGTTGCATTGCATGGCCATTGCCTGCAGAAAGCAATAACTCCTAGACAGGAGTGATTTCACTTGCATGGCACTTAGTTAAGTACTAGGAAGCTTTGGGATTGGGCTTAACTTGTCCCAGGGAAATAAAGTTTGAAGAGGCCCCAAGATGTTGCAGCTTGATTTCATAAGGGAGGTATTCCACTGATCTTTCTGATTTCCCTTTTCTGCACTTTCTCCAGTTGCACAATATCGCTTCTGAGGTGAGATGACCAGAATGGTCTCATCATAAATTTATAAAGAAGTACAATTATCATGCTGATTTATTTTATATTCCCTTCCTTATTATCCCAGCATTAAATTTGCTTTTTTCACTGCTGCTGTGCACAGGTCCAACACCTTCATTGAGATGTCCACCATAACTCCTTTCCTGGGCTGTGGTCACACAAGTGTTTTAGGCTGACCTCAGTTCATCCTCAGGTTGTGTTACTCACATTATTTTTGTTTAATCATTTTCCAAGTTGGACTACCCTGTCTTAACTTGTAGTCCTGTTTTTAAAGGACTGACAATGTCTGAGGCCATCCTGGCATTCCAGGCTATCTTCACTTCCTCAAAGTGTGAGCAGGAGGACAAGCTAAAGGAGGCAGAACTGTACTGTGATGGGTGGGGTCCAGTCTTTCCTTTGCCCAATCGGCATGCATGGAGTTTGTGAGGCACCTCCCCTTCTCTCCTCACTTTATGTGCATGATTCCTCTATCTAGTATTTTTACACAAATGTATTATTATTTTCTTTTAGAAAATTAATTGCATGGAGAAGAAAAGCACACAAAAAAGGAAGAGGGCATGGAGGTGGGTGAGCAGGCTTAAAAAAAACCCCACAAACACCCACTCGCGCCTCCCTTGAATTACATGAACAACATCCAGTCACAAAAAGATAGATTTGATGTAGCAAAAGGGGTGCAGAGCCAAGAGCTTCATGGAGAAGGCTTAGTTTGATCATGCAAAAAGATGTAAGCAATGCAGCCCAAGGCAGGGACAACCTATAATGATCCAGGTGTGAACACAGCTGGTATGACCTCAATCTGAATTAATGAACAGGCCATCCTGTCTTAGAGTTGTGTGACCATGCCCCTGGTGTGTCACAGAAAGCTCGGTTTTTAGGTATAATTGAAGATCTTTGCCCTAATGTGCACCAATTTGCACTTACTAAAACCAAAACTGTCACTCTGTTGCTTACTCATCCAATATCAAGGAATACCTCTGGAGCTCTTTACATTCTCTTTAGTTTTTACTCTTCTGAATAATTTAGTATTATCAGCAAACTTTGCTATCTCATTGCTTGTCCCTCCAAGATCCTATATTAATAAATTAAAAAGTGTACTGAACCTTGGGAAATATCACTTTTTATTTATCTCTACTCTGAGAATTGTCAATTTATTATTATTCTTTTTTTTCCTGTCCTTTAGCCAGTTACCAATTCAGGACAGGACCTGTCTGCTTATTCAGGAGCCTTTGATGGGGAACTTTGTCAAAAGCCTTCTGAATGAGGGAAAGAAGGAGGAGGAAATTATGTTGATGGCTTAGTGGCTATTAGCTATGAGCTTCTAATGATTTCCATCATGGCTATTGGGATTAAACTAGTTTCACATCCCTCTTTTAAGGAGAAAATAAAAGGTATTATCTGGTCTCTCTCAAGCTTAATTAAGTTAGATGCTATATGCACTTTGCTGATGACAACCAACACAGAGTTTATCATTTAAAATGATCAATGTCGGTTATTATTCATCAATGTGATGCTCAGATTTTTCTCAGGCTTAGGGCCTGAAAGAAGTCATAAAACACAACCAGAATCAGAAGCAACTTGACAGATTTGTTGTTTGATATTTGGCACTGAGCTGGGCACACAAAGGCCATCGTGCATCATGTCAAGTGGATGGAGAAATGCCATAATATACAGTAAGGACTAGTGACATCATTTTCAGACACAAAGCTTGCAAGAAATTTGCTGCAGTAAAACAAGGTATATATATATATATTGTGGCTCCTATATCAGAAAAGTGCTGCCCAGAGAGGATCTGAGTGTTGCTCAAAAAAGAATTCATGTACAAAAATGAGTGTTGTAGAAAACAAGGGCAGATTCTGTCTTGTATAATACAATAACAGATCAAATTACTCGCTAGACAGTGCTTTGGATGGAACATAAAACTGGGTGGGGTGATTTGGCAGCAACATCTGGGATCCAGAGCAAAGACTGAGAGTACTTTGGGAGGATTTAATTATTGGCAAGTTGGGCAGAGGGCATCACCGGGCATAGAATCCTTAAACAAAGATAAACTTAAGAGGGGAATTGAATCCTTAGCTTAGGTTCTCAAGGCTAGTTAGGCTTGCTTACTACTATTACTTGTTGTTGTTCAGTCATTAAGTTGTGCCTGACTCCTCATTGACTCCTCTGTCTCTCCAAACTCTTGCTTGTTGATTCTATGACACTATCTGTCCATCTTCTCCTCTGTTGTCATCTTCTCCTTTTGCCTTCAGATGTTCCCAGCATCAGAAACTTTTCCAATAAGCCTTGTTTTCTCATTATGTGGCCAAAGTATTTGAATTTTGGCTTCGGGGTTTCTTCCACTGACCTCCCTTAATCTGGATCTAAGATGATCCAGATCTAAAGAATGGGTCCTTCAACTAATCTGGATCTAGTAGATCCAGATTAAGGAATGTACCTGATGTGTCCCCACAGGCGGTGCAGCACCCAATAGTAATGGGTGCTAGCCTGCCCGCAATGGAAATGCCAGAGCACCCATGTTGTGAATCTAGATTGACCCATTTGGGGCCTGCCCCTCACCCCAGTTTTTGGGGGGACAGGGGATGCAATCTCCGTAGATGCTCCAGAGATACTTCAAAGATTGTCATAAGCTCCAGAGATTCCCCGGAGCCATCTGCCACAAACTTCAAAGATTCTCCAGAGCCTTTGACAAAGGACCATAGGACTGGCATTGCTCTCGCATGGGGTCCTCTTCAAAGCCTGTGCTATTCTTTGGAGCCAGCTTCAGAGATTGTGCACAGGCTTCAGAGCTTTGGGTTTTGGGGCACCCCCTCCATGGGTGCACCCCCCAGAGCCCCCCCCCCAGACTCCATTGCCCAATCACGGTGGAAAAGCGCTCCATATAATCTGGATTTGATGCCTGAAGACTCTCTTGGAGACCCCTTTAATGATGTCTGCAGGAAATCCAGATTATAGGTCCTGAAGGACCCATTCAATCCAGAATTCCCTAGAACTGGTGGAAACAAATGTGGCTCTAATGGAGTCTGCAGTGGAAATGGGGTCTTCCTGCTCTGAGCCTAATGGGTCTTTAATGGGTACCTAATGGGTACTTAATGGGTACTTAGTGCTACTGGAAAAAAAACCCCTTCACTATCACTACTGCTATTCCTGTATGCATTTAATGGCAACCACACTATTAGCACTATGCCACTATTGGCTCTGAGTTCGCATACCCTCAGTGATACCAAGATGGCCTGTATGTTTGTTTGTTGTTTGATCTAGGTTGACCAAACCTAGAGAACTGAATGCTATCTATGGTTAAAACTGAACGATAGCTTTGGAATGAGGACAGTGTTTCTGCCCCACATGTTAAAGGTGAAATGACACTACTATTTAAACTTGTATAATATACTCCCTTAGTTATATTTTGTGTAATATCTCAGTGTTTCAAAATTCACAAGAAATAGACAATGCTCCTGAGTTAGCAATTAACAGAATGGCTCCTCAAAGACACCAGCAATTTCAGAAAATGAAATGTGGGTCTTTATCAGGAGTGTAAAAAAAAAAAAAAAGGAAAGAAGGAAACTGAACCAAACAATTAACAGAGAAAACAGTAGGATACTAATCATCTAGAGGAAGAAAACTACATTACACAGCTGATGAAAACAGCTGGAAACCACAAGGGAAATAAGAATGATGAACTGCTGATGACATGTTAGCTGTGGGCATCCTAATGTTATCAATAGGCTGACATGGACTAAAAAGAGAACTCCTTTATATTACCTTTCAGAATGCTGAAGCGGTTGAAATCTGAGAAATCCTGACAGTGAGAAAATTAATCAAACACAATTTGGTGAAACAATTTTTAGAAACTGAGGAATTTTCTGCACAGAACGACCTGTATTTGGAACAGCCAGGCCCACTAATTCCAAACATGGGAAGTTGTGGGCAGGATCCAAGCCAGCCCAGAAGCTACCCAGCATTCAATAGCAATGGTGCATGAAATTGGGCACTACACAAATCTGCAAGCTTACCTGTCCTGGTCAGCGAAGAGAGCATTTGCACCTCTTCTGGTGCCAGGGGTCATCTGAGGTGCAAGTGCCAGCATGCATACATGTTACGTCACCATTGTCCAGGTGACAGTGGTGGTGCACGCACAGTTGCACCAACCACCGGGACAAAGATGGTGACAGCCAGACATACGTCTGGACCTCCAATAGGTCTAAAAACACATAGGGGAAGGGTTGGCATGAACAAGCACTCACAAATGTGAATGCTAGTGCACACCAGAGGGAATGCACTATTCCTGTCCCCTGGACAGGATGTGAAGTGCCGAAAGGCCCCCTCTTTGAACTAAGCCACAGTTTTGTGATTCTGCTGCTTCAGAGTTGGGCAATTCTTCATCTCTGTGATGCTATGAGATTTCCCAGCTCCAAACTCTGTCCCATGAACCTAACTATGCTCTCAAGCCCTCTCCAGCACCGTTGAAGGTGAAAAACTGGCTGCCCTGGCAGGGATAGATTTTCTGGGGTAGACTAAGGTATTTTAAGCTAAGCTTTTTCTTCTTTTCACCTCCCGTACT
Source organism: Aspidoscelis marmoratus (assembly GCA_014337955.1). NCBI lineage: Eukaryota > Metazoa > Chordata > Lepidosauria > Squamata > Teiidae > Aspidoscelis > Aspidoscelis marmoratus. The sequence goes on from MTQE01001141.1 coordinate 20,713,771, forward strand.
CATAACTTGCCAACGTCCACCTCATGTCACTCTTCCATTCACAAAATACAGTATGCTGAGTATACTCCTCATCTGATCAACCTACACATATTCTGTGTATATTCAGAAGTAACTTGCTGTTTGGAATTCCCATTTACTGCATTTTTTACAAATTATCTCCCAGGCACTTGCCTGGAGTTACTGTTTTGAGCATTGGTCCTCGTTTTGCTGTTCCTTGTTAAATAAAAACTTTTTCTTTGATTAAAGAAACTGTATTGGGAAGCATTTTATCTTGCAGAGTATGCAGTCTTGTCTTACAATATTGCAGATTTATCCTTTTCAGTCTTTTAGCACTAATGATCCTTTTTCTGAGGCTTGTGGTTGGGCTAAGCTAATTTCCCAACATAGACACATGTCCAGGCCACAACCGTAATATAACATACATTGCTTCTTCCTAGGACTGGTCTGGGGCAAAAAATACTGAAACAAATGTCTGGGATTCTTTTTCACCTACAGGCACGCCACACACACTGTTAGGAACTCTTCTGCAGGCAATATTTCCATTTCTGTTAGTTCAGTAGTGCTATTTGGTACCCAGTCAAGCAGCCCTCCTGGAGTAAGTGAATATGGATCCTTCCTGTGTTTAGAGAGTTTTATAAGGCAAAAACCAATAATGTGTACTTAGCTATCTAGCCTTCCCACCATTCTATCTCCCTCAGACCACACACACACTTAAATACACATAATATCCTCAAATAAAAGACTAAATAGACAGTAAAACAAATCCACCCAAAAACGTTTAGCTTATCTAGTTTTTAGGTCACAGCCAGCATTAAACCTACAGTGGTTCTCATCATGGTACCTGTCCCATCAAGCCAAATCATTTCCTGAGTATATTATTTTTTCAGTCATTTACATAAAGCATGTGTTTAATTTTCAGATTTTTTCTGACCTTTTTTTTCAATATTTAACACCCCCTTCATTCACAGCAATTTAAGCAGGTGGCAAACCCTGATTCTACAAAACGAGCTCAATTTGGAAGATGTCATTATTAAGAATGATTATTATTACAGTACTGTTGCCAGTATTCCTACTATTAAATTCTGTTAACTATATGGGGCTCATAAATTAAATTTAAGAAGGAGCAGCTCTGCAGCAGTCGCTGTACTAATAACTAGAATGCTGACAGCCAGCTAATAAATGGATGCACAGCTCTGCCTGCCTCCCAGCAATTTGATTTCTTCACAGGCACTCAGCTATAGCAGTCAGGAAAATGGTCCTTAGAAGCCTGAACCTGAAGACCACCATCTGCCTCTTCAACCACCCATCACAACCAAACTGCAAATCTCCCCCTACTCGGGGCAAAAATCTTTGCTACACCTATACTGTGCATTGGAATGCGAAGTCCTGATTGAACCGTCACGCACGACAGTTGATCAGGTATCGTGGTGCTGTATTATACGACTGGGACTGTGCACTTATCTTAATGCCAGATCCATGACACTCACTGCGCAGTGTTTTGATCATTCGAAGCTTCAAGCCAATGCAGGCAGGATGGCAAGAAAATTTAGGGAGATGCCAGCTAAGCAGGAAGAGCAGCTCAAAATTTGATTGGCTGCACACATCAACTCAACTGGTGCAGCTCCGATAGGGGAAACTACAGAGGTGCCTTCTAGTTGGGACACCGGGTCCTCACTGCGCAGTGAGTATACTGTGCTTTAACTGCGGATTTATTCTGCTAGTTTGGAGGCAGCCTATGCCTTGTATGTAGGGTAAAGTCTGGCTTTTTTATATTATAGTAGCTTAAAAAGTAAAGATATTAAAGTTTCAAAGAAGAACATTTTCATTCCCACTTTCCTCAGCCTTTCAAGCATTCTAAGGCCAAGGTGGCAATTATGCTTTGCTAAAGATGGACAATTTGGAAGCGGAACATTTATTGCCGCTACATTAGTGTTCCTCCTCTGATATTACCGGGTAAATAAGTTGTCCCTTATTGGCAATGTTCTTGGGTCAGAAGCACTCCCATAGCAATTACTGGTAAATCAGAGAGGTTGATTGTTGGAACTGAACTGCTTTGTAAATGTCTTCTCAAATCCCAAGCAAACGCATCCAAAGTGCAGTGTATGACTTTAAAAATCTTCTCTCTGTATATATGTGTGTTTGAGAGAGAGAGAGGATGAATGTGTATGTGCAAAGATACACACTGACATAAAAGCAAAGATATTAACAATTTTATGGAACTCATATATTTTAGTCTGCCAAATGTGATTCATTTATACCAGTAACTATTCCCTAACAACTTACCCTAGAAAGACTTATCACTGAGCAATTTTCTCCATCCCTTAAGTTCCCTTGGGGCTGGCTGGCTTAAGTCCAGTTGCACCAATTAGAACCAAAGGGATCCCACATTTGCAAGGGCAGGAGTAGCATGGGGCAATGCAATAGCTTAATGCACTGAGCTTAAACCAAAGCCAGTTCTGTCCTTGAGCTGTTTTAACTGACATAGCTTGCAGCAATAAAAGGGAGTAAAAATCCTTAAAACATTGCCACAGCCTGGTTCCAAGCTGATCTATGCTGTGTCAGTCTGCCCCAAATCTCCCCCCCCACCCCAACTGCTAAGGCTGGCCCTGCTTGAATTTGATGGAGCCTGCATTAAGCTCATTCCCATGTGATCTTGTCTAGACCTGGCTTAAGTGTGTATATTTTCAGTACCCAGCCATATGATATGGCCATTCAGACTGCCAGTTTATCCTTTACCTCAGTTCCATCTTACTCGGGAAGTGGGAAAAAAATCTGGCAGAAAGCAACAACCTATTTCTTGTTTAAAGTGAACAATTTATTTGCGTCTGTTTTGGACACCCAGGCAAGGGCACTTAGAAAGAAACACAGAGGTGGGGAGGAAAACAGGCGGGTAGAGCGCTTTGTTTCCTCCATTAAAGGTGCACAGTCTCTTCAAAACTGAATTTCATGAGATCCCTTCAAATTGGTAAACCCCTTCTGCATTTAGCATAAGCCAGAGGGGGGTTGTTCAGTTCTTAAGCCTACTCCCAGTAGTTTGGACCATAGTAGGACTCTCTGGGAAGGATTGCTCCTGGAGTGGAACAAGGCTGTTTGCATTGGGATGGCTTGTCCTCTGCCAGCCCCCATGACAGTTCCCACACCACCTTTGAAGCTTGCACCAGCTTCAGATCCAGCCTAGGGTATCTCCAAATGCTTCAAATGCCAGGAATGAAAGTTCCTTGCCCTGAGAGCTCCTGGGGGACCCATTTCAGCAGCAGGTCTTGTTGAACCATCAAAATGGGTCCATTCCGTGCCTCCATGATCTGGTATACTATTCCACAATGTGCCAATAGACCAGACTAGGACACCATTTTGGGCACCCTGTTTCAAATTATACTCTTTCCTATGCAGACTAAGATGTGTGTGGCCTCTTTGGTCCACTCTAAGGTGCAAACAAGTGAGGCCCAGGACTGGACCACAGTCTGGTTCAACAGGAAGTGCAGAAAGGATCTTATTCTCTCCTCTTCTGGCTTGAGTTTTAATAATTATATAAATTACCCTCAGAATTACAATATAAGTTCCTTAATATGGAGAGGCAATGTGTAATATATATTGAAATGGTTTCCATTTCAGTGAATTGCTAAGAAAAACATATCCTTTTAGAGCAAACAAATCCCTTTTCGCAGTTGTATCACATATCCCTTTTTTCTTTCTGTGTAATCTCATCTTTCACTTCTAGAGCCGGAATGGATTTTCCCTGTTCTCTCCATCAGGCATAACAGCACCAGTTACTTTATTCTGCTGCCACCTCTTTCACAAGCATTGGTGGGAAGGAAATCCCTCAAACTCTAGCATGCAAACTCACAGAGGCACAAGCAGCTGTTGGCTGTCACACCGAAGCAAGGAAATTGCAGTGCTAGGTTAGTTGGATTCCCAGCATACTTGTGCTGTACAGCAGACCTCAAAAGTTGTCATGCTGTGCTCCTGGCTATGTGCAGCTTTCCAGGAACTGAGATCTATGCTATAAAGCACTATCTATCAACAGACATTGTAACATGTACGTTAGATAAGGCCAAAAGCACACAGCTTGTCCCGTTGCTCATGAGTTATCTCTCTCTGAAACTGGACTGAAGATGGACTAAAATTTAGGTGTGAATGCAGCCATGTAGCTGGTTTTCCACAAACAGCTCTCAGGTGTTACTGGACTATGGGCAAAACAACAGGGATCCGTTGCCCTGTGGGAACATGCCTTATACCAGGTCAAATCTGCCCCACTATTGCTGATTCTTCTGACAGCAACTTTCCAGGAAAAAATACCCAGGGTGGAAGGATCCTAAGTAAGTTTTTTAAATACTATATTGGTAGCTTTTCATACTGTAGGCCTTTCCTCATTTGACTGGGTAGTCAAGGGGGAGGAGGAGCTCGCAGACAGTGCATCCACACCTCATGGAGCCATTTCTTCACCAGAAATGGCTCTGCGCATCCAGGAGTATCCCCAAGGCCATCTAATCACGGTGCTGTTAAACTGCACCGCACGTAGACTAGCTGCTGGGCTGCAATAGCCTGGCAAGCTTCCGTCCACACATCTTCCTGTTGGAAGACATACAGGAGGAGTACATGACTGGCAGCACGCATATGACGATGTACCACTTTGCCAGGTTGCCCCAGTGATGGTGCCATGCAGGCACACTGGTGCCTGTATGAGGGCTCCATGATGGCAGCCGTCAGGGCAGCCATTCAGACTATAGGTAAATTTAGAATTCTCTAAGCATGCGCCTCCTAGTTTGTGGAGGCAGTGTGAATTCACCCTGTGATACTCCAAAAGCACTGTCACCTCAAATCATAGCTTCCAATACAAAATGATTAATTATTTAAACAAGTGGATGTGTTTTCGTGATCTACCAGTAGCGGTTTCTTTATTTCAATGGAAAATTAAATTAATTTGATATTGAGACTGACTTCTGTCTGGGGGTGCTTCCGCATTTACCTTAGTCTTTTGTTAACACCCATTAAGCACACATTAGAGACAGATAGGTGTGGATGTGGCCACCCCATCTGTCTTTAATGGGTACCGCTGTGCGGACGCGGTCCACCCATTCCGTTCTTAATGGGTGCCACTGTGCGGACGCGGTTTCCCACATGTGTGCTTAATGGGTGTTACTGTGCAGATGCTCCGTACTAAAAGCGGCTTAAAAAGGTGCCGCTGTGCGGTTGCATGTTTCCACATGTGTCCTTAATGGGTGTTTAAGGACATGTGCGGAAGCACCCTGGAATTTCTAATTTACCTGTTTAATTTACCTATTTGCACTGGGCCTTATTCTGGACTATATCCCAGAATAGGGGCCTGCTGTCCACAGGCTTGTACATGGGCCCTGCTGCACTTTGCATCAGCATGCAGAAGAAGAAGAAGAAGAAAAAGAAGGAGAAGGAGAAGGAGAAGGAGAAGAAAAGAAGAAGAAGAAGAAGAGTTGGCTTTTCTACCCCGCTTTTCTCACCCATTCAAGGGGATTCAAAGTGGCTGACAAAGCTTCTGTTCTTCTCCCCACAACAGAACACCCTGTGAGGTAGGTGGGGCTGTGAGAGCTCATAAGAGAGCTGTGACTAGCCCAAGGTCACCCAGCTGGCTTCATGGGGGAGGGTGGAATCGAACCCGGTATTCGCAGATCAGAGTTCGGCTCCTTAACCACTAGACCAAACTGACAGATGGAAGGCTCATATTCTGAGATATAATCCAGAATATGGCCCAGAGCACAAAGGACCTAAGGCAATCTTCTTACCTCTATATCCCACATTTATTTAATCATGGTACTTAAGGCAGCTTGCAATGAAGCTATGGCACCATTTTCACACTGTAGTCCAATGACTCATCCATTGTGGATGCAGTTTCCACAGTTCAGACAAGGCCTTCTATAGGGGCTGTTGGTCTGCTCTGGTGATCGGACAGTCTTTTTGAAGTGACAGGTATATGCGCTGCTTCTGCTACCTTCATGAGATGGCCTTTTCTGAGAACAAAGATGAGCATGTGCATCTCAGCCACCTACCGTACCCCTGGCACAATCAAGTGGTTACTATGACTTAGCTGATCAGCCAGTTAATCCAGAGGAGAAAGAGAAGCGCTATCCAGCCAAACAAATCGCACACATAACAGCACAAACAACTGTGAATGCAGACAATAGAGCAAGGTAGAAGATTGCACTGATTGTGAATTAAATCCCAATCCATTATTAGTCCCATGGTGGTGCAGAAGAGGACTTGGTGTTCATGAGCAACTAAGTTAAATGACCCTATGTGTTGCACACTTCAGATTAATTAAAACAGTGGGTGAAGTGTAAAATATATCATACAACTGTCACAACTTATTTCAGTAGTTTCTGATTCAATTAGTATAGTTTTGGTGTATTTTACACTAAGGGGTTTAACCTTTTTTCGTAACACATTTTTTCACTTTTTTCAAAGTTTTTGCAGTCTACTTGCCTCTGGTGCTGTTATTTTAATTGCCAACCCATGGAACAGGGACATTGACTTTGACCCGTTGCTGGTTATTGATCATTTCCCTGAGTAAATTACGCAGAAAATGGCTTCGTCCCTTGGCATATTTTGCTCTTATGTTTTTTTTTCTGAAAACATGAAATAAATGGCAATTGACTAGTTTCTTTTCAAAAAGCAAGCTGAATTGAAAATTTCAGATCACTCACATGCACTAGGCAGGAGATACCTGAACTGCACTTTAAGCAGACCAGTACTGAGTTTGTATGTATGTGTCTGTGTGTAATTTGCACTTACTATTTTTCACTTTAGTGTGTATTTTTTTTTATGTAAAGTTCATGTTACTTTTCTACCTCTTGCCTCTTGGAAAATTCAGGTTGAGTACACTGCTCTTTTCTGAATGGGGGCGTTTTTACACTTTGGCCCATAGTCAACAATTAGGAAACATCTGGGGAGCAGCATCTGCACCTAGAGGAGGTTGTTATAGCTTTCAGACACTCCCCTGAATTCCAAGATGTTGCCTAATTCTTGACTAGGCGTAGAGCACAAAATCATGCTCCGGACTTTTCCCAACCCTTACCCCAGCTTACTTGATCACATCCAGCTGGGGAGCATTTGCTCTTCAGCTGGACAAGGAGGTCAACATAGCTGCTGTGCAAACACACTGGCAGCTTTTTTGCCCTCCTGGCGCGACTGAGACTGTGCAAAGCGTCAGCGTCGGTGTTGTCATGGCGATGGCACTGATGCGACCCTGTGCTTTTTAGGCAGTTTGCTCTTCCACTGTGCTACAGCCAACTCCCACGTTAGCCTTTTAAGAGTGAGCCACCAAATGTTAATTTTAAAACAGCGTTGACACAGTTTAAATTTGCAGAAATTGCATAGTCTTATATAGTGCACTTCTCTGACATTATTCCAAAAGGGGCGGGGAGGGGGGGGGAAGTGAAGAAGTAAGAGTGAAGAAAATAAATTCAAAGATGTTAATAGTGCGGCAGAATATCTAAGCATCCCATCTGGAGATCATTGACTCAATGGGCAATAATGTGCATTAATGTTAGAGGAATCCTCATTCGCGGGGTCAATGAAATACTAAATCGTTGTAGTATCCTTATTGTTGCACTGTAGAGTCTTGGCCTACAGATTATATCACAAGGGATATCATTATGTTCAATCATGTCAATGGGAGATGGCACATCTTCTTGCTCTATGAACACAAGGAGACAGCCTGCATACTAAAATGTCATATAGATGAATTGTTCCAGGAAGGGTCTTTTGAATCTCAACCGTTCCATTAGCTTTAGTTAAAAATAGAGATACAAGAATATAAATAGCATTTTTGCCAACCTTATGGAAATATGCTTGAAATCTCAAAATACATTTTAATGAATCCAGATCCTTCTCATTTAGAGGGGGGAAATCCTTGGAAAGGCACTTGGAAAGATACAGAAAATACGGCAACACTAAAATGCCTCCTTCTAGGTCGGTCAGATGTTTGTTCTACCCTGTTTTAGCTCATCTACTCCTACATTTTAATCCAGTTTCAATTCATCTTCAGAGTGAGATAACATACCAGCAAAGTGACTAATCATTATCTAATCCAAAGGTAGATTTTCTGAGTTTAATAATGCTGAAAGAAAATAGCTGTCACTTTCCTGGTGTATTTTCTCACTCTGAAAGGGGTTGAAGCTGGATCAAAATTTAGGTGTAGATGGGCCCTTCAAGCATCAGTGAAGTGATATGCAAGCATCAGTACAGTGATGATCTTAAAAACTGGGAAAGAGATATCAGAAAAACATGGGAGGAAACCAACAGATTCTTACAAGAAGTTTTCCTCTCTCAGCCAATTCTGAAGGAGTCTCTCTCTTCTAAAACTTTCTGTTCAACATAAGCTTGGTTTGCTGACTGCATTTTTCTCACAGTGAAATTATCTCTTGTGAAGTACCATATAAAGCAATTTTGAAGACTTCCAAAAATGGTTTTAAAACACCCACAAGATCCCTTTGTATGTGACGATGGCTTGCATTTCTAAGCACTCTTCTTATGCATTCAGAGCTTGGATTAAAGAAGCTGGCTTTCAGAAGATGATCAGTTCCTACAAGTCCTCTGAAAATAGCAGCCACCTTCAAAGCTCCCTCTCTCTCACCAAAACATCACTGGGCTTTCTGGTAGCTCAAAAGCTCTGAGGATTAGATTGCTTTGCAAACATGCAGAGGTCACAATGTTATATGATGTTATAGAAAATTCCACATAATTTATTCACAAAACAGAAGAATGTTCCATACACTGTATAATTTTACTTTAAGGGTGCTTCCACATTGGACCCTTAACACACATTAAGTACCCATTGAGGACAAATTTCTAAAACCCCGTCCGCACCACAACACACATTAGAGACACTTGTGTCCTCATTGGCTCTCGTGCGATGTGTCTCTAATGTGTGTTAAGTGGCCCTTAAACCAGTTTCCTGGAAGACTACCTTGAAAGTAATCTTAATGGGTACTTAATGGGTACTTCCACAATTAAGACACATCCATTTCGGATGTGTGTGCACTGCGAAAGTGTCCCTAAGTGGGCCCTCCCCCCACTCAGTATGACTGGCTCCTCCGGAGCAGCAAGCATGGCAAGCCGATTCTGGCTGCGAGGACCCAGCGCACTTTGCACATGCGTGCAGCGCGCCTCCTGATTGGCCAGAGCCATGCCTGGCTTCAGGAAGCCCTCTGCGCAGGCACGTGGCCCTGGCTAATAGGGAGGTGTGCCAGGACCCAGCAGCCAGAATCGGCCTGGCTGCTTGAAGGTAAGCAGGGGATCACTCACACTCCCCCCCAGGGTGCGATGGGGCGGGTAGGTGAAGCCCCCCCCCCGGCTCCAGAAGCTGCTTCTGAGGCGAGGGGGAGCCCTGAGATCGGAGGCCTCCAGCTCGCCATGCTTGCTCCGGAGGAGCCAAACATGGCGGGCAGGGGGAGGGCCTTCGGACCACTGCATCCACCTCAAATCCGGATCTAATTCCATCCCACCACTGCAGGTGCAGACAGAATAGGTAGTAGTACCACACCTACTAGATACGGATCTACTTACCACAGATTTTTGAAATACAGATCTAATAGAGCCGAATTTCAGAGGTCCAGTGCAGAAGCACCCTAAGATATTGGTTAAGTTCCAGTATTTAACCATGATCTTGTACTTAAATACAGTACCCTTCATATTGTTATGAGATGTCCTTTTTAAAATATGAATTAATTATGCACACTTTGGTTTATAAGGCATAAGAGCCTTCTGTCAAACTGGGCACATAAAATATTGGCATAATATGATATGTTGAAGGAACAGCTTGAATGGCTTGAATTCAGGTACTAAACAGAATTGATTTGGAACCAATATTGGAGAAGTGACTCCATTTTTAAAAGCACAAGCTATTGCAATGATGGCGAACCTTTTGAGCTCAGTGTGTCAAAATTTGCAAGAAAACCTAGCTTAATTCAGGTGCTGTGTCACTTCTAGAAATATCCATAATTTTGTGATATTTGTAGCTCCAGTAAAAAAGTTATATTTTTGATATATGTATTTTATTAAAAGCAAAAACAAATAATTCTTTACATTAGTGACTTTTGTTGCTGAATTTCGTTTGCTAACTTTCAATTGAAAGTTAGTATTTTGCACACTTCAAGAACAAGCAAGCACTACACGCCCAGGTGTCAGGGTGACCACATGTGTCACCCAAAAGGGCTTGGTGTGTCACCTGTGACACGCGTGTCATAGGTTGGCCATCACTGAGCTATTGTAAAATTTTCCTGTGAGTCAAATGTTAAAAAGTCTTGCTTTCTCCAGAATAATGAAAACCTCTGCAGAGCTGGTATAAATGATACACTGACCCAAATACCAAAAAGTGTCATTTTTGTTATTTCAAAATACGGGCAAACAAAATAGTACGCAAACATTTTGCTTACCTCTGTCTGAAATTTGGGTCATTTTGATTAAACTCACCAGGAAACACTTTTGTCTTCTATGTCTAACTCTTGTCTGTATGTTACTTTCTGACCTCCCAGCCCCATCCTCATCTTTGTTCCACAGAAGAAAGATGCATAGTTGGAAAGATGCATAGTTGGAATTGCACATGCCCCCCCCCCAACCACCAAAAAAACCTTTTCACCTAGCCCGTAACTGATCCAGAATGTTTTCCCCTCTTGGTTGGGTCCTCCACAAAGAGGAAAAGATATAAGCAGGGGACTTGAAATTCCCTCTCTTACCTCTGCCTCTTGTCCCTGGATCTTGCTGAATCCTTCCATATCCCCTACCCTGTATTTGTCTGTGTCCTTTCTCTCTCCTCCCCACTTCCTCTTAGTCTTGGCTTTTTCTTCTTTTCAGAAAAGGTAAATATAGTATATGATCTCGGGAACTGATTTAAAGTTAGGTTGTGGTTTCTTTGTTTTCCTTTTTTTTCTGTTATAAGGCAATTTAGCCTCAGAAATCTTTGGCTTATATTATACTGAAGTGCTTGCCATTAAGGAGAGCTTGTCATCTGCTTTTGGAGCCTGTACGTTTGCTGCTTTTTAAAGTGATTTTCCCCTTTTCCCCTTTTTGTTTCTATGTAATAAAAACAGTCAAGTTTGTCTTCTTCCAAGCTGCGGAATGGAAGTTCTCCAAGTTGAAGGTGCAGCTAAGAAGAGTTTTCAATCATTATTTTATTTAGTTAGTAATTTAAAATATTTATATCCTGCCCCATATCCTAAGATTTCTGGGTGGCTTACAGTTAAAAAAAAAAAACCATGCCAGAAATGGCTCCAGAAATTGTTCCTCTTTGGTGTGATGGAAAATTCTTCTGGCTCAGTCATAACATAGGTAAATTGCTTGAGCAGCCACTGGGTAATGGCACGGGATCTGAGGGTAGCAAGTGCCCTCATTTACCCCTGGTCTGTGGGTACTTGCTCCCAAGCAACCTTGGCAGAGTGCAGTATGCCCAGGGGCATTATTGGCAGGCAGAGAGCATGTCCCCCGGGCATACACTGGGCACCTTTGATCATCCATATTAACTTTAATGCAGTTTTAATGTCTCACATCATCCAATTGATGACTCAGATGCAGAATCCTATTGTCCTGAGTTATTTAGGTGGAAGGAACATTAAATGGTCAAAGATAGAAAGTCTTCAGCTATACCATTTGCCTTATGCACAGAAAATAAGAGAAGATGAAGCATATGTATATACTACAATAGACAAGCCATAGTCCACTTGGGAAAACTAATACTATTGTGTGGTCTTGCATTCATGGGTACAGATCAAAGTCCTAGAATACCTTTCAAAGCAAAAACTGAAACACAGAGATACTCCAAGAGATAATCTGTTTGTGCAATAACTGAAGCCAAAGTGGGAATAGGAACTCATGGAAAAGCATAGCAACTTTTTGACATTCTCATAAGACCTTAAGAAAAACAGGAGGTCATATTTTTATAACAGCCTGCAGATGGATGCACAGTAAAACAGAAATTAGATTTTATGAGATATCAAATGGTTATAACTACCTGCTTGAGAATGAGTATCTAACATATCATTCTCAAGCCGTGTTTAGAGTAAGGCTGCTCTCAGGTAGCACTAAGAAAGCAGCCACCGTTACTCTGCTGTGTAATTGTCCTGCCCTTCAAAGTGCGTAAATTTATCTGTGTTCAGGATGAGGCACAGGGAGACATCTACTTGACTGACCGGTGCTAGCTGTGTAAATGGGTCATACAGTAATAGAACTTTGGAATTTGGAGAGAAAACCAGTATGTTACTTTGGGCCCTTTCACATATGTTCCCATTTGGAGCATCCACACTACATGGAGCCACTTTCCTTCCGGAAGCATCTCCGAGCGTGTTGGACCATCCCCTCATCCAGTTGGCAGTGGAGCACCAAAAAGTGTTCCACAGTTATACTAGCAGTGTCTAAGGGTGCTTCCAGACTTACGTTATACTGTGCCATCGGTCAGACCTGATGATTGGAAGCTGTGCAGGGAAAGCGCAGTCACTTCCAGTATGCCTGATGGCAATCAGAAGCTACATTGTCCTGTCAATGCAGCTTACAGTCAGTCAGACAGGATGCGCCATTGCCTGCAGTGGGGGTGCAGCATGTCACCAAAAAAGTGAAGTTAAAAGATGTTGTTTGATCAACATCTTCTTACTTCATACCCTTCGATTGGATGCTGCACTGCTGCTGTGGGCAGAAGAAAGCCGTATTGTTTCCGATTCAGTCTAGACATAGCCTAAGATGCTGCCACCACACTCTGGCAAGCACCCTTTGCACTGCTTCCGTGCAAACGTTGCGTGGTGGTGGGGTGTCACAGTGACAGTCGTGTTCCATGTCATCTGGTTGCTGCAGCAACAGCTGGTGCACCAGGGTGTTGCCGTGGCAAGGCAATCACTGCTACTATAGCAGCGTTTGTACTTGCCCAGCACTTAGTGGAGCACCAGCTAACGTTGGGATAGATGGGCAGGTGTTCAAGTTTCACTGGACTAAAGTTTATACTTTGTTGATTAGGGGGCAGTTGGCTTCCCTGAGAAGTGGAGAACTGATAGTTGATTTCAGGGCATACAGAAATTACAAGAGACTGTTGAGTGAATGTCAGGTGAGTGACATAAAGTGAAGCTCCAGGAGAAGGTGGACAAAGGAGAAATCCAGAAGAACAGATCAGCTGGAAGGTAACAGGAGAGCCTGTAATTTCTTTGAAAAGGCTGAGGTTTCTCCAGGCAAGGAGTGAGGGAGACCTCTATAGGAGTTTGTGAGTGTTGGCACTGAAGTAATTGCAGGACAAGATCTGTGTGCAGTAGTAGATCCAAACTACAGCCAACTGGCCAAGTGATGCCAATTTTTGGTATAGCATATTTAATCATAATTATGAGTTGTTCCTTTCTTTATAGACTAGCAAACTTGTAAATCTGCAAGAGCTTTTAGCTTCAGACACAATAGATTTCTGGTTCCAGTCCACCATATTATTAATGCTTTCTTCTTCTCCTCCCAACATTTACAAGGGCTGAGACTCAGCCAGTCCAAAACCCTTACTCTTCCACTGGCGGGATTTAGTTAGGACCTAAGCAGGAAAAAATCTGAGATTAGACAACAGAGGAATAAACCTTCTTGCTGCCTATGGTACTGACCTCATTCCAGGTACTGAAGCTAAATAAACTGCCCCTAAGCCTTGTCTTGCATGGCACCATTCACCACTGTGTCTAAGACTGGTTGGTTAAATGTGGTCAGAAACTTAAAATCGCAATACACTAGGTCTCAAGGTTACTGCTAAATGTATAATCAGAATTGCTGATTATACCAATGTCATTCTCCAGCTGAATACATTTTCCAGCTGGAGGAATGTGTGTGCAGATAATCAACAAGTGGTGCTGTTATATTATTTGGAATCATAACATATTTGGTATCCTGCTGCATGCATACATCTGGCACAATGGCTGATGATGCACTTATAAAAATTGGGATGTATGGTTACAAGTATAGGCCAAAGCCGCAAATTGTTTTATGATCTCTGTAACAAACTTTTTTTTTCCTGATATGCTGCAAATCTGTGTCTCCCGAATAAAGCCAAAGCCTTCTGCTTGTGGAATGAAACCTTTGTCTCTGATTTTGTTGGCTGCAAACTAAGAGGCGGCATCCAGAGATTTACCAGGACTTGACTGACGTGCTGTCTCTAGTCCAGATCCGCTATCTACAAACCTCGATAGCACCTTAAAAGCTAGAACATAGTTAGGGTGATTCCACACTGGCTGGTATACTGAGCCAGCAGGCATGTAAGGACCCTTCCTTCCACGCACTGATGCAGTCTAAGGGAAGCCCTACATACTGGACAAAAATGGCCCAGTATACTTGTCAGTGCAGAATCAGTCTGAATTTGAAGCACTGGGGGCATTTTTGCACTTACCTACTGAAGCACTTCTATCCAAATGCACTTATCCACCACCACAGCTGCCCTCCCCAGAGTGATCCTCCTATGGGCTGCTAAAAAGCAGTCCACAGCCTGCCTCGGAAGTATCTGGATCACTCCTTGGGAGGGATTTGAACCACTTCCAAATGCAGCAGGGCAAATGGGTAGGGTTGAACACGACTGCCAGATCACCATGGAAAAGTCTGACTATCAACCCGATGCCAGTTTGGACATTGCCTTGGCAATCCAGGAAGCCCTGGGCAGCCATTCACATTACAAGTGCTGCTGACCAGGTATGCAGCTAGTTCTGTGTTTGTAGTGCAAATGGCCACCACTGTACTCCATTCTTACTGGCCTGGTGTGATATTGATATACCATACCAGGCCAGTAAATGGAAACAGGGCCTGAATCACTGAGACCTTTCCAGGCGGTCCGTTCCCTCTGTTTACTAAAGGCTCTTATGCCTCAATAACTGCCCTGAAGCCTTCAGGTAGAGAACAGGATAAATAAATTCACTAATCAGTCTTGAACTGTTTTGGCATCCTACACAATGTTAATTCAAAGCAACTTATCTTAAAATCAGTACTATCTCCATGTAATCTCCTAAGAGCATCAGGAATAGAGATTTTAAGATGTACAATGGCACAGTGTCGTCTGCATGAAAACTAATACCAGTACTGGCCACAAAAGGCTGGATCTGATCATTCTGAGTTTTTTTAAATACAGTGAAGCATGGAAATGTCCCTTCATGCTATCCTGCTACATCTGTCTCACCTCTGACCTTACTATTCATTTATTATTTACATTTCTATCCCACCCCATACCTGAAGGGCTCTTGGTTTTTTTTTAAAAAAACTCTCTCCTGCAGTAACATGAGCCACATCTTCCATGATACACATTCATGAGAAATAATGTTTATTTCCATGCCATGAAGATCTTCCATTGCTAATACTCACAGGCAGCAGCTTTGGGGCACATTTTGATCAGCTAACAATTTCTGTTTGGAAACTGTGGCCCTTTCTGCTCTGTGCCATATTCTGGAGTATATCCTGCAATAAGGGCCTGGTGTCGGCATGCTAATGCAGACTACAGCAGACCCTGCTGTGCTCCAGAAGGTCAGTGGAGATGTGGCCATTCTTTATTCATTCACGCCAACAGCCACTGGTGTAAATGATGGTCCTGAAAACAGGAACACCTTCATACCCCTTTGGCATTGGGGGGGGGGAGGGGGGCTGTAGATATGTGGAGATTTTTATTCCCTTAAAAGGCATCTTGTATGCTGCATGGGGACATGAGGCCTTTTTGTGCTACAACCAAACAGCTGTAGTGCAGTTAGGCTAGGACACGCGGGGACGGATTCCCCATTCACACGTGTCTGTCCCCACGTGTCCTAGTCTGACTCGCAGGCCGGGGTCCCTGCCCTTCACTGCTGCCATTGAGTCAGATTGACTCACTAGCAGGCAGTCGGGGTCCAGCCGGTCTTCAGCCTCTGTGGGGTGCATGCGCCTCGATCTAGGTGGCTGTGCCCTACAGAGGCCCCTGGGCCCCACCCAGGGCCCCACACCTCCCCCGTACCTGCCTTCCCTTTTCAGGGTTCTGTTCCGAACTGGCAAGCCAGAGTGCAGCATTCTGTGCAGGTGCATGCCATGGTCCAATGGGCTGTGCAGCAAGCCCCACCCACCCAGGGCTTGCCAGTTCGGAATGGGACCCCAAAAGGTAAAATGTGGGAGTGGGTATGGGGAGAGGCACACAGCCCTGGGGGGGGGAGGGAGCAGGGGGTCCCTGCAGGCTCCAGCCAACCCGATCAGGTCGGCTAAAGCCCACGGGACCTGAGGACAGGATGGGATGGTCTCGCACCTCCCCCAAAAGGGGCTGTTGGCCAGAGGACCCAAAAGGCCCAATGGCTGTGGCGTGGGGCAGGGCCCAGAGCTGTTCAGCAGGGAGAGTGCAAATGCTTTCCCTGCTGGACAGCTCTGGGAGGCTGGGGAGAGCTTGGGCCAGATGTAGAGCATGATTTCGTGCTCTACACTCTGGCCGTGATTAGGCCGCCCTGGGACGGTTCCAGATGGAAACCAACACAAGTCCCTACAGCCAAAAAAACCCCAAGATATAAAACCAAAAAACCAAACAAAAAGGGTTCTGCCAAACAATATAAGCTAGGTGGTAAACAGGGTAAAATATGGGTGTTTTTCCACTGTCACTAAAAGTACCCATTAATGGGTACAAAATGCCATTACGTACCCATTAGTGGGTACTTCTAGTGACAGTGGAAAAACACCCTATGTCCCTCTAACAAATATAAATAATAAAAAGGCAAAAATATATAAAGAAATAACTGAACTCTGGAGCAGAATATAGCCAATATAGTCCCGGCAGAGTGAATGCTCTGTCCCAGGGCTGGCCTAATCATGGTACAGAGACCCTCTTGTGAGTAGGCCTATGGTCTTAACTGAAAGTGCTTACATAAAGGCCATTGTATATCAGTATATCTAGTATAACAATCAGGAGTTGAGGAAATGTGGAATTTTTAGGAACTGGCCAGCTAATGAAAAACAATTACTCTGCACTTGTCCAGGGTCATTGCTCCATACTCTGATCATTAGGTAGCTAGTGAGAAATGCTAAGTTATATATTTGTAGCATAACCACAGCTGTAATATCCTTGTAGATACTCATTCTGTTTTATATGTCATACTAACTCTGTTTAGTGGCAATTACTTATGAATATCTGAGGATGCAAAAGGCAGTGACTCTTCTATGACCCAGTAGGCTGGAAAATTGGTTTATATTATGTTTGAGCTAAATTTAATAGGATGCCATGGTTTCTAGTTATGTATAATTGTGTTTATTAGTTTTCCAAAAGGAATAAGCATCCATATTTTCCAGAACCTTGGAAATGGAACAAATCTCATGGCGTGAAACTAACAAGCATCACTTTCAGTTTGTGAGTGTTCCTGTCAGGCAGGGCTAGCTGCCTGCCATAATATTTGTATACAAGATCTCTGCCACCTATGGGATTCTGTATATACTGTATGTACATTGAATTCAGAGTGTATCTCAGAAGGAATGATACATGATAGGTATTTGTGCTACAAGTATTTTGTGTCAAAGTGTAGTAATGAACTTCCTTTGGATGAAAATATATCTCCTGTCAAGTATTAACTTCATTTGACCATAGTCCAAACAAATAATGGATGCTACCTATACACCTGAAAGAAGCTCTCTCACTATTTTCTTTTGAAACAATCAGGTTTTTTCCCTGCCATTTCAGCAACCTGTTTGATATGGTTTAGTTTAGTGGGTTTTAGAATGACTGTGTTTCATTTAGTTTTTTCATGGATAGTGCTTCAGGATCTCACTGACATCTTGGTGATCAGCCAAACACATTTCTGTTTGGATGTTTGGCTATCTCTCGCCAAGCACATCAGCCAATCAGAAATTTCCTTGGCCAAGGGCACAAAATTATCCCAACTCCTACTTGCTATTTTTGTACCCTTAGCCAATGATCTGTCTGTTTTCCACATGTGACCTTCACGGCTCCTCCTCTTCATCATCCACAAGCCAAGGCCATTTCCTTGAGGCTCAGATTTTGAGTCAGTTGGGCAAGTGTGGCATACAGCACGTTCAGCAAAAAAAGCTGCCATTTAAATTTTATTGTCCTATATTATTTCTTTCCTTTCCTTTTCTTTTCACTTTATTTAAATACTTTCAGACCAGAGGCCTTTTCGCACTACATCCAGAACGGATGTATTGCACGAGGCCTAAGTAACTTTTGGACGCTTTACCCATTCACACACAGGAACGCAGGAACGCGTGTAAACGCATTCCTGCGCGCCTGTCTGTGAATGGCTAAAGCCACCCCAGGGCCCAGGGCAGCTGCCTATGGGGCAGGACCCCTTCACAGATCGAAGCGCGTGGCTCCGGTCTACAAAGGCTTCCCACCCCCACACACACACCCGATTGCGCCCATCTGCGGGGTGTACGCGCCTGGATGTCGGCACCTACGCTGCGCAGATGACCCCCCCACCCTGGGCCCCAGGATGGGGGGTGCAAGTGCCGGGGAAGGGGCTCTGTGGGGGGTCCAATGGTGGCAACAGGGGGCATGGCCATAGCTCTCCAGGAGGAAGAGTGTGAATGCTCTCCCTCCGTTACAGCTGTGGGACAGCCTGAGACGGCCGAGAATGGGTGTAGAGCCCGATTTTGCGCTTTACACCCAGAATGCAATTAGTGTGCACTGGGACAGGATGGGGCAGTTCCAAATGGAACTGCCGGTCCAACAGAGCAAATGCTCTGTCCCAGGGCTGTCCTGCTTGCATTCTGGAGGCCTAACCACGAATAGACCTTTGATCTCTTTCAATAAGCTGTTACTTTTGTTTATGAGTTTGGTTCATGCTGGTTCTGGTATTGTTAGGTGTTGGTGAGCTAGGCTTCACTACCAGTGACTACTGGATCAAATGCTTGCCTTCTTGATATATAAGGTTTTGTAGCAACATTTCTGTAGTTTGCCTTCCTTTTATTGAATTCTCCAGCCCCCCAAACCACCTTTATGGTTGGATCTACACAGTTCTCATGTACCATGTTAGTAGGGTTAGGATTAGTTTGATATAAGAGTTGTCACGTTGGAGCCCGAAGTTCTTTTCTTTCTCAGCATCCAGCTTTAACAGGCATAAATCACAACAGGCAAGACTACTGCTTTAATGATTATGTGCCATTTTCTTATACTCCATGACCAGCTCTAAACATAAGGAGGTCTTAATGGGACCATGGCGGTGTGTGGCCACCCAACTCAGAAGCCCACCAGTCACCACCAGTCTTTGTATGACTGTATTTTATGTTCTTTGTAAACCATCCTGGGATCTTTTGGTTGATACTATGG
Source organism: Aspidoscelis marmoratus (assembly GCA_014337955.1). Taxonomy (NCBI): domain Eukaryota; kingdom Metazoa; phylum Chordata; class Lepidosauria; order Squamata; family Teiidae; genus Aspidoscelis; species Aspidoscelis marmoratus. Next base: position 20,733,008 of record MTQE01001141.1, read on the forward strand.
TACATAAATAGGATAAATATATAAATAAAACAATATTATTTGCCCATGTTAGCTTAACAGACTGGTTATTTGCTACGCTTCTTTTTATATGATTGGGAGATTATGCTGTGGTGTTTTATGGGCACTACTTAAGTTTATAAATTGAGGCTTCTTATCTCTTGATATTGTAGAGTTAATCAAGAAAGGTTCATAAACTGTGTAAAGTGTTTCTGCTAACAATCAAGGAGGACACACTGCAGTTAGTTTTTAAGTGAGGGTCATCTAAAGAAGTAAACTTTGACATCAAAGCAAACTGTGACTGACTTAAAATGAAGGTCAGGGCAGTGGGGCAGAAAGGAAGCAAAATGGTGCACGTAATACTAAAGTATGGGTAGCATAATACGCAAATGAGGTTGTTCAAGTGGCCAGAAGGAAAGTTTATATACTTTTATCTTATCTCAGTTCAACAAAGGAAAATATATTGCAAGAACAAAGTTATGAACTATTTTGGAAGCTAATTAGTTTCTTGTCTCGAACATGATTTTACTGCCATCTTATGGATAGTGTTCAGATCGCAAAAGAGAGAACAAAGACTGTGTTAAGCAACTAGGGTTCAATTCAGACACAATTTTATTTTAAAAAAATCTCAGATATAACATCATCATGCTGGTGTTTTAATCCAAATTAAAGACCAGAAAATACACTTTTGGAATGCATTGTCTGGCCTTTAATGTGAATTATAGAGGCAACGTGAACACTGTCCACATGCTACCACCTCTAAGCCACTTTTGAACCGTTTTTTAATGTGTGTGGTTGCAGCTTAGAATTTGTCAGGCTGTTCAAGGCTACATACAGTGATGAGTAATACAAGCCATAGCTAAGTGGCCTTTGTGTATACCAAAATAAAGGCTGTTGTCTGCAGTGGAAAGCAAAAGATGTATATCAAAAGGAAGTAAAGGAAGTAATACCTCCAATCTAGAATGGGTGGATTTATATTTCTGTATTTGTATTTATTTATATTTCTATATTGCTCTTTACAAAAGTCTCAGGTCAGTGAACAAAATAATGCCAAACCCAAAGTGATCAAACCTATAAAACCATAAAATATATGCAATCACAAAATATAAATATATAAAACTAAAATATAAAATACACAAACTACTGAATAATATTAATTAATACTACAGCAGGAGGAGGTTTCCGACTAATATCCAGAAGCCTGGTTGAATAAATGTGTTTTTAGCAAGCACTGAAAAATATTTAGTGTATCTCAGAAGAAAGGTTATTTTAAAGCCTGACAAAGAGGCTTTTCTCTCTAGCAGCAGACTCAAGGAACTGACACGGTATGGAACCACTAGGAGAGCTCTGACAGAAGACCTTAACTGATGAGCAGGACTGCATGGAAGGAGGCATTTCCTCAAATATTAAAAACTCAAGTCATTTAGAGCTTTAAAAAGCAGAATCCAAATTTGAACTGGAACCAGAAATGAACTAGCAGCCATCACAGATCTTTAAGGCCCACCCACAAACTCTTTCTTCCAGCTTCTGAATCATCTTTAAAGGTATCTCCACTAAGAGTTCAATACAGTAATCTAACCTTGAGGACAAAAGAACTTGAGTAGATCTGAATGGGACCTTTAGATCTGCATGGGATTGCAGTGAAAGCTCTCTGGCCATGCAGCTGGACAATCCTATACCCTGATAGCTCTGAGTGTGCTGTTAGTGTTCTGTACAGTGCTCTATCTGTAAACCTCTCAAGTAGACTATAAAAACACTCCCCTAGTGGTTTAAGCAAAGGCACAACATCAAAACTTACTTCCATGCATGGCCACTTCCTATGCTCACCCAAGTAGTAGCAGGTTCTCCATTACAGTGTTCCCCTTGCTCAGAGCAGCAGTAGATGTGCAGATATTGTCCCTTACCCAAACATGCCCACAACAGGATCACTACCTCTTCCTCTAGCATCTTGTCCTAAAATTCAAGGTCTCCTTGAGTGATGGCCTTATCACCACCTCTTTAAATTTAAATGGTACATCCCTTGCTTGAAGATAGGCATTAATCACTCATTGGATCTGTCCCAAAAGACCTCCACCACCCGCCTTTATTAATCATGATGTACAAAGATTAAAGGAACATGTGGTAGAACAAACATCTGCAAGCAGTTTGTCCACATCATCATACTGTGACAATTGAAGCTGATCAAACAGTCCCCCTGTGATCGCGACAGAATTGCCAACAATAGTAATATAAGAGGTTTTTTGCCAAGCAAATTTGTTACCATGATCCTGAGATGGTGGCAGAGGATCCTTCTACCTACTTTGTCTCCACCAAAAATGTTCAGCTTGACAGATATCAAAGGATAAAATGGCAGTAGAGAAGTGGGGTTCTTTGTTGCAAGCAAAGTTGACCTTGCTACAAGGAAACAGGGACAGAAATCTCCAACTCTGCTTTTTAAATCTGCATTTGTATCATTAGACCTGTATGGCCAATGGGGGTGTGAAATTAACTACTGTGAAATAACGAGTTCCCGCTTGAATTTTTTTTTAAGTCAAAATTAGTTCATGAAATTCAAAACACTCACTGCTCCAAACAAACTATAAATAAGTCGAAGATGTCCAGCCATTAAGGATCTGTTGTATTAGTCAAACTCCAGATTGTTCTTTGGATGTGTATAGCTACTGAGATTTCCCTGTACAGGAAAAGGTTGTTTCTAGGGATGTGCACGAATATTCATAACATTAGTTATTTGTATGAATTCAG
>MTQE01001141.1:20735769-20747321 GCA_014337955.1 Aspidoscelis marmoratus
AATATTCATAACATTAGTTATTTGTATGAATTCAGACAAATTTGGACATTCGTATACAAATTGAATGTTATGACATTTGTACATTGACATTCAAATGTTTTGGAACATTCGTGAAATAGGGAGGTGGGAAAGCAGCTGTGCCAGTCGCATCTGCAGCAGATCCAGATTAAATCTGACATGGTTTGAGAGCAGATTAAAAATGGATTCAGGGCGGATTTGATGCTTTCAGAGCGGATATGTTACTGGATACGTATCGAATACATATGTGTTCACATCCCCATGCACTCCATTTAGTCCAGACTGGACAAAATTTAGCCTGAATACAGAGCCAAGACCTAATTGACTCCTCCCCATGTGATTGACGAAGTGCGGGCTCAAGTTGAATATGCCTGTCCCCATATAAAGCATGCTAAACCCCCACTCGGGGAAATAACATCATTTTCCCTCTGCCCCCTCTCTCCTGATAAGAGCCAGATTGACATCACCAACCCCTGTGCCACCCGCTGTAGCAAGCGCAGGGAAATGCCACCCAACACCCCTTCCCCAATTGCAACTGCTGGCCATTTTTAAACAGTGATCAAACAGAAATGAGCCTCTTCTCTCTGAGATCTGATCACCAGGCAAACGTAAAATAACTGATCGCCCCAGTCTGACAGGTAAAGAGGCAGCGATGAGGGGGGTACTGCACTTACCTCGTCACGCAACCCTTATTCCACCCCCGCTCTCCAATCGCCGGCTGCTAACAAAGCCACTACAATGTTTAGAGGCAGTTTAGCAGAGAAGCACTGCTTTGCTAAACTGCCTTTAAATACTGTAGCGGCTTTGGCAGGCAGCTTCTGAAGTTTGCCAGACTATGACATGCAAGGAACTTCAAAGCCACTACAATGTTTAAAGGCAGTTTAGCAGAGAAACGCTAAATTTTGCAGGGCAAAATCACAAGGTGAGCCTGGGTGCTTATTCCTGTCAAACTGGGGCAATCAGTTCTTATACGTTTGCCCAGCAATCAGATCACAGAGAGACGAGGCTCATTTGTTTGATCACTGTTTAAAAAATGCCAACAGTTTCGATCCCCAATGCACAGGACAGGAACAATGAACACAGGACACGAAACCCCACCTCTTAATGACGCCAGAGTCTATCACCTCCCCAAATAGCCCAGGAGCAGCCCCATGCACAGACTCGGCCCCCAAAATAATGCGGACTTCACTCTCAAACCATAGTGAGAACAGTTTTCTAGAAGACTAAATTTAGTGCCGATTTGGGTGATTTGGTCTGCATGTAGCCCGGTTTGGGGGCTTTGCATGGGAACGCTCCTTGCCGAATTCGGATTTGATTTGGACTTTATAGTGCATGGGGACACAACCTTAGGCAGTTCTGCATAAGAGTAAAACCAAGGTTTTGATAGTAGAAAGAAAAATACAAACATGTCTCTCTGGTAAGGCCCAAAATGCATCTCCTTTCTTAATCAAATAAAATAGCTGCCAGAGTGCTTCTGACCTTTGCCTCTGTTGAGCAGGTCTTAATTTGTGAAGGATGATGGATAATCAACAGGACAGGAAAATCCCTGTCATTTCCCTGTTGGTGAGAGACTTGTGCGTCTCTCCATACAGCTACCAAATTCGTCCCTGCTGAAGCATATACAACTTTAGGGGAATCTTGATTAAGTACTGCACTTACCAACAATAAATAAGATTAAAAACTACCTGAGTGAGTGGCAACAATGCAGTAAGGCAATTTCTATTTTCTCCATAATGTACTGTTAACAGGATAACGTTCAACATCTAATGCCCATAAAATTCTATCACTATGTATTATGCCAAAAATGGGGGAGGGGGGATAACTGGCAATTATTTGCTACAGAACTACACAGTGCCAGCAGCTTTCACTGGTGTGAAAATGACACTATTGACCAGTACCTGTTAATTCTGGAACATCATGTGTTCTTAGGAATAGCCATATTGAGTTATGATTCTTGAAGCAAAACTATATCCCATCTTTCCTGGTACTTTAATCCTCCCTTGAATAATAAAAAGACTGTGTCTGACAATTGGAGTAAACATCCAGTAAGGGATTAAACATTAGTAAAAATGGTTTCTAATACAATAGCTCAGTAAATGAAAACACACACATTTATATTATATATATATTTATGTATTTATGTGTTACATGCATTAAAATATTTCTTTTTCATGTCTCCTGAGAGGTGTATGATTTCTCAGAACTTCACTTAATAGTAGTATAAGCCAAAGGATGTCTATGTACTGCTGGCATTACAGACTGGAACGAATAGGAATCTATAAAAAGTTATTGGATTCGTTCCCAGGATGGGCCCAAGTACTTCTGGCTTCCTCTTTCTCTTCCCCAAGTGTAGAGGAAAAATTGGAAGTCTAAAATGGAATTCTCTGAAAAAGACAAGATTGTGCAGGTATTCAGCTCTACAAAATGTTCCATCTGTATCCACTTTTATGTCCTGAGGACATTCCCTTGAAGAAAAAGAAAATCATTTCAGTCTAATGTGACACCCCTTAAGGCTTGGCATTGACTTCATCTGAGAATAGTCCAACCTGCCTCTTTTGCGTCACAATTATACCTCAGTTGGTTTCACCTACCTTTCACTATTGCCTAGGCAACAATAATGAGAAGGAGGAGTGTTAGATGCAGTTAGCAAGAATATAACAAAGAAGAGCAGCGAAAGCTGCCTCCAGACACAGATTAAATCCACAGTTCTCCCAAGACTATATGGAGAATGCCACATATATCTACGGCATTCCTGGGTCAGTAAACTGAAAATTCAATATATTGGTATTACAGAAAATCTGGCAACAGTTCCAGGTTTCTCAATAACACCAGTAGTTTAACTCTGTTTGCCAGTGCCTTGCACTACTATTAATGTTCCAAATACCCAGATGCAGAAAAGTGAGGGGGGGAAACCCAAAGGGATGTTGGTTGGTGCTTTGCTCGCATCCAGTTATTTGAAACAGTGATACACAAGCAGTCATCAGACAGAGGTAATATCCTGGGATTGCCTCCTACCATCTAGCATAGGTGATGAGAGTCAAATGCAGGATCTAAGGAAGGTTCTGAAATTGCTTCCTGCCATCTGGAAGCACCCTAAGAGTGATAATAACAATGTTGACTACTGAGGAAGATCTCTAGTTGGCAGAGTCTGAAATACCACGGTATTTTGGCTTTCAAAGGGAACTAAACAGCTTCAGCTAGTGGAAAATGCAGAATCTTGTTTGGGTCCTGCAATTGTCTCTCACCATCCCTGCCATATGGCAGGGCAAAATCACAGGGTGAGCCTGGGTGCTTACTCCTACATTGGAATGGTGGGTAATTCTGGATATAATACCTAAAAGTATGTGAGCAATGGCCCTTGCACTTGTGCAGTGGACATTTTCAGCCCTGTTTTGGTCCCATGGTTGCAATCCCAATATAGTGCGACAATAATCCCACATTTTGGGCCCTGACTAGATGCAGCCTCAGTCAAAGAGGACAGTCACTAGTTAAGAGGTGGTACACTGCCTTTGCTTCCAGACAGAGGCAAATTTGGTACTATTGACTACTTGATTTCATTATACCCTATTAATTTGATTGTGTCTCCTGATATAGAATGGTTCATTGGGAGTGCTTGTCTCATTAGTAAACAGCAGGGTAGCCTTAATGCTTTCAAGAACCTTGAAAGTAATCCTTGACTTCCTTTTTGATGCTGAGATCAGGATAAACCAGCTGTGACCTACAGATAATGAGATTTGCCTTTCAGAAGTGGGGCATATTGACAGCCCAATGACTCTGCAACATTTCACCAAAGAGGTACCACACAGAAGTTTGTAAAAGGAGCAGCAATTATTTTCAGTTACTTTGTGAGCTATAAAATAATTAATGGAACTAAAGGCTTAACTAGATTGGCTTTTGATGGAATTAATGGTCAGCGGTAATTTAGCTTTTCAATAGCTACGCTGGGAGCAAGAAAGGGAAAATTTGAAACTTAATTATATTAGGTGAAGCATCAGAATCTAGTGTAACAATTATTTCCTGTCATTCCTTTCCATTTCCTTTGTATTTTTTTTTCTGGCTTTATTCTTTTCATGGTTCACATAACATTAAATATATAACTCCTACCTACACTTACTGACATGTACATTCAAAAATTAAATGCAAGGTGTTATAAGCATGTATTGTTGCTGAGTCCCATTCTGCTGATTTCAACTCCTTGTGAATCCATGTCTAAACATTTGCTATTTTTGATCTCTCTTATGCAAACTTACATAAAAATATAGGGTAAAATAGAGCAAAATAGTAACAAGATGCCTTAATATAAACAAAGATCTATTAAGAGTTGCCAAAGAAAATTAAACAAGGGGAAGAAGAGGCAGCAATCAGCCCCAGGCCTTTTTCTGTTTCTCCAGCCTTGCCAAAAGTTCTTAAATCCGCATACCTGCCTGTGTGTGTGGCACGTGCATGTGCACAGAGATGTGCACACCTATGCACCTATGCGCAAGCAAGCAGTAGAACAAACAAATGTGCAGCTGCAGCCACCAGCCCACATCTTTTCTGCTCTTCCAGTACAGCGAGCCTTGGGGTACATGCCCAAAGTACATGAGTGGCTGGTGGCTGATCATTAACTCATTGGAAGAGACAGGTTTCATTTGCTTTAGGATTGACTGATTTACTCTTCTTGCAGTCCATAGGATTCTCTTCTTTTTTCAATAGTCCATCAAATGTTTGTCATCTGACCACTTGTGTCCCTTTCCATTTTTGAAAACCAGATTGTACCTTGGACAAATCTCTCTTTGGGTACGGCTCTGTTTTAATGTGTAAGACATTGGCTGCCCACAGACTTGATCAAAAGCTGTACAGCTTTCTTCAGACTGCAGCAGCAGTGCAACAGAAGGTCCCATCTGGTAGAGAGCACAATTTTCCACAAGTCTGGAGGTAGCCATTAAGCAAATCCAATATGTGGCAAGAAATTAGTGCAATGATCTGGTATGGTTGTTCTGGGCTTTTTTATACACATGCCCATCACCAATTAGTAGGAGAGAGCTCTTTCCTATTCCATATAATATCTCTAGCAATTCCTAAGTCTCTTCCTTTGTTGCAAGTCTTGTAAGGATATACCCTTTCTGTACTGGGTTGGTAGACCAGACCAGGACAGCCTACAGCATCAGTCATCTGCACAGTGGTTGACTAAGATGCCACACAGCCCAGAGACCAGACCTTCTGGCTGTGGAGCAGCATATGGCACTAAAATGGCACCATATCCTGCTTCACTGGTGGATTTTGCTGTGGAAGTATACTGGATCGGTGACCTGTGTGTGGATGGTATATCAGCCACCAGACCAGTATATCAGCAGGCACAATTTCACTAGACATCTGGAAGTGGTGCAAAAAGCACATAGCTTCTGGGCACCAGGCTTAAAAAGCACTGGTCAGCAACTTCAAAGGCCAGGGCAAGTACATACTGTGGCCAGCCCTTGGAACAGGCTAGTGGTAGTCCAGCCTACTGTGGGCCAGAACAACATGGGATAGTGAGCCAGTTTGGTCTAGTGGTTAGGGAGCCAGACTCTTATCTGGGAATACTGAGTTTGATTCCACTCTCCTCCACAAAGCCAGCTGGGTGACCTTGGGCTAGTCACAGCTCTCTTCTGAGCTCTCTCAGCCCCACCTACCTCACAGGCTGTCTGGTGTGTGGAGAAGAAAAGAAAGTTTTGTCAGCCGCTTTCAGTCCCCTAAGAGACTCAGAAAGCAGGGTACAAAAGCCAACTCTTCTTCTTCATAAGGTTTATGTCTAATCTCAAAACATTAACAATAACAGGTATGATCTTACATTTTTGAATTATGGCTGAGCCTTACTTAGTGCGGTTTCCATTATTTTAAAATATCTATTAATAGTAAATTTTGTAGGCACCTGTATAACAGGAAAGGTGTAATCGCAGCCACTGTGTCAACACTTTCATTGAACTGTCTACAATTATTCTGAGATCTCTTTCCTGACTCAATTAACATCACCTCCAACGCCATTAGTATATGTAAATAGTTTTTTTTATCTCCAATGTGCATCCCTTTACATTTCTAGTCCAGCATCCTATCTCACAAAATGTCCACAAAGTGCTTCTAGGCATTCCCAAGCAGAAGACAAAAGCAAAACATTCACCTGCTTTCAGTTTCCTGCAAATGGCCTTTAGATGACAGACAAAAAATAAATTACTGTATATGGCATGCAATGGCAGCTATTGCTTAGTTTGTAATCACTACATATTCTGCTAGCCTCCTCAAAACGTTGTCTCTATCTATTCTATAGTCTAAACCTGTTGGGGGTGAAGATGTCTTAACAAAAGTTTGGCAACTGCTGTGCTGCTGAAAAATATTCTTCAGGCTATACTGAAGGAGAACATGGCCCTTATGTAGAGTTGGAACTTTCTTTTAAAAAATTCAAATATTTATTAGACAGTAGCATCCTTAACTTACATAGATACATACATCAAGTAAAAGCAACAGTAAATACATAAGCACAGAATGTACTGATACATCTCTTACCCCTTCCCCTGTGATAGATCAATTCGGTTGACTTAATTGTGGCTACTATCTAGGCCAGTGATGGTGAAACCTTTGAGCTCAGTGTGTCAAAATAGGCAAGAAAACCTAGCTTAACTTAGGTGTTGTGTCACATCTTGAAATATCCATAATTTTGTAATATTTGTAGCTCTAGTAAAAAAGTTATATTTTTGATATATATATTTTATTAAAAGCAAAAACAAATAATTCTTTACATTAGTGACTTTTGTTGCTGAATTTCATTTGCTAAATCTTCAACTGAAAGTTGCTAGTTCGTACACTTCAAGAACAAGCAAGCACTACACGCCCAGGAACCAGGGTGACCATGTGTGTCACCCAAAAGGGCTTGGCGTGTCACCTGTGACATGCGTTTCGTAGGTTGGCCATCACTGATCTAGGCATACAGCCATTTTAATAGAAAATTATTTTCGGGGATACATGTATTCATTTGTGCCAACAGTCTTTCTATACATGGTTCCCATATTTAACGGAAATGCTCATTTGAGCCTGTTTACACGTGATACATTTATTACAATTTTCCCTAATTCATTTTGCCACTCCCTTATTGTTAGATTCTCAGCATATTTCCAGTTTTTCAGCAATATTTGTGGAGCTGCAGCTGTCAAATAATGTAATCTTTTTTGTGCATTTACATCCATTTGTAATGTCATGCAATAGGTCAATATTTGGTGAAAATGAGATGTTGATTTCAAACATTTGCCTTATTTGTTCACGTAGCTCAGACCAAAATTGTTGCACAGAAGGACAAAGCCAAACCATATGAAAATATATAGGTAATTGTTGGCACCCTCTCCAACAATCTTGTTATATTAGCAAATCTTAATGCTGTAAGGTACAGTCTATGTAAAATTTTTGTATGTTTCATTTATTTTTGTTGATGTGTACCATACATGTTTTATGCAGAGTTGGAACTTAAACAAAAAAACAAAAAAAACTTGCTGCTGTGCTCATTTCCGCTGTTAAATATGTGAAACTTTACAGAGAAACAGGACGTTTCCATGGCAGCTTGAAGCCCACAAACTTTACCCTGCACGTATATCTACTTTTTTCTACTCCAGACGTATCTCTATGTTCAAGGCTTCAAGAGCCGAGGATGGGGCGTTCCCTCCCTTCGCGGCAGCTGGAGCGAGCGAGACGATTCTCCAGCGTTCATCGTCAGCTGTCTGTCTACTTAGGTTGACCAATCATTACGTAAAGATCGCTACAGCAGCCAATCCCGGCAAGCGGGGCGGGACGTAGTTGGAACGACCGCTGCTGCTGCTGCTTCCTTTTGCAAGCAAAGAGACGTCGAAGCATGGATTTGAGCCAAGGGTTGGAAAATGTCCCTATAACTGTGTGGCCGCGACTGGATGAGCCCCTGGCTTTCCAGGTGAGAGCAAAAGCTTGGTAGCCGAGTTGGCCTGGGTTGAGAAAGACCAGCAGGGAATTTGCAAATGTTAGAGGAACCCTGGTGCCATTCATTCGTGCAATTTTCCCAGTGACCGTTTAGGATCTCTGGGAACTGTAGTTCTTCCAGGGAGCTTAGTGTTTTAGAAAACAGATTTCTCCTACTGCCAAACCCAATACATTGTCTAATTTCTGCATATATTTGGGCAGGAGGTGACTAAGCACGCAGAGGAAAATCTGGCTGGGCCATACCTACTAGTGTTAAGAGGACAAGGTGGAGAAGCCTCCCACCTGACTGTACCACTGAAAGAGAACCCAACATTACAACATAAGAGAGGAGCCCTGCTGCATCAGGCCATGCAGCCCAGCAGCCTGTCTCACAAGGTGGCCCACCAGTTGTTTTTGGACTTCAGGCAGAAGACAAAGGCAAAGCCTTCACTTGCTCTCAGTTCCCTAGAAAGGACTTTGAGGGGCATCCTGCCTGTATCTCCAACCCAGAGCTATACCCAGTTTAGTAGCAGTGAGGGTGCTACACTGCAAGACAGTCTAATATGCCGTAGCTGCCCTCCTCCTCCCACCTTATCCAATAGCTCTGACAGGGTGACTACTTACTTACTTACACTAGCCAGTTTGGGCTAGTGGTTAAGGAGCAAGACTCTTATCTGGGATTACCAGCTTTGATTCCACATTCCTTGGGTTAGTCACAGCTCTCTTCTGAGCTCTCACAACCCCACCCACCTCACAGGGTGTCTGTTGTGGGGAGAAGAATAGAAAAGCTTTATCAGCCACTTTGAGTCCCCTAAAATGGTTGAGAAAAGCAGGGTAGAAAATTCTTATCTATCATCCATTCTGAGCTGCCACAACAATGCGAGGCTATGTAGTGGCAGCCGCTTATGGTTCTCCTGAACTATCCAAAATTTGGCTTCCTGTTTCACAAGACACAGCTATTCCTCATCAGTACAGGCAGAGTAATTTTGTATGCTTGCCAAGTAGAAGTATAGAAGTACTGCTTGTGATTATGTATTACAACATCAGATAATACACACATGCTAAAGGAGAATTCCTTGCAGATATTAAGCCAATGCTATGCGTAATTTGAGCTGCAGGAATTTAAAAAACTAGTGGAATACAAAATAACTCCACCATCCATATACTGCATGATTTTTCACCTGTACTGAGGACTGTCCAATTATGGGTGACAGTTGGCTTGTGTCATGAACACCACCAAATGTTTAGTTAGTCAAAATCTAATCAAAATCTTACGGATAAATTATTTCACTTGTTAAAAGTTGAACCAAGAGTGTTTATAACTCTGACAACATCTGTTAGACTCACACCTGGTGAGTACTAGTATTCTTGTGGAGACTCACCATGTGATTTAGAACTTCTAAAATGTGTTCTGATCCATAGCATGAGCAAGGCCATGCTGAACAGTGCTTGAGTACATGCATCTTGGTGTGGGTTTTAGCTCAGCGATAAAACATCTGTGTCACATGCAGGAAGTCCAGGGTCCCAAAAGAAGGAAAGAAAAAACTTCCTACATATTGTTGCCCAGAAAACCTCATGGATGTGTCTATTTAGTCAGCATATCTGAGCTTAACTCAGGGTCATCTCCACATTTCTGTCCTTAAAGATTTTCCATCCTTGCTCCATAAATAGACACTGTGGCTGCATTCACACACATTAAAAAAACAACTCCAAAGCAGCTTTGAAGTGGTAGCATGCAGACTACAGTGCTTCCATCCCCTTTCTATGCCGTATTAAAGTCCTGAGAATGCATTTTGGGGCTTTCAGTACAGATTAATGTACTAACATGCAGATGCTATCACCAGTTAGCTGCTTTTGAAAGATTTCTTTTTTCTTACTGTTTGTGGATGCAGCCTAAAGAACTAGACATCTGATAGGAGTCCAGGTTTTTTTGTACCTTTAACAGCTGTCTAAAAGAGAAAATTTCACCTGAGGTACCTTCTTTTGCAGCTTCAGAGATTATACCTGTTAGAAGAGCCAAAAGCAACTGATGAACCATCATATCCTCTGAAGATGGATATCATAGCCATATCCAGTAGCTTAGGTTCAGAGCAGAACTAGGAAACAAGGCATAGTGATCCAGAAGCTGCCAAAAGCAAGATGAAAACTGGCCATGGAAGCCCCTATTCTTCTAAATTTTAAATGCCATATGCAACAATGGCCACACTTTGGTTTCACCTAGCCTTACACTGTCTGTATAAGACTCAAGTGAAGTCCACAAGCACCACAAATTCTTTAATACCAGTGCTATTACTTAGGCTAGTTGCTATCAATTTATTTCACAAACCAGCTATTTCTTCCTTTTTTAAAAAATGCAAACTTTCACCAAATTTCCATCAAACAATGAAAGCTAGAAATCCAATAAGTGATTTTATTATTCTGCATTTTAATTTTTGCTGTTTGTCCAGATATTTACTGCACCTGCAACATCCCTGCTTGCAAAAGTCTTCTATTTCCTTTTTGATTTGCAGAAGGCTAGATGGTCCTGAAGTATGAGTTACTTCCATTAGAGGTCACTCTTGTTTAGAGGGAAACATAAATATACATTGTTCACAAGCAAGCACAACCGATATTTCATTTAAAGTTCATTTTGTTAATACTGTGAAAGTTAACAGAAAGATGGTTTAATAAGGATTACAAATAAATGTTTGTGTGTTTTTAAGTATGGCATGAAAACATTGGCCTTTTTCACACTCATCTTACCAGGAACAGTCCAACTTCCCTGGTCCATGCTGTTCCAGAATAAGATGTGGTAGCACTGGCTACATTGGGAGTGAGGGGATGCTGTCTCCCCCAGCAGCAATGCGGACATTCCCAACTGTATCTCTGTCTTGGGCACCAGTCATCCATTCCAACAACTGATCCAGGCCCCTGATCTTTGAGCGTGGTGCTTAGACTTCAAATATACTTCTTCTGGACTAGATGCAGAAACACCAATGACTGGGGTGGAACAGTAGGCGTAGGACAGTTGTATACTTCTTCAATCAAATATACTGGTAAACTGGGATAGGACTGCCTTGGGACAGTTCTGGGCCAAAATAACACTAATCCAAAGCAGATTTGGGTTGTATCCAAACAGGGTCTAAAACCTGGGATAATCCCAGCACTATGTTGGGATTGCCATAGGTGTCATAAGAATATAAGAGAAGCCCTGCTGGATCAGGCCACAGCCCATCTAGTCCAGCATCCTGTCGCACATGGTAGCCCACCAAATGCTCATGGACATCTCAAGTAGAGACAAGGACAAACATTTGCCTGCTCTCAAATCCCAGCAAATGGCCTTAGAAGTGTCCTGCTTTCACCACCACCCCAGCCCGAAAGATGTACCTAGGCATTCATTCTAGTAGCCATTGATACATCTCTTGTCAATAAATTTGTCTAACCCTACCTTAAAGCCATCTAGGCTGGTAGCTGTTACCACCTCTTCCGGCAGCAAATTCCATAAACCAATGACCCTCTGGGTGAAGAAATACTTCCCCTTGACGGATCTGATTCTGCTACCAATCAGCTTCATCGAGTGCCCCCTGGTTCTAGTGTTGTGTGATAGAGTTTATATATATATA
>MTQE01001141.1:20761554-20788941 GCA_014337955.1 Aspidoscelis marmoratus
GGTGTATAAGACGACCCCCAACTTTTCAGAAGATTTTTTGTGGTTAAAAACCCGTGTTATATGCAGGAAAATACAGGTAATTTTTAATTTAATAAAACACACAAGCCAAAGACATTTTCATAAATTATTCTTTTTTTGCTTCTCTTCTAGTTTTTCTCAGCATAATGAGGCCACTGGATTACTTAATATGGCAAAAATATTTGGTATCCAGTACCAGTGGTCCATTATGACCTCAAACTTCGTGCTGATTGTAAGGTTTAAGGGAAAGAATCAGAATGATTAAAGCACTAGTCTTGCTTGTTGTGATGTATGGCTCTAACAGCTAGTCAGTGAGAAAGAAATAAGAGAACTTGGGGTCCCAGCATGACAACTCTTGCATTGTGTAACCAAGGTTGCATTAGGATGGGCAAGACCCCAAAATTCAGCTTCCAGTTCCGTTCACCTTCCCTTCACTTTTCCTCTAAAAATCTGGTCGGTGCAGATGTTTCCTCTGTTCCTGCAGTATGTTAATATTTGTGGTGCCATACAATGAGGTTCCACTTGCTCATGCGGGGTTTAGCCCTGTTATGGTTCTGCTGTCCTGCGCTAATTTGCTGTTTAAAGCCAAAGTTCCAAAGAGAAAACCCCTCAGTGTCGTTTCTAATGTATCAGTCCTGGCTGGGTGGAGCTGTGAGAACACCCCCATAGCTAGAAAATGTTTTCATACATTCCAAATCTACTGAGGAGAGTTTACAGAGAGAGGGAATTAGGGGTCTGTGGGTGTTTTTCCACTAGCACTAGAGTACCCATTAAGGACCCTTAATGGGTACTCTAGTGCTAAGTGGAAAAACACCCTATGTTTTCTGAGAGTTAAAGCATATTTAGGCCATCCTTATTAATGTGTTACTAGATATATAAACAACTTAGGCAACAGCAAAGACCCTCAAAGCAACATAAAGAGGCACAAAGAGAGCTGAATCTTTAGAAGCAAGAGAAAGTACAGAGCCTGAGCTTCAAGGGTCCAGCCAGTGTCCATCTTGTGTGCAACTGAGGGACACGTAAAGTATTTGATTGTTTGCCTTAGGAAATAACCTGAAATTGTTTGTGTTTTGTTTGCCTAAAAATAAATCCTGTTAATTCCTGTTTGAACAAAGACCCAGAGCATTTCTTTCGGAATTACTTGGAGTTAGACCTACGATGTCCCCTCAGGAGTAGAACATAGGCCTAACCATAAGAGACTTGAGTGGCCATCAGAAACCACATATTACAAAAGTTTCTCCCTGTTTCTTCTCCATGTGCACAATATAGGCAAGCTGCTGTTGAAGAAAATGTGTCTAGCAAAGACACGCATCTTTCCAGTTTTGTAGAATGAAGATAAGTTGTTTATTCCACCCATTGCAAAATGACACTTACCTCCTGTCATATACTGCCAGGTAGCCTGGTAGGTTACAAGTCCAGTTCATAAAAGCAAAATTAAAACAGATAAAAACAGTGCAGTACATGAGGGAAGGATGGGAGCCTCCTTAGCCAAAGGCCTGAATGAAATCATGTGCTTTCCTTCTTCAGCCTCTTGAATATACGCAGGAAACCACAGTAAGCAAAATCCCACTTCTCAAAGTATTTTTATTGGTCAATTTTACATGTTTTTAAGTACACTTATTTATATTGTATAACATTTCCCAGAAACAGCTATCTATGCTAGGACAAGGAGAAACATAAGGTCAATCAGAAATGCAAGCCTGGGAATGAATGAGAGAAGAACATGGCTCTGTAGTAGCCATAATGCTGAGTCTAATGATCTTAAATGTCCTCAGAACTAAATTTGAATGCAAAATAGTTCAAATTGGCCAATTTAGTCTAGAAAAAAAAAGGAAAGGCATTATTTTGTCAGGACAGTCAGAACTGAACACTGTCTAAAAACTGATTAAATACTGTTTCTGAATCTGCACCTGGAGTGGAAAAATAGATGCTAAAATCTCATGGAACTGTTTCACAGTACTGAAATTCATTGCAAACGGTGAGTGGTAGCATGTTTCTGCACCAAAAATTTAGTCTGAAAGGTGATTTGTACCAAGGAAAAGCTCCAATGAGCACACTGAAGTGGAAATTACACAGGATGCAGCACACTGGATTTTAAAGTAAACATTAGAAAGATCAATATCCCACTTAGCTGATAATTTTTTAGTAGTATACATTAATATACTATTAGTATAGTATTTTACTGGGATACATTTTTCAGCACAGGCCATGTTAAAGGGTAATGTAGGACAGAAACGTTTCCACTCATATGCCAGTATTTGTCATCAGTGTTCATAAAATGATACAACAGTAAATTTCCAGTGCAATTAAAACAAGTTCACTGTATCTTATGTAATGTATTTTACATTAGCAAGATACCTGTCTTTGTTCATCTCTAAATTATTGCATCTATTAAGTTTAATTTGTGTGAAATTGTTAAAATTACCTTAGGTTCAACATATCAAAGTGGATTTTAATTGCTCAAATTGCTAAGATAAATTGCTTATTTCATCTGTTTGGAAGAAATAATCCCCTTCCCCAAAACTGAGTGACAATGAAGCTGAATCCTGGACAAACTGGGATGGACAAAAGGACATAACTTAATCATACAATATATAGTTAAATTTTGGCATTGACTACTATAAGATATGCTTTGGCCATCAGCTTGGAATGACTTCAAAAATCATGGAAACAAGACCATTGATAGTTTCCAGCCCTGATGACACCAAAACTATATCTGGAATGAGAAGAGATGTATCTCAGCAGAAAGCCAAAAGTCTACACTTCCGTGTATAAAACTATCCCATTTGATCCATGCTTACAAATAAAGGTTATTTATAGCCCTTTTGGTACAATAAATGGCACTTGATACAAGAATTCTGCTCAAAAATAAGAATATCAGAGGATTGCAGTGAAATTTAAAAATCTGGAGAAAGACAAGGTTGCAATTCTGAATTAATTATTCCGTCATGACTACATCTTCTGACATGTACATTTTGTAAAAAAAAAACCATATTTTTACTCTTCTGTGTTCCAGAGTACTAAAACGCTGTATTTTTATAGGAATCTTCCCAGACTGCTGTCTGACAGATCCATACACTGCTCTACAGAATTCAGTAGGATGTATTTTTGATTAAGTCTGTATAGTATAGAAAGGGCAAAGTAGGAAAAGAAAGGCCACAATAAGAGCATTACAGATGTTGCATGTATAGCTTCATTCAGGATTGTAGCCACATTTTAAATAAAATATATATATATATATTATCAAGTTTCTTATACATCTACTTGTCATTTGAAGACTGAATCCCTGAGCATAATGCCCCAAGGTGGACAATCAGTTTTCCTTAAGGGCAACAGTTAGCAAAGGCTACATTCTGAGGACCACATGTCTGTATATCTCTCCTTTTTAAAAATACTCACTCCTTTCTGTAAATATATCAATTTCCAGAAAGAAATGGCCTCAATGGCATTTTTAAAAGAAAGAAATATGATTCTGCTTGATTCTTGACATAAATATAAAACAAAAATTAAAAGATACATTTCAAAGTGAATAAGCTGACCGGAAATCCAGTACATTTTTGTCAATGTACATTAATAAATAAACATCCTCAATACAATTTTCTCACCTTTTTTAATATCTATCATTCTGAAGAAGATATCATGTTGGTCAAAATACAATCTCTTCCCTAAAGCAGTTATTGCTTCATTTGATGTCTCTCAGTCCTTCCATTGCTCCAGGTTTGTTACTTTAAGTAGTCAGGCAGAGTGTCAGCAGCACAGCGGAATCCCAGGTTTGAAGCAGAACTGTCAGGAGTATTTTGGCTCCGGGCTGCACATCGATACCTATAGCAATAGGACTGAGAAGAACAACAGAAGCCTCACCATAGGTGTAAGTGCTTTAAAGTGCTTAGATTATTAGATGGAGACATCCTTGTAGCTCTCTTGCATTCATTCATATCTCCGCCCTTCACTAAATGGTCCCAGGCTGGGTTACAATGAGACTAAAACATACCAAAACTTCAGAGCCTCCCGCCGAAGTTGCCTTCGAAGATTAGCGCAGGCCCCGAAGAGGACCCCATGCGAGAACAATGCCTTTGACAAAGGCTCCGGAGAATCTTCAAAGTTTGCAGCAGTCAGGTGGGCCCTATGTGGGTAGATCCAGATTCACCACATGGGTGCTCCGGCGTTTCCACAGTAGGCAGGCTAGCACCCATTGCTATTGGGTGCTAGACCACCCGTGGAAACACATTGGGTACCTCCCTTAATCTGGATCTAGTAGATCCAGATTAAGGGAAGTACCCATTCCTTAAATCTGGATCATCTTAGATCTGGATTAAAGGAGGTCAGTGGAAAAACACCCAAGAAGTGATTATGGGGTCTAGAGTCACACACAGTCATTCTTAACATGTACTGTATAAAACCAACTAAATAAGTTATCAAATAATGGAGATGGCCTTATCAAGCTTTCCAGAACAAGAAGGAAGAGCATTAGGTATTCCTAGGCATAGCCACCACAAAGGTATAATGGTATTTTTTGTGTCATGTTTCATCTCTTAGAAATATTCCTGGAGATTGAATGATTATGCAGAATAGCATTTTCTGACATTGGGAACATTTTGGCCAAACAGCAGAATTTCCAATAAAATGAGTATATATGAACTCTTCACAAATCTAAGTTTTTTCCTGAGGAACCCTGCTGATATTTAGCTGCTGGTATGGGATATTCTTCCTTTCCTCCAGCAGGTATCTGCAGAATCTAGTTGAGCATCTTGTCCTTCATACACTTAAAGTTGTGAAATAGCAAGTTAAAAAATTAAAAATGTTTAGAAATTCTAAGAATAATGTTGATAGTTGATGTGACTTTTAACAAGAATTTCCCTTTTCTTTCCCTTGTCCTTTCTTCTAATGTTGTCCTCCATTTCCCGCTCCTTTTTAATGTCATTATATCATTGCTTGTTACTTCCTACCAATTGTTTTGGTCTCCTTCAGAGGCCTCCCTTATCATTTGGAGTACTGCAGCTGCAAAAGAATGATATGAGCTTTGTTGCCATAGTGATCTCAGTGCCTTCTAATCCTTTCGTATGACTACAGAGACAGCAATATCTACGGAAAACAGTGATGATATCTTTAGAGAAAGGAAAATGGGATGAGAGAGATATATTCTTTATGACTATACCTGCTATAAATGCTTACAGGGATCATAGGAACGAACAATTACTGTATACTGGATTTGCATAAACCAGATTTTATAAACAGAGATGTCACTTGCCTCAAGTGAAATAAAATGACAATGGAAAAAAACTAATCTCAATGTATATTCCAGAATCCTACTACTGTCTGTTATTCTGGGTTATCCATGAACTTTTGGTTTTACTCAACTATGACTGTGCATTATTAACAGAAAACTATTGTGCTAATTTCTGATTCTGTCTCTAATCACTGTGCCACATGTTTAGCATGTTCTCTTACAGCACAAACCACTTCATTTCGAAGAGCCCTAGATGCACCAAACTAAACAAACCACTGAACGAGGGAGACAGCAGTTTGGCATGGCAAGAGCATAGATTAAATCAAGCCTTCTATTCCTGAACTGTGCACCCAAAGTTCTCGGAAATAGGACAGTTTCCTGAAACACAGATTGGCTCCACCTGATGTCCTCCTTAAAATTATTTTAAGAATTGTGGGGCAAGGTGATGTCAGGACATTTCCCCCAGTGAAACCTAGCAACAGCATCAGGGCTTACATCACTAGGCCGGAAAGCCATCCAGCATGAATAACACCAGGTTCCTTATACTCTAGTAGTAAAGCCATAACAAGCAAGAAGTTCTATAAGAACAGAATTGTGTAATGGGAAGCGGGACGATGAGACATGGAAGAACAGTCCTGTCAAGGATAGGTCCAAAGTCCTCACTTGGAATATCTGCTTCTCTATGACCTCATGTTAATCCATATGTTATATTATTCAGCATTCATTCTGCTCTGATCTCTTGACAAGTGATGATGTAATATAACAGTACTCATAGGGTGTTTTTCCACTGCAGCCCTTAGTTCTGGATCTAAGAAGATCCGGATCTAAGGAATGGGTACATTTCTTAATCCGGATCTAGTAGATCCAGATCTAGTAGATCCAGATTAAGGGAAGCACCCAATGTGTTTCCACAGGAGGTGTAGCACCCATTAGGAATGGGTGCTAACACCCCTGCTGTGGAAACAGCTTTGCACCCATCTGGGGAATCCGGATCGACCCACATGGGGTCGGTCCATTACCCCAGGTGTTTTGGGGGGTGGGGGGGCAGTCTTTGAAGCAACTTCGAAGTGATTTCGATGTGACTTTGAAGTGAATGTGAAGTCAGCTTTGAAGTGACTTCGAAGCCATTGTTGGGGGGGGGTCCCAAAGGTGCATCCCCTTCCCCTAGCCTCCTTTGGACCCCATTGCCTGTTTCCAGTGGAAACAGGCTCCCTTTAATCCAGATTTTCTGGGAGAAGACCCCATTGTAGACCCCTTTAATGGGGTCTACAGAAAATCCGGATTAAAAGCCAAAATGTACCCATTAGATCCAGATTTTCCCAATGACAGTGGAAACAATCGGGTCCCAAATGGGTGCCATAGTGGAAATGGGGTCATCCAGCTCACACCCAAATGAGTCCTAAATGGGTGCAAAAAAGGGTACTTTTGACAGAGGAAAAACACCCACATATTAGTGGTTAAGTTTTTTACTTGTATTCTTTACATATACTCATGAATTTTACTCTATATATCTATGCATACTCTGCAGTCATAAAGCAATAAACCTACCACTTGGAATGCAATCTGTTTTTTTGTGTGTGTGTGAATTCCATGCAGACACGCTGCCTGCTGTGCACTAGCTAAATTGCTAGTTCTGCTAACCTTAGAGGTTCTAACAGGTGAATGTCATTGGACGTCATTGACTGACTCATTTTGTACGGCTATAAGTCCCTTTTCCTACTGGGCCCATTTGGCTAAACCCCAAGAGCAGATATGATTATTAGGAGTGTGCACACATGCAATTTTCAGATTCAATTCAAATAGAATATCTGAATGTTCGAATTCATACAAATAGAAAAAAACCAAATGTATTCAAATTTGAATCTGATCTGAATACATTTGTATCTATTCCTATGAAATTTTGGTTTATATTTGAAGATACGAATGTTGACAACATTTGTGTGTGTCTGAACGCACCTGTATGCATCCAGTTTTCATCTCGTATTCATCCCATATGTATCTGTACAAATGCGTATGGATATGAAAAAGATGTGTACGGATACATATGTAATGTGTACCCATATGAATGTCCAAATAATTTGTACAAATGGTTCAAATCATTCAAATTCATTTGAATGTATAGTCATTCGAGTCAAATTCGAATGTCCGAATTCAAACAAATTCGATCAAATTTCAAATGTTTCTAATACTCTTGCACATCCCTAATGTTTATTTATCTTTGAAATATTACAGTCAACACAGTTAGGAGCACCAGCAAGTTATGTTTTCACCTCAAAATGCTTCAATACATCTGCTATTAACTTAAATGTAGATTTTAGTATGTGCTTTAAGAATAAGCAAAACTGGCTCAACGTGTTCAGATCTATTGAGACAACTCCTTTCAGCCAGCTTTCAGCTGCAGAAGTAATGAATCCAATGTCATTAGTTCATGGGATAAAACATAACAACTTGTTCTTTTAATTTAAGTCTTGATTTTTCTTTTGCCCTGGACTTTCCATATTTAGTATGCCAAATTTAGGTTGCAGAATGGGTGCCTAGACAATACTTCTGAGTTGGAGAGACAGGCGGGATGCCTCTAAATTCCATTTGTGGGGAGTCAAGATCTGAGACATATTCACACTTAGGCCTCTAGTATCTGTACCAGAGCTATCCTAACTCCATGCCAGAGGCCTAAGTGTGAATATGTCCCTGGTAAATATTTTGCCTTTGTCTTCTGTTTAAGAATGTTCAGAAGCAATGGGAAGGCCACTGTATGAGACAAGATGTATGACTAGATGGGCTTTGGATCTCTCCAGCAGGGCTCTGCTTATGTTCATATGTTCATTTTTTAAGTAGTGATAAGGTAATATTTCTTAATGAAAATAGGTGGCGAGGCAAAGTTCATAGGCTTAGTAATCTGCATATGAAGATTACTGATGATGGTGATTATTTTGGTTTGTATATATGCACATCTTGAAATAGCATGGATATTATCCAGTTCTTGGTTAGCTACAAGGTGGACATGAAGTGCCAGCTAATCCGTAATCCTGCAGTATAATAATCTCATGCGAATACACACACCAACTACGTCTGAGTTATTTTATCCTGCAACTAGACACCCGCTATGGGATTTGAGCTTACTAAACTGAACCAACATTTCTGAGCTGAAGATTAAAATGTTTCTCTAATCAAACATTTCTAGTTATGACGCACTTTGTAGGCTGAAACCATAATTAGATTTCACTTCCTGTATCTATCCTATTCAGACCTACCTGGCATACGTATTAACAGAGACATCCTGCTTTCAGTTTTTCATACTTTATCATGTGAACAATATTCCATACATAAAATCATGCAGCTGATTAACCTGAAAACTGTTACTGTTTATTGCAATGCATGACATAAATATAGCTTTCCCTATTAAACAAGACTGACAGTCAATGCAGGTTATTCATTTTCTTTCTACATTAAAGTTTATTTTATAGTAGGCATGAATCAATGGTAGCCTTTCTGTTAAGATGACTTAGGACAGACATTTGCATCGAGGAATCTTTTTTAAGTGACTGACATTTCAGGGAAGATGGAGAAAGTACCCTGGGATTTTAGAAAATTGGCAACGCTGAAATTTAATTAGTCTGATATATTACAGAAGGGCTAAATCTGTCATGCTAAAATTTATAATATGATCATCAGCTGTATGACACATGCCACTTTAATTTCATAGCCAACCCTTGTGAAAAGCCTTCTCAGTTAATGAGGATACTTCTAGCATTCTAATGCTTTTCTCAGATGCGATATGTTCCTCTTTTCCTGCTTTGACTTTTTAGTACCCAGTGTTTAGCCACATTCTTTACTATGTTCAGCAATGTTTGGTGTTAGGTTTGTAATAACAAAGTTGCTGTAGCAATTTTTCTCTTTTGCTTGAATATTTCTGCTCCTGAAGCCAATTCGCACTTAGGCCTCTGGTATGCAATTAGGACAGCTCTGGTGAAGAGCATATGCATGTCCACTAGGCTGATAAAGCCTAGAAGGCTGCCTGCCCTTACAAGAGCTGATTAGGTGTGGAGCACTAAATCCCAACCTTTATCCTGGAGTTACCTAGAGCACCTGGTGGGGCAAGCATTTGCTCTTTCAACTGGCTTGCTGCAGGAGTTCCGTTCCCTCACTGCTGCAGTTGGCTGGCGGTGGCCATGTCACACGTTCCACGACGCGCTGCCTAACAAGTTGATGCAGGGGGTGGAGGGAACTGACCCGGTGACATTTTTGGGTGTCATGCCTCACCACCTCCTGGATCGGCACCATACTGGTTTCCTATGGTGGTGGCCAGCGGGGACCTGCCCGGTACACTTCATCATCACCCCTGATCCTTCCCCTTCAGCTGCTGCCCACCCTGCTTTGGCGTACCTCCATCCTAATCCAGAGCAACACACCCTTGCTTTCTGCTCTTCCTCATATCTCAGTGTTTCCCCTCCTTTCGCTCTGTCTTCCATCTCTGGCTTATGCAAGGACCTAGTGGTGGCGGCAGCGACTGCAGGGCTTGTCCAGTTGCTTTCATTTCAAAGCTTCTTCCTCCTCACCTTGCGTCAAATCGGTCACTGCTACCCCCGCCGGGTCCTTTCATAAGCCAGAGATGGAGGGGCGGCGGAGAAGGGGGGGAAACACCTTGACATTCAAGGAAGAGAAGCAAGTGATGGTGTGTTGCTGTGGCTTAGGACAGAGGTGTGCAAAAGCAGGGTGGGTAGCCGCTGAAGGGGAAGGATCAGGGGTGACAATGACATGTACCAGTCAGGTCCCAATGTGTCACTGGGCCAGACTGATCTCGTCCCTTGCATCAGGCTGCCAGCCAGTGTGTCATGGGACGTGTGACGCAGTTGGTGGTGGCCAATTGTGGCAGCAAGGAGGCAGGACCCATGGCGTATGAGGGGTAGCAGAGGCCAGTATGCTCCAGGTACAGGAGGACCATTTGCATTTCTGACTGCTGAGAAGCATCTCCCCCCACCCCCCAGCCAGAAATGCATATGGTTCTCCTGTACCCGGAGTGTACCAGTCTTAGTGTGCAGCAGCCTAATTGCCTATGTGCAAAAAGTCCTCTGTTCTCAAACTGTTAAAAACCCATGGACACAGTATTCAAAGTATGCGTAAAATTCTTCTCCATTTAATTTCATACAATCTCTTCCAATTATAATCATTACAACCCTCCTTCACTTTTTCAGTTTGTCGTTTGAAGTGGCAGGTGTTCTGCTACTTTGAATCTCTTAGACTCATAACCCAATCCTAAGATTGTGCAGTTAAAAGCGACTCCAAACAAAGGAGTTAGTAGGCTTTATAGTAACAAAGAATGAGCAAATGTAATTCTAGAAAATGTGAAACTTTCTTCCCATGTAATCTTTTGCACTCTGCTTTCTCCTCCTGTCTTTCTGACGCAAGAAATGCTTAAAATCATAATGAAAATTATATAGTACAGAGTTATTCCTGAACTGGCAAACAGCATTTGTTCAAATAATGAAAAAGAGCTGGAAGCGTTAGTACAGCAAAGTGAAGCCACAACGGAGATCCTTGCTTTCACTCATGTTCTAGGATACTTGTTGCCATCCTTCTGCTTGAAAGACAATGGAAAGAGCATGGCACAAAGCTAGGGGAACTCAGAGCTGCCAAGGCACCAGAGGTTGCCTCTTAGCCTTGCCACTGTTATTCACTGAGCTGGTTGCAGGAGCTGCTGGAAAGATGATGCACCAACCATCCAACCTCTTAGGGGCTCCACTCTACATTTCATATAGGGGTTTAGCTTTTGCCTTTCCCAAGGCACTCACAAGGCAGTGGGGCTATTTTGCCCATAGCTAGGAAACCAAATGAGTTTCCATGGTAGAGTAGGGATTTGAACTGAGGAGCTGCTAGGATCTTTTCTACTGCTCTTAATCACTGTGCCACTATAGTTCCTTGGTGTCTGTCTGTCTGTCTGTCTGTCTGTCTGTCTGTCTGTCTGTCTGTCTCATTTGTATCTCACCCTTCATTGAGAGGTCCCAGGGCTGACCACAACATATGATAAAACATATAATAAAACATATTTTAAAATATAACCCATTCAACCTTTTTCCCCCATGCCTCCACCCTGGCAGGGCTACATTCAGAGGAAGACCTTCGGGCACCATGAACTAAGAGAGTGAGACTTTCAGTCACTGTCTCACTCTGCAGTGCTTAAGATCTGGAAGGGAGGGCCTCCTGGTTGTCCCACCACCCTCAGCAGCAAAAGAGGTGGGCACCCAGAAGGATCCCTTCTCAGTGATGGCCCCTAGGCTAAGGAATAGTCTCACGCTTGAGGTGGATCTATCACCTTTATTGTACACATTTAGAAAGGTAGTTTAGGCACCTCTTTGCCCTGGCCTTGTGTTAAATGGGGATACACCTTCCCTTCCCACTTGCAGATGCTACTGTTTTAATAATGTTTGATTTTAGATGTTGTTACCCACCTGGCTACATTCGGGTATAGGGTGGGAGAAAAATGTAAATAAATAATAATCGGAGAGTAACATTTGATTGCCGCGTCTTGCAAGTTGCTCACTTTGAACTTTCAGAGATTTTTAGAAATCTTTACTTAACACAAGGAAAATGATCATCCATGGAAAACATTTTCTGTCACAACATACTGTCACAGTTCCTCTACTTTCGACTTTCATTTTCACACTCAGTGTTTACTGACAAACATTATCAGAAAAAAAGAATTATATGAAAATGCAGAACATCTGACATTTATTGCCAAAGGTATGAATCTATTTCCATAACCATTACAATATTAAAAGTTAGGTTGCACAGTGAGAGCTCATTTGAAGAATAATATAAGAGCATTTATTTTTATAAAACATAGATAATACTTTTGGAAAAAAGAGAAAATGACAAGGGAGACTATGAGCTCATGGACTCAAGGAAACCTAATTCAGGTCAGAATTGTTTGATTTTGGAAAACGTCATGAAGTTACTGTCTGTACCAGTCATTATTAGCTCCAAATGCCCTATGCATGTCTAAACTCTAGAAATGGATTGACATCTGGGAAGAAGAAAGAACAGTTGGCTTTTCTATGCCACTTTTCTCACCCATTTAAGGGGACCCAAAGTGGCTGACAAAGCTCTTCTATTCTTCTCCCCACAACAGAAGCCCTGTGAGGTGGGTGGGGCTATGAGAGCTCAGAAGAGAGCTGTGACTAGCCCAAGGTCACCCAGTTGACTTCATGGGGGAGGGCGGAATTGAACCCGCTATTCCCAAATAAGAGTCCAGCTCCCTAACTACTAGACCAAACTGACTCATACAAAGCTACAATATTTAGTCATATATTCTTGTCCTGATACACAGATAACGTTTTTAAAAAGTAACTATATTTAGTAGGTTCTGAAATGGGCCATATTACTCATCTGCAAAGAGAGTGGTTATTTCATTTTTAATTTAATCAGATTTTCTAATTAACGTGTGACATTGCTTTCACCTTAGTATAAAGTAAGACTAGAACATATGATCTGAGGATAGGAAATGTAAGCTTCTCGCATGGGATAAGTCAAAGTTACAATGTTTGAAAGTGTTATTTTAAAGCTCTCAAGAGGAAGAGAGATAAACACGATAACTGATGATTGAACAGGAATATCTGTGAGAGTTCTGCAGGAGACTACATTGAAAACTAACTGAAGGTAAATAAGAATATGTATACATTTCCTGGATCCAGGACACTCTCCAAATCCTGCTTTTTTTCTTTTTAATTGTTTCTCTCCAATTTTCCATACTTGTTTTGCAATAAATAAAATAGCTGTGGCAATTTAAGTTAAGATGAAAGCAATACAAAGGCAGATTGTGATTAATTAAACAATGATCAGAGTATAAATACATTTTTTTAATTATGTTGGCTAGAAACTTTTCTGTATCCTACTTTGATCACCATCACCACAATACTAGATTATAGATAATCCTGGAATATTTACTGCTGCTAACTGTAAAGCACAACACAAAGTGTTATGTCAAAAAACCCCATAATTAGTACTCTGTACACATGATCCTAATTTCTGATACACTGTGAACATGTAGGAAATTATGCCTTCCATCAATTAGAGATGCAGGCTGTTTACTTACTTACTTATTTTACTTAAGTATATTTGGGCTTTCACTGAATGTCCCAGGGTGGGTAATATCAATAAAAAAAAAAGAAAGAAAAACTCATAAAACAGCCTAAAACACACTTAAAATTATTATTGCTCAAGCATATGACTAAAATAAATAACTGACTGGGCAATAAAAGTTAATATTTTATTTCATTAAACAACTGTTTACATAAGTTTCATTATTAACCTCTTCCACAGACTGCGCAAACCATTTCTTACCTGGGGACTCTTTTTGTAAGACATGGTAAAAACACATTATATCTATAATATACAGTTCTGACACTTCCTTGTAAAGAAGAAAACTTTTTTGCTGTTGCTGCTGTTGTTTACAGACTTACTGATGCAATGAAGTCTCTATAAACGCTGGGCATTAAATGTCTCTGAAAAGATTGCCAAATCTAGACAATCGTGGCTGTCCATTAGAAACTTAGGGCTAATAGCAGAACCATTTGTTACTTTTTAAATTGGCATTTATATTATACCCTATACCAAGAGTCAGGGTGGGTTACAGGACAGAAATAACAAAATGAACAAGTTAAAAACAAGATTAAGCTTGTAAAAAATACTCATATTTACCTTCTTCTACTGCAAAGTTCAAGCTTTAAAATATTTCCCTTCCTCATTCTCTGACTTGTTGCTCTCTATGTTAGATGCTCTGACAAACTATCTCTCTTCTACTTTTCTTGACAGATGTTATTTGACTGAAATAGTCTTATGAGCCTTTAAAGGCCTCTGTCTCATTCAGTTCTGTATCCTTTTTGATGGTTAGTTGCAGAGGAGCACCAATTATATATTAGATGGGCTGACTATAGAACAGAGGGAGCAGGATGTATTACTAGGATTATGACAGTAGGTCCCCATAATATTCCAGTCCTTATTTTTTTTTTTAAAAAAAATATTATTATTGATACTAATACAGAAAAAAAGGACTGCAACAAGTAACAGACTTAATTAAAAGAAAACACAAATCAAATTAGCCCTTCTCTACCGTCCACCAATCAAGCAACAGATGGAAGGATGATGCAGGGATCTTGAGCAAGCTACATTTAATTCCAAAATAACTTACTAACAAAGCAACCCAGTATCTGACTATGTATTTTAATAGCCTTTCCAAGTCAAGTCCCTCTGATCCAAGCTTGGAAGTGGGACTGAGGGGACCTGATATCATCCTCATGAACGGGACCAGCTCTAAGACCACTCTCCACTTTTCTACAAAGAGACTCTCCTTTACTTTACAACTGATCTTTTGCCTAAAGTAGGTCAGATACTACTTTCTATCACTTCCCAGATATATTGTCTAAAATCAGCAAGACTCTCTTTATACTCTTGTGTAGTTATACCTGTGGAGAACCTGTTATTTGACTTTTTTAAAAGCAAGCTATTATAGAGGTAGATAACCAGTTGTCCTGTAGATGTAACAGAACCATAACTCCTTTCATTCCTGTTCATGCTAGCTTGGGCTGAAATTCAGCACATCTGAGTACTCTTGCTTTAAGAATTTCTGACAGTGCCAAGAACGTCAAGTTTGTAAAAGTAGGACAGTTAAATAGTTATTAAGCTAAAATTAGTAACCAATGAGTATCTTATTTAAGCTAATATTAATTAGAATTTAAATTAACAGCACACTTTTATTTATCTAGGAGTGCTACTTTCGTATGTTGCTATAACTTACACTTCTATGTATATTATTTATGCTTTGTCATCAGCTGCCCCCAGAGAGCAGCCAAAACCTTCACTATTAAGCGATACTCTGGAATAAACCTATTCTAGAATAACTGCTTGTTGCCCAGACAGCTGGGCAACAGTGGGAAGCAAGCACACAGACTTACCTGTCTGGATACCATGCTCCTGCCATCAACATGCTGGGTACATTTGAGTATTTTGAAGTCCCAAATACCAAAAGTCTACAATCATCCGCAAAGGCATGCTCAGCCACTATTCTGGGGCCCAAACATGGGTTGTGGCCATCTCCAAGGTGGTGGCTTCTGACAGGGCATCCAGACAAGTAAGAGACTATCACTATAGCAAGAAAAAGCAAGTGGGGAGTCCACTTTCCTGCTGTAGCAATACTGAAGGACATTACCCCTATGCTGGGATTGCTGAGATACTCCAGGGCTTTATATCCTGTCTGAAGGCAACCACTGTTCTTGAGTGCCATTAGGTTATGGTCAACTTCTAGGGACTACTTGTCCCATTCTTGAAATTGTCTTAGTAGATACAGAAATGGTTTATCTTCTTCGAAGGAAGAACCTGAGGCCATCTGCTCTCCATTTACTGAATAAACATTAAATTTTTCCGTATACTACTACCTACTTGAACATTGCCTCTAATTATACAGTAAGGATTTAAACATTACCTTATGGCACATGTATGATCCACCTTTCTTCACTCGATCAGTCCCAGTTGGTGGGCCTTTCTGAAAGCGGAAAGATTCTGGTTATTATTCATGTATACAACGCCTGTAGTAAATACTAACTTTATGAGAAAGTTAGGGAAAAAAATCAGAGATGGAAGCAATGAATTAGGTTTAATCCCCTCATTTGAGCAAAGTACAGCTGCTAGAAAATAATCGCACCATGGGGGACAGGAAGACAGTTCAAGTAATTGTTCTGCCCAAAGGGCAGTGATGACCACTTCAGTCTTTAAAACTGCTGCTTGCTTTTGTCAAATCTTCAGCTTGTTAATTTGATTTTCTGAGATATGTTTGAAGCAAACTCAGTGGCAAGAATGAAACTGTGAGGACAGATTGAAAAATTAAGGCAATTAGAATATGGAGCAGAATAAGGCTATATCATTTGTGCTGGTTTAAGAGCCACATCCCTGAGATGCACTTATTTAGTACTGAAATCTAGCCTGAGTCTGGATTGGGTCACAGGGCACATAACCACAAATTGTATTGACTATTTCATTTGGGGACTAAGCAGCCCATGGCTTATGACTCTCTCTCTTTCAGATAATAAAAATATGCTTCAGATTTAACATCCTGAGTCAATTTTAAAGCATTTTTGTAACACTGTTGGTGACCTTATACTGAAAGCAAAGCACTGAAAGTACTTCCATTTGTAGCAGTACTAGTCTACTTGTTCTGACTGTTGTTGACAGAGGACTGAAGATGTACCAGTTTCAGTCCTAATAATCTGCACAAAAAGTAAAATTGCATGTAGCTAAAAGAAACTTCACACCTATGGCAGTGTGCACAAATGGTTCCTTATGGTTCAAAACTTTAATAAACCAAGTTTTGGATCACTTGCAGATACAATATTTCAAACCAAACCTCCTTTCCTACAGATGGTTGTGCTCCCAAAAAGACTGAGTGCAGCATTATTCAATGCTTCCGTGTTTCCATGATGCCAACTACCAGAGCAACAGTGCCTAAATCAGTGGTTCTCAACCTGGGGGTCGGGACCCCTTTGGGGGTCGAACTACCCTTTCAGAGGGGTCGCGACAAGTCCCCTGCCGCCCTTCCCTCCCATTTCCCAGCTGTTCTACCCCCATGGTTGGAGGTCTCCACAACATGAGGAACTCCATTAAGGGGTCGCGGCATTAGGAAGGTTGAGAACCGCTGGCCTAAATAGTGTTTTTAGGACCTGTTTTGAACAGTGTACACAAACATGCTGAAAGTCCTATGCCAAATGTAAGCAAATATGGGCTTCACGGCTCCACTGCAGGACTACTGTTTACAGTGGAGTAATCAATTAGCGTGATGTATTCTTTCAGAAGGAAAGTGTTATTCCTAAAGTGCAGTTTAGCATCAATGAAACTGCAAGCTTTCAAAAATCCACAGCAGTTGCAGGACTTTCAGATCTTAGGTTCCTCAATGAAAAAAATAACAAGCAGAGGAGGAACTGTCCCTATATATTTTATATATAATTGATCCTGATGAATGCATTGGGCCCTCAGAGATTAGGGAGGAGCTGTAGCTCAGTAATATTGCTAACTGCCTGGAGAGCAGAGGATTGCTGGTTCCATTCCTAGCTTCTCCCCAGAAGTAGGCAATGGCAAACCACTTCTGTATCTCTGCCAGGGGCACCAGGGGGCATCATACCGTCAACCAGTCACTGGCCACAATTCAGTGGTACCCAAAAACAACAGCCAGAGATTAAGGGTAATTCCACATTCATAGTATACTGAACCAAACAAGCTTACTGGAAGCTCCCCCTTTGCATGATGGTACAGTCTAAAGGAGGCTGTGTCCAGGATCTCCCTTAGACCACACCAGCGTGCAGAAGGGAGGCTTCTAGGACAATTGCTGTTCCAGTATATCAGCCAGTGTGAAACTGCCCTAACATGGCTTTCAGGCAATCAGCTTTTTTATTACATATGCTAGTCAAAAGACAACTACACAAATATACAAGAAAATATGGGGAGTGTTAAAATCAAACAAAATATTTCAAAACTGACTTTCAGATCAAAACACCATCTCAGTCATACACACAGTACAATTTCATTCATATGGACAGTTGAAATGTAACTTGTATTCTACACACACACACACACACACATAAACACATGAAGAATATCTAATATCTTTTGATTAGGTCAACACACTTTGTAGTATTTCAGAATGAAAATCAAACAACATCTTATCTAAAAAAGAAAAGTTAATTAGTCTGTGCAATTATAATTTCTTTTCAGTATACAGGAGAGTAAAAAAGCCCTCAGCATTTGACAGAAATCTGTTTTTACTGGTGTAAACTAAAAGAAAAAAAGAAAATCAAAGATGTATTAAATACCTTCTAATTTTGCTTCTAATGAACTTTACTGGAAGCCAATTTTGCATAATCAATGTAATTGCTAATCCTAAAGATACTCCCATCTTCAGAGTATAATTAGAAAATTATTGAATAGTCTAACAACAATGTGAAAGGTTTAAAACAGTGTAGCAATAAAAACAAAATGATCAGTGGCGGCTGGTGGACTTCAGGGCTGGGTGTTCACAGGAAAGGTGGGGTCACAGGGGCAGGGCTGCTGAAGTCACAGGGGGGCTGAGGTCACGGGGGTGCTGAGGTCATGGGGTGGGACCGCTGAGGTCATGGGGACAGGGTCCAGGTCCAGAAAGATACAGAACTAGATAGAGAAAATAATTTATGCATGGAACTGAACTCATGGAATGAATAACAATATAAACCTGCTTTTTCTGCATCCATGTCCACATTCACATACTGGCTTATATAAATGCCATAGGATTCGCAGCAGAAAAATTGCTAGTGAAAGAATCACAAAACAGCATAAGAATATAAGAGAAGCCCTGCTGGATCAGGCCATAACCAGATGAATCCAGCATCCTGTCTCACACAGTGGCCTGCCAATTGCTTCTGGGCATCTGAAGTGGAGACAAAGGCAAACTTTCTCCTGCTCTTGAATCCCAGCACTCAAAGAGCCCTGACTAATAAGCACTCTCATGGGGCTGGTAAGATATTATAACATCAGTCTGGTCACCACCATGCTACCTACACTCTGTAACTAGAGACGACAAGGGCTGACCCTGGAACTTCCTGCATGAAAAAAGAGTTGGTCTTCCACTACCACTGCACTAAGGCCTGTTGCACCTGCAAACCTCAGATGCCTAGAGATGGGTTAAAATCTGCTTTCCACCCAAGACAATATTGGGAAGACCATACATAAGAAGAAAAGAGGAGCTCTGCTGGATCAAGCCACAGTCCATCTAGTCCAGCAGGGAGGGAGGGAGGGAGGGAGGAATAATATATATCACTCAGTTAAAATAATATAAGCCAAATGATATAACTTAATTCAAAATCATTTTACTACATAGGGAGATGCTGCTGTCATTGCTTGCCAAATAAAATGGGAAGGTAAGGCATATAAAACATGGGGTACAATCATACAAGGATTTGTTAGTCCAGGGTTAAAGGCCTCACTTTGCCAGGAAAGCCACTCACTGCCTCAAAAAATAGTGATGATAAAATAGAGAATATAATGTTTGCTGGTCTTTAAAAACAAGCAAGGATTCAAATATATATATACATACATACATAAATATAAAAGAGGTATTCAGATCATATTTACAATAATTATTATTAATGGGATTTGGAGCCCATGCATTGCTCCATAATGAACAAAACCAAGCACACACACATTCTGGAGATATGGTCCATTGCTACATTAGTACAGTGCACTGGACAGCAGCTTTAAAGGTATATAATTTTGTCTTATAATTTATTAACTACAATGTCAGAAAATGGATTTTGGATATCTGTACAGCAGTGGTTCTCAACCTGGGGGTCAGGACCCCTTTGGGGGTTGAACTACCCTTTCAGGGGGGTCGTGACGAATCTCCCACTGCCCTTCCCTCCCACCTCCCAGCTGCTCCACCCCCATGGTTGGGGGTCTCCACAACATGAGGAACTCCATTAAGGGGTCGCGGCAGTAGGAAGGTTGAGAATTGCTGCTATACAGTATTATAATTTCTTGTATTCATGAGAAGTAATTTATTTTTTCAGACAGATAAAATGTTTCAGTGTGCTCTTTATTTCTATGGTGATTCCCATTATTAAATGGAATTTCTGTAAAACATGTCTGTTACTTCCTACATATTAGAAAAGAGAAGGTAGAACAAATCTTACATTTGTTTGACTTACGTCTCATTCTATGCTTTAAAACAGCCAAACTATTCATAGCATTATCTACTTCCTCTTGAAAATGCTGGGCGCAAACAGCAGTGCTTATCTCAGTTTTCTCTTTATTCAATGTGGTTTGCCATTTTAGATTTTTAATTTAATATGTCACTTAATTGGCTTTACATTGCTTTGAGCACTTTCAGTGGGAGTGAAATTAATAAAAGATCATAATAAATAGTTTCCCTCAAATGACAAGTTCTTTACAAATGCATGTGTTCTCTCACACAAATGTTAATCTGGCTGTTATGTGTTCATAGGTTAGTTTTCAAAGCCAGCAGATGAAAAAAGAAAAAAAGATTCCTATATTTTAGTAAGCATTATAGGGTACATTGTGTTTTGTAAATGCTCTAGGAACTATTAGTAATAATAAAAACGGAATGTATTATTTTATTGGTTGTTCTATGGATTATAAAGTAGTGATCAAATATTTAAGATGTAGGTAGTATTTTTAAATCAAAGCAGTAAGTATTAACTCTAAGTAATATCAAATTAAGTTTTTAAAAAAAGGCAAAACCAGAAAGGTGGGCACTTGGCCTAATGGCAAAAGGCAGACACAGCAGTGGCTTTGGCCCAGCATCCCAAGGCCCCGCCACCTTTTGCTACTCAGCAGCCACGTGACAGCGATGTGCTGCCCATCAGCAGCCTCTAAGTCCCGGGGAGAAAGGTGAGGGGTTAAGGGAGGCATGAGCGAGGTATAGAGGGAGGCAGGGGGATGCTTGTAGCAGGCTAGGGCTTAGGGCTGGGGAAACAGGACTTACCTTCCTTCGTCAACTTGTCTTGACTGGGGAAAGTAACAGCCACCTGTTACTTTTGGTGGAGCTTGTGAATTTCAACACCTCCCTCGTTGGCTTGACTGCCAGACAAGGGAGGTGCTAAAAAATCACGGCTCTGTCAACTGAAGATAGAGCCTAGTTCAGCCTTTTTCCCATTGGCTTAACAATGCTCTTTTTTGTGTGTTCCAGGGGGTGGGGGTGTCTGCTGGCACTTACAAACTAAATGAGCCACCACCTTTGAAAATGATGATGATGAAAACAAAGAATAATGAAATACGTTATATTACATAAGAAATATCTGGATTTTAAAAAAATGTCTCATGTGAATATATTCTAACATTCTATATGGTGATTCAATATAGGTTAGAGAGCAAGTGGCCAATAATGGAATTCCATTCAGAGTTTAGTTAATTAATAATTTTAAAAGCAATTATTAACTTCAAAAACACACTCAACAGTCTGTAATGTTCACTTAATTTTAGAATTAGATTTCAATTAGTTTGCCATCTAAAGTATATTTTGGGTCTGTGTTTGCTTTTTTTAATGTAACCTTCTATAAAAAGGCTGGCTTTTTTCCTCTAAAACTAATTCAGATTACACAGATTAGTGTGTCATTGTTACTTCTGTTTTTAAAACAAATCTTCATCAATATGGGTAAAAAATCATGTAATTTGTGGCAGATTACATGTGATTTTGAAGTAGTATTCATCTGATTTCTGCAGGGTTTTTCAAAATGCATACAAAAATATATGTTCATACACAGATGAGTGCAAAATTACCCCATCTGTCCTGATGACGGTTAATATACATTTAATAGAGTTTATAAAATATATAAATTAGAGTAGCTTTATTCAGTAATAGTGTAATTCAAAACTCATTTTTCATAGGCGAAACAAATTTGGACACTGTAGAATTCATATTTCCTGGAGGCATAATGAAGTGCCACAGTGCTGAAACAGAGGCCATGTTCAGTAGTGGCCGCATTGGCAGAAGAGTTCTTGCTTTCTTTCAGTCAGAACAGGATACATCCCTGGTATAAGGACCACAAAAACGACACGTTAAGGCGAGAGATGAGGTGAAGTGAGAATCAACAGTCCCATTGCATCAAAAATCACTACTGTAGATATTTGCTGTAACACCTTGAGGCTGACAGAGGTTTAGATACAGCTTTGCTACCTGTGTTATCCTGCAGGTTTGGATAGTATTGCTATATGACTTCTGCTGCTCAACATATGGAAAGAAAGAGGACATGGGGCACTGATTCGCCAAACGGTGAATACCCAGCAGAATGGGCCTTGATTCTTTCATGCATTGGCTCTTGTGCCACTCAAAGAAGAAAATAAAGCTCCTTGGCAGATGCTTTGCCAAGTGGCCATTGTTAAGAGACCTGAAGTAGACTTCATAGAAATCACAAAGGGGTGAAGCAGGATCCTTAAAGGGTATTCATATCATGCTGGGGCACTAGGAAAAAGAAGGTAGAGAAGGTTTAACAGTCAATCATTTTTGTTGTTGTTGTTGTAAAAGATAGTGATGAAAGGCACATCTTCTTACTCCAATTTTTGGAGCCCCAAAGCTGGATCTCTGGAGTATTCATGGAAAAATGTATGCATTTTAAATAGGAATATAAACAAAAAGAGTTAAATAGTTTTGTAAGTGTTCTAAAATTTATAGTTGAAAAATGGAATAGTCATCATGCTATTTCAAATAATTAAACCTACTTGCCCCCTGCATCCAGCATGAAGGTCAAGAAAAACCAGGGAAGAGTGTGATTTTAATTTAAAAATGAGAATTATGCAGATTTGGGGGGGGGGCAGGGGATTATGTGCTCTTTATTGTATTCCACCTTTTTTCAGTGTTTCCTCAGAAGAATATAAGAATGCAGACAACATTGTGTATTCATTAATATTCAGTATGATTTCAGATAGTTGTGCAGCTATTATTCTATTTCTTTCAGCTGTATGGAATAATGGCTCCAACCTATGTATCTTTAGGAAACAAAATCTTTTTTACTTGTTCTGGCATCCCCCTATGAAAAAAAAAACTCTTTGAATTTTTAACTCTTGATTTTTAATTTCTTTAAAAAGTCTTAATGTTTTAACATTGTAAATATCAACTTTGTTTTTTATATGGCAATGTTCTGGCAACTGCCTCCTTCAAGTGACTTTACCCAAAAGCAATTCTGAAGGTGGGGATGCGTTTGACCCCCCTTTCCAATGCTTTGTAATGACATGTCTCTGTATTCAAGGGAGCTATGATGCTGTAAATGCGAAACTATGATTCACCTTAAAAGAAATGCCAGGATGTGTTACTATATGCTCCCCCCCCCAAAAAAAAATCTTGTGGATGCAGAATCCAGAGGCTGCCTCCAAACTGGTTAGGATATTAGAAAGATACTGAAACTTCTAGCTCAATATAATGCAGGCAAGAAACATACACTGACACATTTTTTTCTTCTACACTGCTTGGTATTTTCGCTTTTATATGGCACCACCAAACTCTGTCTTTAATGAGTGTTAGCTCATGAGGAAAGAAAACATTGCACCTGTAACATCACTATACCACTGCAAAAACGCTGAAATCTGGAGCACTGAGGTAATGTATAGACAACGTATAA
The DNA here is from genome assembly GCA_014337955.1 of Aspidoscelis marmoratus. Taxonomy (NCBI): domain Eukaryota; kingdom Metazoa; phylum Chordata; class Lepidosauria; order Squamata; family Teiidae; genus Aspidoscelis; species Aspidoscelis marmoratus. The sequence goes on from MTQE01001141.1 coordinate 20,784,943, forward strand.
AAGTTTGTGCTGTTCTTCCTAAAGGACACCTTTGAAAAAATGTTTAAATTCTATTAAAATAAATCAGCGCTTGCTAAAGGGTGTGTGTGTGTTCTAAGGTCTCAAACCTAGTTCTGCGGAATTAATAGAAAATCCATTTGCTTTTCTGCAGTTACTTATTTAAAATGAATGGACAGATGGTTTTCACTTATCTCTGAGCAATCAGGCTGTAATTAAATGGACCCTATAAACAACTCCTAGAATATGTTTTACCATTAGAACTCTGTCAGAGTCATTTAGGTAAATAATACTTTAAGGGATGGGTGCATGTTTAAAAAAAAGGTGTGTATACAGCTGTTCATGGTGAACTAATCTTTGTAATCCTGGAACTGCTGAAAAAATACTTAAACATTCAGTTCTAGTCTAAAGAACTGTATCTAAGCATCAGAGTTCCCACTAAAAATGATTCTAATTTGATTCTGAGTTTAAGGGTTTTTTTAAATTCAGTTTCGCCTTATGTCTAGTTTAAGGCCAGAATATTCTATTCCTGGTTTAAATTTAATAGGGTGATCAAGTGAATAGAAGACTTCTTCATCTCTAACAGCAGTGTCAGAGAAGATTTTCTTGTCTGGCATCACACGGTACAGCTAATGAAGACTCTTTTCTATGCTATGCTTAAAAGCAGAGAAATGTTCTGTTTTGCATATGGATCACTAAGGGTAACTGCAGATACTAACATCTTATACTGCTTCTGCTTTTGTATATGGACTTAAATAGTTTCCAGAACCTCAAATCCTGTAATTACTGAAGAACATGTAGGAAATCCTCTCTTCTAGCGTTATTAAATTTTTGTGATCTTAGGGGCATTTGTCAACAAGTAGCTAATGAAAAATAAAGGAACCTAGCTGTAAATTAGAACAGAAAACAGATAAATGGAACAGGAGAATCGAAGGATAATTCTAGTGGCAGAATTAAGGCAGGATCAAAGAAAACTATGTTCAGCAATCAAAGTGGGCAATAAACTCAGTCAGTGTTCCACAGATTCAGCTTTACAGAGACAGTTTGACAGCACAAAGAAACAGGAGGACAGTCAGCAGTTGGTGGATAGAAACTATTAGTAAGAGGAGACCTTCTAGAACTTTCAAGGGCTTATTCATCTATCAGCTTTCCTGATAAAACCTAGGGAGAAATGCCTTGAGACTTTGCACCATCTTTAAGGACTCCTAAACAATGTGGTGATTCTTCAAGAATGGGTAGTTTTCTGCAGTGCATCCATACACATTACATTTGGAATCCTATGGATGCCCAGGCAAACAAATGCTCCCACTTCCTTTCGAGAGTAGTCTCATTGTACTCTTGGATCACCCTTGCAACTGCATTAAACTTCATATCACTGTGTAAACAATCACACGGGTTAGAAGTTGAATGCCTGGCAGGCAACTGTAGGGGACTGAACTGCAGTGGGTGTTTCCCAGAGGCAATCCCAGCTATGCATGGATCCTGCTGCAGTCAGCGTCCCAACCAGGATCTGAGGAGTCACCTTGGAGCTCTGCAGTTTGTTATCATCTTCAGTGCCACACTGCCACTTGGAACCTGCCTCTGAGAAGATGCTGCCTGAGATGGAATCTGGCGGACTTCATCTTTAGCTATGGCATTACAGTAATTCCAATCACTGTTAAGGGCCCAACCATAAAAGCCTCTCACAATCTGATCTTTCGGTTTTGTATATTTGTGTGCGTGCCTGTGCATTAGAGCATGTGTGTACACAATACAAAAAGAAACTACAAACTAATTATACGAATTAATTGAACAAATTCCCATTACTACATAAATATTAATTTCAACTAAATAACAAAGGCATTTGCCACAAAAATAATTGCCACCAAGCTCTTGACTTGTTTTATACGCACGGCTTAAAGTTGTCTTAAAAGATATTGCTTTTCCATAGGTTTCCACTGATGTGCTATTTTCATTTTCACACTGACCACTATACCAAACCACCAAGTGCACTAGGAGCCTCCCTTCTGCACACTGGTGTGGTCTGAGGGGGCCACAGCACAAGATTAGGGTGCAAAGGGGCCCTTAAAGATGCCCTTCATTCAAAACTCAGTACTTGCTGACTACTTCACCACATGTGTGTATCTTTCACTGGTAACAACAGGAAAGAGGTTTTCCATTGGATTTTTTCCTCTCTTTTTTTTTAACTTCCCAGTCTAGCCCACAGGTTTGCTAGTTCTTGTTAGTTTTCCAGCTAGGTACTAGTCAGGCACAACCTTTTTACCTTTTCAGTCTGAGGTCAGCTAGGTGCTGCCACCTGCTGAACCTTAGAAGTAAATTAAGAGGCAAAACAAGCATGGAGGATTCTGACTAACAAGCCTACGGACAATGAGCTTCCTCCCACCATTCATTAGTATATCCATAATGGATGGGGTGGTATTGAAATGGATAAAGCTTTATATCCATTCTGTAAGTAGTCCAGTGCGAACACTGCTGAGCAGAGAGAGCTGAGAGAGTAATATATGGCATAATAACCCTGTGGTATAGCTCAGTGCTGTTATCCAGATTGTTTAAGTGTTAGCATACTTCATCACAGGAAATATAGTCGGGAAGTAGCTGTCAATTACCGCAGTATGAGGTCAAGTGATTGTTTCCCTATCCAGAGGTAGAACTGTCCACAAAGGATACAGGATGAGTCATACTGTGCACCCTACTGTATCTGCACCATTTTAACTGCAGGCATGCTTATACGCACATGTAGACTTTTAAACTGTTGCGCACTTATGCAGAGGCTCAACTGATCAAGCCTCCTTTTAAATACAGAAATTTAAGGGGAAGAAAAGCCACCTACTTACATTTAATACGTCAGACACTTCATATCATGTAAAAGAATAATCGAGGCTCATATAATGCTGCACTTCAGTTCCTGCAAACTTCTGTGCACTGCAAATATGCAAGTAACTATTGTGTATGGAAAACTGCTAGTTAAGGAAATCATAGAGACCTAATCCACGAAGGTCTACTCATGGAGAGTAGGCCCTATTTACTAATATAAGTAAATGACACTGCAATTTGTGTGATTACTGATAGTTTCTAGAAAGCAAGGGGAGTTGCATTTTATCAAGGAAATGAGAGCAAACTATCCACTATAAAATAATGTTTTACAAGGGATAACATTATGTTGCTCTTTGTGAATAGAAGCCAGTCCTTAAAGAGAAGAAATATTCCAAAACAACATCATACAAGTGTATGTTCCAAGAGCTGCAATTTCTCCATTATTCAAATGCTTACCTGCCTCTGGCTCACATCACCTCACCCATTTTCTGGTATGGAGAAGTGCATATATTTCTTCAAAACCATGAAGCAGCGCATGGGGCGGGGCAATCCCATGCAGCAAAAAACTCTTATTTGCCACAGCAGAACCACCTTCTTATGCATGAAACCCTAACAATGACAAGAGGGTACTAAACCAGCTACATTACAGTACACAGTTGCTAAGGGGCCAGGGATAACAGAGAACCAGCCTATGCTGTCTGAGTGAGTCTAAACTGTGGTCGCACCCAATGTATAAAACAGCCTGAATTTGTTCCTTCTTCTGAGGGATCAAATTGAGAAATGTCCTACTAATTATTTTCCAAATTATTTCCTTCAATCTGATCTAACCTGTATTCACTTTGGTGTTCTGCCAAAATGCATCCTCCAAAATGTATCATGGAAGCATGCCTTTTGCACACCTCCATGATATAGATCTGGTCCACCAACAGACCCATTTAATGCAGACAGAGCAGACCAGTGAGGGTCAGGGTCTCACACTAACATGCAGACTGATGAAACCCAGAAGTAGACTTCACAGCCCCTTATTCCAGACTACAGGTAAGTGCAGAAAGGGCCATTTTTTCTGCAAAGCTTTTTCTCTCCCTTGAAGAAAACATCTCCTTAGCTTTCCTTTCATCTCCTGAGCAAATCCAGCCTAAGCTCATGATTTCTGGGAAGAGGTATGGCATGGGGTGCAGTAAAAAAAAA
>MTQE01001141.1:20798567-20816105 GCA_014337955.1 Aspidoscelis marmoratus
TGCAAATCTCTTATCTAATCTTTTATCTGTTATTAACCCTTCATACACTCCTCACTCTCTCCAAAAGCCTTATGTGACTCGTGAAAAGGGAATTGTGTGCAGGGGCTGAAGGAACTTGCTTCCTTTGTGTAACATTGTCCAGCATCCATTTTAGCCCCTTTTGCGATGCAGTGTCCCTTTGCATGCAATGTTCATGCAGGTGCAGTGATGCCATTGTGGCTGCCTGTGAGATTCTACACGTGCTCAATAATGTGCATCGACATGCACTGCAGTATTGCTCACAAAGGAGGATAAGATAGCTGAAAGGGGTGAGTTCCCTCACTTCTTAGATGCAACTCTTTACTTGACAGTTGCATATAAGTTTTCTGAGAGAGCAGGGACTGTGGGATAACGGCTCTTACAGTCAACTGCCCCTACAGCCATTTGCCAAACAGTGACCAGCCATTCAGCACATACCTAGACAAAAGAACAAATCAGCCCCCTATTTCAATTTATTTCTCAGGAAGATCATGAACATAGGGATGATACAAAAATCCTTGCCTGAGAGAAAATGCAGCTCAAGGGTAAGGAAATCTTTTATGCTTTAGGACTTTTCAGCTGTTGTGAACTTCAAGAGCCACCAGTTTCAAGAACAGAATAGACGTACCAATGTCACTCATGAAAGATAACAGAAAAGATAGTTTACAAAACCAGAAGTGTTCATAATTCTGGTTAAACCAAAGCATTTACACTCTATTTATTTCTTGAAACCCACTTCAAATGAATAAGTAAAATGGTCTGTTTCATTTCTCTTTCCAGAGATAAGCAGACCTCCAACTGTGTTAAATTAAAAATAGGCAAGGAAATAAAACTGCTGGTTGCAGAAGATTCAGAATGTTTTCTTAAGTGTATTGTAAGACTTTCTATATCTTAACTCCTGAAAAGAAAAATGTTTACTTTGAAAGACATCAGACATATTCAGTTGTTTTTTTAAACAAAGCTGCCTTGACATTTTTCTTTCTTGAGAGCCCTGACTGCTGTTTTGTACCTCTTTTTGATCTTAAATTAGAATGTCATTCACTTTGAAAAATAGCTTTGAATCAAGGGAAGAGGAAAACTAATCTGCCCTGGTCTCTCTGTCACTCTGGGTGTCTCTCAAAACCACCAAATCCAAATTTGACTTTTGTGTGTAAAGTTCTGCAAATGATGAGGTCTGAAGTGTGCAGTCTTCAACCCTCATGAATCTACAAGCCTCACATCCACAGAAACCTCATCCTACCACATAAGCACCACACATACACCCTGCACATATCATACACACACACACACACACACACACACACATCAAAGCAAGCTTTGGGTTGGGATACGAAGGCCAGTTCTGACTGGAGGCATCTGGGGGTTGGGGAAGTGAACTGCAGACCATTTCCTCCTTTCTGCTATGGGGGTGAAGTGGCAGGGTTACAGCACTGGGTTCTCTTTAGCTCCACCATCTCTCTGCAAGGGGAGAAGGGAATGCTTGGACTGAAATTCTGCACAAACACTGCAGAATGGCAAAATGTGCTGTCTGGAGTAGGAAAGTTCCTGGCAAGATCTGAGCTGGAAGGAACTGCTAAGGCTGGGGCAAGGCTGCAGGAACCTGTTTACCAACAGAACAGAACACAAACCTCATAGCAAGAGGTGAACTGGAAAGGATTACTAAGTCACACTATAAACAAGAAGACTATGGCAAAGGCACAAGAAGCTGGTGACCAAAAGCTTCCTTATATATTGCACCAGTAACTTCTCTCAAGCCAAAGTCAGCACATTTGGGCTCCATAACAACTGTGCATTTCTCGGAGCTGAACTTTCTTTCTGCAGATCGTTTGCTTCCAGACTATGTAATGCCATCTGGGCAAATGTTTTTTCTTAGTTGTTGATGGGGTTATCTAGCAGATATTAGCCAGGTCAGACATCTCTAACGCTGGAGCTCTCCAACCATTTTCTTTCTCATTTCTGTTAGGAAACAATAGGACTCAAATTATTCACTTTAGCTTTTTCAACTATAAATTAAAAAGCACTTACACCCACATAAGAAGAATTGAAAAAGCTCTTATCTTGTTCCTGAAACATCTTTTTTACATGAGACACACTTGTCTAAGTTTAGAAACTGCAGTACCAGTAATCCCTTTTTAGCTTCTACTTAAGGATTTCTTAACAATAGAGGCAGATCATAAGAGGAACTCTGCTGGATCAGGCCAAACTCATCTAATCTAGCAGTCTGTCCTGCACAGTGGCCAACCAATTGTTTCCAATTGATCACACAGATTGAAAGCAAAAAATACCATGATAAAGTCAGCAATGATACAAGAGAACTTGTATATAAATATTACAGCTTTCCAGCCAGGAAAAACACATACAGTACCTGGAAAAATTGTTGAAAAACTGTTGAAAACAGTGACATTCAGATATTAAGCAATTTTTAAATTCAGCCAGATAAAAAGCTAGACCATAATTTGTCTGACATTTCTGTGTTTGAGAAAAAGAAAGTTACAGTAATAAATGTAGGTTACAACCAATTTCTTGCCAATGTTTTTAATTATTGACCAGAATAATAACCAATGCAGTCCAAGCAAGCAAGCAAACAAGCAAACAAACACCCATCTGATTGCTGAAGATATTCTTCCACCCAAAAACGAGTGGGGATGATCTTCCAAATTTTTGAGGCACTGAAGATTCAAATTGATAAAAGGATTTTAAGAACTGCAAAAAGTACACTGAGAAATGTGGAGCATCCTGTTATTGGGTAAAAAACTGGGCGTAACACTGAACAAGATCAACTGTGGTCGTGAAATATCAAAACAGTAATAAGTCATGATTTAAATTATGTAATACCAGGACCAGAAATTCAATGACACTGAGCACTTCCTAGAAAGAGAAATAGAATTTAGGATTGAAAAGTGTGCAGTGTTTTCAATTAATAATGGCTGAATCAAAATAAAATTTGGAGATAAAATTTAATCAAAAGTCTTGAAAAGAAATTTCAAGTAAATATCTGGGAAATGCACAGTGTAAAAATACACAACATAAAACAGTGGGAAAAAATGTAAAATATATAAAAAGAGCTTATAAAATCTTGAAATAAAAATTTAATAGAACAAATATTTAATAAAGCTGGGGCTGAACACAATATAAAACTATGAAAAAAGGTGTTGAATACATAAAAGTGTTTGTAAAATCTTGAAAGCACAGTTTAATAGAACAAATATTTAATAAAACTAGGGTTGAACACAATATAAAACAGTGAGAAAAAATGTTGAATATATATAAAGAGTTTGGAAAATCTTTGAAATCAAAATTTAATACAGCAAATATTTCATAAACCTAGGGATGAATGGGGACAAAGTATACCAAAGTAATCCATAGGAGGAGGAGGAAGAGGAATCTCTTAAAAGATTGTTCACTAAGGAAATAAATGCAAAGATCAACGTGCAGCTTGAGTCCAAGGGAAAATTAGTATGTGGCAATATGAGCTACAGCATTATGCAATAGCTGAAGTTTGCAAAGCAACTTTGATCCTAGTTACCTAAGGAATTGTATTCATGGATTTCAAAAGTTATACAGTCAATACTTCAGGTATATTAGAAGGCCAAGCTTGCTACTTATCTATCTTTTTTACTGTAAGTACTACTCAGTCTTGTATGATAGAAATGATTTCATGATTTAGCCACTTGTGTATCCAGAATATTTGTTCAAACTACCGTATTTATTTACAGCATAAATACATCTTCATTCTTAGCCATCCTGTATGTCAAAAGAAGGAAATTCCATAAACCACCGATTTATAAAAGAATATTTGGAATTTCAAATCAAATGCACATATTAACTTAGAAGGTAATTTACTTCTACAATTAGTTTAAGGTATTTACAGAAGTCTGCCAAGTATAAGCTACCAACATACTACACAAAGCAATAAACAAACAAACAAACATGAAGTGTTGCCAAGTTCAACAGAGCATACTCAGGTCTACAGTGTCACAGGCCCTTTTTGCATTCATGGTGGCATTCACACTGCAAGCAGTGGCACTGTCTCAGACTGTCCAAATTGCCATAGCAATGGCTGGAACAACTTCTGCCGCATTCCAGGCTGTTGCTGTGGCAATCACCATGTGGCATATGACTATGCAGCCACAGCGATAGCTGCTCCACTCAACCTCCATGCAGCATTCACAATGAAAGTAGATGCAAATGCTGTATCTGGGAGCATACTGGGAGCATACTAGACGTTACCAGTCAAGCTGTAAAGCAGTTTTTACTCAGAGATGGAGGTGGCACTGTGACGTGTGGATGGAGTGTCCTGGAGTTAGTGTAAGTGTGAACAGGATCCTATATAGGGATTTACTTATATAATGATCAAAGACGCAAATACTCACAGGATTATATGTTTCACCTGCAGAATGTCTGACATTCCACCAATCTGAGGTCCACTCCCAGGCATTTCCCACAATATTGTACAAGCCATAACCATTTGGAGGAAATGTTGTTACCTGTAAAAATAAATTCAACAATAGAACTCTCAAGAACAATTTAATTTAATGGCTGGTGTCATTTTTTCAAAAGGAGAGTTATATAAATCCACATCATTTTAAAAATCATCATTGTCACAAACTGATTATAAAGAAAGGCATGATAAAGCATTAACTATGAACCTTTGGAACATTATTATGAAGTAGGAAAAACTTGTGGGACTACAAGACTGGAAAAGTAATAGAAAAGAAGTGTGTTGCACAGTGTACTCCTGACATAACCATGGTGGAGTAAAGCTATGTGTGGATTATCAATGTGGGAGTTCACAGGGATAGTAAAATTGAGGGAAATTGGCTGGAAAAAACCTTTAGACACAAACACACACGGAGACAGACAGCCTGCAAAAAGTCACAAAGTACAAAACCCTGCAAATTGAAAATTAGCACAACGAGGACAATGCTTGTGCCAATAGTTATTGGTGCCCTTGGTGCAGTTCCAAAAGAACCAGAGTGACATCTAAACACCTTGGGCATTGACAGAGATTGTCATAAATCAAACCAGTCATAAACATCTACTGAGCTGTGATGATGAAGATAGCACAGTACTCCTATGCTTCTTCCTGTGACTTAACAGTCATGGGACAAATGCCTGTTTGAAGTTTACTCGTTCCCTGGGCATTAAAGATAAAAAAAATTAACTTTTCTAGGCGTTTGGCAAATTTATTTATTTATTTAAGAAATTTATATCCCACCCTTCACCAAATGGTCCCAGGGTGGGTTACAATAAGGATAAACATATCAAATATTAAAACATAACTAAAAATATAACCCCCTCCTTCCCAGCCCCTCCCTCCCTCCCTAACAGGATACATTTTAAATTTATACTGCATCTGACATTTTTCATTTGCCTTATATGGATTTGACAGCTCAAAAGAGGTAAAAAAAACACAGATCCTGGTCTCTGCTAAAGAATCTATCACTGACAAAAATTATGAGCATAATTATTTACAGTCCATTAACTGGTTAATTGACCATATTCCTAAATCTAAGAACAAGCTGTTTCTAGAGATGCACTCGTGTCTAAATCTCTAATTTATCTGGCCTATGTCAATATTCCTGCTTGCATTCTTTGTCTTCAAACTCTCCCATCCTCACCTGGCTAATGGTCTACTGCTCTTTTACTGTTCCCTTACACTTTTCTTTGTTCCTCCTCAACTGGAAAATTTCTAAACTAGACGTTGGAGCTTGTGGGTTGACACACTGCAGTTTGGAATATCACTAATGTCTAGGGGTGGATTTAACAATTTAAGAGCAAAATAATACAGTTACATAAACCTTGACATTTCTCTTGCTGAGCATTGATAGTAATAGAAGAGAAAGGCCAAAGTATTACAGGATTTCCCACTACAAAGGGACACACGTCTTGCACAGTGTTCTCCTAAGATGACCATGGTGCTAAGGGTCATTAGTGCCAAAGCATGAGACTGAGACCAAATTCTGGAAAGGCAAATTTATTTATTAGTGGGTGATTCACTAGTGGATGCAGACTGAATCATTTCACAAAGAACTGCACAAAGAACATTTCAATAACCAGACTTAAACAATATCTCAAACCCAAAAAGCATACTTTTTCCTCTTTAACCATATATGGAAAATTGCAAATGCAAACAGTTTACAGTGGAGTAAAGCTATTAATAAAATTATTTCAATGGATTTGGATAAGTTGTTTTTAATTCCATTTACAGATGCAATTGTTAAGACATAGTCTTACTGCCCCTAAAATTTTAAAGCAAAATAATATATTACAAGTAAATGCTTCTCCAATTTGCAGAATGTGGTAAGACTGTTATGTGTTTTATCACGGCATGCATTTTGCATAATTTTGAAATGCATAATTACAACAATTAAAGTTTTGTTTAATAAAGCAAGTACTGCAGCTTATAGCCTACATGTGTTGTATCCTTTTTCTGCAGTTTCTAGCTAAAAGCAACAGAAAAAAGATCTCCCAACTTAAAAACATAATGTACCATGCCAAGTTATTACCTTTTACCATGTTCTCCCTTCTTTATCTTGTTTCTAAACTAAAAGGTCCAGAACCCTGCAAGTTTTCTTCATAAGAACTCTAGTCCCTTGGTCACTCAATTTAGCTACATCCATTTTGGAAGACCCAAAACTGTAAACGATATTCTAGGGCAAGAACACTATTGATTTATATATAAATATTACACTTCTGGCAGCTTTATTTTTTATATAATATTTCTTCTTATTTCTTCATATTTATAATATTTATATTTATATCTTGTCCTCTACTCAAAAGAGACTGGGCAGGTACCTTAAAACAGTAAATAACAGTAAATAACAATGCCTGGAAGGGGAAGTGAAGCTGTTCTTTCAACCAGAGGCTAAAGAGGTGCGTCTTCACCAAATGTGCCTGAAGGTGCCTGATACACCTTAGAGCAGTGGTTCTCAACCTGGGGGCTGGGACCCCTTTGGGGGTCAAACTACCCTTTCAGAGGGGTCGCAACAAATCTCCCACCACCCTTCCCTCCCACCTCCCAGCTGCTCTGCCCCCGTGGTTGGGGGTCTCCACAACATGAGGATCTCCATTAAGGGTTCGCGGCATTAGGAAGGTTGAGAACCACTGCCTTAGAGGGAAGGGTATTTTGGCCTCACTAGCAGATCTTAAAGGATAGGCAGGTCTACATGGGGCCTAAAGGTGATGGATAAACAAATTCTGCTCAGGAAATGGAAGAATACACAAATCAGCCATAGGAAATGGAAGAATGCCTATCTCAGCCATAGTTAAGAGATAAGCAGGGAAGGTCCAGAGGTGTCAGAGACCTTCCTGGACATCAAAATCTTACAAGATCTTGTTTGGTAACATCTTTTCCCCAGACGCATGAAAGAAAAAGTCTTTTTTGTAAGTGCACGAAAACATCTGGAAAATTATCTTTTGAGCAGTCCATCCAGACTCAATCCAGCTGACTTGCAGAAGTAAGCAAGGACTGCTTTTATATTGCCCCTTTTCTGCTAGCTTTGCATGTCTGCTGTTGGTTTTATTTAAAATAAAAAAAACATGCCTTGCCTCGTGAACTGTTTGCTGCCCTGATTACATTCAGAATACTGATGTATATAAAATAAAAATCATCAGTGCTGAATTAATCAGAAGGGAAAACAAAAGTATTGCCTGACAGTGTTTGCACTCTAGGTCCTTGTCTGAAATTGATTCTGCCACAAACTATGGATTTCACAAGTGACATTGTTTCTAGTATTTACACAGTTATTGGTAAGCTGTAGAGATGCTGGCCGCTAACCTAGTTTACACTTACAGGGGCAGTTCCTTTGTATCCATCTTCCCCAGTATCACTCACGGGAAATTCTCCCTGCCAGATATTAGCATAATGCTGACCACCTGGATGAAGCTTGTTCCCCCAGGGAAACAGTCTGTGGAAAGAAGAAAGGCAAACACTATTTAGAGCAGTGATGGCGAACTTTTTGAGCTCGGTGTGTCAAAATTTGCAAGAAAACCTAGCTAACTCGGGTGCTGTGTCACATCTAGAAATATCTATAATTTTGTGATATTTGTAGGTCTAGTAAAAAAGTTATATTTTTGATATATGTATTTTATTAAAAGCAAAAACAAATAATTCTTTACATTAGTGACTTTTGTTGCTGAATTTCGTTTGCTAAATCTTCAATGGAAAGTTGGTATTTTGCACACTTCAAGAACAAGCAAGCACTACACGCCCAGGTGCCAGAGTGACCATGTGTGTCACCCAAAAAGGCCTGGCGTGTCACCTGTGACATGCATGTCATAGGTTGGCCATCACTGATTTAGAGAGACAGTAGATACTCTTCACTTGGAGCCTGAAGAAGAATCGGAAAAGCCAGGCATGATCAGTCAGTAAGAAGCTGCTGAAATTGCACACATGCAGAGAAGTTTATTTCAACAGGTCAATTAAGAACATGTACTCAGCATCTTGTATACACATGGTAATATCATAAAGGCAGTATTTAAGATCACAAAATGATAACGGATAAAAGTTTTATCCATCTATTATTTGCAGGGGGTGGCAAAAACCTGGTATCTGGAATAATACACTGTGTGCTTTGCTGAACAGAAGCAAAAATGAAAACGATTTTAAATTAAATTAAATTAAAATTTCCATTTTCCATAGGAGAGTATCATGAGAAGTACCTGTTCTCAAGGCCCCCTCGGCAGCTATATTCCCATTCAGCTTCTGTTGGTAGCCGTTTTCCTGCCCAAGAGCAAAAAGCTACAGCGTCATTCCAAGAAACATGGAGAACTGGGTGATCCATTCTGAAGGAAAAATAAAAAAGAGTGAGCTGGGATGTACACTAGAGGCCCTACCCAACCTTGCTTTAATTCTTTTCTTTTTTAAAATTTATTATTAATTTATTTTCTGTGTTGGCCCCCAGACTTCCTCAGGAGGTTCACCAGGTGCCTACATTATATGATTTCAGCATCTGGTTACAACATATGTGTTCACTCAGGCATTTGGTGCTTGGTTTCCTCTGTTGTCCTGTCAGGGAGGGAGGGAAGGAGGATTCTATCTTAAATACGTTTTATATATCCCCAGACTGGAACCTTTGGATGAAGGGAAGGATATAGATTCATACATAAATAAACAAACATGGTCATAAAAACATACCATAAAAAAAAACCCAAGGCCCATCTCATTCTCACAATTGCTTCTAATCTCCCATATAAAGGGAGGGGGGCAAACCTGACCAGTGAAAGCGTTGCAACATTTTGTTCTGCTATCAAGTTGTCTATCCAGAAATAGTACAGATATGAAAACATATATGAAATAAAATGATATACTCTATACTAATCCTCCCACTAAAGACTCAGGTATGTAGAACAAAAGAAATAACACAACTCAAAAGTGTACTGGAGTAAAAAAAAAGAAAGAAAGAAGGAAAGAAAGAAAGAATAAGCATTAATTCTGAAAAATGAAATTATAGACAAAGGTGGTACAAACATTAAGCCAGGTAATAAAGGAAAAAAGTTAGAAAAAAAGATTGGCATGGCCATTTTCCAGCTGTTTTTCTGATGGGTGGGTGGGCAGAAAGATTTAGTTATTTCTATGTAGCATCTCATAAAAATATTTAAACAGTTTCCAAAAATAAACATTGAGAACAAGGATAAAAACATTTAAAAATAATATAACTGATTAAAGACATACTAAAAGTTTGGTAGGATAAGGAGGAGAAAAAGACTGAGGGAATGTCTCAGTGGAGAGATATGTCTTAAGTGGGTGTCTGAAGGTTATAATTGTAGGCGCCTCATGAATATCAGAGGGAAAATTTATTCCACTCGTTACTTCATATAATTTCATCTGCATCATTTCAGTGGGATGAAACTGTCATGAATCATGAGGGACATTAGTACAAAAAAAAGAATTCCTTGCAAACACTGTAACCATAATTTGTTTAAAAAGATTTTCTAACTGAGAATTTTCCAAACTTTCTGAGGCCTATGGAATTTTGAGGACATGTCTTCCGCAGCATCTGCTCTTGTTTCTGCTTTATCCCAGTCAGAAGGAGAAGAGCCTGTGAGTGACAAGAAGTCCCAAGGGTATGAATGCAACACCATGTCATGTCAATGTCCCTTGCTCTATAGATTTACACTTTAAACAACAAGCAGCATAACAAGATGTTCTATTAAACCAGATCTTCATGTTCAACTTAACTTAGAGAACTAAAGAACACTACATCCAAATCAATCCAGCAAATAAAGGCATTTCTTAATGTCTTCCCTTACCTTGGGGCGAGGGAGAAGTGTCATGCCTCCAGAGCATCTTTGATGACCTTGAGACATATATTTAGTTAAAGATATTATAGGCTTTTCTATGTATTCGTTCAGGAGGGGAAATAGAGATCTATAGCTTTAAGAAAGAAAAGGTTTGTGGGAAATTCTAGGGTCTTATACTGCCTCTCCAGCTAGTTTCAGTTTTGTGTGTAGTGAGTTTGCAGCCAAGTCAGACCTGGAAAGAGTATTTTCCTTTGACAAAGACAAAGTCCACAGAAGAAGAAAGATAAAACACACAAAGAAGAGAGAGCGAGGTATTTAGCCAAGACTATTGAGAGCGAAGAGATTATTTCATGTTATATTTGTTTGTAACCAGTAAAGCCTTTAAAAATCTAAGAAGTTTGTGGACAAGTCTTTTGTTCGGGCTGTGTTCCTGGAGCCAGAGATATTTCACTACATGCCAGTTCATAGCATTGCTCTGGGGACAAAACGTTTGCATGAACTTCTCTCCTTTTTTCTTCCCATCCTGCAACACCTACTAATTCAAAGGCCGCTTTTGTGCAGTGAGACCCCACTGTTCCATATGCAATATAAAATAAAAGGCATCGTCCCTCAACAGAGATTTTAACAGGGTGCATTTCTAAAAGCATACACTTCCAGCAACCACTTTCATTTACTTGTATTTGATTTCTTTTTATTTAAAATATATTATGGGATTATGCTGTATATTATAAAATTCTATTACACTATACTGTTACCTTATTCTAGATCATTGTTCTGGAACACTTGGTTAATATGTCTTTGACTTGTCATAGGTCACAGTGACAAAGTCCCCATATTTCTAGAAATGTTATTTAATACCCATTTTGACCTCTTTTTATTTTCTCCTTAAAAAAAAAACTCTCATGACAAATGGTCCGTCTATTTTTGGTGTCAATTCATTCTCATTCTGTCCCACAGGACAGCAAGTGACAGAACTGTCCTGAGGAAGCAACTTCAGATGATATTAGATCTGATGTAGTTCTAGTCTTAAAGGATTTGAACAATACATCAGCTTTCACCAGCCCTGAGGGGAAGAATCTGATTAATACACTCTAATGATAGACTTAGGCTACTATATTTGTGATAGCTTTTCTACAAAGAGATTCAAGAAAGAAAATAAAAGAGTGTACACTGCAAAATTAGCCACTGCACTTAATGAGAACAGATGCAGAAAGGGAGTTGCTCTTTCCCTAAATACCTGAGGCTTTTACAGTATTTATTTTCTATCCTTTCCCCTTTTGCCCTGATTCAGGAATTACAGTCAGTCTCTCCGCATTTGCTAGTAACTTGCTAGCAGGTGCACTAATGCCCTCTCTTGTGGAATACGGGAGACACCACCCAGTCCCAGTACATGCCATCTGCATAGGATAAAGCATGATCCAGATCAAGATGCTCTTGGACTGAATCACTGATAGACCTGAATACTGAAGTCTGGCACTGTATTAGCAGGTCCTACTCCAGAACCTGAAGGCATGCAGAAAGTGCACACCTCCATATTACATCTTTGTTTCTGGGCTTGGGAATTCATGGAGGCCGGTTCAAAGTTTATACAAGCTTCCTAGCCAAGATAAGGGGCTAGACTGAAACACACCGTTCCCATGTGGACACTGCTGTTCCAGCCCAGAGCAATCCATCCCAGGCCAGGTAAGTGCAAAAGTGTTAATGTAGACCACTAGAGAAGACATCTGCAAAGCAGCTTAGAGTTCACTTTAAACAACAAAGTCAAAGCTAATATTGTATAAAGCACATACATTTAAAACAATAAAGAAAAAATATCTAGTAGTAGTATCCAACTAAAGAATATAAATGGTGAGATATCTGTCTCACTGCAACCTATTCCAGTATTTTTAAATGCTTGATTTTTTTTTTCACAGTCTACTTAAACTGAAGTATGCATGTTTGTTTTTCTTTTAGGTAGTTATTTTGTTCATAGCATTTCAGAAAACCTTACCATATATGGTTTTCCCGGTTATTTGTTTTCAAAGTGCTATGAAAACATACCAAAAGAAGCTGCACATCACCAATTCATCTCAAGTATTTTGTTCCCTGTGGTCACAATTTCTTAACATTAACCTAATTTTATCTGTAAACTGCATAAAACCTTTATGAAATCTACTTTAGATACATCCAATAAATAAGGAGAAAGAGAGAACTTCAAGTCATTTTTGTACAAAGTAGCTTTTTTTATTAGTTGGTTAGTCCTTGGAAAGGAAGAGAAAAGAGAACCCTTGGACTCTGGGCAAGATTGGAGGCGGGGGGACCCTGAAAGGGAATAAAAGCATCTCTGTACTTGGGTAGAAGTCAATATCAAATAACATAGGTGACCTCAGCATGAACACAGGGCATGCATGGTAAAGGCAGCTCCTGGGCTGGACCACTTGCTTCCACCCGGCAGTAGGGTACAAGAGCTGCATGTGATGCCCATTCATCCTAGACCATGAAAACTAAAACACTAGATAATGAAATGCCCTCAGCATCCAAGTTTCTAACTGAGCCCATGACACTAAGGGCTGGAAATGGCCCCAGAAATAGGGCATTTGGGGCACTTTTTCTCATGGGCCGAACAAAGGTGTTGGCCGTGCAGTTGCACAGTGGTTGCTGGATTGAACCAGGCCCATGATGGATTTTGTGTAGTGTATTTTTTTCTCAGGCCACAACAGGAACACTCCTGGGAGAAGATGCTGATCCTTGGAGCAGGCCAGGTGCCAGTGACAGGCAGACTCCCATATGTCCTCACACTTGTGGCATGTGGTGACCATTTGAAGGAAACAAGCAGATTTAAAATACAGCAAGACTAAAGCTTTCAAAATCTATAAAGTGCACATGGTTGACATTCTAAAACATAATTTAAAATATCTGATGGAAGTAAAAGTTAAACACTAATCATTTACTGGGCACTAACCTCTCTGAGATATCAGAATCAGGGCCATCAGGATGCCGCCAGTTTGCTCCTTTAACAGGCAGCCACCAAGGAGCATCAGCAACCTAAAAAAAGACAAAGTATTGCCAGTTTTACTGACAACCCTTCACAGATACTGTAATTCTGTAAGGAAGGAATTTTTAGCAGAGTAAGACTTGAACCAAATCCTGTCCCATATTTCTCATTTAGGGTGCTTCCGCACTGGCCATAGGAACACACCAAACACACATTAAACACACATAGAAAACTTACCTTCTGCACTGGAGGCCGGATCCGGAACCCTTCGCGGTGGCCAATTCTGCACTCCGGCACGTGAGACCCATTCTTAATGGGTTCTCGCCACCGAAAGATCCAGCCTCCAGGAAGACCTCGAAAATTAGGTCTTCCATCCAGCCCCTCGGCTCAATCCATTCAGAAGCAGGACACATCTACACACGGAGAGGCGAGGGGCCAGATGTGCTGGCGGCCACCATCTTGGGAAGGGCGGAAGGAGGCCAGCTGGATGCCCTTTGGAATGGGTGCTGCGGCCTCCGCACAGCCCCCAGGGAATCCGGCCAGCCCGATCCATCCTCCCCACGCGTGTGCGGATGTGCGGGGCCTCCTCGGATCTGTCCCCATTTCAGACGGATCTTCTGGAGGACGGATCACCAGGAAGCAGATTTTCTTAAATCTGTTTTTCAGCGGCAGGTGTAGAAGCACCCTTAGTTGTTTCCAAAGGCCTAGTTTAGGCTTCTTCCACACCACAGTGGATTGAAGCCATTTTTCATAGAGCAAACATTGTTTCATTCCCCAATGGTAAGAGACATATTTCTTTAAGCTAAACATTTCACCCCCTTGCCTTCTTCAAAATTGGGAATGCAGCATTAGATTATCCTTAGTTTAACAATCTTAGATAACAATTGTATTTCTTACTGACATCCAATTCTCTCTCTCAGCTATCTGAATCAGCAGAGGCAAGCTTCATCCAGGCAGCACTTATTTAATCTGCATTATTTGAATAATCTAGAGAAAAGCACATCCAGACACATTTTATTCAGATTATCTATGCTTTATTCCAGATCATCCAAATAATGTGGATTAAGTAAGTGCTATCTGGAGAGGGATGTGAGTACAAAAGTGCTCGACAAGTGTATGAAGGCAGTAATGGGCTTGATTGAAATGGGTCTAGATAATCAGACATAGGTGTGCATATCACACTACTCGTTCCTTCTGGTGGTGCAGCTAATGAGTGTACCCTGCACAGTAGTGTTCAATGTAACCTTAGGTCTCAAACACAACTGGTCACAATGTACACTACAGGTCCTAGCAGGGTGCATGTCTTGCTTGTGTTCAAGGCCTAAGAGAGTACTAGTGACCCATGCAATGTGCCACAGCCTACAGGCTCAGAATAAGGAAGACTCGTGTGGCAGCAAAGGGGAGACAAAAGGATTTAACCAGCTGGTCAAGTACGGTTTCCCCATGAGCTGCTTTGATCACTTGAGGATCCAGATTACGGAAATCTTTATTTTCTTGTATTGAATACAATTGGATATTGGAATTCCTGAGCATCCATTGGTTACATAAGCTGGCAGTTCTTAATTGTGCCATATAAAAAGCTGCCATAGCTAAGTATCCAAAGAAGTACTAGTAACTGAAAAACAACCAGTTTGCCTATTCAAAAATCTTTCTGCAGTCATGAAACATAAAAATATTCATTTTATAACCTTTATCTGCTAACTTGAGGTACATTTATATCAACTTTTATTTCAAAGGCTGATTATTAACCTTTGGCCTGTATATGGACACCCTCAGAGACACCTCTGGACAGAATTCTACAAATTTCAGATAACTGGCGTAAGTGGTTTGGCCCCAGAATATAAAACAGTTGGAATAGAAAATTATTCCATATTCATTTCCAGTGGGATCACATCATTATCCTCCACCCCATTAATAACTGTTTTATCTGCAAACTTGCTGAGTACAAAGATCAAGCACCTCCTGAGCTTCAATGACAGTTTAAAAATATGCATCATAGACAGAACATTAATTTCTTTCTGGAAGGTCTTTCTCTGAAGTAATACAAATTTCCAAAGTTATGAAAGTTGGAAATTATCTTCAAACAAAGGTTGGACACCATTTAATCCTCACATCTGGCTAACACACTGTTGAGTACTTTTAACTCCTTGCTAACATTGGGGAAACAAAGTACAAATTTTACTTCACAAGCATTCAGCTTTACAGGCTTCTCAAATAAGTAGCTGCTTCCAAGAGTAGTTTTATTTACATCACAGAATCATGAATCCCTAAAAGTAGGGTGCCTAATATTACAAAATACATATTAAAGTATAGCTTTGCCCATTCTCATTGCCTTAGCAACTCACACCTCACTTTGCTTGCCAACTTTCCACAACTCCAGCTTTATAAAAGAAGAAGAGTTGGTTTTTTACCCTGCTTTTCTCAACCATTTAAAGGGACTCAAAGTGGCCAAGAAAGCTTTCTGTTCTTCTCCCCACAACAGACACCCTGTGAGGTAGGTGGGGTTGCAAGAGCTCAGAAGAGAGCTATGACTACCCCAAGGTCACCCAGCTGGTTTCATGGAGAAGTGCAGAATCAAATCCAGTATTCCCAGATGAGAGTCCAGTACCCTAACCACTAGACCAGCGGTTCTCAACCTTCCTAATGCCGCGACCCCTTAATGGAGTTCCTCATGTTGTGGAGACCCCCAACCATGGGGGTGGAGCAGCTGGGAGGTGGGAGGGAAGGGTGGCAGGAGACTCATCGCGACCCCTCTGAAAGGGTAATTCGGCCCCCAAAGGGGTCCCGACTCCCAGGTTGAGAACCACTGCACTAGATCAAAGTGGCTCAGAATTATCTGTGGAGCTGCTGAGCATCCCCTGATAAGATAGCCACATTCTTCCCTAATGGCATAACTGCAGATGATAATCCCTGCTTAGTTTGAAAGACAAGACTTAGCAAGAACGCTATAGTACCTATGGGGTACAACTGTATCCCATGATCAGAATTACAGTTAAGCTATCATGAGACTTATGGCAGATAACATGCAACCAGAACACCTTCTTCCATCACTCTCTATGTACTGGGAAAACATGAACACCTAAAATATTTTTTCATAAAAAATAAATCCTTGTATGAGAATTTTTACAGGTCAGAAAAAAGCTGAAAGCTAATTCAGTATATCTGTAGAAATACTACAATTTCACAAAGCAAAACAAGATTTTGAAAATATCCTGATCTTTGGTCATTTCCTTATAGCAACATAATTCTTCCATTATTTCCCCTTCAATTTCAAAGCACACAAATGCCAACAGCTGAGCTTTACTCACTGTGTCTACTGACTTGACAACCTAGAGAACAAAGTCAGCATTTTTTTTAAATACTTCAGACATCTTCAGTGTTCTGTGACATGATATTCACTAGCCTGCAAACAGCACTATTAGAAACAGGAACATAGTCAATTCTCCTTTTAGCCTTTTGTCTATCATTCTTTACACTATTATTTTATAAAGAGATGTTATTAGGCTTTCCGTGACAGTGTGACTTTTATTTTTATGCAATGAGCCCAGCTATTAAATAACATTTTTCTTGAGCTCAGTAACCCTCTAGTGTTTGTTTGTGAATAGAGAAGTCATTGATAGTAATCAATTGTTTTATTTGGCAAGGCAACATGATCAGTAGTGTACTGTCAGTTAAAATAGGTCAGGAGCATAACTGTGCTTTTTCTGTAAACAATGCATTGAAATGGAGCCTTTTTTTTATCCAGCCCATGTAAAAACCATGACCAAATAACTGTCCTGTAAAAACAGTTTTTAAAAAACACTCATTCTTTTTTCCTGCTTGGTTCTGATAAATTAAATTCAATTTCACTGTTCTCTTCTTCACTGATGCACTCTCTTTTCATGTACTTTAATATATTTTTAGTCTTCAACACTTGTAACTGGTAAGTGGGTACAAGTCATAGATCCACAAAAATTCATATTCATTAATATGTACATATGAATCTATATATACATACTAATTATAAAACAACACAACGGCAGCACATTTGCACCATAACATGGACTAAATACTACCCCTGATAGGTCTGTATATTCAAAGCTATGGTTTTCCCAACAGGAATGTATGGCTGTGAAAGCGGGATCTCAAGGAAAGTTGAACGCTGAGGAATCAACACTGTCAAATTGTAGTGCTGAGAAGTAGGGATGTGCATGAATTTTTTTTGTATTTGATTCATATTGAATCGAATGCAAGAAAATTTATATTCGTTCAAATAGATCAGTGATGGTGAACCTTTTGAGCTTGGTGTGTCAAAATTCGCA
>MTQE01001141.1:20820326-20833728 GCA_014337955.1 Aspidoscelis marmoratus
GGTACTTAATGGGTACTTTTAGTGACAGTGGAAAAACACCCCTAGTTGACATTTGATATTACTATAAACAGAAGATCCTGGCTGCTTATGGCACAGATATTTCTAAACTTAAGCTTTATGATTTAGTACCCATTAATGCACCAAGACTCTTACTGCTTCCCATGTACCTAGGGGCTGAGCCTGGGCATTAACCACACTTTCTGCTCCTGGGGTCTGAATCAATAAAAGCCTTGTCCTTATGTGGATGCCTTTCTGTAACTGTTCTGTGAAGTGGCACAGGTTCAAGATCTCAGAGGACAACGCTTACATAACTGCAAATACAAAGATTAAGTACAATGAATTTCAAAAGCACAAACCTCCAGAGGGAAAGTTGTTTGAATTCTTCTTGCACATTGAGTTCGCAAAATCCTATCATTACTGAAGAATAAGTATAGTGCTAAACTTGCAAAGAAATCAAGTGGGTTTGCCAAGTCATACACTTAATATTGTGTTTCCTTTAAAAATATTAATGTTTTAAATTTCAAGACTCTTGAGTCATAAAAGGCTCATATTTCCATAAAACCAATTTATTTTTTAATGTTACACAATAGCTAATCATAGTATACGCATATTATTTCACCAATGTGAATACACACCTAAGTTTAATAGAGGGGATTGTCGTTTGTTTTTGTTTTTTTCAGTTCTTCCCATCTGAATTTTGAAACCATCCCAATTCCACCTATAAAGTGAAATCTCCTAGTGATTACCTATTACACATTTTACAAATTGAAACCACAATTCTTCCAGTGTATTTCCAGGATACATCTAAAGCATTTTGGCATTGGAAATCTGAGGTCAGAGTTGAAACCTCCAGCAATGCTAGGATTTTCTCCTGGTATAGCATTACTCCAAGGCAGATGGTTCCCTAGGAGGGTGAAGTCTATGCTTTGTGAATGCAGCATCTTTTCTTCCACTGATGGTCATTAGGAACCCATCCTCATTCAAGTCAATGCAATTTTTGAACAGCATCACTATACCACCAAATGAAGTTTTTGTCATGATCCCCCCAACTCCCGGACTGACATTGAAATCTGTTGCTCCTCTGTCACAATTTCCTCTAAAGCAACAATTTGTCAAGCAGAGTCATTGTGTTATAGGGGGAGCTCTGTCTGGTGTGTATCTGTGTTTGGGCAGGATTTTTCTGACTCAGACTTACCAGTGCAACACAATGTGGTGTACTGTCATGCCTCATGCCATCAGCATCTCCTCCTTGGATAACAAGGCTGTTCCCCATGCCAGCCAAGATGAAGGAGCCTTCCTTGCCAGCGAGGGAGGTACATCTCAGTGGCCAAATGTGGACACTGGTTCAGTCAACCAAGATGGGGACGGTTCAGACTCAGACACTGGCCAACACCTCGAGCAGAGTGGTCTCAGGCAAGAGCAACAACATCTGATATGTTCCGTGCATCTACATGCCAAACAACTGTGCCACTGGGGGCGCGGCTCTCCCAGTTTTTCTTAAGAAATGCCCAAACCCAGCAAACATCATTGCAGACAAAGGAACTTTATCCTCCTAGCAACCTCGGCTCGTGTACTTCTGTGTTTCTGAACTCTGACTGATTTGCAGCTACAAAGACTATCTGGTAATTGAACCCTGGTATTCCTGACCATGCATTAACTCTTTATCCTCCAAGAACTTTAAAACCTGGACTTGCTGCTTGCTGCCCCTAGCCCAGCATGCACGTGGGCATGTGTCTGCTGAACGATGCCTTTTGGGGACACGACATGCATCTTCTGGATGAAGGGTGTTTTGGGGGGAGAGGGAAACAGGCACAGAACCTCAGAAGAGTTTGATAAGGAAACCTTACTGCTAGGATCTCTTCCACCACCCTTGCCCCTAGAATGTGACAAAACAAAGCATTCATTCCCAGAAAAAATAAAAAGAATGCAAATGAGGGCCAGAGGAATCAAATATGATAACAGTACTGATATGCCTATTTCCTGAACACCAATGGACAGGCTGTGTAAGAAGCAGGATGTCAGCACTGTCATGCCAATGGGCAGGCATTTTGTAAAAAGAACTTGTCCTGTATGGGAAACTCTGGCTTTGACAGGGGGAGATAGAAGCTCTCTCTAGTGGTACAATAAAAACAGACTAATGAAAGTGCAGGTGTTTGGATAAAAAGACATGTTCTTTGCATTTGCATTAAATCAAAGGTCAAGAACAAGGTTTCTAGACACAAGAAGTTCTGTATAACCAAAGGTCAGATAACAGTTGTGTATGCTTCACAATCTGCATTTAGAAGGGAAAGCATCTAGAGGTAAAATGAGATCTTGCTGTTTTAATTTCATCATAATGTAAAGCTGAATTTGTCCTTGAATTACTCAGGCTCTGTTTAATGACAATATCTTTAATTATTTTGAAGCTTTTGAAGGTCAGATTGCAGAGTCTTTGCTCAGGGTAAAATGTTTAAAATGCTACATTATCCTCTGAGTAAAATGTTTGCACTGATGGAAATTACTGGGAAAGAGATAGGTGTTTGTGCAGTGTGATACCTAATTGAGTAAAGTATGCAGTCATCTTGTACTTGCGGTGTTTACTGCCTCTTAAGAGAGAATAAGAACGCTGGCTCACTTCCAGCAATCATAAGAAAGCCACATGCCTCAGCATAACAATGAAGAGAGAATACTAAAAAGGCAATGAAGTTGCCAGTGTGTTCTGCTCCATACTCTTAAGTAAAACCATTTCTGATGTACATTTAACACGCATATCTGAGATAAACACCTGAAAAGATAAAATTGAGTGTGTGCAACAAACATGTCCTTGCCAACTTCAGTGATATATAGATACACTAGTCATAGTAGATGGTTTGACTGAAATTTCCAAGCAGTTTATTAACATGTATCTCCTAGATGCTGAGCAGATGGTCCTAAATCATTGTCACCACACTTAAATTTGTTATATAGATAAAAAAGAAAAAGAAAAAGATGAGAATCAATATGCCCATGTAGCTTTTGAGATAGTTTATCATTCCCTTCTTTTGAGATTTTTGAAATAATATTCCCAGTTTATCTTTGCTTTAGAACAGAGGTGTCAAACTCAATCCGGCCGAGGGTCGGATTGAAAAAAAAAAAGTGAGGGCCAGAGGGCGTGGCGGGGGGCATGGCGGGGGGCGTGGCCGGGACACAGAAGAGGGGCTGGGGCATGGTTGGGGCGTGGTTGGGGGCGTGGCTAGGGCAAAGAGGAGGGTTAGGGGCATGGCTAGGGAGGGGGCTGGGTCCGGCCCGCGGGCCGTACGTTTGACATGCCTGCTTTAGAACTTCCTAGAGTCCTAATCAAGTGCTAACCAACTGCAATCTTGCCTAGCTTTTTGAGACTACCCAGGGTCATCCACATTATGTCTCACATTGATGGCGTGTGGCTAGTACAAAGTCTGAGAGAATCCAGAGATGACCTAAGAGCTCAATCACCTCATTTAGAGGTTATTTGAGGGGTTCATTAATTCATTTTTATTAACTCAGCTGCCTCCTTTAAGATAACTGTAATGCTAATCAATATACAGTTCTTAGGAGTGTGCATGCACACACAAACGCAATCTGGTAACATTCTGCAGCACCTTGTCCATTTAAGAAGTTCAACATGAATTAACAGTAATTCAAATTTTATATAAATTGATTCCTGCCAGCCCCCAGTATTTTTGATATTCATTCCACAGCTGTTTCACTGCAAGAGGAAGGCTTTACAGGAAATATTTCAGTTACAGATCATCTTCTGACTAATCAAATATTGTCATGCTACTACATTAAATGTTTAATAGAAATCACTGTGGTATATTTGTTTTTGAAGTGAATGTTTATATACTGCCTGTTTACACAGTCAAAGGAATACTTCCAGCTCTGTAAAGTTGGCAAGAATGTTTATTCCAAAAGTGGAAAGTCATCTATTCTTAAGACAAAAATCTCTGTCTAAAGAGGCCTATTGTTTTTATTATCTTTAACTCAGTATTAGTCATGAAAAGCACAGCACATATTCAGAAATGCATTTAAATGTACATTTAAAGTTTGATTTCAGACCATCTATCTTCATGTACCAAATCACCCTCTTTTGCTAAGTGATGTGAACCATACCCAAGTGCATATGCTTACAGACGCGTCCAAACAGAGCTTTACATTTCGATTAAGAATGATTTTCACTTGTGAAATAACCCATTTTAAGTATTTTGAAATCAAAATACCTCTTGCATTGGGGTTTGTTTCAAACTCACCCCATCCAAATCTTTCTGGTCTTTTATTCCTTGATGGCTGTGTTTTTATATTTTTGGGAGAAGAGAGGGTAGCTTTTTTCTCCTTCTACATGGACTTTGTTCTTACAGGCCAGGGTTTTCTGAGGTTTCATCCATTTGTTGTGGTGTCCTGTACTTGGGCAGGCAGAGGTACTGCTACTGGTAAGGAAAAGGAGAATTCGAATCAAGGAAGTTTTCTTTGAAGTGTATTGCCAGGCAATATCTCACGTGTCTTCTGTGGCAGGCATCCAAACACAAGGACAAGAGGAGAAGAAGAAATGCAATACAGATCTTTCTCTGTTTCTATTCCATGATTTTATGATACTAGTCTTGTTGTCCTACTCTCATTCCCCCATCACGGAAAGCAGATGTGCTGCTACTCTTGCTGCTGTGTGTTGTGTTCATGGGATCCTAAATGCCTTGGTCCAACTCAAGGGAAGCATAGACCTACTTGGGCCACCTACCCTCATCCTTCATAAAATGAAAAGCCTCTTTGAAAAACACACATATGTAATGGTTGTTCACCTACCATTTTTGTATAAGAAGAGCACAGCTGAAATTACCAATAGCGAGAATAATGAAATTATATGAAATATAAAATGAGGCTTTATCCCATGCCTAAGATCATTTCCATAAAGGAGGGAGAATGCAAGTGTATTTCTAAGTGTGCCTTCATGAAAGATGAGTGTTGGTCATGATTTGCATTTAATTAACTAAACTGACAGGTAAAAACAAGAGTTTTTGCCTTCCTTCATTCTTCTGCTGAGTAAACATCTTCTTTATTTACAAGCAAGGAGACATGTTTTCCTTCCAGATAATATTGCATTTCTTTAACTGTTTTTCAGGTTCTGGACGAGACAGAATCTTTCTTCTGTCTAATGACGGCATTAGTGTATCTTCCTGTAAATGGTTAATCATGGGATAGAGATGTAAATTAAGAACAGGAAATTTTTCGTATTATTTGCCTTTTTAAGATAAGCCTGGAGCTTCCACAAATCTGTTGTTTAACAGTAATTTTCATCTTTTCTGTTTACACATGAAGATTTTTCTTATAAAACAGAATCAGACAAGAATCTCATTGACAGAATCCTTGTGTGGCAAGCTTAGAGTGTATCTTTCCTAAGCATTTTAGAATTTGGTTGTAAGTTGGAGATAACTTCGTGCATGAAATCAAATACCCGAGGTAACATGATCCGCAGGTATTTCTTAGTGAACACGTTCAAAGTATTTTGGATCTATTTATTTCCTCCTCTCCTCCAATCTAACCAATGCTAAGCAATGGCTGCACTTGGCCTTGAACTCTGGTAATTTTGCCAAGCCCTGAACTGGCGCACTACAGCCTGAATAAAATGATTTTGATTTTTCCATTTATCCTTTTTAAATATTGTTTTCTTCTCCCCTCCATGCAAAGGTATTAGCATTGGTTTGAAAATTTCAGGACAGATAATTGCAATCACAAGTTAAGATCTTTTGCTTAAAAGATATCCCACCATGACTAAGCTTAATTTTTAGTTCCCAAGTGAAACCCTGGAGCATTAACACCTTTTCACACTTAATATCATCACCGTCACCAGCTTTCCTACCAGCCTCACAGTGTGGACAGTCTGCCCTGCATCACCACAGCAACAGCCATGGGAGCAGATGGACTGCACTGTGCCTCCCCCGTGCAGTGTTTGCACCAGAAAGTGATGCGAACACAGCCGCTTCACTCCACCTCCACGCAGCATTTGCACCAGGAAGTGGTGTGAATGATACATGTGCAAGCTCACTGGACTATACTAAATGCTCTCGGTAAAGCTGTGGAGCATTTTTTACTGCATCACAGCTAGAGTGAATCGGAATGGCTTTGAACACTCTCGGCTGCTTTGAGTATAGATCGTCCCAGAAAGCGTGAGGCCATCCCAATTAGGTAAGTGTGAAAAGTCCCTTAGAGAGTAATTCTTAGCCATCATAACATAAGCTACCGAAGTTCTCAATTTACCATCTTCTTCCCACTTCTTCTAAACCTTAAATCATTAACCCATTAATTTCTTTGATTCTCAATCTCTTGGAATTAGCTACTATGTTGCCAGGTTTCTGAGTACATCTGAGCTTTGTTACTCATAATAATAAAAATAATAACTCATTTATTTTGCCTAGGCAAAAGTGTTGTTTTTTAAAGTGTTGTTCTTTATTGTATTCAAGTGAATTCTTCATGATGCTGATTCAAACTGCAATAAATCTTGTATTTATCATTCAATAAAAATGCATTGACACTTAATCATTCAATAAAGTTTTATTGATGCTTTATTTATTCACTTGCCTTATTTGTATGGCAGCCTTAAGTCTAAGACCCTCAGAATTGCTTATAATATAGAACATTAGACGTATTCCTTGCCTCAGGCTTACAGTCTAAAAGGGGATGAGGACTGGGAGGGAATAGAAACAGCAGCATTCCTGGTCATATAAGCAGCATAGATTACAAAATCCCTCAGGGCCACTCCTGTCTCCTTCATGCAGCCCAGTAATAGTCTGGCTGCTTAGATAGCAGTTGAGGGGGCAATCCAGAGTTACTCAAAACTTCTCGAAATATAAAGACATCTGTAACAACAACTAGAATTAGGCTGTGACTAAAATACCTCTGAGGCAGCTGACAGAAATCTTGGAGGTGGGTGGGAATGTTCACACACCAGTCAACCCCTCCCTCGAACAGGTGGATTAAAGAAGGCTTGGGCCACACACTGTTGCTCTGAGGAACCTCTGAGGCATCCTTTGTTATGTCTGAATGCAGCCTTAGAAACTTAGGCCTGACTTATTTTTCTAGTCACATAAATTAAGATACTAATTCATCCCTGCCAGTTTACCTGTCTTACAGGATATTCCATTTCTTTTATTTTGATACTCTAACCAAAGACATATGGTTTAGATTGTAAGCCTGAGGGCAGGGACCTGTCTAAGATTAATATAATATTGTAACCCGCCCTGAGACCTTCGGGTATAGGGCGGGATAGAAATACAAATAAATAAATAAATAATATGCTCTTACAAACAGACACACTCTACATGAAGAGTAATTGCTCCTGCATTCTTGTGCTTGCCTGATACATTTTTCCCCAGTACAACTATTCTGTTTTCTAAATGCATTGAACTGTCTTGAAGTGACCTAGTTCAATTCAACATTCTGCCTCCATGGCAACTGCACCGTGTTTAAGCTGAAAACAGCAGTGGCTGAGTATTCAGACACACTACCAGGCCAACAATATTAAAAGTGATAGCTCTTTGGAAGCTCAGGCTGAAGACAAAGGGAACAAAAGAAAGGTGAAAAGGACACTTTTATAAAGCAGTCCTAAACATTTATTAATGCTGGGGCTAGAGAAACATCCTCCTGATCCTGTAATTCATCACTCACGCAGTGCAAATTTATATTGGGTGGCTTTGTTTATGCACAGTAGCTGAAACCTGACTTCCCTCAAATAACACAGAACCACATAGTAAGAGGTTTGATGATTGTACTAAATTATTTAGGATAGTAAAAACTGAAAGAGATTGCAAAGAGCTCCAGAGGGATCTCTTGACATTGGGTCAGTGGGCAACCAAGTGGTAAATGAGCTTCAATCTTAATAAATACAAAGTAATGCACAACAGTGCAAATAATCCTAATTATGTTTTTAAACTGATGGGGGCTGAACTTCCTACAACACACCTGGAAAGGGATCTTGAAGTTCTGGTGGACAGCTCAATGAAGATGTCAGCCAGGAAGGGAGTAGAAAACAAGTCAGCAAGGGAATTTTTGCCTCTTTATAAATCTATGAGGAGGCCACATTTGGAATATTATGTACAATTCTGGTCACCACACCTAAAAAAGTATATTCTGGAACTGGAAAAGGTACAAAAAAGGGCAATGAAAATGATTAAGGGACTGGAACATCTCCTTTATGATATCAGACTGTAACATCTTGGCTTCTTCGGCCTTGAAAGATAGCACTTAAGAGGGGACCTGACTGAAGTGAATAATATCATGCACAGTTTAGAAAAGGTAGATAGAGAAAAAATATTTTCTTTGTCATACAACACTAGAACCAGGAAGCACTCTATGAAGCTGATGGGTAGGAGAATCAGATCAGACAACGGGAAGTATTTCTTCACTCAGAGGGTCACCAATCTATGGAATATGCTGCCAGAAGAGATGGTAACAGCAACCAACCTAGATGGCTTTAAGAAAGGCTTAAACAAATTAATGGATAACAGGTGCATCAATGGCTACTAGAATGGATGCCTAGGTACATCCTCCAGGCCAGGGAGACAGGCAGGATGCCTCTAAAGGTCATTTGCTAGGATACGAGAGCAGGTGAAGATTTTACCCTTGTCTTCTGCTTGAGATGAACACAAGCAATTGGTGGGCCACTGTGTGGGACAGGATGCTGGACTAGATGGGCTATGGATTGGTCCAGCACTCACGTTCTTATATCTACACCCTGCAAAGTGGCATTTACAAATAAGTGGTTGCTATTGGACCAGGCCATCTAACATGTTATAACAGGAATATGCAGAAAAATTTGAAAGACACATTTTTAGTGCCCCTAGAAACACAACCTCAAAAATTAAGGATTGTACTGGCAATCATCAAATGCATAGTGACTGAACCAGGGACATGCCTGTTTGCAAATGGATAATGCCAAATTCTGGTTACATGTCATTATAATTTATTGATAAATCCCATTCAGTTACCATTTTGTGCTTTTTTTAAGCATAGGTCAGCATTATGGATTTTTTTTCATAGCAGAGGCATTTAGTTACATAAATCGCTTTATATACGGTATTTAAAAAGAGCATTATTTTCCCATACTTTTTTGCCATGTAAAATATGTACTCAAAGTAAAACAAGTATCATACATAAATACATGGCTTGATTTGCTGACACATTCATGTACTCAGATTTTGCACCATTTACTATGATGCAATATCTATGTCAAATGTCTTTCTGTGGAAAAGCCCACAGCTACCACAGAAAAAAAAAGAAAACTAGCAGTGACCACAGTCTGAATACAAGAACGGTAAAATATTTTACCTTCCCCAGTTCTCCAATAAAAGACTGATATGCAACTGGACAGCATGCACAAGGCAAGGGATCCTGTGGTATGATCCACCAAACATGCAGAAGCACACAAGTACACATCCAGGTTCATTGATTTAAATCCACACACGGGGCCTCTCACCACCAACCCCTAAACACCTCAAGGAAGCTGTTATTCATTAAAAAGGAGTCAGCCAATGTTTATGATTCAAAGGTTCCACTGACCCAGGCCACCCCACAGTACTGGCCAGAGGGATTCAGAATGTCAAATGCAAGAACTCTGAAGATCACAAACACTACACAGTGATATACTTGTGATCAGATAGTGAACTATACATTGTGTCATAGTGATGTAAGTGGGGCTCAAAAGATCTGTGAGTATGTGTAGGGCTGTACTGCTAACCCAGGATGGTGTGGAAGCTGGTCTGGATACAGTGCAAGTTTGTCCTGGCCTTTCACTAGTACCATTCCACAAGAAGTCAAGCCATTTTGTTACTTCCTATAGCGTCTAACTTCCTTGAATTGAGGCTTCCAAAAAACTTCAGAATCCCAGTAAATTTTGGTAAAGCTGGACTGTAGGCTCAATATAGTGATAGTATTATTATACAGGTACTTAACAGCTACAAAGGGAAGGATGTGAGTGTTTAAAGTAATTTCAGTAAAGTGCATAGGTCCTAAAGTGATAACAGACACAGAATGGAATGGTCTGCATGTAGCCTAGGATCAAGCTCATTTAAAATCAGTTATCCAGGCAGCACACTAACAGCAATAGGGCTACTGGCCTGCTCCAGGGTGCTAATTTACAAGGACTTAAATGTTTCAAGACAGCAGAGGCAAATCTTTTATTGTTATAGTCAAAACTGTAACAAAAAAGAGGGCCTTTTCTGTGGTGCCAGCCAGATTTTGGACCTAGATCAACTAGACACAAGTAGAGAATGAAAATATTAAATAGCCAAGGTTTGGTATTTCCCAAAGTATAAAAACAGGGGCTCAGTATGGAGCTGTAGATCAAGTATAAAAGAGCATAGGAAAGGTGATGTAAGAGATAAAACAGGAAGGACTAATAAAACCAGAGCCAGCACTTGGGAAAGTAGTAGAACCAAGAACAGAGAATTAAGGCAGACATCTGGACTGGGGTAAAGTTGAAAAGATCTACAAAGTTTAAGAGACAAAAGTGTGTTTGTTCTGAATGGATAAACAATAGTCTTACTTTGGTCCCAATTTCTTTGTTGTCTTATACTTTATAACTTGTCACTGGATTAGCCAGTGTCAAATAAAATTAATTTTGCATACTTTTTGGACACAACTCCATGTACTTGGACTCACAACCTAATGTTGAGTTGAATCAACCTTCCCAATGCTTGTTCCAATCTTTTTGGTTTGACCCTGGTTAGTTCCTTAGATGGTGCCAACATTTAGTGTCTGAAGAACTGAACATCAATCCTATGAATTAATCAACTTTGGCTTGCCAACAATAGTTGGGTTCTACCCAAGAAGGAAAAAATATTGTTTTAATGACAGGTAGAGTCTTGTAGTTCAAAAAATAAGCAAAAATTTTCCCGTTTTGTGCTTTAAACATAAGGAAGAACGAAAAGTGGCAAATAATATTCCTCCAGATGTTATTTTTTATTCTAATGTATTTGAAGGGGGAAACACTGTTGGCTGAATTGTTAAATAATAGGCTAAGAATGCCAAGCTAAAAGAAAAGCAAGTTCCTGCATTACTAGGCTGCTGGCCAAAGTAATCAGAATAATATCGTTTTTCCATGCCTACCCAGATGATGTTCTTCATGCCAGGATGTCCTAATGTTAAAAAAAAAAGGCAAAGATCAGTCCTTTAACCAAATAGGGGAAATCTTTGGAAAGAAGCAGCAGTACTCAACACTTTGGGCTACTGGCCAGTATTAACTCGACTCTGATCTATTTGGGACAATGCTTATGAATTACGTCAAGGACCATGACACACAGAATAGCTGCATTAAGAACTGGCATGCTTTCATTTCAATCTTTAAAAAATATATATAAATGGGCAATGTAAGCATTGCTCTCTATGAGAAAAATAAACATTCCATGTGAAAAATAAATGCTCCAGATCTCCAAGCATTCACTGTCAAGGTTTGTGCTTTCACAAAGTATGAAAAGAAGCCTTTTGGTTATTTTATACTCAAGAGCGTGGAATACAAAGCTTTTTAAAGACTACATCCCTCCCTTGACTGAATTGTTTCCTTAAATCAAAAGGAGCTGTGTTCACAAATAAGAAAAAGGTATGCCTGAGAGCTGCCTCAGAGACAGAGTGTGTGGCACCCATGTTCCCAAGCCTTCTCTAATCCACCCTTTCTAGCACAGAATGTTCAGGGGAGGGGCTGAGGCAGACTGGTGTGTGAACAATCCCACCTCAGGGCCTTCTCTTAAGTTACCTTAGAGAAGCTTCCCCCACATTTTTTCCCTATGTCAGATTACAATCCCCATCTTGTAATATTATCTTTGTAATAATGCATTCTGGGAATCAGCTCTTAATGAAACATTTCTACTGTTCATGCCTCTGTGAAAGAAAGGATGGGTAATCTGTGGCCCACGAGTTGTTTTTGAAAAACCTACAGTTCAATCTCTGCATTAAGATGTTGATATTCATTCACACACCACCACCACCCCAAAAAGGAATGTGATAGCAAGGCAAGAGATGAACTAACTTTTTTTTAACATTGAGTATGGGGGGGGGAGGTAGGGGGAGTTGTATGAAGTGAGAACTGAATGATGAAATTTGTAAAAGTATAAAATAAAAAACGCCGTATTACTAATGATGCAACTTAAAGCTAAAAGTGAAGGGAACTAAATATCCTGAAAACAGGGAGGGAGGGTAGAATTTTGACTTTGAAAGCTTATCTTCCCTTTTTTAGAGATCAATACTAGTTTCTAAATAAACCACATAAGTATTTGGTCTCAGAGAATAGACAGTCATTTTCTAAATCTGCAGGTTCCTTCAAGGAGGGAGACATTTGTCCAAGCTGACCTAGCTACAAATGATGAAACAAGATGGCTGCCTCTTCTCTTTATCCAGGTCAATCAGGACTTTTAAACTTAATTGAAGTAGATCTCTTCCCCTCTTAAGGGTCTCTAAATAAATTCAACACCTACTAGTCCCACTTGGGGGAAAAAACCCCAACAGAAATGTACACTTTTGTTTTTAAATATTTAGACTCATTACTTGTTCTATAGAGTTCTAATCCACATGTCCATTTTCTGCTTTAGCCTTATTGACATTGCCATGAGATGACTGCCTGGATGAAATTTCGGCCTCTAGAGTTGGCGGTACTTCTGATTTTGAATATTTGTAGGAGCCTGGGCACACCTGTTTCTCTCCAGTAGCTCAAACTACACATCTCAAAGCACCTGCAACCAAGTGCTTGAAAAACAAACATTTAATCCCCACTTTTGACACACTTCTTCCATCTTTCAACAGTTACAGAAACAAAAGCTGCAAACCAGCAAAACAAAACAAGTAGTTCTGAACTTAAAATAAGCCAACAGTACAGTTGTATGATCTATAAAGCTCATTACTTGTCCACAACTGAACATGAGTAATTTCCCCAGAAGAGGAGAGAGGAGTTTTGTTTTGCCACATGCATTGCATCAAATTTAAATCTCACACTGGTTTCTGAATTGTGGCTTAACAGACTCTTTAAGTTTCCTCCCTTCCAATTTATTCACAGCATTCACTTCCTTTGGCAAGAACAAATTAAGTCTGCAGGCTGTAATTGCACCTCTCAGTCCTGCACATATAGTGCTCTAACATGTACTATTATTGCTCCAATGGGTAACATTTTATTTTGAGAACCCAGTGAGATGAATCACTTCTGTGAAAGTTAAACTGATTAGGTTGAAAACATTTAAGTCACCTGGCACCTTCCCCAAACAGTCAGGCAAAATGCAATTGAAAACATACAAGTGGCCCCCTGCATACATTTTGGGATACAGGAATCTATTGTTGCCCCTCTTAGCACAGTATATCTCTTAAGATGAACGGTGCCAGCAAAACATCGGGGGAAAGCAGGATGCTTCTAAGGCCATTTGCTGGGATTTGAGAGCAG
>MTQE01001141.1:20842450-20856986 GCA_014337955.1 Aspidoscelis marmoratus
AATAAATAAATAAATAAATAAATAAATAAATAAATAAATAAATATCCCTCAATTGAAAGCAGAAAGATTTGTTCCATTTTACGCTTTATTCATGTTTCTCAAGATGCATTAAATGATAGCTTTCCTCTTGCTTTGCCTCCTTTATCTTGCTGTCATTTGATTTCTGCAGTGCTTGTAAAAACTGCACTTCTGATACCGTGCCCATCTGTGATCAAGGAATTCCAATGGGAATATACAGAGATGTTTGTTACCGGCTTGTTTGCACTACGCCCGCAACAATATGCCAGGGCAGTTTGTCTTTCCTTCCTTAAAGTGCTAGAATGCCTGCCTTCTTAAGTTATCACAATTTAACTTCCAAGAGTCAGCTATTTCATGGCCAACACACTTTAAGTTAAAAAGCAATTGTAAGACCAGAGCTAAAATGGGGAGATCTCCAGCAAATGAGATGAACTGAAACTGTTGCTAGAAGGGTACTGTTACTTTTCTCAGGTCAGGGCTTATTTATTATATTTATTATATTATATTTACTATATTATATTTATATTGATTATATTATTTATTTATTCAAACAGTTCCATTGTCTCCTAACTTCTTTGTATTATTTTAAGCTTGATGTGTTATTTTAAACCAGAGCTGTTAAGCTAAGTGAGAAATTGACAAACATTAGGCTAAATTATCTATAATTTCCTGGATCCCCTCATAAGATTTTTTTCCAAAACCAAATAAAATAAAAACAGTTATACTGGCAACCTTCCAACTCAGCCACAAAAGCTGCGTATTCTTGCTAAGAGATCTGCAAAGTCACTTGTGGGTTGTTTTTTAATTACCCTTTGGAGAATGTCATAATCAGGTGATTTGTACATGTCTAACTTGTTAATAAAGCCTTTGCTTACATGTCTTAGTTTATCATCAGATTCTCTTTCTGAGAAAACATAATCAGGATCAGTGATGTGTCCCATATTTTTTCGCATTCAAATAGATGGAAAGGATACGTCCACCTTCTATGTAACTTCCCAATTTTAGCTCTTCCATAACGCAATCAACAAAGGGTGTTTTTCCACTGTTACTAGAAGTACCCATTAAGTACCCATTAATGGGTACTAAATGGCATTTTTGTACCCATTAGTGGGTACTTAATGGGTACTCCTAGTGACAGTGGAAAAACACCCAAAAACTTTCCTGGCCTCTTGATTCTCACACACTTAGATAAATTTTTATTATATATCTAGATGCATTTCTTAGGCCAAAGTTTGTTCTCTGTTTTGTTTTCTTTGCCAAGGGCATATCCACATTTATCTGCAGTGGCCACCTCCAGCAAGACCGGATCAGTTGCAGTGCCCCACCCCCCAATACAGTCCACATGTCTCAGAACAAGGCTCCCCCCCCCATGAAAACCATTTTGACAGCACACCTTGGTGTAACACGAGAACAGCCCCCCTACCAAACCAGAATACAGAGAGATGTACGCCTTCCACACTGCTCCATAGGCTGGTTTAGCATCCATTTTGGGATACCTAGTTCAGTCTATACTCTGACCAATACAGATAGAGAGGACTAGAAGTGGGCAGGGCCTCCCTTGGACCTTATCAGTGTGCAGAAGGGAATGCTCTGGAACTTTTGCTGGAGTGCTTTTAGGAAAAATGTGGAAAGGCCCTAAAAGTGTCCAACAGTAATTGTAAACCTTGAGAGAAGATCATAAGAAACACTCTTGTAGATGTGCTTTCAGCAGGATTCTATTTATTTCCTAAGCTGAATGAGGGATCCTGCCTGCACTTCTCAAGTGCAGGAGATACTGTATCATTCCATGGGTCTCGTGTCAGCAGAAGTCAACAGCTGTGGAATACTGTGTTCTTTCAAGTTCTTCACTGCTTGACATCTTCTACCCTGTCAATTTCATGGTTGTTCACTGCAGCTGAGGCAATAGTGGCCAACATAGCACTCCCCACAGGTTGCTAAACCCCGGTTTCATCAGCTAATCAAGTGGCCTACAAACCA
This sequence comes from Aspidoscelis marmoratus, assembly GCA_014337955.1. Lineage (NCBI taxonomy): Eukaryota > Metazoa > Chordata > Lepidosauria > Squamata > Teiidae > Aspidoscelis > Aspidoscelis marmoratus. The sequence goes on from MTQE01001141.1 coordinate 20,844,446, forward strand.
TAAGCTTGACAAACACAAATTAGTAGCCAACCCAGTTGTCTCTGGAAAACAGAAAGTTACAAGAGTATCACCAAAACATGTTTCTTCTGTGTCTCAGTATTGAAGATTCTTGCTTGCCAATGCACAGTAAAAAGCAGCTTCTCAAAAATTACATTTGTCCATGAGACATGATTTTTAGCAGACCTTTAACTATGTACCTGCTTGGATTAACTGAGCACCAGCTGATGTGAAATAGAGTTCCTAATGTACAATTTTTATGTGATTGTAATTCAACTGTCAGAAGTGATCAAAATAGTTAGGTAACTATTAAAGTGTCATCTAGTACAAGAAGACCCAGTAGATAACCAATATCAGGTTAGTAACACGAGATAAATTTTGACAATTTCTCCATCAAGTATGTGACTACGTTTTCATAGACCATTAAACACACTCATGACACCTATCACACTTTGCCAGTGGCTGTCAGAGCTTTGGCTAATACGTATCACCTAGAAGGCAGGAGCTTCCCTGTACCTGCCACAACATATAGTTTATTCAGCTATATTCTGCATGTTGTTACATGCCACCTGCACATACTGCATTTCACATACGCAGATAACGAAATCATGAAGGATTTTTGCTGAGCACATTAAAAGTCATCAAAGACATCACCCAATGTAGATTTTCTACAGCTAGAGCTTACTTTTTATATGAATATATATGTTTGGCTGATTGTTTGCCTTGATTATATGTTTAATGTTCTGCCCTTTGGTGGAAGGAGCATTATAAATATATTTTATTATTAATATTATTATTAATATTATTCCAGAATGTCCAACTAGAGCAGAATAAGTAACTGATATCTGGATGCAGCCTTCATGTCTTTGATGTTTACTGAGTTGAGTAAAAGGCTACAAAAATCCTTAGGTAAACAGTGGTTGAAATGCATTTTCTTGCCTTGAATGCAGATGGGAAGCAATAGTATGTGGATGCTTTAGAACCACTTTTCTTTCTGCTGCATGGAGATGAAGCCTGAGACTCTCACTAGCTTAGAGACTGACAATTTCAGGGTTTGGGATTCTTTTTGTGACTCTATGCAGTAGTTCTCAACCCATGAGTCGCAACCCCTTTGGGGGTTGTTCTACAATTTTAAAGGGGTTGTCTAAGACCCTCAGAAAACACATAGGAACTGAAACTCCTCTATCCGTCTCCAGGCAGGTAAGCCCATAGGCAGGTACGCCCACATACCAGTACCTGGCATGATGTCATCACATACACCCCATACAAATACAGTAGAGAGTAGCTACTGCGTAGAAAGCAGCAGTATTGGAGTTAAAACGGCACTTTTATATTCAGCTGTGGTTGATGTGAATACTATGCTTTAATTATGTTCAATTTGTAACAATGAAAATACATCCTGCATATCCTGCAGATATTGACAACACGATTCATAACAGTAACAAAATTACAGTTATGAAGAAGCAACAAAAATAATTTTATGGTTGGGGGTTATGGTTAGGTTGGGGGTCACCACAACATGAGGAACTGTATTAAAGGGTCACCGCATTAGGAAGATTGAGAACCACTGCTCTATAGGAAGACCATACCAGAGAGATGTGTGGTCATTCCACATTTCCAAATGTGCACACATAGATATCCCTGCCAGCTCACTGAATTATGCCTGTGGAAAAGATATTTTGTACCTCCACTATGGTGCTGATCTGGATAGGAAAGATTTAAGCCTTAAAACAAAACAAAAACCTCTTAGGACATACATTGGTCCTTAGAGGATTACCCCTCCCTGTTATATAGAAGTTCTTGAATCAGATTATTCCATGCCATTGTGACCTATTTAAGGCCACTATGTAAAAGCCAGGGTTAAGTAGGGATTTGAAGATAGGCCTATGTAAAGCAAGGAGGAAATCAAACTCTGGCTTGGGGGAAGGCATCAAGTGGTCTAAAGCAGGATGGAAGTCCCCTTTCTAGGATTAGTAAATCCTACTATTTAAGTGAGGTTGTGCCAGCCAGCTATTATTTTTAGGAATGCAAAATGTAAATTTCAATAATAATGAACTTAAATCTTAATAATGCAGGACAAAAAGATCAAAGTTCATGTTTCTGCACCAGGATAAGAATCATTAAGCAACATTAAACCAGTCACTGCCTCACAAGTAACCCATTTCAGAAGACTTCTGCAAGCCTCAAAAGAGTGAGTGCAAGACAGCCACGTATACTACCTAAGGTGCCTGAAAGAAAGTCACAACTACACACATATCTGCTGCAACCTGGTGACTTTAAAACAATTAAATCAAATTATTTAATTCACGATAAGTGACTTATCTGAAGGACTGTTTTAATTATTTTAATCACTAGCTAAGAAAAGTCTAACCATCACATTTAATAAACTGCATTGGTAGTAGTAAATTTATTTATGATCCATGAAATATGATTAAAATATACAACTATATATAGAATAAAAACAACAATCCAAACATGTTTCAGCCTGATCATCCGTCAGTTCGTCTAGCATGTCTACCAGTGTGTCTTCATGATTGATCAGTGCCTCCAAATGCCAGTTGCTCAGAACCTTGGAGTCCTGTTAGATGACCCTTTGTCGTTATGCCCTCCATTGGGGCCACAGCTAAGGCATGTTCCATCTTTTGAACACCCAAAGGATCCAAACTTTCTGTTCATTTGCCTTCTGACTTTGTATTTAAAACGAGAGGGGCAAAGGCTTCGGAGGAAGTAAGGGCAGACTTCTATCACTTTTGGCCATCACTCGGAGCCAAGCATGGTGAGCCGGGGGACTCCTACCTTTCAGCTCACCCTCGCCCCAGAAACAGCGGATCGCCGCTTCTGGGGCCAGGGTGAGCTTCCCTAAAGCCCACCCTAGCCCACCCGGGGGGGGGAGCCCGCGGAATCCCCTCCTTACCTGTTTGGCGTCGCCCCGATTCTGCGAGGAGGAACCCAGGATGCAGCGTGCCTGCGTCCTGTGCGCCTCCTGAATGGCCGAGGCTGCTGCTGGCAGCCCCTGCCTTCAGGAGGCGTTCTGCGCAGACCGTCAACCGATCACCTTGCTCACCTCCTTACCTGTCTCCCTTCATCTTCCGATTGCCCGCCATCCGGGGCTCGATTTTGTCCCTTGGAAACATTGGCCTCCAGGGAGTATTTCCGCGCAGCCGCCTCGCTACTCTGCCGGTTAGTGTTGCAGCCACAGGCTCCCTCTTTCCCTTCGCCGCCGCTGTCTGCCGAGCACGCCGCGATTCGCAGCCAGAGGAGCCAGCAAAATACAACCACGGAGAGTAGCCCGTGCTTGGGCGCAGCCATGTTCCTCGAAAAGTCACGTGAGAGACGAAAATGGTCAGCTGACCGTCCGTACATGCGGTGGCGGTGGCGCTGCTCCGAAACCTCTTCCCCCGTGCTTGATGTCGTGTGGATGGGCGCAGCTCGGAAAGGTCCCGAATGGTTGGGGCTTTTAAAGGGACATCGAGCACACGCCTTTCTGAATCCTTCGTCCGTGGCGTCGCTCTTTTGAAAATCAGAGTTAGCTTCGCCCTTTTGTGATCCAGTTTTCCATCAGTACATTGCGTTCATTGAGAGATTTGGTTAAGAGAAGCCAGAAGGTTTCCTTTGCTAGCTGCAATCCACTTTTGATCCACTTTCAGAGTAACAAGACGTGTCAGCAAGTGGATATTCTGGGTTAGACAATGTGGAAGAAAGACTGTCGCTTTGATGATGTGTTTCTCTTTGGCCGAAAGTGGATTAGTTGGATTAAAACATTGATGTAGCTGAGCCCTAAAGAAGGTATAGGAAGGAAAGGGACAAAGTCCTTTTTGTTTTTAGAGACCAAGGCTGTGTTCACACCTACATTTTAATCCAGCTTTAGCCTACTTTCAGAGCGAGATAACACACTGGCAAAGTCACAAGCCGTTTGTTTTTGGTTTTATCTTGCTCAATAATCCGCCTTTGAGTCAAATAACATGAATGAAAATGATCAGTCACTTTACTGCTGTGTTCTTCCACTGTGAAAGTAGACTGAAGCTGGATTAAAATGTAGGTATGAATGCAGTCCAAGAGGACAGAAGAAAGCCAGAGCAGTGAAGAAAACAGTATCTCCAGAGGTCGACAGAGCACAGAAGAGAGATAAATTATTTTCCTCCTTTTATACCTTGGATACCAATGCCCTCCTCCCCAGAAGCCATAATATCAGGGGGCTATCACTTTTTCAAACTTTTTCCACTTTTCCTTTGACAGGTTCCCCCAAAGTGGGTGGTGTCAACCACTGGACAATTTTACATATTAAACCAGGCGCTATTGTTCGGTCATTAATTTAATTATTTATTATTTATATTTCTGTCCTGCCCTATACCCAAAGGTCTCAAGGTAGGTGACAACCTATAAAACAGCAATTTACAAATCAGTATATATTAAAACAACAAAATACATAAAAACACTTTAAAAAGATTCAACACCTTTAAAAGAATATCCCAAATATTAAAGTATCTACAGTGGGGGGAAAAGTATAATAACTCATCTCATGTATCTGATGCTGTGAGATGCCATGGACCAAAACATGCCAGGCTTTACTGTTCTCCACTGTCTCCTATAGTTTGTTAAAGCTTATATCTGTCCGTTATCTTTCCTCCAGCTACTCCAGACCTTAGGCTTATTCACACTTAGGCCTCTGGTGCAGCTTTCAAAGGGAAAGAAGAGCATTGTGAAGGAAGTATGACGGTTGCCTCAATTATTTGTGGTGTCCTTGCTCCTTGGGCATCAGTCACCTGTGTTTGGCAAACTCAGACACAGAGCTTATTCTGCTGGTATTGGATGAATCATATGTGCTTGCACTTCACTCACTGGAATGGTATAGTAATACCATTCAATGAGGTCACGGTCAGGCAAAGAGGGAGCCATCCACATTTCAAATGCTGGTGCAGTCCCATCAGACCATCAGCACTTGAAGTGCAGATGATTTGGCCCAAGTAGGGTGGAACACCATGCCAACGGCTGCAGCGTGCACCTAGACATCATCATGGCAATCAGGATGTAGTGCACAACTGCAGAGCCACAGTTGCACCACCATGCCCACACATAGCTTTGCACCTGGAAGAGGGTGCAAACACTGCCGACTGGGAGCTCTCTAGCTGCCCCCAATCAAGCTGTAGGTGGGGCAACCTCAGTGTGCTCGGGGACACTCTGGAATGGCAGTGGCAGTGTGACATGCAGACCCACTGCCCCAAGAGTGGCTGGAGTCACTCCTGAAAGGTAAGTACAGAGAGGCCCTCTGCCTTACTAACAAAGATCAGCTGCATGATTGGGAATTACCTGGTCAAAATATTCCTTCCTTCCTTCAGTATGAGTCTGAGAACTAGGCTGCATTTGCAAACATTAGAAAAAGTAGTTCAAAAGGGACTTAGGTGGGGTAAGATCTTGATTCTACTGCTCATAAGAACTTAACAGGAGCCCTCCTGGATCTGACCACAGCCCATCTAGTGCAGCATCTTGTCTCACACAGTGGCTCACTGGCAGTGACTTTTTGCCACCAAGAGTTTGCTTTGAATCAGCCATGAAAATGAGATAACGGTACATAATATATATATTAATATATATATTCAACCAAGTTGAGACTCCAACTGATAGCAACTGTTAAGAGCTGGCAGTGACCCAAAGCGCCTTGCTGGAAGTCATCATATGAATTTTATTTCCAAAGAAAAAAACAGCCATCAAACAACAAAATCCTGCAGATGGGGTTAAAAATGGTGATAGGATCAGCAGCCTGGCCAACTTTGGAAGAATGGTTCTAAAAAAAGAAGGGTATTTTTGTCATTAATTAACTTTTGCTGCTAAGTATATTCAGTGTCACAATTGCTTGGAGAGATATTTTTGTGGAGTAAAAATAAGCAGTCTCTGGTAATAAATGCCTAGGGGTTATTTGTTGTTCTTAGGATTTGCATGGAAAGACACAGCCACAAAATTCTTTTAACCAGCCCAAAAAAAAGTCTTTATAAGCATGGTTCCTGTTGATTTGTCTTTGAGTCCCTCCAGCTTTCTTGACATACTTAGGAAAACGTGAGAATACTGTATAACAAAACAGAAGACCGAATTTAATTAAGTCTATACTTTTTGCTTTTGTGAAGGAGGGAGGAAGGCAGAAAGGGGTTAGGGTTAAGGTTCATTTTATTTTGCAAAAATAGATCCTTAATATGATGTCTAAAACGAGGAAATCGGCTCATCTTTCCAATAGGAAAGACAGCACATTCAAATGATAGAAAACAGTTTTCCTAGACGGGCCCACAGGCACAGTATACTCATCTCTAGTCAGACTCCTCTACTTTTTACTTAGGGGGAACTTGCACTTGCCTCAGTAGTGAAGTAGTGATCAGCTCCAAGATGCACCATACGTATGTCACAGAGCCTCTTGGAGCTGACCACAAAGAGTGCAAGCATGGAGCACTAAAATGTGCTCAACACTTAGACTAGTACAGGAGTGTTTTTGCACTGACTTCCTTTAATCCGGATCTAAGATGACCAGATTTAAGGAATGGGTACTTCTCTTAATCCGGATCTACTAGATCCAGATTAAGGAAAGTACCCAATGCATTTCCATGGGTGGTCTAGCACCCAATAGCAATGGGTACTAGCTTGCTCGCAGTGGAAACTCCGGAGCACCCATGTGGCCTGCCTGTCACCCCAGGTGTTTTGGGGACAGGGCATGCAGTCTCCATAGACACTCTGGAAATTCTTCGAAGATCCTCCGGAGCAGCTCCAGAGAATCTCTGGAGCGATCTGCCACAAACTTTGAAGATTCTCCGGAGCCTTTGACAATGGCATTGCTTTCGTGTGGGATCCCCTTAGGAGCCTGTGCTGATCTTCGAAGGCAACTTTGGAGGGACTTTGGAAAATGTGCACACCCATGGGTGACCCCCTAGACCCCATTGCCCAATAGTGGTGGAAACAGGCTCGGTTTAATCCAGATTTGATGGCTGAAGACCCCATTGTAGACCCCTTTAACAGGGTCTACACGAAATCCAGATTATAGGTCCCGAAGGACCCATGTGATGCGGATTTCCCTAGAACTGGTGGAAACAATTGGGGCTCTAATGGGGTCTGTAGTGGAAATGGGGTCTTCCTGCTCTGAGCCAAATGGGTCCTTAATGGCTCCCTAATGGGTACTTAGTGCTAGTGGGAAAACACCCCAGGTTTAATCAAGCCCTGGTAAGCTCCTTCTGCACTTCTTCTGGATGGAAGAGGTGCTGTATGAACATGTGATGTGCTGCACATGTGAGCTGACATGTCACATGATGTGCTGCACCAACATACTGATGTGTCATGTCATGCAGTTGCCCTGATGCCAGTGCTACACACATGGCACTGGTTCCGGCACCAGGATTTGGACATGGATGCTGTATGGGCAGCCATTCACACTCCAGGTAAGGCTTGGGGAAGTTTGGAATGCACTAAGCATCAGCAAGTACACATGCTTGGTGCATTCTCCCATGGTCAGGAAGCCAAAAGCGAAAAGGTCTTTAGTTGAATTTCACTTCTTTTACTGTTCCTTTCTATCAGGTGGTATATTCAGTGTTCTTCCTTCAAATTTTCACATAATTAACATTTAGCTATGGTTGTGTCTCCACCTAGCAATTGGAGATGCTCCCGTCTTCAGAAGAAGATGCTTGCTGCTGCCTAGTTTCCACCTTCGGTGTCAGTAGGCACCTCAGAGCGATCACCTGGCCCTGCTTGGGTGCTAGACCACCCATGGAAACACATTGGGTACTTCCCTTAATCCGGATCTACTAGATCTGGATTAAGGGAAGTACCCATTCCCTAGATTCGGATCTTCTTAGATCCGGATTAAAGGAGCATGGTGGAAGAACACCCTTTGTGAAGCTAGGTACTCCTAAGAAACTGGGATTTTTTTAAACTTATTTATAAACAGGCCTACATTATAGTCCTACCCTCCACTCAGAGGTCAATGTTTGTTTGTTTATCCATTTATTTACATACAGGCATATATTTTTGCCTGGCACATCATCCCCTGCTATGAGGGCAGGTCAGATGAAAGATCAAAATACCAATCAGAACATAATTTTAAAAACTCCCACTCCCACCCATCAGGGGAGATGCTGGAGAACTGTGTGCATTCCTTTGTCTCCTGGTGGTTTTCTATTTTTATCTGGGACAGCTGTTCATATTGGAGATTATAACACATGTGGTTCCACAAATACAAAAATTCTACTCAGACTTGGATGCCTGGTTCCAGTAGGTGCTGTTCAAGCCATGGTAATGCTGAATTCAGTCATTGTTTACCAGGAGAAAAGGTGTAAAAAAAAATTAAATTTCCTGGTGAAAATTTTATCACTCAAGCTGAGGGAACTCCCCCCCCCAAAAAAAACCCCAGTTATTTAGATCACAGTAAAATCACTATAAATGCAGGCAAAATAGATTTACTGAAATAATGGGTGTTTTTGCACCGCACTCATTTAATCCGGATCTAAGAAGATCTGGATCTAAGGAATGGGTACATTCCTTATATCCTGATCTAGTAGATCTAGTTTAAGGGAAGTACCCAATGTGTTTCCATGGGTGGTCTAGCACCCAATAGCAATGGGTGCTAGCCTCCCTGCCGTGGAAACACTGGAGCACCCATTTGGAAATCCAGATCTACCCATGAGGGGTCTGCTTGTCACCCCAGGTGTTTGGGGGGACAGGGGGTGCAGTCTCCAAAGTGGCTTCGAAGTCATTTTGAAGTCACTTCGAAGTCTGTGCAAAACAGCTCCATTGAAGTCTGTGCTGATCTTTGGAGTGAACTTCAAAGTGAGTTTGGAGTCACTGCAGAGTCACTTCAAAGTTCACTCTGAAGATCAGCACAGACTTCAAAGTCGCTCCGGAGCTATTTTGCACAGACTTCGAAGTGACTTTGAAATGACTTCAAAATGACTTTGAAGCTTAAGTTTTGGGGCTCCCCCCACATGGGTGCCCCCTCCCCCTAGCCTCCTCTAGACCCCATTGCTGCACAAGTGTGGAAACAGGCTCCCTTTAACCGGATTTTCTGCCTGAAGACCCCATTGTAGACCCCATTAATGGGGTACATTAATGGGGTCTACAGAAAATCCGTATTAAAGGCCAGAAAGTACCCATTTGATCTGGATTTCCCGAGCGGCAGTGGAAACAATCGGGTCCCAAATGGGTGCCGTGGTGGAAATGGGATCATCCGGCTCACACCCAAATGGGTCCTTAATGGGTACAAAAATGGGTACTTTCTGACAGTGGAAAAACACCCATCAACAATGCTCGTATTGATACAGGATGCTATTCCCTAAGCCAAATTCCAGGGTAAAGAGGTGCATCTTCACCAGTTGTCTAAATATACACAGTGAGGGTGTCTAACACACCTTGAGTGGAGTCTATTCCATAGTCTGAACTATCACAGAGAATGCCCTTTCACATGTCCCTGCCACCTTGGATGGATGGATGGATGGATGGAATATTTATTACCAGCAATCCCACTTTGATTGCTTTAGTGTTTTACACAGGGCATGGTCATTGATCACAGCTCTGGTGGTTATTTAATCTATTTTTATCCTGATTTTATTGTAATGCATCCTAAAACCTTCGTATATAGGGCATGACAGAAAAGAAAGAAAGAGTTCAAATTTGGCTGCAAATGTTTTAATTGAAGCTAACCGTTTTGAAAAATTTCTGCAGGTCATTTTGTGCTTTTATCACCTCTTTACTCCTTTCTTGTTCCAGCTAAAAGTTTTGGGTTTTGCTTGTAAGGCCCTGCATAATGAAACATTATGTACCGTCTTGTGACCTTAAATCATCTATGGATCGCTTTTCCAAGTTACCCATTAATCTGGGCCACTGAGGACAGCAATGAAAGGGTGATCTTTTTGGTGATGATTAGCATTTGTGAGGCTCTCTTAGCTCTAATGTCTTCTCAGTGCCAAACAAATTTTTTTTTCTTTCAAACCTTTTAACATTTTAATGTTACTTTATCATAATCTAATGTTAGTCTTCCTTTAAATTGATGGCATTTACTTAGAATTGAAGGTGTCCATAGCTCAGGGGTAAAACTGCCAAAATAACAGGTGGTTGCAAGTTTAATACTGACATCTTCCCAGAAGAACATGACTGCAAACCACTTTTGTATCTGTCAAGAAAATAGCATGGATAAGTCAGGTAGTTCCCAGGAGTTGAATCTGATTCTATGGTACCAAGCAAAAGTAAACTTAGAGCTAGCATTTAATAAAGAAAATACAAAAGCCCCTGCCAGTACTCATATTTTATTCCTTTGTTCTATTGGCTTATTTTATTATGAGTAGTTTATATAATTTGTCATAACGATCAGAAAATTTTATGACAAGAGATATCATACAACTCTCCCACTTTTTCTTTCTTTTTGTGAGCTATTTTGCAGCATTCAGACACTTAGGAAATATGTTGACAGATACATATAAATTATAAATTATGATATTCTGATGTGTCATTTTTAAAGTGAGCCTGTGATGGCAAAGTCTACCAAATTATTGTTTGTTTTGTTAAGAAACTCTGGGTTCAGTCTTCAGTTAATTAGGGCATAGTCTTGAATGACCCTGAATTTGTGGATTTACCTTCTTCCCTAGGTAGCCTTTTCAGCTCTGTAACATACAGAGGAGTAAAAAATATTTCATAACATATACAGTTTTGTGATGTTAACAGTTGCCTGGATAGCAAACTTGCTGGCATCTTACAGAATCAATCTCCTATCCTGTGTTTGTTCCCCGAATGATATCAGGAGTGGATGTTATTCTGTTCTACAGCTTTATAATTGCCCATCCTTGCATCTCCCACATTTCCTTGCTGAGAACATTTTTATGCTACCATCTGGTGAACTTTGGTTCCAGCAATTCTGGAGAGGTTTGAATTAATTTTTATCTCTTGTTTGGGAAACTGGCACAGGGCTCAGTGAATGCTAGTGCAGAGTGAGGTCGAAGGCTACCATGAAAACTCAAAATACACCAGTGAAGTGAGCAGCTACTGGGGCATCTTCTGCTCTGCCAAATGGTTTGAACTTGGGGTAGAATTACAAACAAGCCGAAGCAGCACAGTTGTATTCTGTCTTCTCCAGAGCACAATCACAACCCTGCTGAAGTCTCAATTGAGCATTCTGACCAAATGGTTCCCATTTTAATTGACAGAGAGGCTGAATTCACACTTGCCTTAGTAGAAGGGAATAGCAATACAAACCCAGTCTGATGCACATCAAGCAAAGTTGGGTCCATCTTAGGGATGTGCACAGATTTTTTTTAAATACACTCGTATCAAATTGAATGCAAGAAAATGTGTATTCATGTGAATAGATCCCCTTCAAATGTGGTAGATTTGTATTCAGTACAAATGTTTAATCCCATACAAATCCCATACGAAGCTTCAAATGAATGTACCAAACATTCAATTCAAATTTGAATGTCAATCTTCAAATGTGCCAAATTCATATGGATTTCAAATGTTACAAATATACATGCACATCCCTGATCCATTTGCTTTCTGAGCATTGGAACACCTCTGTTCTTGTCCTTTAGTGCAACAATACAGATGGTCCATCCTCTGGTCTGTTCCCTGTGATCCGACCTTCCACTGGAAGTTCCACCCATCCCTATCTACAGGTAGGCGATGTTCACGTTGCTCCTACATTGATCTGGGACCTAGCATTGCATTTGCCTCTGGAGGCAGATCTGCCCCCTGACCTCATAACATGGGGAAATGCTAGGAAGGAATGGCACAGTTTCTGTTCCTTCCATTTGGTGGACGGCCATGAAATCCCTTCGCAGCTTCTGATCCTCCTGCCTGGAGGACTAGAAGCCGCTGCAAAAGGGCGTTGTAGCATAATGCATGTCTGGAGGCACCAGATGTGTCAATAAGGGGCTGTATTTCTTTGGTTTCCACTTTCTGTACACTTAGAAAACAGGAGGAAGACTCCAGAGACAAGAACAGGAAGGGCTCTTGGCCCTTTTTGTAAATTGCCTGAACACAATTGGGAACTTCAGTCCAAGCTCTTGATAAAACTGCACAAAATCTGTCAGGTGTGGGTGAGAGTACTGTGTATTCAAGTCTTTCCTTTAGAAGGAATGTCACTAGGAGAATTTTAATAGGAACATCTTCCTCTTTTTTTGGCTGGTTGGGTAAAAAAAAGTTAGAATTTTGAGGTTGTGAACAATTAGTAACAAAATTGCTAATGGGAACTGGTTCTAATCCTATTAGTAGGATTTTTAATAAAATGCACTTGTAAACAACAGTTCCAGTTGCTGACTGTTGGTTGTTACATAACCCTATCTAGTTAAAACCCCTTTAAAAAAATTCTACAGCTAAGTAAGGTCAGAGTAATTGAACTAATACAGAGTGCGAAAGTATTAAGAATTTTCATTATTAAGGGCACAGAATTACCTTTGCGTTGCCATTCAGTTAACCCTTTGTAGTTCTCACAATATCTTGTTCAGCAGCATCTAAACAGGAGTCCTTCTAGGGCATCTTAGGGTGTTTTTCCACTGTCACTAAAAGTACCCATTTCGTACCCATTAAT
>MTQE01001141.1:20857150-20870687 GCA_014337955.1 Aspidoscelis marmoratus
TAATGGGTACGTAATGGGTACTTCTAGTGACAGTGGAAAAACACCCTTAACCTAAGTAAAGTGCATTTTGAATCTTTCAAATCATTTGTATGAAATATTCAGACATTTGTATGTGTACGGATATGTATGCATTACATACGTATCTGTACGCATCTTATTCATATCTGTATGCATTCGTACGGATGTGTACGGGCCGAAAATGGGATGCATGCGGGATAAAAATGGGATGCATGAAGATGCGTATGGATACGTACTGACACATTCAAATGTTGTCAAAATTCAAATTTTCAAATACAAATTGAATTTTAAACATTTGAATCAATTTGAATCTTCAGATATTTGATTCGAATCAAATCCAAAAATTGCACATCCCTAATAGACACCGCATGCATCCCTACTCCAGATAGTGGTGGAACACAAAAACGTGCTCGACATCTATACTAGCCACGTCTGTGATATAGGATGTTTTTCCACCGTCACTAGAAGTACCCATTAAGTACCCATTAATGGGTACTTAATGGCATTAATGGGTACTTAATGGCATTAATGGATACTTAATGGGTACTTCTAGTGACAGTGGGAAAACACCCATAGTTAGTACAGACCTAAACACCTCTTCTGGATAAACGGTGTAGAGGGTGGGACAGTGCAGCTGTAGTTGTGTGCCATGTCAACTGGTTGCCATGGTAATGGTGGCACACATGTCCATTGCTGCTGTTGCCATGGCAACCCTGATGTTTCCACTTGATGAAGTGCCAGGTAACTTTGTGATAGATGGCAAAGTCCAGCCACGCAATCCATCCTCTATCTTCACTCCCCTGGGACAATTTCCCAGGAAGGTGAAGGTGCAAATTCTCCTTTAAAATAATTTATACTTAATGAATAAATGAAGAATATTCATTTATTCATTACAGTTGCTGTGGCTGCTTAAGGACCCCTACTACTGGGGTCCTTGAGCAGCCACAGCAACTGTTCCTTAAGACTGTGGTGTGGAGCAGCAGCTGCATCAGGCAGGGCTTCACCAGGTTGAGCCCCAGACTCTCACTTGGGGGTGTCTGGGAGCAAGTGGCCTTCAAGTAGTAGGGGCTTCTTGTTACCACATCTTCTGGCAGCAAACTCCCTAGAAAGGGTGAAAAAATACTTCCCCTTGTCTGATCTGACTCTCCTACCCATCAGCTTCATAGAATGCCCCCTGGTTCACAGTATGTATACCTAGGGAAGCTGTGTTCAGTAAGAATTTCCCTTTCATAGATTTCTCTGCAAAGAAAGGATTGCGAAGGTAGCTGAAGTCCAGTGTTTAAATAAGGAATCTATTTGTCTTAGGCAAAAGGTTGAGTTCAGATGGGGTGATCACTTTCCTGCAACAATGTAGTCAAATGATGGCAGCTGCCTGCTGGCTGCAGTTCATTCCAGAACCATGGAAAGGCAGGGAAACGGAGCATGTGGGTAAAACACTTTGGCAGTGCTTCCCCACTGCACTTGTTTTGGCTGTCCAGGGGACAATCTATGCCAGCAGAGTGACGGAGTGGCCAGCTACATTTACAGTCTGCCACACAACACAAAAAGCTGCACAATGCTGATCCAGCATTGGGCTGCGTGACAAACTTGGGGGTGGGGGTGGTCAGTATCTCTGCAGTGCTGCCTTTTGAACAAAATCTTGCATTTCCATGGTTCATCTTAGCACAGCCCAAGTCTGAAAATCACCAGAATAGGTAATTTTGCCACTCAACTTAGTCATTTCATTATTATTATTTTTTCCTCAGCTAATTGAAATAATGTTTTAATTACTAACATATGAAAATGTGCAATATTTGCAATTCTTACATGTGCAGAATATTCATGTATAATTAGAAATTTGTCCTCATCTGAACTGTAAAATACAGTTCACCACAAAAAGATGTGTATATGTGGGACAATGTTTACCAAATCTGTGTATGTGTGAAATATCTTATTAAACATACTCTAGAAGAGAAAATTGCAAAAATTTGAATCTGTGTAACTTCTATGCAAAATATGTGAGGAAAACTTTTTAAAGAAGAAGTATGTATGAGCCTAAATAGACTTAGATTTTCTAAAATCCAACTGTGAGTAACTTTAGTTTAAATGAAGTTTTTGATGTCATGACTCCTTTGACATTCCAGAGTGTCCCAGGCTTCTTTGTAGCATCTGAAGCAGAATTTAAAGATGAAACTTCGGAGCGTCAGAAATCTTGCAAAACGAATGAATGAACGCATGAACGTGAACCTGGCATCCTCAAAGGCAAGTAAGTCACATCAAAACTTGCAGAATTATTTGAGAATATCTCTAAATATGTAGATAAGAATGATTTTGAAGACTTGTTTGACTAATTCTTTCACTAAAGACTCCTCCTGAAAAAAATGGAGCACTCTTGGAATAAAAGGCTAGGTCCTCTTAGAAACATGCGGTTAAACAGTGGAGATCAGAGAGGGGGACCAAGTGAATGTTTCTCATAACAAAGGGATGCATAAAGGGAGGTTCCCCAATGACTAGGTTTATTTATTTATTTATTTATTTATTTATTTATTTATTTATTTATTTATTTATTTATTTATTTATTTATATATCCTGCCCTATACCCAAAGGTCTCTGGGCGGGTAACAACCCACATAGGTTCTAACATATTCAAAAATGATCTGAGGGAGAAATAGGCAATGGGATGACTCATGCTGGATCTAGATGAAGAGAAGAGCAGTAAAAGTAGATGACATGTTATTTACCCATTTATGCTACCCCATGCCCGCTCTGTATGCTGATGAGTGGCACTTGGAGCTGCTTCTTCACGTGCCAAGAGGGTTCTTATCAAGCACGTCAGAACCAGCAGTGTGAAGTGGAGCCTCCCACAACTAGTCTGAAGACTGATTTACATGTGCGGGGAAGAGTTCCCAGCATGTTCAGGGGTGACAGCATGTTCTTGACAATATCCACCCTTTCTTTATTGGTGAAATGGCAGCTGGTCCACCACTTGACAGAAACCACCCCTTACATTTGGAGTTGTCACATGTTGATTACTGAAAAGCATCCAGATCAGCAGTAAAGATAGAGAAGATCTTCCACCTTAGGTATATGTATTTTTATAAAACAGACAATATATGGGAATCTGGATCTGAAGAAGCAAATCCCCTTTTGTATCAGACAACTCTAGAACCAGGGGACACCTTATAAAGCAGATGGGCAGGAGAGTCAGATCAGACAAGGGGAAGTATTTCTTCACCCAGAGGGTCATTGGTCTATATGGAATTTCCCACCAGGAGTGGTGGCAACAGCAAACCAGACTAGATAGCTTTAAGAAAGGCTTAAACAAATTAGTGGATAGCAGGTGTATCAATAGCTACTACTGTAGAATGGATGCCTAGGTACATCCTCCAGGCCTGGGAGATAGGCAGGATGCTTCTACAGGTAATTTGCTAGGATGTGAGAGCAGGTGAAGATTTCACCCTTGTCTTCTGCTTGAGATGACCACAAGCAAAGGGTTAGACAAATGCATGGATGACAGGTGTCTCAATGGCTACTAGAATGGATGCCTAGGTACTGCCCCCAAGCTGGGGAGACAAGCAGGATGCTTCCAAAGTCCATCACTGAGATTCAAAAGCAGGTGAAGGTTTTGCCCTTGCCTTCTGCTTGAGATGCCCATAAGCAATTGGTAGGCCACTGTGGACCTGGAGATGGGTAGGAGAGTCAGACCAGGGTCCTCTTATGTTCATTAAAACATTGAACTTGCACTTAGACCAGAGTACATTTTGGCTACTAGATAACGAGGGTAGTGTGGTCATCCACCTACCATGATCCGCTGACTCTACTCTTCAACATAGTTTGCTTCCCATCAAAATCATCCCTTTGTTTAGATTTATGCCACAAGACAGCTTAATCCTATCAACCTGTGACAGAAGATATGACTTGAACTAAAGTTGCCCCTGCCTTGAGTGAGAGAAATTAATATGCTAATATATGGACTCTAGCTGATCAGCTTATTTAATCACTGCACCTTGTTTACCTGTTCTGGGATGCCTGAAAATTTTACAGATCTTTTGTTTACCCTCTCTTTACTCCCTAGGAGCTGACCTCACACCTAGAAGGAGCATTTCAAGGTACAATAGGTGCCCTCTTCCATTCAGTGTTCTTGTACCCCTGCCCAAGGCCCCCTGCTGTATCTCCACCACTCCTGAAGACTAGGCCTTGGTTTGCCCTGGGTCCCTCACCCTATATCCCCCATCTAGGTCCATCCCACAATTCTGCCTATGCCATGCTCCTTCAAGAGTTGGACTTTGTGTACTTTCCATGTGAATGCATTCCTGCTTCTAAGAAGACAAGCGCTGAAATCACTACTGGATTGAAAGAAGAGATCTGAGCTGTCTCTTCCAATTTGAGGCTTTGAGCTGTTTCACTGTTGCCAAGTTTTGGGGTGTCCTGACTTTAAATTGCCCGGTTTTAGCAGGGTATGAGTCCAGTCTAATTTGCTGCTCATGATCTCTTGCTTAGGCATTGTCCAAGGAGGCATTTACAGCTTCTGGATCCTCTGCCTCTGATGTTCCTGCATCCAACATCTTGGAAAGTTTACTGAAGTACCAAGATCTTAGTTTGAATTATGTCTCTTTCGGCCACTACCAAGATTAGTCTTAGCCTGTATGCTTATGTTTGGCAACATAGTTTCACTCTCTTCTCTGTGAAGATCACTTTCAACCCCCCAAGTAAGGTGTAATCCTCCACACTTTCTCCCTCTACTAAAACTTTCCCCTTCTCTCAGTTTTATCATTAAAGACCTGTCTTCTTTCACAAAAAAATGGGAGTTGTACCTTGGCTGGGTCAGCCCAGCTCATTTTCGGGGCTCTAATTGATATTTGTATAAAGAATAGTTGATATTGGATAGCAACTGATACAGGCAAATAGTAGGGGAAGAGTTCATCACTTTAAGCAGCTCCAGCACCACCTCTTCCCAGTTGTAATGAACTCTGCTGACCTTTTAACTGCCCCTTCTGCTGCTTAGAAAGAACCCCTGGTTGGCTGAAAAAACAAAACAAAAACATGCTCTTCTATAACCTGACTGACCTCTGTTCTATTTATCTGCCTTATCTTAACTCTTAGAGCTGAGAACTTGTACTTTATGTTCTTTCTGCTTGATAAGAGTTACTATTTATTTACTTTGGGAACCTCACACATTAAGCTGCTGCTACTATTAGAATTATTTGCTCTCATTTTGATTTTATTTCTTCTTGCTGTATGCATTTTACTGTCAATAAAAGTTCACCTTGTATCAAAGCCATTCAAGTAATTTTTCCCTTTGTGAGGATCAGCCCCAGTTTGGTCAGGGGTCACTGGTTTTTGAAAGATCCTGCTCATAGGAAGGCTGAGTCTGCACTCCTCCATGAAGCCAGAGGGGTGACAATGGGCTAGTCACAGCTCTCTTTCTGAGCTCTCACAGCCCCATCAATCGCACAGGATGTTCTTTTGTGGGGAGAAGAACAGAAGGTTTGTCAGTCACTTTGAGCCCCTCAAAAGGGTGAGAAAATCAGGGTATAAAAGCCAACTCTCTTCCTCCTTCTGATAAGCTCCAGCAGGGCATGTTTTTGTTCCCATATGACACTTGAAGGCACATGGGCACTGTATCTTTCTGTGAACATTTCACGGAGGTCAAGAACAAGCTTTTAGCTCTATCCGGTAGCACTGTTATTCCATTTCCTCACCGTGTTTTGCGTTCTTTTTTGTACCCCAGTGAATCACTCCTTACACTATCACCCGGGGACCTCCCCATGCTGAAAAAGCTGTGAGGCGATTGTGAGGTTGCCTTGGGAGGGCCTGCATACAAAGCTCAAATACGTGGCACATGGGAGTCAATACGTGTAAAACAACCCTCCACTTCGCAAGTGTTTTCCATGTGAAATAGGGGGTTAACGCGTATTGCCCAGGGGCCACGCGGACGCTCCCCAAGTCATTAGAGCGGGGAAGGTTTCTAAACACAGGCGCGGAGCCGTGAAGGGCTCTTCCATCTGTGTTTAAAAACCTTTTCCCCGCTCTTCACAGCCTCTCAATCCACCTGTCAGTTGCCCAGCTGGGTGCCCCAGTTGCCCAGCTGACAGGTGAGCATAGGGCACCCAGCTGGGCAACTGCCAGGTGGATAGAGAGGCTGTAAAGAGCAGGGATGATTTTTAAACACAGACACGAGAGCCCTTCGCAGCTCTGCGTCTCTATTTAAAATCCGTCCCTGCATGGAGACAGGCACCTACAATTCAAATCCGCATTGCCCCAAACCACATGAGGACGCTTTATTCCGTGTTACAACACGGATTTTTATTGCACATGTCCAAAGCGCATCGGCCGCCTTGCATGGGGACACAGCCCCAGACTAATAGGATGTCTTTTTTTGTGTCATCGTTGGGTCTTTAAAACTATTTATTTCAACTGAGTTTTGCAGTTCACAGTTCTATGGCAAACCAGCTTAGCCTGCCCCCCTTTTTAAATGACAGAGTCTGCTGACTCGTTCAAAGGAGCTCAGAGGAGAGTCGGTGGTCCATGAAAAGCCTCTGGGATAGTTGAGGGCCGTGCTGTAAAGATAACTTCTTTGCAAGCATCTAGGGAACAGAAATTTTTATATATTTTTTTTCCTTTCGGGAAAGCAGGAATCCTCTTTCTACCTTTCCCAGGTTCCCAGGGAGGGTAAACAGGGACCGCAGGAGAAAGTGCTTCGGTTTCCCTCCGTCCGCTCGCAACACGTTCCTTTTGATCTGACAGAGCAGAGCCTCTCCGTAGCCGGAGCGGCAGCCCACCCTGCCGCGCGACGAAGGCTGGGAATTGTAGTCCTCCCGCTCCGCTCCGTCCGTGGCTACATTGCCGCCGAAGACTACATTGCCCATGGAGCCGGTCGGGACTATATAACCGGCCGCAGCGAGCTCGTGAAGTACAGTGACCATGTGGATGCGCCGCTGAGCTGGTGGCTGCTGCTCGCGAGGTGCTTAAAGCCGAGCCGGGGCTGCCGGCAGAGGCGCCGCGCTCGGCAGGCGTAGTCGAGGGCGGCCTCCGGGGACATGGGATTGCCAAGCGGCTCCTAACCCGCTTCTGGCTCCAGCTCCAGGGCGAGCCGAACCCCTTATGCAATCAGGTAAAGGCTAAACGGGCGGCGGCGACGGGGCAGTGGCAACCCAGGACCAGCGGCACTTCTCCTCCCCCTTGCAGAGGCTCCGGCGCGGGCTCCGCTTACTTCCCTTGGGAGCCGCTCGGAGCCCGTTAGATGGACGCCCTCTGCGGGGGGGGGACTCCTCCCCCCCCCTCGTGTCAGATTCTCTTGCCCCCCCCTTTTTGTTTCCACGGCGCAACAGGAGCAACAGATTGACTAGCTGCCTCCCCCCCCCTCCTCCCGGCACTCCAAGTTTGCAACTCTGGAGAGCAGCAGACCACCTTGCGCCAGCCGCGGAGGCTCCAGCTCGTGGGCTGCGGACGCGTCGAAGGTTTAATCTGGCTTCAGTCCGCTTTCGGAGCGAGAGAACGCATCCGCGAAGCGACCGGCCAAGCGTTAAATCGCTCAGCAGATTCACCTTTGGGATAGACAACGTGGAAGAGCGGTCACTTTGCCGACGTGTTCTGTCGCTGCGAAGGTGGACCGAAGCCGCATTAAAGCTTAGGTGTGACCGCAGCCCCGGGGTAGAAAGGGGCCCTCGAGGGGCGAGGAAACTTCACGCCGAGACCGAGGCAGGGGGACGCGAGCGGCGGACGGGCGCGTGGTTCGGAGGAAGGCGGAGAGTCCCGCACGAATCCGCTCCGGCCGTCGGAGGGAGATGCGCCGCTCCCCGGTTGGCTTCGGTCCGCTTTCGCTTTGCGGAAACGTCCGCGGCTCTGCCCTGCCCTGCCTCGGCTCTCCTAGACGGCGCCCCTCGGAGCCCTTCGCGCCCCCGGGCAGGAAACTCTGGCGCTCCCGAGGAGAGACGCCACCTCCCAAACGATCGGCTTGATGGCTTGTGCGTCCAGCCGAGCCGTGGCCACTTGGCTCCGGCGAACGTCGGAAGAGGTGGCTGAAGTTAGAAGGGGCGCCTGTAAACATAAACACGATGCCCACGCGTGAAGGGGTCTGCGGACCCTGGAAGTATTAACACGGGGACAAGGGAGCCCACCCAGATCGTGCGTGTTCACACAAGCTGTGCCCAGAAGGTTACCGTGCGCTTTCTAGCTCATCCTGGGACATAAGCTGAGCTTGGCGGATAGGTGAAGTCGGGAGCTTTTGAAAAGACACGCTCGGTCTGCGTGTGCCCTGTTGCAGCACTGGGCTGGAGGCAGAGTTAGTTGTCTATGTCAATGCAGTCTCGGGCCTCCCACAAGCAGGATGAAGCCTGTATATGATGCTGCTATAGGATTTACCTCGTGCATTGAGCCCTTTATGACTCGCGTTTAAGTGGAAGGAGCTGTACACAAAATTAAGATGCGGCCATAGTCATTTATAAATAGTAACATCATTAAAGTACCCGAAACCTTATTCGGTCCCTTTCCTGATAACCGATTAGACCCTGAATTTTTATATATATGGAATTGGGTCTGTTTAACGCTCCCCCCCCCCAATGCGCCTTGTATGTCATGTGCTGTCTTATTTTTAATTCTGCTGCCCATTCATCTGTCTTGCAGGGTTCCTTCTGATATACTTTTGCTTGTGTTTATGCACACAATGATGCCATCTGAAAACTAATCCGACTCACTAGTCACATCTGTTCAAATGCAGAGCCATTGCGTGGCAGTAGCTTGGGATCCCTTTTCATCAAAACCAAGTTGCCAGCTTATTGGCCATTACTAACCCATAAGAGCCAACACGTTTTGGTCTCGTGGCTACTGAGCCTCCAGGACTGATTGTTTCAAGAGCTGTCCCAGAGTCTCTAAGTAAACACTGTTGTCCATTTGGCTTGTGCAATATTCCTCAATCTCAAAGGACAAAGCAGCAGATTTTCTCCTTGCAAAACCTGTGCTGGTTCTCCTTCCGCAAGGAATTTTTATTTCCAGCATTTGTTATTTGCAGCATTAGTGCTTTCCATTATTTTATCTGGAACAGATGTGACGTTGAGGTTTGGTAGTTTCCTGGTTCTGTCCCAGACCCAACCTCCAGCCCCCTTTTGGGCAAAATTATGATGACTGCCTTCCAACTTCCAAGTAAGGATGCTGACTTTAATAGGAATATTTTTTTTTGCACATTAGTCACAGAGAAGATATTTACACTGCATAAGTTCAAGGGAAAAATATTAATGCATAAATTGAAACAGGATCACTGTGGGTTTCTCCTCTTTTAAAGCAATCTGCATTTTTCCTGTCCTTAAATTCCAGGTTTATAGAAAGATGAAAGATGTCTTAATATTAACAAATACTGTTCTTTATGTACCATACGTTTATCCCTCTGCAGATGTCAAACTCTGCTTCACTTTGTTATATGACTCTTGGGATCAGGAGGAATAAGTTTTTCTTACTAGTTTCAGCTCCTGCTTCAATGATCTTGGTTGCTATATATGCGAGCTGCATATTTGAGTTATTAGCTTAGGAGTTAACACTGCTGCTTTCTGGCCTGGTTATTAGTGGTGTACATTTGTAACATTGACTCACAAGTAAATATATGTGTGACTTACTGCTGAGCAAGTAAGGGCGATTCTCTACTGGCCGGTATACCTGGACCAGCAAGCATAGAAGTGCTTGTGCATTGAGAGCTTAAGGAGAGGGCCATCTTGTAGTTACTTATCTTTCAGAGGTTCAAGGTGTAGGGGTATGCAAGAGGGCCTTTTCTGTGGTGGCCCCCAGTCTCTGGAACAGCATCCCTCTTGAAGTTCACCAAGCACCTATACTGTATGGTTTTCGGCACCTGGTTAAAACAAAGCTTTTCACCCAGGCCTTTGACGTTTAAATAGCTTCCCTGAGGTGCTGTCCTGCTAGGGAGCTTGGAAGGGGTGGTTACATTTTTTAAATGTGTTTTAATATTTTATATATTTTGTTCTTACTGTGGCCCATGCTGAGACCTTTGGGTGAAGGGCAGGATATAAATTCCTTCCTTCCTTCCTTCCTTCCTTCCTTCCTTCCTTCCTTCCTTCCTTCCTTCCTTCCTTCCTTCCTTCCTTCCTTCCTTCCTTCCTTCCTTCCATACACTGGGGAGGTATAAGGAAGACCCCATGCGGGGTTAACAGCATGCAGAACACTCCCTGGTTCACTCTATCAGCCAGTGTAGAATTGTCCCAAGAATCAATGCTTCACTATTGCAATGGCATCCTGATATATTTCTGTGCTGTTTGCCAGATTATATCTTTTCTGTTGTCAAAAACCAGGCATGATTTAAAAGCTGCATTCTTGCAAGTGACACCGATTTGTTTAATTGAGAGTGAGCTCTTTCACTCTGTGGTGGTAGCTTCTAGAAGTTGCCCTTTGCCTTTTTTTTTTCGTGAGGGCCTGTAAAAGAGAAAATAACATTTTGGACCCAGAGACCTTTGGCTTTGATTAGGCGTCTAAGCTGCCATGTAGACTGCAGGCATTTAGAGTGGAGGAAGGGAGGAAAGGGCCCATCATACCCGGCAGATTAAGATCAAAACCATATACAAGGTTCAGCAGTCACATAAAGTGCAGCAGCCAGCCAAATATTACAAATGGGGGTCTTTTGCTTTCTGGGCCTCTGGCAAAAAAGTGGGGCTCAATAACAGTTAAACCTTTACTTAAGAGTGGGCAAAGGTAGATCATCAGAACTACTCACCTGTAGGTTTCCTTTGAAGGGACAGAGCGTGGCAGAAAGTAATTCTATGTTAGCATATCACAGACCTGGTCTCTTTCTCTCTCTTCCCCACAGGCGTTGCATATATTATCTTGGCGGTGGTTGTTATTGTTGGGTACCATCAAATCATGGGCCAACTCCTGGTTGATTTTCATGGGCATTTGCCTGGACGCTGCTGTGCAGTTTTATTGGCAGAGAAACCAAAGTGGTTTGCCATTGCCTATTTCTGAGGAGAAGCTGGGGATCAAACCAGCAACCCTCTGCTTTCCAGGAAGTTGGCTGTACTGCTGACCTACAGCCACTTGCCATTATCTTGGTGCTCCTTAGGAAACCTTTGTTATGCAACTGTCTTATTTTTAAGGATGTTCACATGCCTGAATGTCGAATATAACTTTCTAAGACGGTGATGGCCAACCTATGACACACGTGTCACAGGTGACACGCCAAGCCCTTTTGGGTGACACACCTGGTCACCCTGGCACCTGGACCAACTTTCAATTGAAGATTTAGCAACAAAAGTCACTAATGTAAAGAATTATTTGTTTTTGCTTTTAATAAAATACATATATCAAAAATATAACTTTTACTAGAGCTACAAATATCACAAAATTATGGATATTTCTAGAAGTGACACAGCACCTGCGTTTAGCTAGGTTTTCTTGCGAATTTTGACACACCGAGCTCAAAAGGTTCGCCATCACTGTTCTAAGAGCAGCAAATAAACTATAAACTTCCCAGCTTCTTTCCCCCTAGGCTCCAAAGAAGTACAAGTTCCCTCTTTAGCTTTTTGCATCCAAAGTCCCCTTCCCTTTGGTAACAGTCCAAAAGGTATGTTAAAGCTAAACAAGCTGTACTCTTAATATTGTCAGCATAATTACTATTTTTTATCACTTTTAATATTGCCAGTGTAATTCCAAACATTCCAAAAATCACTTCAGAAGGGATAATTCCTTTCTGAAATGCTTCCTTTCTCCTGTACACACAACACAGCTTTAATGTTTTCGAAAGTGCACTCCTGTTTTAGAATGGTCTTCTTCAGTAGTAATTTGAGAGTACATTGGCCCTGGCTTCTCTGGAGCTTTTAAGAATCCTTGATACATAAGTTAAAGGATGTGTTATATAAACACACATGAATGTTGTTGCACATTTGGCTGTAGATGGTCTTAAATGGTAAAAAGATGGGCTATGCAGCTGGCTTGTTCTGAGGGTCTTGGTAACTAGTCTAGCTATCTAAATATTTAGTTGTTTCCTGGACTACAATAACTGGACTTAAAAAAAAGGCACATACCTCACAATTGAGCGTTCTTTAGCTTCCTGTTGACTTCTTTTCAAAGCCTCTGATCAGATGCTCTCAATATTTTTATTACCAGAGCCAAAAAAGAAAGAAGGAAAAATCTAGATACTATACCCTGTGCATGACAGAATAAGAATCATTTTTTAAAAAACCATCATCCAAGAAATGTGTTGCTTATTTAATTGTTTTACTCTTGAATGGCATCTCAGCATTTAAATTCATATTTATCTGTGGCTGAAATTTGTGACTCAATGCTCTGAATGTAAAAATTATTGCATGCTTATTCTAGTGAGCCAGTTTGGTCCAATGGTTAAGGAGCGGACTTTTATCTGGGAATACCGGGTTTAATTCCACCCTCCCCCATGAAGGCAGCTGGGTGACCTTGGGCGAGTCACAGCTTTCTTCTGAGCTCTCACAGCCCCACCTTCCTCACAGGGTGTCTGTTGTGGGGAGAATAGAAAAGCTTTGTCAGTTGCTTTGAGTCCCCTTAAATGGGTGAGAAAAGCAGGGTAGAAAAGCCAACTCTTCTTCTTCTTCTAAGCCACAATATAAAACTTTTCCCCAAGGTTTCAGGAAGGATCTCTCCCTGATCATGGAGAAGCTAAAAATTATACGAGGGAAGTTCTGCTTCCCTATGGTGAAGTTAAGAGCATAAGGATAACCATTATCCTCCAGTGTCTTTGCAAATGTACCCGAAGGCTTATGGATGATGCCCCTCTAGTTACTAGGTATTGTTCAACAGATTTGCAGACCACACTTTGCATACGTGTGACATGGGGGCCTGTGGAATGAATAAGGCAAGAGAGTTTTGGATTGTAGCAAATGGATCACGTGTTCTGTCCCTGCTGAAATCCACCTGGAGTGTAAAATGTGAGGCTTTGATGAAGGAGGAAGTAGCCATCTGTGCAACTTAGGAATATAAACAGAAGCAGAGGGCCAGAGGTGTCCCTAGGCATTTTGCTGCCTGTGTGCAGAAGCCATATGGCAGATTCTGCTCATGATGGGATAGAATCCACCATTGGCAACATAGTGGCATGGGGCAAATGCTACATAGTACAAACTGTTCTGTCATCTTACATCTTACCATGATCTTACCTCATGTGCCAGAAGGTACTGTTTGAGGCAGCTGCGGCCTTGGATTATTTCCAGAGATCTACTAGCAGGCCTTTGATCAGCCAAACAGTTAACACAGGGCTTGAAGGCAGGATTGAAGCCTACTCTTCTTTTCTTCTTTGGGGTTATGAGAAGCTAAACTAATTTTATGCCTTAATTTGTTTTGCCGTTACATATTTATGATGTATTTTGGCTCAGTAAGTAAATAAATAGTACTGAAAGTCAAACCTCTGGTAAGGGCCTGTTACCTGAAACATCTAGAAAGCATCAATAAGGGAGTGGCAAAATGAATTATGATAAATGAATTGATCACAATTCAACAGCGTCAAATGGAAGATAACAGCACTAATCAGTATTTTTGCCAAATATGGGAACCATGTATAAAAAGATTGTTAGCACAA
>MTQE01001141.1:20870747-20910811 GCA_014337955.1 Aspidoscelis marmoratus
GTATTTTTGCCAAATATGGGAACCATGTATAAAAAGATTGTTAGCACAAACAAATACATGTATTCCAGAAAAGACTTTTCTGTTAAAGTGGCTGTATGCCTAGATAGTAATCACAATTAAGTCAACTGAATTGGTCTATCACAGAGGGGGGGGGGGGAAGGGGATGTATCGGTACATTTTGTGTTTATTTATTTATTGTTCTTGAGGCATGTATATCTAGAAAGCATCACACTGATGGAAGCTGCTGTAAATAATACAAGTGGTTTACTCATTCCTGACACGTGCAGTTTGAGGCACTTGCTCACTCAACAGAGACTGAGAATGATCCGGCACTGGCCGGTATACCGATCAGCAAGCATGTTAGGAGCCTTCCTTCTACACCAGTGTGGTCCACGGGGGCTCTGGGTGTTACCTCTGTGCTGTATTCAGACATAAAAAAGAGGCTTCTCAGAGAGGCAGGTTGCAGCCCTCATGTTCCCAACCCTTCTCTCACCTACCCTTTTCTAGCTCAGAATGTTCAAGAAAGGGGAGAAAGGCAGAGTGTTGTGTGAACAATCCTACCTCGAAGCCTTGTCTGTGGTGCCTCAGAGGTGCTTTTTCATGCTGTGTCTGATCACAGAGTCAGACCACACCAGCATGTAGAAGGAAGGGTCCTAGTATACTTGATCATCCAGTATACTACTGCCCAGAATGCAATTGCCCCGAGTTGCTGTCTCTTTGTGGTAGTGGTCAAAGAAGTACAGTATATGCGTTTGAGATCTAGGAAGAAATACTCATTTTGTGGACTGAAGTTAGTGTCACACTTCTTTGAACTCCTACGTTCTTATCTCACAGTTGACATCACGAAAGCCACTGTGGCTGTATCCCTCTCTTGGGATGGTGTTCCTGTTAATGAACTCTTTTATTTGCATACATGCGTGTGTTCCCTAATCAATTTTCCCTTGCCACAAGCAGCCATGATGCTGGAAATGTGGGATGCCCAAATCTGTTTTATTGTCCTCCTTTTTGGCTAATTGAGGCTTATTTTGTCAGTGGCGATACCTACCCTTGAAAGTTGTCGTGAGAGCATCTTGCATCAGAAGTATAATTTCTTCTGAATGATGGCCCGCTGTGAAAAGATTTATATTTCAAGTGACATCTCTGGGGACATTCACTACCAAATTTCTTGATTACTTGCTTGCATAGCTTGCCATGACTTAATTGGAGGAACACTTATTAGTTTGGCATAGTAGTTGCATGGTCTGTGAGGCATGGCAGCCGTCTTGTGTCACAATTGCTTGCTTAGGATTGCGTGACTCAACAATGGAATTATTTGTTATACTAAGTACTACATCATGATGTCTCCCCCGAAAGGGATAGACAGTTCTAGACAGTGGATAAAACAACTGATTATTTAGTTTGTTGAGAAATGTCACAGAGTGAAAAACATTGGCTTATCTGAAAGAGCAATCTGTCCTTGGGTTCAACATTTAGTATGCCTAAAGAGATACAGCATTTAGCTGACTTACTGGTAGTGGCATATGAATGAAGTTAAGGGCTAGGGACACTATTTTATAAACAATGTGATAGAAAACATCAACACTTTTTGTTGTATGGGCTGAACTGAGATTTGGCACTGAGACTGCCTTGGTAGCCCTGATGGATGACCTTTATCTGGAGAGGAACTGAAACAGTGTGACCTTGTTGGTTTTCTGTGATCTCTCAGCAGTTTTCAATACTATTGATTGTGGTATTCTGCTGGAACAGCTTCGAGGATAGGGACTTGGAAGCATTATTTACAGTGGTTATCTTACTATCTCTGTGGTATGTTCCAGAAAGTAGCAATGGGGCACTTTTCTTCAATGTCTTGGGAGTTCCCTAGGGGTTGGTCTTGTGCCCTAGCTGTTTACCATCTATATGAGGCCACTAGGCAAAGTCATGAAGAGTTTTGGAGTGAGGTGCCACCAGTATGCTGATGACACCCAACTCTTTCTTTTCATTCCTTCTGAGTTGGGGTAGGCAGTTCAGTTGTTTGATCTCTGCCTGGAGGCAGTGAAGAGCTGGATGTGAACCAATAAAATGAAACTGAATCCAGACAAGATGGAGGTACTCTATGTCACAGGGTTCCAAGTCCAGGAGGTTAAGAAGCATCCAATTCTTTATGGAGTTGTTTTGTCCTAGAAAGAACAGGTGTGTGATTTGGAAGTGCTCCTGGATTCATCACTGTCATTTGTTGTGTTACATTATTTATACCCCACCTTTTTTTCAAATAGACTCAAAGCTGCATACAAAATTGACTTGATCAATTACAACAAGTGAACAGACATAACACATAATAAAGTTATGGTAGAATACATAAGAATTAAGTCACATACAATACTGAGATCGCCAAGAGTGCTTACTTCTATCTCTGTCTGGTTCATTAGCTTTGTCCTTTCCTGGATAGTGATAACTTAACCACAATGATCTATACTCCAGTCACCTCCAGTTTAGACTACTGAAATGGTGCTCTGTGTGGGGCTACCCTTGGAAACAGTTTTGAATCTGGAACTAGTGCAGAACGCAGCAGCTTGACTGCTGGTCAGAGTTTCTGGCTGTGTGCATGTCACACCTGTCTTGAAAGCTCTGCACTGGTTGTCAATTCCCTACCAAATCCAACACAAGGTGTTGATGTTAATATATAAACCCTAAATGGATTGGGCCCTGGTTATCTGAAGGAGCGTCTTCTCCCATGTAGACCGAGATTTCAAGGAAAAGGAACGTTCACTATACGATTTCTGGTGCCTGGTTGACATGTATCTCTTTACTCAGGCATTTGATGTTTAGCTTCCTCTGGGTGCTCTCCTGCATGGGAAGTTGGACTATATTTTGAATATGCTTAAATGCTTCATGCATTTTATTTTTTGCTGTTGTGATATGCTCAGAGACCTTTTGATGAAAGGTGGGATATAAACTCTTAAATAAATAAATAAATAAATTTAATCTGGATCTCAGTGTTGGAGGCAATGAGCATAGGCAAAGTGTCTATCCTTACCATGGATGGAATATTGTGTCTAGTTATCTTGAACCACAACATCTCTGCTGTGATTAACTTTCATGGAATTATACTCTATTTCAAAAGGAGACGGAGAATGAAGGAACTAGAAGGAGTGGGTTGGGACAGGCATATTTCTATGACATAGGATAAGACAAAGAATGCCTATGGAGAAAATGTGTTTCCAGTTGATGCTTCTTGAATTGGATGTCTTGATGATGTATAGCAAATATGTAAGTAGTAAGTTCACTCAAAGAGAATATATGAAATGCAAGCTCAAGCTCCTGGGAATCCTGGAGGCTGTTTTATGATCAAGAAAACATACTTCTACTCCTGAGACCACCTGGGCTTAAAAATTGGAAACACCAGGAAGCAATATTAACTAGTTATTCCACATTGGTTAAGGAAATGTGTTTAATGTGTCCAAAGAATTAAATTCTTACAGCAGATCAAGAAACACATGTACTGTATATTTGAGTGTTAAAGACCAAAGTGCTCCTATTACAGAAATTCTCTTTATGTGCCATCAAAAGAAAGGCAGTGGTTCTAATGGTGATTCCCCTCCCCTCCTATATTAGGTTTGCAATAGGATGCCTGAATTCCTCGCAAAATACTGGAAAACACATCTCTCTAAGATTGATTTGATCAATGGTAATGAGCATACTATTTCCTTTATTGATTGGCAGCCCTGTTTATATTCCAGGCATGAATTTTGTTTTCAGAGCTTATCTTCAGGCACTGACAAGCTTGCAATTTCTAAATAAGGAATTGTCCCTGTGATAACAAAGAGTGTGTTTACTTGACTCCTGGTTTCTGATTACTTGCTAGTGCTTCTATCTAAGGTTCACAGGTACTGGCAATTGGTGCTAAAAATACTTGTAGCTCCTGATTTTTCATTTTGGGTCTACTGCCTCACATTTTCTCCTTAATTATACGAGGGTTACATTCCAAGCATCATTAGCTTATCCAATTTCAAAACAAAAATCTCCACTAATTTTGTAGTCATTCTTTCCAGCTGAAGCAACATCTATCGTAATTTCGAACCATTTGCTCACTGTCCTTCACAATGTTATGCAATGTATCGTCTGCAAGAATTGCAGGAGGTTCTGTTACTGGAGTAAACATTTCTTGCTATGTATGAAGCTGCCAAAACAGACCTCTTCTGATTTAACAGTTGTTCAGGATCAAGAATAGGAAATGCTCTTGTTGTCATATCATAAGTGATCTCCCCAGAGGTGTGTGTGGCTGATCACTGGGAAATAAACTAAGTTAGGCTGACTTGGCCTGATCCTGCAAAGCTGCACTTAGGTTCTTAGTAGAGAGCAATTTAGTATCACATCTAAACATGCTATTTTGTTTGGGTAGTGGGTTTAAATTCTTGACCATTTTGTTCTTGTTGTTATATTGATTGGTCCCATAATTTTCTAAGTAGCTAGAGGTATTTGCCCAACCTTTTGGGGCCATGTACACATTTAAGATTTCTGAGCTTGTGTCCTGTGTTTTGGAGAGATTCTCTGAATTTTTGTGATAGAAAGGAAAAGTATGCCCTTGGGTGCACACCGGGGCCACCACATTTTTACAACTTTTTAATTTTCCACAACCTTCCAATTACCGTAATACAGTATCATTTTGTTGTTGGTCATCAGACTAGATGGGGAAGACCTTTGATCTGATCTTGCAGAATTTTTATTATTACAAACAAGGTAGCAGTTCCAGGGATCAGATACTAGTGTTTGGAGGTGAAGGTCAGGTAAAGTGTCTGGAGTTGAAGCTACCAGTTGGCCACACAAGGTCTAAAGCAGTGGTTCTCAACCTGGGGATCGGGACCCCTTTGGGGGTCGAATTACCCTTTCAGAGGGTCATGAAAAGTCTCCCGCCACCCTTTCCTCCCACCTCCCAGCTGCTTCGCCTCTGTGGTTGGGTGTCTCCACAACATGAGGAACTCCATTAAGGGGTCACGGCATTAGGAAGGTTGAGAACCACTGGTCTAAAGGAAACAAACAAACATAGGCAAACCAGAGATTTAAACTTACCTGACCCACTCATACCTAGCTGTGAGTGGGACTCCTGAAGCTGGAGAAATTTTGTCTGAAGCAAGTGAAACTGTCGGGTTTTCCTATGTACTTGGGTTAATGACTAAATTTTATTCAGTTAAGATGTTTATGTACTGCTTCTCATAAAATGTGCTAAAGTGGTTCACAGACTAATGTAAAGATAAGCTTAAAATGATTGAGAAGACAGTGAGCAGGGTGAGAGATCTAGAACAGAGAAAACAGCTGTTCGTACAAGGAAGGGCTGAGTGAGAAGTTGGTGGCTGAGGAGTTTGATCCAGTCCTGATCAAAAGCAGTACTGGTACATTTCTGAAGTGCGTAAAATGACCTGAAATTTTAGGTCTACGACTTATTTTTCTTTTTTCAGAATTTATTCACTGCAGTGATAAATTAGAGGAAATCTGCTGTGAATACATCTGTGGGCTTTATTCTGGATTATATCCCAGAATAGTGCCCTGCTATCTGCATGATAGTGCAGACTATAATCTGGAATAAGGCTCAGTGCAGAAACCCTGGTTTCTCAGTTTCATCCATAACACAGTCTGTGATACAGGGAATACATGTTGAGTGAGGACTTTCCATCACTGACTGCACCAGATCAAGTTTTTTAATTGGGAAAATAATCTTGTATTAACTAGATATTTACCTCTCAGGTAGTGATACACATTTGAATAAGGACTGGTATTATTATTAGCCACAATTTTGCATTTGACCTGCTTCAGAAGGCTGTAGAACAGTAAAAAAATACTAGCGCTTAGACCTGTGTTTGTTACCCTGGCAGTAGAACTTGAAGCCGCTTTGCTTTGTTAAGTATGTGGGTGCCGACATGTTAAAAATGTGAAGCTTACCTTTACTTTGCCCTCAACAGGGAGGATTGTTTCAGTCACATGGTCAGCCCCTTCCTCTCTGGTAGATCTCCTGCTTCTATGAGTGAAGGTGAACTTTCGCAGTTCCTTGAAAAGTTTGCTGAAATACCCAGGAAAATGCAGAGGAACAGAGTACTCCCCATCCAGTGTTTACGTAAATAAAGTATTTACTTTGGAACATCAGGCTTTACTTTGCAAGTACTGCAGAACATCATAAAACCCGTCTGGCAGGTAGACAGCTGCTCCATAGTGTCTGTGAAGTATTCATCCTGTCTGGATATCAATTAATAAGATATTAATTGATATCAAGACCGGTATATCAATTAATAAGATATTGGTCTTTGATGCAGGATGTTCATAATGCATGGGGGGGGAGGGCTTTTATCCTGGAAGTGCAATAAAATGTTTGATTACAGGCATATGCATGTGGTCCATGCACATGGCTGTTTGAGGACTTTCCTATAGTCCTCTAGGAGCTATTCTGTATGCAACCCCCTGAGCCTAAGGGCAGTTGTTAGCTTTCTGTAGCAATGATTGTAGCAGTCTTCTAGTGGAAATGTTATAATTAAAGTACAACATAAGAGGAGCCCTGCTGGACCAGGCCATAGCCCCTCTAGTTCAAAATCCTGCCCTACACAGTTGCCCACCAATTGCTTATGGTCATCTCAAGCAGAAGACAAAGGGAAATCTTTCACCTGCTCTTGAATCCCTGCATATGGCCCTTGAAGGCATCCTGCTTGTCTTCCCTAGCCTGGAGGATGTACCTAGGCATCTATTCTAGTATCCATTGATACACCTTCATCCATGAATTAGTCTAACCTTTTCTTAAAGCTATCTTGACTGGTTGCTATTACCACCTTTTCTGGCAGCAAATTCCGTAGACCGATGATCCTTTGGGTGGAGAAATACTTCCCCTTGTCTGATCCAACTCTCCTACGCATCAGCTTCAAAGAGTGCAACCTGGTTCTAGTGTTGTGTGATAGGGAAAATATTTTTTCTCTATTTACCTTTTCTATACCATGCATAATTTTCAGTCAGGTCCCCTCTAAAACACATCTTTCAAGGCTGAAGAGGCCTAGATGTTGCAGTCTGATTTTGTAAGAGGTGTTCCACCCCCTTAATCATTTTGGTTGCCCTTATCTGCACCTTTTCCAGTCCCATTATGTCCTTTTGGGGGTGCAGTAGCACTTCGTATCTCTCCCTCTCATCCCTTTACAGATTTAAGTTTTACTTCTGTTGTTTCTAAATATTGATACTATGTTGCTAAGCCTGTATATTTGCCTTTTTGCTTTGTTTATTTTTGCCACAAGTTCATCTTACAGAGCAGGGAAGAAACCACTAGTTATTTTTTTCTAGGCATGATTTATTGGTCTCATCTTTGATTCTTTTAGTTTATTCAGTTCAATAGATCTCCTCCATTATATTCAAATACTCATTAAAAATAACTGAATTTCAATGCTGAGTCTGGCTAGTTCCCCTTCTCCCTAAGAAGTATTCATCTGTTATGTGTCTATGGAGCCAAAACAACTTTTAAAAGATGTCAGAACAGGAGAACTCAGATTACACGTTCTTACAAGAGATTTCCTCTAACAAGCAATTCATAAAATAAAAATATATTAAATATATTTTCATTATTAATGATGTCATGAAAAGCAAGCTACGCATATATTACATAAGCAGGAAAATGTCTAACAGAAAAGGGTTACAAAGAAAAAAGATAGTACTGTATTTTAACTGATGAAAAGAGATGAAACTGAATGTACATTCATTCCATGTATTCCAAGGTTTTGCTTCCCTTGCTTAATGTAATACTAGATGCCTCCAGTGATGCAGATTGTGAAGCACCATTAGCTGAATTAGCAGACTGCAAATGGCCCTATGACTTCCGTACACCATTCATTTATTCATTCATTTGATAGCCTGGGGGCATGTCTCCACTTCTGGGTGAAGGTGGCTTGGATGGAGACAGCATTGCAGAATCAAGGTGCCCTCCTTGTCTTGCTTTTGGATTGAGGAGGCACTGAGGAATATCACCTCCTCTTTGCATGGTGGAAGGAACTTGGGCAAAGGAGGTGTCTCTGCCAGCAATCATGCCAGACAAGGGGCCAGCCAGTTGGCCTGAGGGACCTCCTGCCACTGAAAATGGAGACAGGGCAGCAGCGGGTGCCTTCTTGGATCATTAGTTGCCCCAGACAGATAAGTGGAGTTACAGCCTGAGCTTCCCTTCCCCAATACCTGGATCTCCCCTCCACATTACCTGGTCCTCCTCTGAACAGTGCGATTGCTGCATCCACACTGCACAGTGGTTTGTGAAAACAAAACTATGACTTTATAGAAGAGATGACGGCATAACGTCTGAAGTCTGATTTAAGCGCTTTTGTTATATGTTAGTCAGGGAGCTGTTAAGCTGCTGTAGGGATTTCAGTTCACATTCGTTTATCTTTAGTTTTCATTTCTGTAGGTAGAACACTTAAGAGAGAGGACTTCCAGCTGACTTACTGTAGAATCCATAATAATAATTAACTAATGAACATAATATAGCTGCATGCAAAGCATCTCTTTGCTACCAGATAGGTCCTGCAGTACCTGCACTGAAGCTTAGAGCAACTGTGAAAAGCCAGATTGTAAGTTGTCTGAACATATGCAGTTCAGACAAGGGAAAGACTGCTGTTCAGTTAAACTGATGTGTGTGTGTGTGTTTTAAAAGCAGTGTGCTTGCTATTCCCATGACTTTCCAGTCAGCTGGGATATTTGCAGTTAAATTGGATCAGAAACTATTGTAAATAACCTGTTTAAACCTTTTGGATGTAATAGGATGTCTTCTGAAAGTTTGAGTTTATAAAAATGTACCAGTTGTGGCTAAAATTTAAATTTACATTATAGATAGGAGCTAATCCTGAAAGTAGGTGGTGAAATAACTGGTGAAAAACCTTTAACATTAGGAAGAGTTCTGTGCATTGATATTTTATATGTATAGCTGATGGTCCTGTGTTTTAAACATGAGTGCAATACGATGCACCAAGTTTCTAATAAGCAATAGTGTATATTCATGTGTGTGGTGGCCATATTTCAGCTGTGGTGTCAAGAAAACTGTCCTCAGTTGTGATAATAGTTGAAGTTTCCATAGATTTAGACAGGAAAATGCCCAGATCTTCTACAACCAGTGAAGCAGGGCTAATAGACCCATTGAAAGAGCAAAGGTGTGCTGCTCCTTTGGGGGCAAAGGTATGGTATCATGTTGGCCTGCACTGTGTCCTGGTGTGGAATATGCTGCACTTGTTTTGGGTGGTCAAAGGGAAGGATTCCTTTACTCCACCCTAAACAGAAACACATTCCTTAATAGGTTTTATTACATTTGAAAGTTTCCCGTTCAAGCTTCAGTACATGAGCTTTTTAAATTCAACAACATTTTGAAGATAAATAATAATATGAAGCTTAGTGTGAGCAATAACTCTTCCCCCCCCCTTTCCTTGATTTAGGGGGATTATAAGGGTCTGGATTTAGAATGATCAGACAAGATAAAAACTTCTGTTAGAACAAGTTACAATCACTCCTCCTTTTTAATTTAAGAGTAAGGACAACAACCACTGTGGAATATGGACAAGCAGCTGTCAAAATTTGAATAGAATTGAATAAAATCGAAGTATCGCCTTAGATTTCAGCTGATAATGTGGCCATCAAGCCAAACGGAGAAAGCTTGGTGTAGCTATGTATGGTTGTATCCACACATATTTTATAAAGCAGATGAAAAGTAGCTTAGGTCTGTTTGCATTTGCTGGCCTGATATGGTATAATAATACTACAGCTGTAGAGTAAGGCTGGGATGTGGTGGCTACCATTTGCACTGGAAGCATTGGACTAGCTCTGTGCCTGGCCAGGAGTGCAAATGACTGCATGGGTAGACAGCATCCAAACGGGCATCTGGTATAGAGACAGACATTGTCACGCTATCTGGCAGCTTCACATTACTGTGCAGCTGCAGGCATGTGAGCCCTAGGTGACTTGCAGCAGCAACCAGGTGCAGACGGAACAATTCAGTGGGTGGCCCAGATTATCCTGCAACGTAAAAGCGAAAAGGCCCTAGTTTTCCTATCCCACCTTTGATCCACATTATAAGCCAGGAATACATTTTGGAAGGTCATTTTCAGGCCTTGAATGTGGATTAAGACACTGCCATGGAGACATGATCACCTCTAAGCTGCTTTTGAGCCACTCCCCTCCCCCTTTCTCCTCTGTGTGCAGATGCAGCCTAGATTTCAGTGCCTAGACTGGGCTTTAAGAGCTTGTTTGAAACTAACTCATTCTTCTGTTTCAGATAACTGCTCAGTGTTCAGTTTTTCTTCATTGTTAAGGCCTAAAAGTTAAGAAACTTCTGAGGTTGGGGCTTATTAAAGCCTGATGTCCTGACCTTGACAAATATTCTTGTCCGTAACCCTGTTTCTGAGTCTACAGTCAAGTACAAGGTGGCAAAATGGGAGAGAACATTGGTTTAACTGGAGCTCCAGTTTGCCTTCTTTACAGAACGCTGCCTCTGGGCAAAAAAGAAACCTAGAAATATGTGGGTCACAGTAGGAAATTGGAATGTCATAATTATTTTTTGAATCCTGATGAAAGCTAATACTAATGGGGATT
Organism: Aspidoscelis marmoratus; assembly: GCA_014337955.1. Classification (NCBI taxonomy): domain Eukaryota; kingdom Metazoa; phylum Chordata; class Lepidosauria; order Squamata; family Teiidae; genus Aspidoscelis; species Aspidoscelis marmoratus. The sequence goes on from MTQE01001141.1 coordinate 20,881,311, forward strand.
CTGCTTCCGTTTTCTGAAAATAGACCTCTTGGCCTCCCTTCATAAAGCATGTGGTTCCCAGGTGATACTGTGTATTTGGTTCATATGCGCGTCAGGATACGGTATGGTAGAGTAAGAGGTGGTGTGTCTCTACAAGCTTCTGGAAAAGGAGTGAGGAGCTTGCATTTCAGGCATCTACAGATCGTGACAGAGAGGACAGCTGCTGCAGGAGAAAACAGCACACAATCCGCACGGATTTCAAACTGTAAAGAACTGTTCTGAGCTTTTCCTTCCCAGCATCCTGAAAACGAAGAGCAATGGCAGCAGTACCTAAAATGAGGTGTGTTGGGGTGGCTGCATGGCACTGGTGGTTCCTGGTTATTGAAAAAGAAGATGAACTTGATAAGGATAGTGCTGTCTTGTTTTTTAATGATTCTGTATTTCAGAATTATTTAATTTTAGTAGGAATTTTCTGTACAGCTGGCAGTGTGTAGGAAAATGCATTAGATAAGAATAGCTATGCGTTTGGGATTACGGAGAAGATAGCCTTTGAGAACAAATGGAAGGCAAGATCTTCCTTGGGCTGCATCCAGAATATCCATGCTTTTATTCCAGTAGATCAAAATATATTGGAATAAGCAACCGATGTCCAGATGCAACCTTGGAACTTTTTTGTGGACATGGAGATGAAAGGCATCAGCTGCTCTGTTTATTCCTATTTATTTATTTGTTGACATGCTGTAAACTATCACTTTCTTTGTTAATAGGATTTTCATTGTCAACTAGTAGCTTCATTTTAAAAAGTTATTTTCTAATTTTCTGAGGTGGCAGGAAACATTTTTCTTTAAAGAGATTGCATGCCACATTTCCCTTCGTATTGGAAAGCAGTGTGGAACTGAGCTTGTCAGTTTTGTTTCATTTCATGGGTCTGTTTAGTTAATGGAGGTGGTATATTTCAGGTTGCTCCCACTTCAGGCTGGATATAGAGATAAATATGTACAGCTTTTCTTCACCTTCAGAAGGAAAAATAATTTTGTAGGGGAACAGCGTGTCAAATATAGACGATAAATTTCACTTTGGCACCTTGCTACGGATTTTTGTTTAAAAGAGACGCATACATCTCGTCTCTTAAGTTAGACAACATTACTGAATAATCATGTCTCAGACTGGCTCTATCAAGGCAGGATTTGCTCAGGCTCCATAACTGACACGGTTTGAAAAGTGGTTTAGAAGCTCTCCTGTCAGTGCTGGATAATATCACACTTGATTTGAGTTCCAAGTTGTGCATTTTAAAAGCAAAAGCTAGTGGAATTCAAGGATATGTTTATGTTGCATAATTATAGTGAACACTAGCAGAATCCTTTGATGCTTTACTCAGGGGTAAGCCTAACTGTTTTATCAGTGTGTGTCTTATTTCTAAGTTACTCAACATGGCATCTTACATGAGAATAGTCCCAACTAAAGTAAGTAGGACTTAGTTATAACTAAACAAAACCAAAATTGCATGGCAATTTTTTTTAAAAAAAATCCTGTGAAATACAATTTTCTTCTGAGTAAATGTGGTTGACACTTTTATATAGTTGCAGTTGCTGAGTCTTTGTAACTTTCCAGAATTAATAATTTGGTTCAGGCACTAGATGCCACCACTCTTACCCATCATCTCTTATGTCAGTGCTGGCTAACCTTTTGAGCTCAGTGTGTCAAAATTCGCAAGAAAACCTAGCTTAACTCGGGTGCGTGTCGCATCTGGAAATATCCATAATTTTGTGATATTTGTAGCTCTAGTAAAAAAGTTATATTTTTGATATATGTATTTTATTAAAAGCAAAAACAAATAATTCTTTACATTTGCCTAATCTTCAATTGAAAGTTGGTATTTCGTACGCTTCAAGAACAAGCAAGCACTACACGCCCAGATACCAGAGTGACCATGTGTGTCACCCAAAAGGTCTTGGCGTGTCACCTGTGACACGCATGTCATAGGTTGGCTATCACTGTCTTATGTTCACGAAACCATTATCCACTGTTGAAGATTAAAGGAACACGAACTAGACTTAGGGTGTTTTTCCACTGTCACTAAAAGTACCCATTAATGGGTACGTAATGGCATTTTTGTACCCATTAATGGGTACGTAACGGCATTTTTGTACCCATTAATGGGTACTTAATGGGTACTTCTAGTGACAGTGGAAAAACACCCGTCCTGTAGGGCTTGAGCAAGTCACTGTCTCTTAGTACTGCTGCAGGTACTTGCTGTCTGGTTGTTGTCCAAGGGATGAGTGAAGATGGATAAAACTTGCTTTGAGGTAAAAATTTGACAGAGTAGTTCATATTCATATTGAACCCATGTAGTGGTTTATTTAGCCAGAAATTCAATCAAACTGAACTAGTATCCTACTTGTGAACACAAGTGGTTCAATCAAACGCTTCATGCTTGCTGTGTTTGCACCCTGAAAAAGGCTTTTTCAATGGGAAAATATATTTTTGTTTCTGAGTATGTTTGGAAGTGAATGCAAACATTTTTTTGTTCAATTAAATTATTCGGTATTGAACTGAAGAAATGAGTGTTCAATTCAGTAGCCAAGGCGGCACAGTTTCTGTTCATGATCATCCCTAATGAGAGCATCTTGTTACTTGCAGCGGGTAACAAAATCTCCTTTTTTATTCATTCATTGCCATCCTGAAATATTGGTGACCTGGCTAAAAATGAGGCATTCCCAAAGCCTCTATTGTAAAAGAAACAGTTTGTAGCTTCAAAGTATAGCTAAGGAAGACTACCTTGGGACCAAATGTTGCTGTTGGTTATGGTTTCCAGCAGAAACCAAGCCAGCTGTTTAGAATCCCTACTTAGCAGATATTCTCCTAGTTGTCCAGCTTCTAAATGCCAAAAAGAGAACTTTTGGAGCAGCAGAAAATTGTGGAACCATCACTAAACTGAAAAGAAATAAAAGCTTTTGCAAATTTGCTTTAGGACTTATTCCACCTTTAAATATTAAGTAGTTGAATCTGCATGATAAGGAGTGTTTCATTCTGACTTTGGCATGAAACTTTAAATCATGCCTGCCTAAAGACATATAGGAATATGTGCATAATGCTTTTGCTTCGATAATTGCAGTGAGAAAGTAAGTTTCATAACAAATGCAGCTGTGGTTGCAGTCAAAAGGAAGTGGGACCAGAGCTCAGAGTAAATGGAGTTAATAGGTGAGCAAATACATTTAAATGTCCGTGAAATATAGTGGATTAATCACACATTATCCATCTCTGGGTTGAAGCATGCTGGAAGGGAGAAAGAAGAGTGGACTTGATCTCCAAGCTGCTGAGTATACCCTTATATTCAGCCCAGCACATCTTGATCAGTGTAGCCTAAAATGAAAGCAGTGTGTCCTTATTACTCACTTCTGCTTAAAGTGGCCCAAGTTGATTATTCACATATACACTGCATTTAGTAGGCTAATAGACAGTTTATTTTGCAGCTTTCTTGCTAGAATGGAATGGATCTACTGGGGATTTGAGAACTGATTTGAGAGATCAGGAGCTGATGGCAGGAGTTCTGCAACCTTGGCTGGTAGTTTGTAAAGATATGTAGAAATGACCTGATTGTGGAAAAAGTATACTTCAGGGAATTGATACCGTTCAAGTGCTTACTCATGTTTTTGTTGGGAATGACTAGGTCCTGTGTTTGTATGAACAAGAGATTCACAGTGTATGGCCTGGCATGGAATTGTTATGCCACTTAATATATATATTTCTTTGAGTAGGATTTCCAGTGTGCATGCCATTCGCTCATCTCCTACGTTCTTTTACCATGCCTGTCTTGTTTAAAATCATCACTGTTGTCATATAGACTTGGCTATCTTTTATTTCTTTGTTTAAAAGATGAATTATGTTTGTAAACTCTGTAAATCATTACCGTTACTTAGAATTCCAATGCATAGAAGTGATATTTTATATCTGAATACCAGATGGTTAGGAATTGAGTAGAAGACAAGGATTCCAGTCTGTCTGGTTCTGCGGACACAGTGAATTCTGAGCCAGTTTTGAGTTATTGAACACTCTTAGTCATCAGTAGGCAATTTGGGGAAATGCTCCAATCTCCTCCTCCTCCTCCCTAAAGCTTTTGTTTGTAATTATGCAAACCAACAGGTCTTGCTCTTTAACTCTGCTTTTGAATGGATGCTGCTGCTATTTTGGACTTACTAGCATTTGGCTCAGGAGTGGCTGTAATGCAGTGGTAGAGCGAACTGCCTGGAATACAGAGGATTCCTTTCGGCACATGACCTTTTTCTGGAATATATCTCAGGACAGGAGTCTGTTGTCTTCATATTCAGACTACAGCAGGCAGTGGCAAACCATGTCTGTATCTCTGCCAGTGAAACTGCATGGAGGTGCCCATAGAGGTAACCATGCAGCCACCCAGGAGTCAGTCAGTAATGACACAATGGTGCCCAATAACAGCAGCAACAAAAGGTATTTGGCTTTATAGCTATTCCTGGAAGCATAGGTATTGATGCAGTTACTAAAGTAACAAAAAGCAGTACATTTCCAGATGCTGAACCAACTAAGAATGTAAGTTTAATGCTGGCTTTTGTATGGAACACAGCCGTTAATCACATCAGTCAAGTGGCAGTGTGTTCTTTTCCTAAACTGAGATTAAAATAAGTAATTCCCTGCTTATTTCACATTCCTTTCCCCTCAGCCATTGTATCTGTATGTTACATGAGCAATCTCAAGAACGGCTGGGGCACGACTTGCTTCTCCGGTTAAGGTGTTTGTTGGCAGCTTTTTGTTTTCCATAGTGATAAGTATAAAATGAAACCTGTTTGTGGGGAATGAGGTGGAACACTTGGTAAGATATATGGTGAGAACATTCTTCTGAGATCAATTGCTTCTTTCAAAGGTTGTTTTGGTCATTTGTGTATTATCACCTGTGGGAGCTCGAGAGAACTTCGAGATAAATTCCCTTTACTGCTGCTTGAAAGCTGAGAGAAGGTGAATGTGTCTGCTAATATATTCAGCTGTAAGAATTCTCCTTAGTTATCCTTCTCTACCTTCCTGTCTCCTGGCTGGCTATCTTAAACTACTTAATGCATACAGATTGTGGGTCGTCACTACGCTGGCAGTTCCAGGGCAGAAAGAACTATAGTCTGTCCAACTCTTTAAAAAATCAGTAAGATGTTTGTGTAATAGAAATGAGGCTCTAAATCCTTGCTTTACTTGTAGTCACAAGTTCACTGGCAGTGCTTATTCTATCCCTTTGAAAACAGCTGAGGAAATGGAGTTTTGAGGCACAAAGGGTTTTTTTTTTTTTTTTGTGGTGGTGGTGGGGGAAGACTACTAGAAGTATGGCTGAAGATTTATGGAAGAGGAGAGAGCAACTATTTCCCCTTTGGGGACATAGATACATATTCGTAATTTAGGGAGATTCTGCACTGACTGGTATACCAGGCCAGCAAGGGAGTTGTGTGTGTGTGTGTGTGTGTGGTGATTCTGCATGTTGTTGTCTGAATCACCCTTAATGTGGTTCAAAGTGCTCTCTGACTTCTTGTAAGATCTGTTGATTATGGTGAGTTTCCTTGTGGTCCAGGATTCCAGGCCTTTTTCTGGTGTACATCTCAGGATAGGGGCCTGCTGTCCGCATACTAATGCAGACTATGGCAGGCCTTCCTTGGTGCCTGCCGTAGTCTGCATTGCTATGAAGACAACAGACCCCTGTCCTGAGGTATATTCCAGAAAAAGGCCAAGTGTGGAAAGGGCCCCAGAATGCAGCCACGTAGGGAGAATGGTTTGACATCCTGGGCCCTTTCTTATGACACACCATTCAGACAAGAACACCAGATGCATAGATTAATCTAGTTGGGCAGTCATTATGATTTGGCTTCCTTTTCTGTGTACATGTTGTAAACCTCGGTCAGGCTGGGAATATTATGTTCTCAATCTCATAACAGTGACCTCTATAGTACATTTATTGTCTTCAGTAAAATAATGAAGTTTGCATATATTTGCCTGGGGGAATACCAGAAGGTGAGATGGAAAAGTGAAGTTTTGACCACTAAAATCATGTTTATTTACCTTCATCATTTCTTGGTGTTTTCCAATTTGTCTTGAAAGTGTGTCTGAAAGCAGTATCTGATTTGAGAGTGATAACTCTTAAGTGATATAAACAGGTATGCTATTATTAGGGCTCTTGGAATTTATAATTTTGAAGTAAAAATTAGCAGAGGGAAAAAAGAATTTTACAAACCATGTCTTTATGTTTCTAAAAAAGACTATCCTAAGGTTCAGTGTCCAACTCAGCTTCATTTATAATTAGAGACCCTCTAATTTAAAGTCCAATGGCATAAATATGGACATTACTTGTCCTAAAAAAATAAGTATTATATATAAAATGGGTCACTGTGTATAAATGTAGCCTCCTGGAATGTTGGATGATCTCAAGGCTACAGCAAATATTTGGCTGTAAGTCATACAGAGGTTTGATGTACTAGTAGTTTCTTTATGCAGCTTTATGTGATGTTTATCAGTTCCTGCTCTTCCACTGCTCCTGTCTTCAACAGAAGTTAATAACTATGACCTTTTGTATTCCCAAAGGCTCTGTTGTTGTAGATGGGAGAAAGAAATCTCATGTCCCAATGTGAAACATTGCCTGAGCGTATCTGGTGAAAGGATGTTGGATAACGAGAGTGGGAAAGATTCCCCATTGTGCAACTGCTGTCACTTTAAGTAGTAAATAAAGTTGCAGTAGGTCACTTCCCTCTGGCCTGCTGACCTCCGGATGTTACTAAGTTGGAAAGGGCATTCTTTAGACACTTCAAAAATTAACAAATGCTAAAGACTGAAATAATTTAACAGTGAGCCTCAACTGTGGGAACCACTGAAGCCTGGAAGGCAAAGTTGCCACATTTTAAAATAAGGAAATAGCCTTGCAGGACGAAGGTGTAACACACACTAGTTCTAAGCCTGTTTCTAGATCCAATTTAAAGTGGTGTTTTTGACTTTTAAATTCTGAAGAACATGGCATATAGGAAGATTTTATTCCGCTTAAGATCTGTTAAAACTCTACTAAACTCAAACTGGTGAGCCAATTTGGTGCAGTGGTTAGGGAGCCGGGCTCTCATCTTGGAATACCAGGTTTGATTCCACACTCCCCCATGAAGCCAGCTGGGTGACCTTGGGCTAGTCTCAGCTCTCCTCTGAGCTCTCACAGCCCCACCTCACAGGGTGTTCTGTTGTGGGGAGAGGAATAGAAACTTTTTCAGCTGCTTTCAGTCTCCTTAAATGGGTGAGAAATGCAGGGTAGAAAAGCCAACTCTTCTTCTTCTACCCATAACACCTAGTACTACTGCTGTGAATTGAGCTTTTCCCTTGAATAAGGATGTAGCACAGTCAAGAATGATATCATACTGAATAAGGTTATCTGCCCACTAGAAATACAGGGCCCAATCTTCATCCTGGTGCTGTGGAAACTCACCTGAAGCTGCTGAAACTCTCCTAGGAGCAATCCAGCTGTGGACTGCTTTTTAGTGGCTGGGAGTGACTGTATGCCTCCTATATGGTAGCCTCCTGTGGGTGTGATGCAGTAAGTGGCTGTGGCTGTCTGTGACTGTAGTTGTGTAGAGCTGTCAGATTGCTATGGCAATGTCAAGCCGTGTACCGGATTTAAGTTCAAACTTTGCCTTGGTGATCCAGAAGTTCTGGCCATTCACGCTTACAAGTGCTGCTGGCCAGATAAGAGGCTAGTTTAGTGCTTGTAAGTACGAATAACCGTAACCACGTTGGATCCTTACCAATCTGGTATGAGATTGTTGTATCAGACTGCTCCGTTTGAGCTCTAATGCTCAACTATTGTTGACAAGTAATGCTGACAACTCTTAACTGTTAGACAAGGTTGGGTGGCCGTCATTTGCTACGTAGTTTCCTGAGGTTTGTTACTTGTTTTCACTGGGAGTGAATCCTGATAAGTGTCTGGTAGCACTTGCAGTGAAGCAAGGGGGCCTAGAAGCATCTTAGAGACCAACAGAGAGAAAGATACTGATTGTATAAGCTTTTATAGGATAAGCCTACTTCATTGTGCATGGAAAGAAGTGCCTAGGGAAAGACCTATATAGACAACCTGTGTGTGCAAATAGCAGTAGAAATGTAGAACTGTGGGTGGGGTGATGAGGTGACAAGTTCATTATTATGATGGTTGTTAAAACTTTATGTGTGGACAAAGGTTAAAGATATAATTTTGTATTTCTATTACTTATTTCTGTTACTTTCTAAAGTGTTATTAGATCCACTTAATTACAGAATTCTGCTTGAGTTGATGGATTGCTTTGAAGATGTACATTGATTTTGTTATATTAATAACATTATTATGTTTAGTTTTTTTAAAGTCACCTGTTTGGTAGAAAGGTGGATTACAAATTTAATTTCTGTAGTTCTGGCATTTTTTTTTTAAAAAATCTGTTGCTTTTTATGAACCCCTCAAAAGTTTAATAAGTGTATTTTTAAACTGTACAAATTATGATGTAAATGATACTTTGATATAATCAAAACAATTCATAATTGATTAATATAACAGTATCATTGTTAGAACAGATATGTGAACAGCCATACTAATATCTAGATTTAAGTGATAAATTAACTTATAAAATGCTGTGGTTCAAGTGAGTTCTGTTGCAAACAAGTTGTCAGTTTCTGATTCAGAAATATGTTCTTAGTCAAACTGGAGAAGTTCCCACCACCAATAATATTACAGTCTTGAAGTCATATATTCAGATACATGAGCCAAGTTGCAACTTAATGCCGATATGGCTAATTCGATACCTCTGAGTGGTCCCTTTGTCAAATTTTCATACCTCTGCATTTGGGAATCTTTTTAAAATGCTAAGGGTTGAAGTGCATCATGATCATCATGGAATGTTTCTGTGTGTTTCTGCCTGATTGATTTTTCTTTAACCGAATGTCCTTAGTTGATCCCAGAGTTCTCTTTAATCTGCTTGATCTATATCATTTTCTGTAAACAAGTTAATGTTCAGGAAAATAGGAACTTTTGTCCTATTTACAATGTCAATAAATGCAAAACTCTACCCTTGACACTGGTTTCTTAGCACTTGCATGCCTATTAGACCTGAAGATAGAAGGTGGAGGATGATGAATGTTGGTAAAGCATTTGGTCATACTTACTGAGCTCCTACAGACTTGTTTTTGAAATTCCTTTAATTTGTCACAGGCCTCTGCACAAAGTACAAAATGAATAATCAAAGCTTGTGTGACTATTTCTGAAACTTGTTAAACAGAGAATGTTTAATTCAGGAACAATTGCCAATTCCTCCTTCATTTCCGTTTTAATGCTTAAAGTCTCTAGGGTCTAGATACTTGATTATTTTCTTTGTATGAGTAAAGTATAAAAACCTCTTTCAAACACAACATATTCATGTTTTCAGTTTTGGCAAAAAGTGAAAAGCCCAAAGGATGGAGTCATGCTGCAATTAATATATTAGTTTGTTCTGTTGTGTTCATTTCCAGATAACGTTCATTAAAGTTGTGTTCAGGGCATTTATGTTTACTTAGTACCTTATTGTATCTCATGTTTTGTTAACCCAAATGTTCAGTATTTTAAATTACAGATGTGTAGTTTGGCTGCCTGTATATTAAAAATACATTTTCTTGGGTTTCCTGCATTGCCCAAAGACTTTCTTAAACCAGTATATATCTCAGCTGATTATTGCTTCACTTTGGCCATTGCTTCACTTTAAACCTTCTTCAGCTTCTAACTGGAACATTCACACGTTTTCATTTCTATACTTCTTTATTTGTGGACTTCCCACCCACTAATAAAATGGATAGAAATGACATGGTGTAAGCTTTGAGGCCAGAAGATGTACTGGAGGTTTAAAGTGAAGGTGTGACCATGGCCTTTCTTGTTTCACAAGTTGCCTTTTCTCTACAAGCGGGTTGCCCATTGTTTCACCTGATGTTTGAATAGTTTTAGGCACTTTCCATGAATTGTTAGGGCCCACTGGATCCCATGCCAAGGACCGGATGTACAATATCTACATGACATGCCTCTTATCACTCTTCTCTATGAAGCTGAGAAGCTTTGAACCTTGGAGAGTCCTCAGCTTCAGAGAGTAGATTTCCATTCATGCTGGAAGTAGCCTGAGAAATGTCTCCGTAGTGGTCACCTAAGTGCCTGAGGGTAGTGGGCAGCTTCAGAATTCTTTGTTTCACTCTGCTGTGTGAAGGGTACAGTAAAAGATATCCAGTTTGGTAAGCCAGTTTGGTCTTGTGGTTAGGGAGCTTGACTCTTATCTTGAAATACCGAGTTTGATTCCTCACTCCTCCACGAAATCAGCTGGATGACCTTGGGCTAGCCACAGCTCTGTTTTTGAGCTGTCACAGCCCCATCTACTTCACAGGGTGTCTGTTGTGGGGAGTAGAAAGCTTTGTCAACCACTTAAGTCCCCTTAAATGGGTGAGAAAAGCAGGGCAGAAAAGCCAGCTCCTCCTCCTCCTTTTCTTCTTCCTCCTCCTCTTCTTCTTCTGGATTCAACTTATTCTGCTGTTAACTGGTCAGGTGGCCACATCTAAAATCAAAGGGAAAAAGAACATCCCTGTGAGTAAAGTGAACATTTTGAATTGGATGGATTTGCAGAACTCAGACACTGATGCCAACTGGGGGTATAACTAAATGTGGAAATTAAACCATTTGGCTAGCTAATTATACATTGTGAATTGAACTGCAGAAACAGATGATTAGCAACACTTCCAATGCAATTTTTGTCGAAAGAAGTGGGCTTTGTCATCTAGGAAAGCATTGTTTTGCTTGTGGACTACTTAAGTCGCTTTTGGACCACAGAGACATAATGACCCGTGAACATTTGGAAGGCAGATCTATAGGCTACAGTGAAATACTTTAGACCCCAGAATATGGACAGCCTCCATACAGGGATATCACATTAAAGTATGGTCTTCATGCAGGTCCCATTGTATGTTTGTAGTATTTTTTTTCAATTAGTGCAGATCGCTCTTTCGTTGTGAATGGTGGTTCAGATTATCTACAACTAGAAAGGGTTTCCCAGGGAGGAAGAGGAGTTTTTTCCTTATTTTAATCTCAGTCTTTAACTGGTCACTCACTGTACTTTTTTCTGTCCAGTCGATCTGTGCAGCCACACCATGGGGGAGTTGGAATCCTTCGTAGCCATGGTCAGATCCGTTTACCTGAAGAAATTCAAATAATACATTATTAGTTTAGCGAACTGAAAATCAAGACTATAAGTTCTGAATCCCTTCCAGTTTTCTACTAGGGCTCCCCCTTGCACATAGGTCAGAATACAGCCTATGCAACCTGATTGCTGATGCCACCAGCTGCTCTGTGTCTTAGGAGACCATGAAAGACATAGGCAGAAGCGCTTCAAAAGACCGTCTCTTATGGTGCAAAGGAGCTGGCAGCCACCACTGCTGGATTACAGTGATTGTTCCTGTCCTTATGCTTAGGGAGTCTATTAGATATAAAGTGAAATAAGACAGGGAAAAATTGGGAGGAAAATCAGTTCAGTTTGAAAGGTGTTTGCTTTCTCTGCAAGTGTGCTAGCCTGAGAAATCCCACCTTCCCTCCTTTCCCCCTATGGTACGTAGAGAGCAGCTTGTCTGCAGTGTCACATCATAGCCTATCCATTTTGCTCATAAAACAAAACATTTTTGTCTAATGGTTTTAATTCTCTGTATGGATGTATATACATTGCTGCACAAATGTTGGTGGTCTAATTGAGTGTGAAACTGGAGAATCTCGCTAGAGAGTTTGAAGTTGTTTTCTCTCCCCATAAGGAAGGAGCTATATAGAAATCTTTTCTCAGCTTTAGTATATTTTACTGCTAATTGTTTGCTGGGTCATTTTCTGCTTAAGTGAGTTGCTACATTTCTTCTGTTTCCCACTAACCCTCTTCTCTGGCTCTCCAGAGCTCTCTATGCCTCAGTCATGTCCGCATTGCTCTGCCACCAGAGCTACCCCAGAGTGAGCTAAGCCAGAAGCAATCCAGCTGTGAACTGTAAAAAAGCAGTCCACAGCCTGGCCAGAAGCATCTGGATCACTCATGGGAAGTAGTTTCACACTCTCTTCCAGGTGTGGCCAAATCAGCATGGTAAGGTCCAATCTTTAATTGGATGTTGCTTCAGATGTTGCCTTGGTGATCGAAGCAGTCCTGGGCTGACTATTTAAGCGCTGCTGGGCTAGTTTAGCGTTTGTAGTGTGAATGACCACTACCACATTGGATCTTTACTGCCTGTTGTACCAGGTCAGCATGTGCAAACAGGCCCAGGGTTTCTTGAATGGTTAGGATCCTATTATTCCTTTTCTTTCTGTCTGTGTCCCCATGATGGAACAAGGGATAAGGAAAGATAAGAGAAAGGTCTCAGTATCCAGTCTCTCTCTCCCTCTGGAAGGATGTAGAAAAACAAGATGAATTGTTGTTGCATAAGAAAGTTATAATATGTTAATAAAATCAATTAAGAAGAAGAGAACAAGGAGGGTAGAAATACAAGAGGAGACTCCATAATGATTCAGAAAGTCTGTAGGCAGAGAAGAATGGAAGCAAGAAGGCATCTGTGTCCATGCACACTACAGGAGCGAGATTCCTGGTGGTAGCTCAGAGCTTCCCATGCAGGTATAGTGTCCTCTGCCCCCCCCCCCCCCGGGCCAATTGTCTGCACAGGTGGAGGCAAATCCTGCCTAAAAAGAGTTTCCCTGAAGATCCAGGCATAGAAGTATTAGTCAGGTCACAGAGCATGAAGGGGCTGTGCTGCGTGTCAGTTAAGTGCCTAATTAAACTGTGAAATTCTTTGCTACAAGATGTGGTTCTGGCCACTAGCTAGAATGGCATAAAACAGTCAAAGGTGATCAGTGGCTACAAACCCTGATGGCTGTGTTTACCTCTGTATATGCTTTAAAGGTCACCTTCTGAGAGACCATCAGCACAGTAATTCTTTATGCTTTTATGTCCCATTCATGGCTTCCATTTGTAACTGGTTGGCCACTGGAGAATGGGCTCACTAATGGCTTTTGATATCTATCTATCTATCTATCTATCTATCTATCTATCTATCTATCTATCTATCTATCTATCTATCTATCTATCTATCTATCTATCCCGCCCCATACCCAAAGGTCTCTGGGCAGGTTACAACCTTAAAACAACAGATATGATGCAAAAGGGAATTTATTATGTTCTTATGAGTTACTGAAAATTCTGAAAAGCAGATCAAACCTTTTGTATCCCTAAAGCTGGAAGATCTGCCTTAAGCAAATGATGAATGCTTTTGATATGATGATGGAAAAATAGTGGTATTTTGGAGACATAGTCTGATGAAGGTAGAAATTCTGTGGCTTTTGTAGGACAAATCTAAGCACATTAGTATGTTGGACAAGTGTCACACTGTCTGACGATTTTTTTTAGACAGCACCATTCAGTAGTCCCTTGAAATGATTATGTTCCTTTGCTGGGCTGTTTATGGTTCCAAAGGGCACAATGTGAGTGACCGTTTACACACAAACCCTTGTATTATATGAAGTTTTGATAGTTAATTAACTTGAGCCCCATCTCTGGTATTGTATTTTGCATTTTGAGATTATGTTAACATGCTAAAGTACTGTATTTTTAATGGGTCCTGTACCAAGCATTTTGTATAACCAAACTTTGATTTGTGCCAGAGTTTGGTTCCACAAAAATGGTGTGCCAGACAGTTGCATGCGAATGGAACAATTTGAAAAGGATTGTAAATTGGAGGTTAGGGGAACTTAGCATGGGGCAAGTGGCCTTTGGAGAAGTACAGTCAATGCTGGAGTTCTTTTACCTTCTCCATTTTTACATGGAAGGGAGAGGCAGAGGAAGAGGTTCTCCAGGGGGCCACGTGCCCTGTGGTTGACACAGATGCAGTGGAAGGGATCTAACTCACAAAAACTACAGGAAGAAGCAGAATGGACAAAGCATAGGAAAAGGAAGCTTAGGTTTCTCTTAATGTCGCCTGTCAGGGAGGTAGGGAGGATTATATTTTAACTATATTTTAAATTGCTTTATAGTTTGTATCCTTGTATTGGGACTTTCAGGTGATGGATGGGATATAAATACTGAAAAAATGAATAAAGAGCAGAAGACAGTTCCCTCACTGAATGTCTGTTTGCTGGCTGATAAATTAATCAGAATGAGGACCTTGCGAGGGTGACACACCTGACGCCTGTTCCTTTCTTAACAGATGCTAGGTGAAATGCCCTCTCAAAGGCCCAATCGAAGTCTGATTGTATTTAAGATAGATTTTTGTAGGCATTTTAGTCCATCTAAGGTTAAAGATTTTGATAACAACCAACTGTAGCAAGTTCTTGAAGAGATGGGAGTATTAGGCCACTTCACCTGCCTCCCGAGGAATCTGTATGCAGATCAAGAAGCAACAATTTGAACCGAACGCGGACCAAAGTTGGGAAATGAGTATGACAAGGTTGTACAATACTGTCAAACAAAATGCTGGGCTGGCTAAATTAAATGCTGGAATTAAGATTGCTGGGAGAAATATCAAGAATGTCAGATATGCAGGCATTTCACTCTGTTGGCAGAAAGTGATGAAGAACTAAGGGGCCTCTTGAGGAAGATGAATGAAGAGAGTTCAGAAACTGCCTTGAAGCTCCCCATTAAAAAAATCTAAGGTGATAGCATCTGATCCTATCACTTTCTGGCAAAGAGGGGGGGGGGAAATGGAAGATTTTATTTTCCTAGGCTAAAAGATTACTACAGATGGTGACTGTAGCCATGAAATTAAAAGACAGATAAATTTATGGAGGACAGGCTTATCAATGGTTACTAGAATGGATGCCTAGGTACTGCCTCCAGGTTGAAGAGATTGGTAGGATGCATTTCAAGGACATTTGCAGGGATTTAGGAGCAGGTGAAGGTTTTATCTTTGTCTTCTGCATGGAAATGCCCAGAAGCAACTGATGGCCCACTGTGTGAGACAGGATGCTGGGCTAGATGGGCTGTGCCCTGATTCATCAGGACTCTCCTTATGTTCTTATGATACTTGCTCCTTGGAAGAAAAGTTATGGTGGATTTGGACAGCACACTAAAAAGCAGAGACATCACCTTGTTGACAAAGCTTTGGTTTCCCCAGTATGGCTGTGAGAGTTGGTCCAAGGAAGTCTGAGCACCAAAGAATAAACATTTTCCAATTGAGGTGCTGTAGAAACTTTTGTCTTCCTTAGACTGTGGGAAGAGCAAATCAGCCATTACTAAAGAAATCAACCCTAACTGTTCACTGGAAGGTCTAACAATGAAGCAGAAACTCAAATACTTTGGCTGCATAATGAGAAAACAGGATTTTTCTCTAGGATCTTTTCACTAGATAAGACCATGAAAGAATGAAGGAAAAGGCAAAGGAAACAACAATGTGATTATTGGGTAGAGTTATGAAGGTAATAAACATGAGTTTGGGCAGACTTCAGGAGACAGTAGAAGACAGGTAGTTCTGGCCATGAGGTCATGAAGAGCCAGACTTGAGTGAATGACTAAATAATAACAAAACCCATGTCTGCCTTTGATAGGAGAAAAATCTGGGAAACCATTCACAGATGCTTCATGACAGTTTAGGGCAGTGATGGCCAACCTGTGACACATATGTCAAGGGTGACACACCAAGCCCTTTTGGGTGACACACTTGGTCACCCTGGAACCTGGGCATGTAGTGCTTGCTTGTTCTTGAAGTGTACGAAATACCAACTTTCAATTGAAGATTTAGCAGATGAAATTCAGCAACAAAAGTAATTAATGTAAAGAATTATTTGTTTTTGCTTTTAATAAAATACGTATATAAAAAATATAACTTTTTTACTAGAGCTACAAATATCACAAAATTATGGATATATCTAGATGTGACACAGCACCCAAGTTAAGCTAGGTTTTGTTGCGAATTTTGACACACCGAGCTCAAAAGGTTCGCCAGCACTGGTTTAGGGATAGGTCTCTTGCCATGCAAGTGCTTGTGCTGCTGATGCATCTATGAGAAATTTAGCTTGATTGTGTGTTATCATCCACCATCATGCTAAGATAAAGAAATCAATGTTTAATTTTAAATTAATTTTTGCAAAATGTATTTTCATAACACATTTATACATTTATAGTTTCATTATAATTGACAATTACAGCTTTTTTCCCTCTGCCACCCCTCCTCCCCAACCCCTGGAACCTTCAATCTCAAATTACACTATATATGGGAGATATCTTAAAGGTATCTTTTAACTGATTGTTCTCCCATGGATTTTTCCCCACATACTCAATTTTTTTTCTTGCACTTTTCCTCTGTACTTCCTTCTCCTTCAGTCTTTTGTATTCTCTTCTCCTTTTTTAAAAGAAATCAGATTCCACCTGTTCAGATATATAAATATAAGAATTACACGATTGTCACTGCAAATGTGGTCAAATTAGTTATATAGTAACCATGGTTCTATAATGCGCTTCCTGCCCCACTTTTGATTTGCTTGCTAAACAGTTCACCAGTATCATCTATGGGTTAAGTATGAGTGTTACTTTTTTTTTCTTTATACATGCTCCCACCACCGACACATTGTTTTATACTTGTTTTTGAGGTGTTTTCATTACCCCTTTAAAAAGTAGATCAGGGTTATTTTAGACATAATCACCTAGTAAAACCTAAAAAGAAAAATATAGTTTTCTCTGTATATTAAATAATACAGTGGAAATAATAATATGAGAGCTCCCACTGATTTTTTCATTAAGTCTTGAGAAAGCAGTGAAACGGAGGTTCTGTTATTTGGCTGCTGCTGCAGTGCCAGTAATAAGTGAGGGAAAAGCTTACGATATTGCAATAAATAAGAGAAGGAGTTGCAACAATCATTGTTTTACAAAGCAAGAACAAAATGCTCTTGAGCCATACCATGTGGAAAATGCATATAGAAACAGATGTTGAATTATTCCATGAGTTGAACACTGGTCTTCTTGAGGAGATTCAGCTTGGTATTTTAGTGTCAGATAAACAATTATAAATAGTTCTGTGTAACTATGGAAGGCAGTCAGAGTTTTATGCTATCAGATAATTGGTCTCCCTAGAAGAGTATCCTATCCACTAGAGTGTGGTAGTATGTTCTATGAGAGGCTGGCCTTGAACTTGATTCAGAAGCTGCAGTTAGTGCAAATTCAGGAAGAAGAAGAAGAGGAAGAGTTGGCTTTTCTACCCCACTTTTCTCACCCATTTAAGGGGACTCAAAGCGGCTGACAAAGCTTTCCTATTCTTCTCCCCATACCAGACACCCTGTGAGGTAGGTGGGGCTGTGAGAGCTCAGAAGAGAGCTGTGACTAGCCTGAAGTCACCCAGCTGGCTTCATGGGGGAGGGTGGAATCGAACCTGGTATTCCCAGATAAGAGCCCGGCTCCCTAACCCCTAGACCGAACTGGCTCACTAGCAGGAGCAAGTCTGCTGATGGTTACTCTGTCTGGACATATGCCAGGCAAGTCCTAAAGGAACTGAACCATTTGCTAGTGCTTTAGCCAGCTTGCTTTGGAAAAGCCTTAAAGCAGAACATTTCACATGTGTTTGTCTTGAATTTAACTAAGAATGGAATACAGATAACATATAGATTGTTAAAGCAGAAGTCCTAAGCCAAAAATAAGGTCAGTTTGTGGAATAGAAGCCTTATCAGGAGAGTGAAGAGCTGTACATCTGTGTCCATCATAACCAGGCTGGCCTGCCAGCCTCTTGACCTCTGCAACCATCTGTGGTTGCTGGATTCTGCTCCCCAGTCTCCAGAGTAATAATAGAATGGCTGGCTGAAGGAGTATGGGTCTTTCTGCACCTTACTCCCTGGGGAACTCCCGATTCGCCCCAGCATTGGTCATATGCACTTTGGGGAGCTGCTTCTGTCCTAGAAGAGGCACCAAGTGTGCCAGACTGTGCCCCACTCATATAGCTTTAGAGCAGGAAGGCATGCTGTGCAACTATATGAAGGCTGAGAGGAGACATGATAGTGGTCTTCAAGTATCTGAAGGGCTGTCACAGTGCATAGGGATCATCCCTATTCCCACTTGCACAAGATGGGAGGACTGGAAACAAAGGTATGAAACTGCCGGGTTCGATTCCACCCTCCCCCATGAAACCAGCTTGGTGGCCTTGGACAAGACACAGCTCTCTTCTGAACTCTCACAGCCCCACTTACCTTGCAGGGTGTTTTGTTGTGTGGAGAAGAACAGAAAGCTTTGTCAGCCGCTTTGAGTCCCCTTAAATGAGTGAGAAAAGTGAGGTAGAAAAGCCAACTCTTCTTCTTCTTCTTCAATACGGATTAAATATCAGGAAAAACCTCCTGGCGGTGAGGACAAATAGTAAATGGAATAGGTTGCCAAGGGAGGTAGTGAGTTCTCTTTTGCAAGAGGTCGTCAAGCAGAGGCTGGGCCTACATCTGTCTGGAGTGGTTTAGGAAATGCTTCATTAAGCAGGGGGTTGGACCAACTCTATCATTCTACAAGTAGCCGAGGTAAGACAGCTTGGCACCCTCCATTTGTACCTTTTCTGAGTGGATGGAGCATGAAACTGAGCAGTGCTGAATAAGTTTTGGATGCGTGGGGCATCACCAAGTGTGAATACTCAATGCATCCTAGACCTTTGTGCCAGGCGAAGGTGGAGAAAGGCCCTATGATGATTTGGCTGCCACCAAATGGGAGAATGAGGGTGAAGCCCATTTGCCCTGCTCTAGAACTTTTGGATTTGTGGTGTGGGTTTGGGTTTTTTAAAAATGTGTTTGTTCTAACTTGTTTCTATGATATTACTTTACCTTTTTTATTGGTACAATATTCTGTTTTTTTAGGGGGGAAGGTAGGGAGAATTTGTCACAATTTGTCATTCTGGTGATGGGCAGGGAGAGAGATGGTGATGGGAGCTGAAGAGTTGTTATTAGGATTAGGAAAGTAAGGTATATATAAGAACACAAGAGGGACCCTGCTGGATCAGGCTTCACCATATCTAGTCCAGCATCCTGTCTCACATAGTGGCCCCCCAATTACTTCTGGGCATTCTCAAAGAAAAGTCAAAGCCAAAACCTTCACCTGTCCTTGAATCTCTGCAAAAGGCCTTTAGAGGCATCCTGCCTCTCTCTCCAACCTGGAGACAGTACCTAGACATTCATTCTTGGTTGGTTGCTGTCATGATCTGTTCTGGCAGTAGATTCCATAGACCAGTCACCCATTTGGCAAAAAATACTTGTCAGTCCTAATTCTGCTTCCCATCAGCTTCATAGAGTGCTTCCTAATTCTGATGTTGTGTGAAAGAGAAAATTTTCCACATTGTGCATGATTTTCTATACTTCAGTCAGTCACCTCTTGAATGCTGAAGCGGCTTAGATGTTGCAACCTGATTTTGAAAGAGAGATGTTCTAGCCCCTTTGATCATTCTGGTTGTCCTTTTCTCTAATTCTATCATATCCTTTCTGAGGTGTCATGACCAGAATTGCACATAGTATTCCAAAAGGTGCCTCACCATAGGTTTATAAAGAGGCACAATGTTGCTTTCCATATTAGTTTCTATTTCCTTCCTAGTTACTCCTAGTGTATTGAATTTGCTTTTTCATCGCTGCTGGGCACTGGGCTGGCATCTTTACAGAACTATCCAATAGAATCCCAAGTTCTCTTTCCTGGGCTGTCAGGGAAAGCTCAGCATCCATCAGTTTATAGGTGTAATTGGGGTTATTTGTCCCAAAGTGCATTACTCTGCACTTACTAAGATATTGCACTTACTAAGTGCATTTGCTACTTTGTTCCCCTCTAACTCAATACTAAGAGATCCCGCCAGAGCTCTTCACAATCTCTTTCAGTTTTTACAGCCATGAATAATTAAGTTTCATTTGTAAACACTGCTATCTCACAGCTTAGCTCTACTTCTAGATTATTTATGAATAACCAGGTCCTAATACTGAACCTCGTAGGACCCCACTTCTTACTTCCCTCCTCTTTGAGGATTGTCCATATATTACTACTATCTGCTTCCTTTAGCCAGGACAGTGTATGTGGTGTCTCCAGGCTTAATCTTGTCTAGGGATGGGTGGGAATCCAAAGCCAGGGATCAATGACTGGAATGTGGCCATTTGCATGCCTGCTGCTAGTGGGCAGGAATGCCCACCATTTGCAAGCTGGTTCCTGCACCCAGTGTGCAAATGACCTCAGCCCTTCTAGACATTAACCTACCTGGAATGGCCTTCAGAGACCATTCCATTTAGGTAGGTACGTATTTGGACTTTCTGTCTGTAGTTTAAGTAGAAGGTTATCACAGTGACATTTTGTACCAGATCCTTAGTATTATTTAGGATGAAGTCCAGGGCCCCCTTTTCCCTGTTTGGTTTCACAATAATCTGTTCTAGGGAACAATCATTTAACATGTCTAGGAATTTTGTTTCTCCTGTGACCTGAATTACAGTTCACCCAGTTTATGTGAGGATAGTTGTAGTAACCTATTATAGCCACCTTTTCCTTTTTGGATATCTGCTGTACTTCATTTACACCTTTTGGTGTGTGGTATTGGAAGTCCCTGTGATGATGTCAAGAGGTTTTAACATCTGGAATGGGCCATCTCAAATTTTCGTGGTCTCCATGACGGCCAAGGGGTTGTTTCAATGTGTTGCTCTCAATTTAGTCTTTGCTAAGTATTGATAGAAGGACTGGTGGTAAGCCTATTCTCATGGATGGGTTCAGATTTGAACTTCCACTCTCCAGGGCTCATAGAATCTGAATGATTATTTAATCCTCTGAGGATTTCCAAGTTGGCATGGTTGCTCCTGAGTGCCCTTGGCGTAGTTGTGTAATCTGCAAAGCACCTTGGTATTCCATGGTGATAAGAGCAATAAAACAGGAAGGTTGACAGCTAGAATCCGGGTAGACTTGTTATTTTTTGAACAGTAAATTTTATTTATACCATACATACAATACAGCAGTATTACATTACATTAACCTAATAATACAAAGTAGTTTCAAATCTTTTTCATTATATTATAGTGTACTGTTCTTATTTTTCTTATCTATCACTTAAATTCCTCCTTCCTCCCTCCCCTTCTAAGCCCAGCAGGACGGTGTATAGTATATACTTCCATTATGTTACTATAACCTTTTTAATCATCCTTTAACCTTTCCTCTGTATCAGGCTTGGATCAGATCTTTCCACTCATCATTTAAAATGTCTCTAATTTGCCTTTCCATATATCTAAGCACTTGGTTCCTATAATAGTCAACCCTAAATTGACTAATGGCATAACTATACCGTTTCTGTAGATTCCACTTAGTTTCATCTTTCCAACCCCACACTATCGCTGATAGAATCCAGGTAGTGTAAGTCCCTCTGACTGTCTGACCAAATGGGTTGGAACACATTATTGTGTCTGCCATGGTGGCAATGAAAAGTAGCTCATCACCATTGTGCCCTTATTATTATTCCTTGTATTATGACATTCCCCAGCTCCCTTTTCTTTTCCTGGTCCAATTATGTGTGTGCCTGTATGCAGTTATAAAAGAAGGAGCTCTTTTTGTTCATTAGATTAGGGAACATCGGGTACATGCTTTCTTTAGAAAGGACCCAGCCTCTTGAGACCTATAGGTTTGTATTGATTATTGTTTCTGGTGTTACATTCCTTTGGCTCCATTTCCCAGTGTAAAGATCTAAAGAAATGAAATAAATCATCCCTTCCATTTTTTCTTATCCATGATCAGTTTGAATTATTAATTTGAGTGTGTATTCACTGAAAAGTTTTGACATGAAAACTTTTGAATGGAAGAAACATATACAATTGAAATCAATAACAAATTTATAATAAAGGTACACTGGTTTCCAACTAGTTTCTGGAAAATTACAAGAAAGGCTAAAAATATCAAATTTGTGCCTTTACCTGCTATCTTTTATTGGAAAACTAACTAAAACTTATATGTCAACTTCAGTTATACCTAGATGCTTCTCTGTGCTCATATGCTGTACTCTATGCTCAGTCCTTGGGCAGTGCTTCCTGCATATACAGATATACGTATATCTAGTTTTGAGTATTTTTGGAGGTTTCAGTGTTTCTAAAAGAGTGTGTGAATATGCATAAATATTGTTTCAGGATATTGTTTGAGCTCAGTATTTCCAGAAAATATTAGATTAATACTGTAATTGGTTCGGATCAGTGGGCAGTTGTTTCCAATTAGCAATTGTACCGTGCAATGTGAAGAATACTCCTGTTGAATCCATACTTCTTTTTGTAGGGCCACCAAACCAGAGATGTCTGACAAGATGTCAAGTTTCCTGCATATTGGAGACATTTGTTCTCTGTACGCGGAAGGCTCAACAAATGGATTTATCAGCACTTTAGGGTAAGAGTATTATTTTTCTTATTCTAGAAGTTCTATGTTGCAGCGGAGAAAGTTAGGGCTAGTCGTCTAGAAACTGATGCCATCATCCTGTGTTTAACGGTACTGGGTGTCTCTTTTTTCCCTACAGCTATAAATCCTGGGATAAGAAGTTTCCCAGGTGAGTGACTCTGTTTCAGCAGAATCTAAACATTTCACTTTCTTAAGACCCACCATTAATGGTCCCTTCATCTTCATTTTGTTACTGCTAAGGGCAGCCTTGGCAGAATATTGAAGTCTGGAGCCACATATTTTATTAACTGGATTTAGAAATGGCAGTGGAAGCCAAGGACAGAGTAACAGTTCTGCCTTCTGCTTAAAAGAAAATCTATTTACAGGGAAAATGTCAGAAAGGAAGCTTTAGAACTTAGCGAGATGATATTGTTGTGCTACAGTAGATGCCAAATGCAAGTTTTGGTGAGTCTGTAAGGCTGAATAAGTATTGATTGCAAGAAAAACCTTTTTGCTACAAAATCTGGTTTGAAATATAGCATAAGATTTTAAATTATCCACTCTTTCCTTATAAACCGAGAACACAGTATGTTAAATGTTGAGCTGATATCTTGGTTTATATAGTTTCTGCTGAATTGGCCCAGTGAAGGCAGAAGAAATACGTAAGGAGATGAATGACACCGCATATGACTTGCCTAGAATAGATATTTTGGTAAATGATTTATGTAGCATTTTGTCTATCAGGTTTGAATTAGAAGCACAGATATTGTAAACGACAGCAAAATCAAGAAAATGAAAAAAACTTACGTAGGATTGTTCTATTTTGCTAGAGAACAGAAGGTTCTTCTTAAGGGCAGGGTGAGAAAAGTAATGCTAATGCTAATAATAATAATGTGAAATCTAATTTCATGTGAGTAATCAAGCCACTGCAAATGATACATTTCAGGGAAAATGTTAAGATGCCAAATTGTACTGTTTTAATTCCCAGATTTATATACCCCATTTTTCATAATTCAGTTACGGTGGTTACATTTTAAAATATTAAATCAAAAGTAAAATAGGGAAGTTAGAACAGTGACCAAGGAATTCTTACACTCCTGCCCTTTTAGAAGCTTGATGATGGGAGATGTAAGACCAGGTTGCTAGGCCTTAAAAATCAACCGAATTTCCTTGGTCTTTCCGTTGGTGGGCAATAGATATGCATATACAAAGATAATTTATTTTGGGGTTGCTTTCCTTATAGTTCTACAGTCTAAATGATTTCCAGGTTATAATATTATAATAATGCTTGACAAACACAGCCATGACATTTAGAATAATCAAGTCCTGTCATTACAAGGATACAGAATGATTTCCATTGGAAACACTGCAGAACGGTGCTTTGTTGATCTCAAAGGCCTTTTCAGCACTTACCTTTTCTTAATCCAGATCAGTAGGTGACACTGATCTGGATTACATGGAGACTCACTGATTCAGATTATTGGGAAGTGTACACTAGATCAGCGCCATCTTCACTGTTGGCACTGATCGGGCTTATTCCGCTTCATGGCTACAAAGCTTGCATGAGCTTTGCAACAGTCACACCATATCTCAGCCACTTGCTACCCTTGGAGCCTGGGTGGGTGTTTTTTGGTGGCACACTATTGCACAGTGCTGAAAAGCAACTCCTGGTAGTTCTAGATTATGGAATGATCTGGAATAAAGATCTAGACCTACTTAGAGCCTTTAATCTGGATATGGCTTCATCCAGTACAGACAGAGCCGGACCAGCAGGGGCAGGGCCTTCTTGATCTGCCTTAACATGCAGAACAGGAGGCTCATGATCTGGATTAAGAGGCCACTTTCTTAATCTGGATTACCAATGAGATCAGAAAGGGATCAAGTGTCCAGAGAAGCTTGTTGCCTCTGAATCCAGACTTATTTACTTGCCCAGCTGCCTTTGCAGATATCTAGGCCCATTCCACATTCATCCATTCATTTCCTTTCCGTTCCAGCATTTTCTAAATGTGCAAACTGAATGCCATATTGCTCTGATCCATCCAGATTAATAAAATGCATTGTCACTTATCTCTTTATCCCTTTTAGATTTTTTTAAAATGCAGCTGCATATGTTCCTGAAGACTTCTCTGTGGATATTAATAAAGCAGAATTAGGTGTAGACCAATACAGTTAAAATTGGTATTTATCATTGGTCATTTAGAAAGGATTGGCTGCAGAAAATTTAGAGGATGTGGTATGTTAGAGAGGGGAAGGAAATGGTTATTGTACATGCAGCTGCCTACGTTCCGATATGTGCAAGAGAAAATGAGGAAATTGCAAACTTTTAATTATCTTCAGAATCTTCAGATATTGTCAAATGGGGAAGGAATAGCAAGAGTTTCTCCTTCTGAGAATGTCCAAGTATAGCTGATCATGGAGAATGCAAAAGCTCACGAGTGTTGTGTGCTTCTTGCCACCTTGAAAGATTGTTTTGACTTAATTCTGAATTAATCTACAAACATGCATGCTACTTAAAGAAATGTGGTTACTTATTGCTCAGCAAGTCACTGTAAAATAATCATTGTGTTCTACAGCATCTGTATTGACACTGCTGAAAATGGCTCTGTCCAAGTGGCTTGATAGGATCACATAGTGGATTGTGGTTGATCTTGTGGGAGGATTTCAAGCAGTTTAGAAGACAGGAACAAGATGAATCTTGTGGGCAAACGGACAAGGCTGAAAAGGACCTTTTGCACCCAAACACCCTGTGCTTGCTCAGTGCCTTAGAAAATATGGGCATTTATATTTATATCCCGCTCCATACCCAAGAGTCTCTGGGCGGCTCACAACATTTAAAAACAAACAAAGCAAAACATAGCAAAAACTATATAAGTCCTAAAACCAGTTAAAGTTTAAAATCCAGCATTAAGAAAAATACAGAACAGTTTAAAAACAGCAGTGTTAACGATGGGGGAAGTGTGCAGAAGATCTGTTTTTGATAGGCTACTGATTTTCAGTTACCTTCTTATCATGGAAGGTTGTAACAATGAACCGTTGCTTCTTAGCTGGATTAAAATGGGGTCCTCTGGAAAATTCTAAGTACTAAAAATATTACTGTATTCTAAAATCTTCATTCAGTAGTATGTTAACGCCTAATAGCCCTCTGACAATAACAGTGTAATGGCTTTTGCCATTTAAATAGCTTCCTTGGTGTGCTGTCCTGTTAAGGAAGATGGGCGTGGGAATGAGTGAGTTATATTTTTAATTATGTTTTAATATTTGATATGTTTTATCTTTATTGTAACCTGCCCTGGGACCTTGGTGAAGGGCAGGATATAAATATTTTAAATAAGTAAATAATGGTGAGTGAATATTAAATATTATTTTTTTAAATTTCTTTATTTCATAACAGCCAATAAATACTAACAAAATCAACCATTATCCACATTGCCTGAAGACATTCGAAGAATAACAGTTTCTGCATTACAAGAATTACATCATTAAGTCTGGGAACAAAGATAATAGTTTATAAAAGAGGAGGAGGGGCGTAAAGCAGAGTTGACCTGGGCCTGAACAATAGAGGGTGTCCAATTTTTTTTAAAATAAATTGAGCTTGCTGTTCCAAAGCCTGCATTTTATATTGCTGGGCCATGGTTAGTTCATTAACAATGAGGAACCATGCATGGGTAATCCCTTTCTCCTTCGTCAGAAGGTCGGGTTTCTTCAAATGGAGAGCTATTTCAGGCTCCATTTCAGCTGCTGCTATCAAAGACCTAATCAAATCCCTGCTACATGATGATATATTGAACAACAACCACACATTCCTCTGAAGGAGAATCTTGCTTAATAAAACTTCTTGTTTAATCAGAAGTTCGTTTCTGTCCTTCTGAATACAAAGTTCTGATCATTTTGGTTACTAACTTGTAATATATCTAATTACCTCTCAATAATCTGTTTCCCCAGAATAATTATCCTTTTTGCCTATGATCTATTTCTGGAATAAGATAAATTTTTAACTCTGTAATTGCTTTCTGTATAAATATTTTGTATAAACTGGTGGTGTCTTCTAGCTTTCGTGTTTGGTGTGTAGTCTTCTTTTCCAATCTGGATAGAATAAATTTAGACCTTATTAAAAGCTGTTTAACTGGGAATTTTAGTAGGACCAACTCATCTTACCATGGTTCTGTAGAAGTGAGCCTCTGCTACACAGAGGCTTTAATATAGAATGAATCAGTTTCCATTGTGAGGAAATCGTACCTGAAGGGAAAATCTTGTGACAGATGTGCAGTATTTCTTGTGAAATTTGCATTTTATGTAGAGTGCTTTTTTTTTCCGCACAAGAAGTGTGTTCACCAGCTTCATTTTCTTCTTGCTACCTTTTTTTGACGGGTGTCTTCTAGTTTTGTGCAGGAGTATTCTTAGAGATCTACAGTTTTGCACAGCAGTGCCTGGAAAGACTTGCTGCCTTCCTTTTCTGTGCATAAGTGCTAGTCACGATCTCAGCAAATCTATCTTTGCAACAGTAGGATTTTTCATAGCACTGCAAGGAGCACTTTCAGAGCAGGAAGGAGAAAACTTTTTTCTACACAGGTTGTGCAGACTAATCATTCACAGTGACAGAGGCAAGTTTAGAAGGAGAAGGGGTGGAACAAATATAGAATTTGTTTTGGTATGTTGAGAGAACAGCAAACACACATTAAGAGTGATGAGTCTTTTTGGTGTGTTCTCTCCTGGTGCAGAATTCAACCATTGTTCAAGCAGATCCTGTTATTAGCTCAAAGTAAGGCTTCTGTGTAGGTAACTCCCACATACCTTGTTTTAGCTGCACTACGGAACACAGGAAATGAGGCTTTAATACACAAATTGCTCCATTGATACAGCTTTTAACAGAAATGATTGAAATGACACAAACCCAAATGATAGGACAAAAGAGCATTAAAAAAAAACCCTAATGAGGTAGGAACCAAATTGGATTCTTTTTGTCTCTTCCTTATTGTCTCTTCCTTATCTCTTACTGATTGTAACCTGTTGAGTTTTATTAATTTAAATCCTCCTGAAGTAGTTTTAATTAAGGCTCAAATGTCATTTTGTCTAGTGATGGAATTTTTAAAGGCTACTAGTTGTTTTGTGTTCCTACTCAGAAAAACCAATAAACCCAATATAGCTGGAACTGTATACCAATGAAGGTCAAAGGAAAGCTTCCCTTAGCATAGACAAGAACATTTTAAACAACTGATCTCTTTTACTGCTTTTTTGTCTTGGGAGCCTGAGACCGCATCCAGACACCAGGTGCTTATTTCTCTTTATTTGGATATTTTGGAATAAACCATGGATTTTCGGGAATATCCGAGCATTATCCCAGAATATCCAAATGTAGCAGAATAAGTAGTGTCTGAGTGCAACATTAGTCTGGTTGCCTTCCCTTAAAGTTTTTCAAACATTTAAGAATACAAATGAATTTGTTGGTGCCATTTTCAACTTTGCATATCTCAAATGTTGGAAAAAAGGAAAGTTTTCATTCCAGTCTCCTCTTATTCCAAATTCTTTCCTAGTGTATTGTTCCAGACTCAATATATCCTCTGTTTCTCTATGAGCAGAGAAGATAGCTACAATAAAAAGCTGAAAGGTTTTCAGCATTTTGTAATATCTGTTATTGTAGCTATCTTTTCTGCTCGTAGAGAGAGGATGTATTGAGTCTGGAACAATACACTAAGAATTTGGAATAAGAGGAGACTGGAATGAAAACTTTCATTTTTTTCCAACTTTTGAGATCTGCAGAGTTGAAAATAAAATATTTGGTTGAACTATCCAAACTTTGTCTGGCACAGGATCTGGGTTAAGAGTCAAGTCTTAATCTCCCTTTCCTGAAAGTAAGCACTAGAAAATGTGATATGATTTATGAATGGTTAGGTGTGGTTAATTCAACTGTAAATGAGTTTGGCTTTATAATCCAGGACATCTACAGTACAAAGTGCTTGTGGCATTTTGGTTTTGCAGTTCTGCAAAGGTATGCAGTAACCAGTGTAAACTGGAAGCAATTCTAACTGTGATTATCTTGGCTGTGTTTCTTTCCCCCAAGTGAGCAACAGAAAAAAGGTGTTTTGGTGCTCAAAAGTTGTAGAAGCTTGCTCGGTTTTCTCTATCTTGTAAGGTGTAGATAATGTGCATGTCCAATGATTTTTTAATTGGCCTTTTTTTTTTTCTCGGCTGCCAATTCAAGCAAAAGAATCACAGGAAGAACGATTCTTGTAACATTTGTTGATGCCCAGGTCCTACTGTTCTATGTATGGTGAAAAGACATAGATAAGTAATTTAAGTTGGGTTCAGATCATACACTTTAAGTAATACAAATGGATTAACTTCCAAGGCTCTAGAAGAATCAAGAGTGCCAAGGAAGGAGGTTCTGACAGACTATTGGATATACTATTATAACTATGAAAATGAGTATGAGTATAAATTGGGTAAAGTCATACTTGAAAACTGAATCCATTTTTACCAGAAAGATAGCTAAACAAATTCTGGCCATTGGTGAAGAAATATTTTGGTCTCTGAGTAGAGCACTAGAGATACAGCCATCCTGTGCTGAGTCAATAAAATGGTGGCTGTGCTATGCAGATGTCTTATCTGTCACATGATATAGCCTACTTCATCTTGCTAAAAGATAACAAAAGCTAACTGTAGGGGATACTGTAACATATGATTGTAATTTTGAAAGTACAGTGGTACCTCGACATACAAGTGCCCTGACATACAAGTGTTTTGAGATACAAGCCGCCGAGCGAGTGATATTTTGCTTTGAGATGAGAGCAAGATTTGAGATACGAATATGTAAATACAGTACAGTACATAACAAAAACAACTGAGGTGGTGTTTTGGGAGCTGGAATGGATTAATGGGAAAATTGCTTTGAGATACGAGCGATTTGACATAAGAGCAAGGTTACGGAACGAGTTAAACTCGTATGTCAAGGTACCACTGTATAGTTACTGAACTATCAGGACAGCTTTCCATTTAGTACCCCTATACCTGCAGTGCTTGCAGCTTTATTTGATTGGTTTCTATCTCAAATTTTGGCTTTCCTTTTCCCTGAGCCTTTAGTGTGCTTTTTGCCTTCCACCTTTTGAAAAGTTTAGCAGTTGTAAATCTTTCTGTTGACAGCGACCTGGGCAAATAGCATCCTTATCTTTTTTTTTTTTT
>MTQE01001141.1:20910931-20921929 GCA_014337955.1 Aspidoscelis marmoratus
AGGAGGAGGAGGATAGTGGGTTTAGGTTTAGGATGCCAAAGATAGGCAATGGTAGTTTCCTAAAGCTTGTAAGAATATCAAAATGAAAACAGGACATTGATTATATGTTGATTATATTTATTATATGGCTACATCCACACATTGCTTACTTATTGTTCCTTGCCTTCTGTTTGAGAATGCCTAGAAGCTGTTGGTGGGCCACTATGTGAGCCAGCATGCTGCACTAAATGGGCTGTAGCCTGATCCAGCAGGACTCCTCTTATGTTATTATATCCTCTTATTCTGTACTCTTGGAAGTGCTTTATTCCAGAATGACCAAAAATATCTGAATAAGGAAGTGAAGTCTGGATGTGGCCTATATGAGTTTGGATCCTGGCAAGCCGGGGGGGGGGGAGGCATCCTGGGGCCTCATTTGGTATAGAAAGAGTGTTCTGTTTTCCACCATTCATTTATAACCATTGTTATTTTAAGCATCCATAAATCTCCCATGTAATTTGAATATAGAATGAATATGGGTGCGGTAAATAATTTTTTTTCAAGGTGCTTCCTACTTTCATGTTCTTTAGATTCTCAGGGTGGCAGAATGTAGAAGATCAACCCCAGGATCTAGCAACTACGCTTATGGGATCCTGAGATGGTCTAGGTTGCCATGAAACTTGGTGATCTAAGATTATAGTTTCGGTTTCAGAACACTTTCAGTAATTTGCAGCAGTTTCTCCAAATCATTATGGCTCTAGGGACCTCTGTGCATAAATTATGAAGTATTTCTTTGTTCATCACAAACTAAATGTATCAATATTCTGCAACTGAACGGGAAGCTGACATGCACCTTGCCCAAATGCCGCTGTAGCAGACTTCTCCAACTAATAGTCTAGGTGGTAAATTCAAGGAAGACTCCACATCCTATATTATTGCCTCTCAAAAGACACACACCTCAGCCAGCTTGATATCACTTGTGCCAACTTACCCCTACTGTGACATAAAATAAGCTGAGACTTCAAAGACTGTGAGCTTCAGTGTGATGTGCTAACATCCCCCAGTTTATGGCAAGAAGAGGTTCAGACACTAATAGGAAACAAGTTAACTCAGAGATATGCAAAGACAAATGGCTTACATATGCAGATAAGTCCTTCCAGTCCATCAAAAGCTAAACCTTTCAGCCTTTGATACTATAGCCCCTCCACCTCCACACACACACCCATCAGCTATTGGGAAAACTGAGGGAAATGATGGTTAACATAATGAGATTCTACACAGGTGTGGTTGGTGTCAGCTCCACAGTGCATCGCAAGTGACCCCAAGGAGCATGTGTACAAAATGTCCCATAGCTCAAAATGGGTCACATCATCTTCCATCACTACCCTGGAGGAGACTCAGAAGTTGTCACAGGAAGAAGAGGGAGTGGTGAAACAAGTTGGAGTTTCAAGGAGGACAGAAGCTGAGACCAGAATGCTATAGGATTGTCATAATTACTGAGAAAGGACGTAATATTGTAGGCAAATTCATCCAGTGGCAGGAGGTTTTCTGGCCATCTTGATGAAGAGTAGTAAAATAGCAAATATATTATTTCCAGGGATTGTTTGGTTTTCTTCATTTGGTCATCTGCCTGTGAATGGTCTACTTTAAACTGAAAATACAGCCCAAATCTGTATTGCTCTTAAAAGGTAAACCCTGGAGTTGGAAGATGTTGTCAAGGAATACGCAGGTGGGTTGTGGGTCACTGAGCACCAGTTTACAAGGAAAGCTAATCTTGATCAAAATATGACTCATTCACACTTTAAAGTAATGTACTGATTCCTTGCTTTGTTGTCCCGAATACTAACATCACAATAACTTCACCTACATGTTTCATCAAGTGCGTAGACCTAAAATAATTAGAGGTAGATTGGATATGGATGAGAACATCAAACGCCACATGCTGCTGTCTCTAAGGCACTTTTGACCCCCCCCCCCTTTGCCTTGTTGTTAACACGGCCTTAGTCTCTAAACAGCTATTGTGCCTGAGGCATTGGCATTGGTTTTATTTTCACTTTCTCCTGTACATATATTCAGTCCAGTGGGAATCAGCATCTATGGGTAAACCTTGAACTTAGTTCTTGGAAATCTCCTTGATCCAGGATGCTGCTAATTCAACCTCATTCCAGCGGGGTCAGTGCACAGTTTACTCAGTTTACACTTGTAAAAGCGCCTATGCATTCATTACAAAAGCAAAAGCAAACATTAAATTAGAATGCCACATTTCTTTTTACAATATTCTCACATAAAGGAGGACAGCAAGAGGGTTTTTTTTTTAAAAAAAGTGCTTAAATGTCTGATATGTTAAGGTATGCTAAAAATCACCAGTATCTGTGCCTTATATATCATCCCAGTAAGTTTTCCTTTACCTCTGCTGGTTGTGTTTTTTGGTCCGAAATTGCTTGTTGTGCATGGGGGCAACTGTTTGTGAAGAACAAAGTGAGGGAGGGGAAACAGTTAATGGCAGCTGCAGGTAGAAACCAGAAACAAGCCAGGAGTTTAAAGGAAGTGAGTAAATGCCAAGATTCTAAAAAGCAAAGGACTTTGCTTGTCAGGTAAGGCTTGTCTTCCCAAGTAGCCAGCTGTCCAAATTGAGAGGGTTGTAGGAAATGGCCTAGCTGTTGTTACAGTCTGGACCAGAAGCTTTGATAGATACCTGTTCTTAAAATGAGTTCTGGGAATATCAGAAGTCCAAATTTCTACTTTGTTTGACCTTCAAGCTCCACTTCAATGACATAAGCACCGTAGTTCTTATGGGCGTAGTTTGAATGTTCAGATTTGTTTTCCATAGCCAGTTTGGTCTAGTGGTTAGGGAGCCAAACTCTTATCCGGGAATACCAAGTATGATTCTGCACTCCTCCACGAAGCCAGCTGGGTGACCTTGGGCTAGTCACAGCTCTCTTCTGAGCTCTCAAGCCCCACCTACCTCACAGGGTGTTTTGTTGTGGGGAGAAGAATAGAAAGTTTTGTTAGCTGCTTTGAGTCCCCTTAAATGGTTGAGAAAGGCAGGGTAGAAAAGCAAACTACTACTACTCCTTGCTTCCATAGGCTTGTATGCTGCAGCACAAACTGCTTATTGTGGAGATGATTATTGTGCATGAAGACTAGTTAAGAATCTGATAAAAGCAGATCCTTGACTTTTTAAAAGTGAATAACTCAGTAATCTGAGTAAACTTGAAATCTGTCTGTTTTGACTTCTCCCTGGATACTCAAAACAACAGTCTCTAATTTGCTGAAGGAGCAAAGACAGGCAGGCTTGCAAATGCTTTACCTGTTCAGAAACCTCTGTACTCAGAAGAATCTCAGGAACAGGCAAAGGTATGCATAACTGCTGTTCCTGTGCTTTCGGAGGGCTCCCAGTCACATAATTATAGACCATGCATATGCTACTTATATCTGTATAGGCACATTTACACCTCCAGATGAATGTCTGACTATGGGAACAGCAAGGACAGCCCTCAGCTTTCTGTGAAGCTCAAAACCTGCTGCTTTAGATTCAGACAGATTGCTTAACACCAGCTGCTGGGACACAACCGAGGGAAATGCAATAGCATCTTGCTTTTGGAGTTCCTGGAGGCATCTGGTTAACCATCGTAGGAAGTAGCACTTAGACATTTTTATTTTTTAGACACGTGTTAGGTAAATGTGTGAAATAGGCCATATAGCTACCCTGGAGTTTTGTTTCTTCTTTTAATGCCATGTAGTTTTCAACCTTCTACTACAACTAAGTTTTAAATGTTCTTCAGATCTGAAACTAAAATATTTGCACCGCATACATGGAATATTATCTAATGTTCTTAAATGATCTAGGAGAACTGTAAAATAGACATATTAGCAGTTATTTCTGCTAGGGAGCTGGGATAGGTCATGGGTGGAACATCTGATATGAATGAAGAATATCTCCAGTTCAGTTCCTGGCAGCTCCAATAGAGAAGGAAGTCTTGCCAAGAAAACTGCATGGACTTTTCCATACAGCCACCAGGAGCTGAACTGAAAGCAAAGGTGCCTTTATTTTACCTTCCCATTCTCTTGAGATGCTTACCTTTTGGTATTTCTTCCTGAGCTCCAAGTGAAGGCCCAGCAATTGCTTTTATGGTGATCGAAATTCGTTGTTGCTAACATTATGGATTATTTTGACTGGCCTTTTTTTTTTCATTCTTCCCTCTTTCTTTCAGACTTGTGGATGATCGGTGTGTTGTTCAGCCAGAAGCAGGTGATCTGAACAACCCTCCTAAAAAATTCAGAGGTAAGAAACTCCCCCCCCCATTTGTTGAAGCATTGAGTTGTTTGCCTAAAATAACATATGTGCATACAAAACAAGAGTACATTAACCCTCCATTTTCCACACTCTATCTGAATTTTCACTTATAAGCTCTGTTTCCATTATTATCTTGTTCTGTTACACAGACCAAAGTTTTCAATTATAAGATCTGCTAGCCAGGAAAAAAAGAAATCGCTTCCCCATTTTTCCAGATTGCAAATGGTGCACAATAATGTAACTGAAAGTTTGTCATTGGATGTGGAAAGCATCTGGTCTTGTCTATAAAACCCTGAATTTTAAATCTGATCTTCCATTTTCAATTTGATCTTCAGTAAAAAACAACAGCACAACTTTAATTTTATGTTATTAATGTTACTAATTCTCTTATATTGTGCTCCACAACTTTTATCTAATGACATGAGGTATTTAGGGTGATTTGGGGGTGAATTTGGAGTGCTCTTGGAACAAATGAGATCCTGCCCCCATTAATTAAAATAAAATGGTTGTGTTCTGTGGACTTATGCGCCTGTTAAGATACAAATTAGGGAGAGAGGTACAGTTTCATTAGGCCATTTTTCTAAAAAGAAGATTATCATAGAGCTGTTCATTGTTCTGAAGCTGGTATTGTAATATATATTAAAATGCATTACCTCAAGGAAGGATTGTATATTTAGGATGATTCCGCACTGGCTGGTATACCTTCCCTTCATTGTGGCTAGCAGGATGTCTGTATTATTTAACTTCTTTTTGTACTATGAAGACTGATACTTATCTTGTGTTTTAAATAGCTTCAGTGTTAGATGAACAAAAGTGAGTTAGAGGAAATGGGCAGTCCAGTGAATGACCCAGAGAGCTCAAAACCCATTTCTTTTAGGAAATTTGTTTTATAAGTGACAACTTTGGTCATGGGCAATAACCTGCTCCTTTTTGCTCAGCAACTTTGATCTTCTCAGAAATAAAGCAGAAAGAAAACATTTGCTTTCAAGACAAATCTTTCTGCATTTATAAATGGAATTTGTTTAGGGCTTCTGCATTGGTTCTTCAAAGGGATATTCATTGAATTGCTGGGGTTCATGGAATTGCTTGGATTTGAATTTCACTGGCATAGGACTGCTAGTCTTGGGCTCTTTCTGCAGTTACCTATAGATCCAGACCAAAGGGCCTCTGATTTGGATCCTGGTCCTTCTCATCTTCATGTTAATAGCATACCACCAAAATCACTTACACACACACACACATCGGCTAGGAAAGAAAGTTACTAGCCTCAGGGCTTTGGGGGGGCATTTTTCTGTGATGTGCCCCCCCCTGAACTTTCACTTCTAACCATAGAGGGTGTGGGGAGGCAGCTGCAAAGCTTGTGTGAGCTTTGCAGCCTGAAGGATGCTTGGGCCAAATGAGAACTGCCAGTGCAGATAGTGAACTGATTAATCAAACAAGTGGGTGTTTGATTCCAAATGTGTTTGAAACTCAAAAAAATACACTTTTTAAAAATTTTAATAAACTTTATTCAATAATTAACAAAAGCATACATAACAAAATTTAACTATGCAAATAACTCTCCATTAGAAAAGGGAAAACAGACATAACTAAATAGTAATATTCTCTGACAATTGCTATTATTACCCTATATTGTGCATAACAACTGGCTATAAGTTTAGGCTATTTTAATATAAAGTCTATGGCCGCTTGTGGTAAGGCACATTCTATGCTTATTTGATTCAGATAGACTAACAGTAGATTCCAAAGATCATAATTAGAATAGCATTCTTTTCTTCCCATAAATTGATTGTATTGAGATGTAATTAGCTCTGTGACTGTATAATCCAGTATTAAAAAATACACTTTTTAACTGAAGAAAGCTCTTTTTAAGGGCAAAAGCACAGCACACACACACTGTTCAGTCAAATAGTTAGAGTCTGTAAGTGGGAGACTGGTTTGATTCAAATGAATTTCTGGACATTCCACCTATTGCTTGCTTGTTTTGCTGCAAGCATTGTGAGCACAAACAGTTCAATAAGATTTTTGAATGTGAGCTGAACTTAGTACATCACTACTGTGAACGTAATACTAAAGTCAGCTTTATTTGAAACTGGAATCCTCTTATGTTCCCACTGCAGTTCTGAAAGAGAAAAGATAAGGAAGGGCACAAGCTCAAGACTCCCCATAAGTTGTTTTAATATAGTTAGGGCAAGTGACAAATAGCTTGATTTGTCTAGAAACTGAAAGTGACAATGAGGAACCCTATTTTTTTTCTGATTGATGCCTACAGTGAAGCAAAAACTCCAAATGAAGGTGTGATATCAAGATTAATGAGATAAATGAAATGTTCTAAATTATGCTGGGGGAGGCAAAGCAGCTAGCCATCATCATGGCCATATCAGCAGAGACGTAATTTTAAACTGCATTCTAAAACAGCCAGTAGGATAATAATTTCTGACTTACTCTGTCTGTTCCCCTCCTCTGCCACAAAATAGGCATTCCTCCTTCTAGAGCATTTATGAATAAAATAAAAGCATAGATTCTAATACTGAGCCTTGAGCTGAAGGCAAAACATTCACCTGCTCTTGACCCCCTGCAAATGGCTTTAAGTGGCATTCTACCTGTCTTTCCAACCTGGAGGCAGTACCTAGGCATCTTTTCTAGTAGGCCCTGAGAATTGTCCATTTATTACTACTCTCTGTTGCCTGTCCTTTAGCCAGATACTAATCCAGGACACGACCTGTCCTCTTATTCCCTGACTGATGAGTTTATTAAGAACACTTTGATTGAGGGACTTTGTCAGAAACCTTCTAAAAGTCTAGATACAAAGTGTCAGCTGGATCACCGTTATCCACAGTGCTTACTGATACTAAAAGAACTCTAACAAGCATGATTTACCTTTGTAGAAGCCATGCTGATTTTCCCTTTAGCGGTGCAAACTTTTAAAATATTGAACAGCAACAAGTCTGGTTCCATCTTGGTTCAAATGCAACCCATCCCTTTTGTATAGATTTGGCTTGTCCCTAAATATTCCACAGTTCCTAACAAATATAAACCGTTCCTCTTATATCCCTGCCTCATCTAAATATTGAGA
This sequence comes from Aspidoscelis marmoratus, assembly GCA_014337955.1. Taxonomy (NCBI): domain Eukaryota; kingdom Metazoa; phylum Chordata; class Lepidosauria; order Squamata; family Teiidae; genus Aspidoscelis; species Aspidoscelis marmoratus. The sequence continues at coordinate 20,918,281 of MTQE01001141.1, forward strand.
CTTCTGAGCATGGAACAGGGAATACAAACTTGGAGATCCTGGACTTCAATCTCTACTTAACAAGCTAAATTTGGCTTCTAGCCTCCACTTCCCAGTTAGTCCTCCCAACATGTACACCATGACCATGACCCTCTACCAGCCTATCTAGGTGCTGTGATGTCCGTAACCTTTGCATACAACAGGCAGATCGCCATGGGGTCAATGCGTGCATAATAAACCTATTCTATATTTCTATAAACAGATTCACCCATTATAAGGATCCCCCTTCCACCCATCCATTGAAGCATTTCCTTGATACAAGAGGTTATGGGCACACCTCTATGGCAGGAGCCCCAGTAAGAGCGCCTTTCCCACTTTTTCAGCCTGATGTCCTCCCTGCCTGAAACCTTCACTCTCCAAGGCAGCTAGAGGGCTGCTCACTGTGGATTGGGATACATCTTTGAGTGGCGGGGGGCAGACGGGCAGGTATCAGAGCAGAGGCTTGCCAAGGCTTACCATTTTCTAGGCAGCAGCAGGAGCAGGGATGGGGGCCTTCTGGCTCCAGGGAAGGTCCAAGTTATTTCCCTTCACCTGAATCCATTTGAACTCAGTGCTGGGATAATCCGCATAGCAGATAGTCCCAATCAGGGAAGTAAAATCTGCATTAAAAATAGATGCAGATTTTCAAGTGTAATCTCTTCGGACCCAGAATAGCTTCTATTCGGATAAAAGATGAGGTGTAACCATGGCCTGATGAGGTGATTTATGGCACTTATTGTAACAGTATAATATATAATGTACATTGTGGTTCTTTAACTTCATTAGATAATTTTCTTTTACAACTCTTCTCATAAAAATGCTGATTGTATAACTTCATCTGTCCTCCCTGAAAATGTTCATAACACAGTCAATTTGGAACATATTGCTTACTTAGGTTGCTAGGCAACACATTTTTAGCTCGTTGTGGAAGGGCAGAGCTCATAAAACGTATACAAAGTCAAAATTATCGTAAGAGTTTAAAATTGTGCTTGCTCTTTTGGTCCCATGCTGTACTGTATTCTGAGATTTCTAAGTACTGTGTGTCTTCTTCTAAGTGTTGCAGATGCACTCTAACACTATTTACATATTGCAACCAGTGTTCTTCTCATGTGTTTTAGAAACTCTAATGTGTTTTGCCACTGCCAAGGTGGAAACATACTGGAACTTTCTTCTTCCTCCAGTATCCATTTTCTCATTTGTCTTTCATCAGTGCGGAAGGTGCTTACTCTCTCTCTCTTTTTTAGACTTCAGAGTGTGCCTTTGGGCTCGTTGCGATTTCTAATTTGATGTGTTTTGAGTGCTTCTAGGTGCACTGTGTTACTCTTAAGTATGGAATGGCAGTGGGAGGAGTGAGTTGTTGGTGCATATGTTTTGGTGCTTGTTTAGTAGTGGTTTTTTGCACCTTTGTGTACTTTTGCTTATGTGCTGTGGTTGGTGATTAAGTGAGTCCACCGAGAGCTTTTGTTTGTGTGCAGGGTTGCAGAGTGCTCTTTGGTATAGGTGGGTACATGGCTGTGCAGGTGGATTTTTTGTGTGTGCACAACTTTTTTGTCATATGAAAAAGAAAACCTGTAAATGTTTTGCTGTTTCCTTCCTTGCTTCCTTTCTGCTCCAAAAGACAGTTCTGTCAACTCCTTGGTGGCTTTCCTTCCTCCAGGTCCTTCCTCCAGCACACAGGTCAAAACACAAGTGGATGGCCTCCTTCAAGACTGAAAAAAGACAGTTCTGCCGGCTCCCTGGTGGTGCTTCTTCCTTTGCTGTGTGCCTTGGAGTGGGGAGAAACTAGCATATGTGTTTTTCCATGCTGCAGAATGTGAAAAGTCCTTTTTGAATGTGGGAGGGGGGCATTCTGTTTTGCAGCAGTATGCTCAGCATTGCAGAATATGCCTTGTGGTGTCAGTGTATTAAACACTGTGAAAAACTCTTGTCTGGGAAGGGGAGAATCTTTACAGTCCTTTCTGTGTACTGCACCAAAATCAATGAACAACTTTGTATGAGTTGGGGCACCTGAAGTGGTATTTCTGTGTTAGAGGTTTCAGACATGGCATTTGTGTGTTCTGGCATTGCTTTCATGGTAGATGTTCTTTGTGGTAGCTGTGACATGCCTCTTGGAAGCACTGGAAGCCCTTCCCCATAACACCAATTCAAAGTGTTAACTTTGACTTACAGGGTCCTAAATGACTTGGGCCCCAAATATCTAAAGGAATGCCTTCTCGCATACCGACCTGCCCATGCCTTAAGGTCTGGAGCTGAGGCCCTTCTGGCTGTCCCACTGCCTTCAGTAGTGAAACAGGTGGGGCCCCCAGGAAAGGGCCTTCTCGGCAGTGGCCCCCAGGTTATGGAATAATCTCCTTCTTGAGGTGCGTCATGCCCCTTCTCTGTATATATTCAGGAAGGAGGTGAAGACGCACCTCTTTGCTCTGGCCTTTGGTTGATGTGATTATATCCCCCCCCCCAATGGCAGAAACTATTATTTAAGTATTTTAATATGCTGAATCTTTTAAATGTTTTTATGTATATTATTGGTTTTAAAATTAGTTTTAATTTGTTGTTTTAAAGGTTGTTACCCACCCTGAGACCTTTGGGTATACGTTGGGATAGAAATACAAATAAATAAATTTAAGTTAATGTAATTTTGAACAGGAATACACAAACACAGTGCAGATCAGTGGGGGTGTTTGTACCACGGTTTTCCTATTCCTGGATTTGCACTGCATCCTGTTGCTCCTTAAGTGACAATTTGCTGGAACTCCGCAGAGTAGGGTACACTGTATTGGTAAGACTAAACATACTTCTGTAGTAAGATGCAACTCTTGTGGAGTAACTGAGAAAAACGTACATATTTGGGAGAGTGACCAGGCAGTTTGGAAAAGTTCTGCTTGGCTTTGTACATGATGTACAATTCAGTAGATTTTGAAATTAAAAGAGGCTTAGGCCCATGTTAATTTCCAACCTGCTGTCTATAATCAAAAGCTGATTTGAAAAAAGAAGAGAGTCATTGTCTACCATGAAGTATATCCCATACTTGGCAACGCAAGACCTGCTGATTGACCTCAGAAGCTCAAATTGCATACCACTGGCTTCTCAGTACTTTCCACTATAAACGTTTTTAATTTTAACTATAGACAACAAAACCTTTATATTTGTGGTTTTTCTACCTCATTCATGTTACTACATAACTTCCAGAACTGACTGGCCACTGGGTCATTTTTTTTATAATGGAGCAGGAAGTCAATTCACACTCCCTTCTGCTGAAGCTTGTTTATTAGGATCATCACTGTAGTTCAGTTACTAAATCACAATTGTATGATTGCCAAGGAAAGTATGGAACATTGTCTATAACTTTACCATTTTGAAACAAGATTGTAATTTGTTTCTTGACCATCCTTGTTGGTAGCAGCATACCACATATTGTTCCGAGTGGTCCTATTTTCAGTTGTAGACTGTAAGGCCAACTGAAGATCTGGACTGCATTCAGGCTTGTTTATACTGCAGAGTGGAATGTGCAGTTGTGATCTGGGTACCCCACATGACAATCCATGGATCGTCCTGGTGGTGTGTTATCAGATCGCTACTGTGCACTTGATACCAGATCTGCTCCAGTATAATTGTAAGCAGATATGGATGATCT
>MTQE01001141.1:20929668-20941065 GCA_014337955.1 Aspidoscelis marmoratus
TATGGGGCGGGATAGAAATGTAAATAAATAAATAAATAAATAAATAACTGAGTGGCTCAAGGGCCAAAGCAAAAAAGATGAGAAACTGAGGGCATTCCTGATTTGTGCCTGATGAACTCAGGCTCAGGGACCTTGCTCAAAAAAACTATCTAGCTTCTCTGCAATTTCCTTTTACCCTTTTATCATACCTTCTGCTATTTCATCATTCATGGGACAAACAACTTCAGTTACCAGCTTCATGCTTCAAAAGTAATTAAAAGGTCTTTATGGCTTAGGCCATATACTCACCTTTTTTTGCATCTCCTACCCATCTGTTTGCATTTATTTTGCCAAGATTTATGTTTCTTTTTTTTTCTTGAAAATAGACAAGCCTTCCACTTCCTGAAGGATTTTTAGTTTGTGCTACTTCTTTGTGTTACTACTTGTTACTACTTGTAACAAAAGATCGATTATTGTGGCTTTAAATAACAATCATGTTGGAGGGTTTTTTTAAAAATTACTGGCTCAGTTTTCCCTTCCCTTTTACTTTTCACTTACATTCTCTTTGGAAGGTTTCCTCTTTTGAACTTCAAAGTGCTCTAGGCATTTTAATTTTTTAAAAAGTACCATTCTGTTTTCTCCTCCAAAATCTACTTTTTGAACAACCTTTACTTTGAAAATGAAAACAGGAATGTTTAAAAGCTGTTATGATACATAACAGTTATGAGTAAGTGACATAACTGTAAGCATATGTTCATTTATTTACATTTTAATCACTCCGTTTCCAAATGCTTGGAGTCTTTCTGAGGCTGCCTTACCATGATGGGGGATTAAACTTCTTTTTAATAGGAATATTTTCTCCCAATTCAGAGATGAGGCATGCAGTATCTTCATGTCAAGAAGCCCATCACTTCACGCTCATTGAAACTGGGAAACAAAAGTTGCCCATTTTTAAAGATGGACTAAGGTGGATGGGTCATTTTTTTTCTTTTTTGGTAATGCTGAAAATGGCCCTAGAGGTTGGCCATCTTTGGCACGATGAAAGAGTCTTCCAGGCAGAACATGGCAAAGGTAGGTTTCTCCCATGGCCACTATGCATCTACACCGGTGATGGCCAACCTATGACACGCGTGCCACAGGTGACACACCAAGCCCTTCTGGGTGACACACGTGGTCACCCTGGCACCTGGGTGTGTGGTGCTTGATTGTTCTTGAAGTGTATGAAATACCAACTTTCAATTGAAGATTTAGCAACCAAAGCCACTAATGTAAAGAATTTTTTTCTTTTAATAAAATACATATATCAAAAATAAAACTTTTCTATTAGAGCTACAAATATCACAAAATTATGGATATTTCTAGATGTGACACAGCGCCTGAGTTAAGCTAGGTTTTCTTGCGAATTTTGACACACTGAGCTCAAAAGGTTCGCCATCACTGAACTACACAGTAGTGGTACAAGTGCCTGAAGGTACCTAATGCTTTTAGAGTCCTTTTCCCCACTCTGCGAGAAGCATGGCTCCCAGGGCACTTGCTGTTCCTCAGTTCTTGCATATGTGATGCAAATCTGAGGGCGTCACCAGGAATGTAGCTATTGTGCGCCACTAGATCTGAATTAAGGTACGTGCAGAAGCAGTCTTATACTGGGTATACAAAAAAGCCCTGGCAGGAAGTACTATATTATTCAGACCAGGAGCAGTTTTAGCATCTGTTTATTTTAAATAGATGGCAAGGCCTTTCTTGCCAGTATCTGAACCTCTCAATTCATCAGTTGTAAAAGGGAACAGAGCATTGTAAATGCTGGGAATCCCTTCTTGAAGCCGTAGACCACAAGACAGAACCACAGCTCAAAGAAAACCTCTAAACTAATGTCCCAGGACATTTTTGATATTAAGACTGTTTTTTCAATTCTACATTTTCTCTTAGCTTATCTTTTTCTAGGCAAAAAAGCAAGGTCTAGTAGCACCTTAAAGATTAACAGAGAGAATAAGCTGTGGCAAAAATATTTCATAGACTAAAAGTTTTTCCCATTAGCACTAGGTACCCATTAAGCAAGAAGAACCCAATTCCACTGCAGACTCCATTAGAGCCACATTTGTTTCCACCAGTTCTAGGGAAATCCGGATTGATTGAGTCCTTCAGGACCTATAATCCGGATTTCCTGTAGAAATGGGGTCTTCAGGCATCAAATCCAGATTATACAGAGTGTGTTTCCATTGAAGTTGGGCAGTGGGGTCGGGGGGGGGTGCTCTGGGGTAGTGCACCCATGGGGGGGGGGTGCCCCCAAACCCAAAGCTCTGAAGCTGGCTCCAAAGAATAGCACAGGCTCTGAAGAGGACTCCACATGAGTGCAGTGCCAATCCTATGGACCTTTGTCAAAGGCTCCGGAGAATCTTCAAAGTTTGTGACAGATCACTCCGGAGAAACTCTGGAGCTTGTGACAAAGCTCCAGAGATTCTCCAGAGCTGTTCCGGAGAATCTTCAAAGAATCTCCAGAGCATCTACAGAGATTGCACCCCCTGTCTCTCAAAAAACCTGGGGTGATGGGCAGGCCCCGTGTGGGTCAATCTGGATTTGCCACATTGGTGCTCTGGTGTTTCCACTGCAGGCAGGCTAGGACCCATTGTTATTGGGTGCTGCACCGCCCATGGGGACGCATCAGGTACCTCCCTTAATCTGGTTCTACTAGATCCAAATTAGTTGAAGGACCCATTCCTTAGTTCCGGATCATCTTAGATCTGGATTAAGGGAGGTCAGTGGAAAAAAAACCCTAAGTCTACTTCATCGGATACAGAATGACTGTAGACATTACTTATTTAGAAACACTTGTGGCTGAATGGGGGAGGAAATGTGTTGAGTTCTTGCATATATGATGCAAAACACAACAAACTGCTTCATTTGTCAGTACTGTGTTGTCCGTTTCTTTAAAAATTTTAATCTGTGTAGTCCTGTTCTTCCATCATTTGTGATTGTTTAGTTTAAATGAAACTGGTGACATTTGTACTTGTAGCACATCTCTGCTAAGAATGCTCAATGATGTGCTTGTTGCTATTCTTTCCCTTTTTATTTTATTTTTATTCTTTTGTGAGTATAATATAATCATCCACTCCTTGACTTCTGCCCTTGAGTTTGTTGGTTACAGTTGTTTTGTTATAAAAGCTTTGAAAACCTGCCTGTCCAGTTCTTCTGTGCAGAGACTGTCTTTGCATCGTCTATATAAACTCCCCCACTGAGAAGCAGCTGTAATGATAGTTTTTGCTAGCAGCATGGAGTGCTTCTCCAATGCTTCTTAAGATAACAAACTTTTGTTCTTTAAAACCTGGCTAAGTTTCAGGTACACAGAATCTATGCCCTGTTTTGTGACATTTGGTGGGTGTATTGGTCTTTTCTTCCATCCTTTTGCAATGTGATTTGAATGTTGTAAAATCGAAGGTTTTGCCTAGTTCTGCTTATGGTTTTTTTTCAGCTGAAGGAACAGAGTACTTAAAAACAAGAACATAAGAGCATAAAAGGAGCCCAGCTGGATCAGGCCACAGCCCATCTAGTCCAGCATCCTGTCTCACACAGTGGGCCACCAATTGCTTATGGGAATCACAAGCAGAAGACAAAGGCTAAGCTTTCATTTGCTCTCAGTTCCCTGCAAATGGCCTAGAGGAGCATCCTGGCTGTTTCACCAACCCAGAGGCTGTACATTCTAGTTGGCCCATTAAAGTGTCTTATTTTTCCCTCATTGGCAGTGCAGTTCTAACCCTGGCAGCGATGGTGCTTTTCTTATGAATGAGAGAGGTGAAGATTCTGTTGGATTTAAATTCTTGCTTTACCAGGACTCCAAGGGTGCATTGTCCGCAAAGAGGGATAAGAACTGGGGAATACCTGAACTCTTCAGCCACTAACATCCTTGTGAACATCCTTTTTTCAGGAGACTTGCAGTGTCTGATGGGGCTGGAAAATACCTTGGCATTTGTTATGTTGGGAGGATGGTGGCATTAAGACTGGATTGTGCTGTTGTATATACAGGCATTCCTTGATTTGATTACAGAAATTGCTTTGCAGTTGAAAACTGTTTTATGAGTGTAAATTGCCACACCTGTGGATAAATAGGTGATGGAGGAAACACGGATGTCCAGTTTACCAGTCTGGGCCAGTGGCACTGCAGGGTCAGGCTATCAATAAACCAGTGGCACTGCAGAAGGGACATGCAATTTAACAGTGAGCCAACTTTGGCCATTCTCATACCTGCAGGAGCTGGACCACTCCAGTTGGATGTGCTATGTCTGGAATGGGTGCCTTGTTGGAATGGTTCTTCACTTGGATGATTTGTTCTGGGACAGGCACCGCACTGTCCTGAACCTCAGTATAGGTTTGGGATGGACTGCTCCTGCCATAAAATCGCAAGTTTCACATCAGCTCCCATGACATCTTCGGAGCTTACATTGCTGAAATGTGGTATATCAGACTACAGAGTAATGTCATCCACACGTTTCCATGGACCAGCATACCACCCTTAATATGATGACAGATCTTGAAAAAGAGGCCTACAGGGTAGCCCGGCTCACTGTGCCATTTTGAGCACCCTATTCTGACCTATGCTCTGGCCTGTGTGAACTGCCTGCTGTTTTGCACTAGTGTGTAGATGGCAGAGACCTAGACTGGCCCATGGTCTACCACCCAATAAGTTGCCGTGTATGTTACAACTGAAAGGCTACACTGCACTTTTTGTGTTTTGGCCTGGATTAAGTGAAATTGCATTTTGGAGTCTTCTTCTCATTTTTACTGTATATATTCTTTTGCAGAAGGCATGTCAAATATGTATCTGGCTCCTAAAATTCCTCCTGGCAATTGGACCCTATTGGAAGTTCTTCAGTTGAAGACTTGTGCACTAAAATAGTGTGTTTCCTTGGATGACAGAATAATTGTTTCTTTTTGCTTTGCGCTTTCACAGTCTCTTCAGTGCAAGCTATAGAGCCGTTTTATCTGCCAGTTAGCTGATGATAAAGATATAATTTTCTCCAGAAAGTGATGGATTCATCACTGACTCCTTCAGTACAAGAAAATAACCATGTATGCTAATTAAAAATTATTTGACTGAACAGTGAAGGCTTTTCAGTCTTAGTTTTTTGCCCTGAAATAATGTATGTGGATATCATTATCTTCCTTCCATCCTAGGATTTAAAAAAGATCTGGGTGGGTTTTGCAATAAAATAATATATAGGTTACAAATCTTTTTTTGAATTAATTTATTTTACATTAGTTTGGCAATACATAACAGTATACTAACCTCACACAGTCATCAAAATACAAGCCAACAACAAACTAATATAAAGTAGAACATATTAAAATATGATGAAAAAACTATATGAAATAGCATGAAATAAATGTGTGTGATAGTAGTGATATACTTATTTAAAGTGTTAAATGATATCAGCTCATTGATGAGGGGGTAAAGGAATACAGTTATGTGGCAGACATAAGCTTTAACAAAAAACTCCCCCAAAATGGTAAAAAATTCTAGCTCCTCAGACTGACCTTGCATTCTTCTATAAACACAGGCTGCATATTCTGTCTTGGCTATTTGCCACAACTTGTTAAACCAGTTCTGAATAGTTAATAAGGACTAATCTTTCCAAGCATGGGCTACGGTTTGTGTGGCAGCTGAAACCAAAAACTCTAGTAAAGCTGAAATGGCTTTACTCAGACACCCTTCCGAAAATACAAACAGTAAGCATAATTCAGGAGTGACAATAATGTTATGATTTAACATTAACTTCTGCATTAATCTGCAATTACATCACAACTCCACCACAAATGAAAATAAAAACCTTTGCTTTTTTTACGGCGTCATCATAAAGGCGAAGACTTTTTAAATATGTGGGACAATTACATAGGCGGGCAGTACCACTTGTGTAAAATCTTGAGATTTGTTTCACCTGTTAACGAGGTGACAAGTCTCTTGAGGGAATGACTGGCCTCAAGAGCTTCTTGGGTGATTTGTGATTTGAACCCAGGCTGCCCTAGTATGTGTCCAGCACTTTCTTTAATGCACTGTTTTTTAATATTAAAATGAATGTTGATAATGTGGTTGTGCTTCATCATAGCTATCTAAACCAAACAAAGCTCAGATAACCCTATTTATGGTCATTGTTGTTAAACTAGCCGATGGAAGGGAATTCCAGGTTTGTTTCTGCACTCATGTAAATTAGGAAAGGGCAAAGACCCTGAGATACTCCAGGGGGAGAAAAGAAGTTCTATTTAAAAGGTGGGCACGGCTGGCTTTTCTAGTTACCCCTGGTTTGTTTATGTGGATTTTTCTGGGGGTTAGAGTGAATTCAAGTCTACATTGGTGCCCCGAGATTTGAAAGTCACTAAGGTTATATAAAATGTCATGGGTTAGTTGGAATTTTAATTCACAGATAGCATGAATTTATTTTAGAATAAACACTGTAAAAGTCTTGTGAGGACTAGAGAGGCCCAATCCCCACTGGCACACTCCGTCTACAAAAGATGGATCATAATCTAGATTGGGAGGCCCAAAACGTCTTCCCATTCTTATTTAAATGCAGAACACCATTACACCTCAATAAAGAGGTCTGCCAGCCTACCATGGGTTCTCATTTCACCCATGGCTGTCATGGTTGGTTCGAAGCTCATGCAAGATTTGGGGGAGTGTAAGGACACAGATCAGGATCAGATCAGGACCAGCACCTGACAAATCTAGACCCACAGAAGGGATACATCAGTTTAGCCTGAGTTCGGTTCAACTTTGTCTAGAAAGTATGTATCTTACTCATTAGGTTTCATCTCAATGTGCATTTATTATGCTGCAAAATGCAAATATATATATATATATAACTGGAATAAATGGGTGCTGTCTGTCATTTGCATCCCCTCAGCGTTTTGCTTATTTTAGTATATTGATTCTCTAAGGAGCAGCTTATTAATTTCATCAGGATAACAAGCTTTAAACTTTTCCATTCTATCTTTCCTCGTCCCACACTAGGGACACCACACAGTGATTTTATCCAGGATCCAGCAGTCTATTACCTATACACTGTCCAAGTGAAGAAGGTCTTCATTATTGTTATTTCTTCCTTTCTTGTTGTTCTCTTACCCTCAGAAGATTGAGATTGGGGAGCCCCAGACTTTATGGCTTTCAGTGCTTGTTTAAAATGTATATTTTCACACAAGCAGGTCTTTGATGTTCAGCTTCCTCCTCCTGTTCTGCCAGAGAGGGAGAGCTTTAGTTTAATTAAGTTGTGGACTGCTTTTCTGAGTGTTGTGATCCTCCCTGGGACCCTCTCAAGGGAAGGGCAAGATATAAATGCTGAGGAAGAGAGAGAGATTTTCTTTTTCCCGCTTTTCCTGCATCCAAAGCAAAACAGAACCAATTGTTTAATTATTCTTCTTGTAAACACTGATAAGTTGCCTTTTTAAGGCCAAGTCTATCCAAGAAAACGAAACAGCATACAGCCATGAAACACAGGATAGCACAACAGGAGGGAATACAGCAGCATAATAAAAATGTGCAAATTCAAAACTCCCTAAGGCTAACTTATGATATTGGGTGAGCTTATATCAAACAATTTTCAGAGCCATAGCACTAAAAGCGCAGCTTACTTCATGTGCAACACCAAATAAAAAATCCTAAATCCAATTCAGAACAGCACATTTTTTTAAAAAAAATATTTGAAGACTACAGCTGGAGGTGTCAAAAGTGTTTTTGGTGGTGAGTTCATTGGAATAGAGTCACTTTGGTGACTCATTGTTACTTCTGCTTTATTTCTTTAAATTACCATAATAAGTAGGACCGCAACTAGATGTTCCCCAAGGGTCTACAGGCATTCACAACTAAGAGAAGCTGTCTTTCCAAATGGGCTTCTTTCATCCAGATGTTGGCTTTATTTTATTTTATAATTCTAGATGATATTTATGATTTAAATAATTTTGGGTGACATATATTGTGAAATCCACATAAAAAGCAGTGTGTAAATATCTTAGCGCTGAGCATGCTGAAACTGATACTCAAGGCAGTATCCAGCTAGGCAGTAAATAACAGTCCTGAGTGTTGTATGTTTGTCTTTTCTTGCCATTAAGGAACATCAACAGGATTGGAAATCACCTGGAGTTGACCAATGAGGCTGAATCCTAGAAAAAAAAATCAGAATTTTTTTCTTTAGTATTTGCAGGGGATGGTGTGTTGACCACCAGCTTGGATGGTTTCAAAAAGGTTTGGACCAATCCATGGAAGTCAGAGCTGTTGATGTCCACATGATTGTGTCTGGTGATACGAGGTGGTATGCCTGTGAGAGACAGGTCCAGGGATATTGGGGACAGAAGAAGGGTATGGTCCTTTCCTGATGTTGGGCTCGAGATTAGAGTAATGAGCTTCAGCTTCCCATCACACAGTTAATGCTTTGTAGGTTTGGCGCTAGTAAAGCATTAGTGCAAAAATTAAACAGAACACTTAATGCTTTCTATTTGTATGAGTCTCTTAGCTCTTTGTTTACAGCAAAGAGACTTCGGAGGAGCTGGCAGATTGCAAAACATTTGTGCATTGTTTAAATGCATTCCTTGTAACTATGTTTATAGCTGAGAACTCTGGGCCTGTTCCTCCTTTTCTCAGGAAGAAAGTCAGGCAAACTAAACTGAAGTGGTAAAAAGATAAAAAGTCAGAATGACATCCACTCAAGCTTTTGATGTTACACTTCTTGCTAAAATGTTGTTCCTGCTGGGAGGGAAGGGTTGTATCCAGATTTTATACTGTTATTTTGGTATCCTGAGGCCTTCTGGTGAAGTGTGAGATAGAAAGTCGGGATTGCACAAAATCTCTCCCCCCCCCCCGGTTTGCTTTGTATCGAAGCAAATTGGATGGAAATTTGCATTCATTTGAATACAGCCACTTCTCAAATATATAAACTTTGCTTCAAGTTCTCTTCAAATCTCTGCTGCCATCAGTCGCGCCTCCTATCCATATCTGCTCTGGAGGCAGCTGGCTAGCTGCTTTGAATATAACAAAGCTTTGAATAAAGGCATGAAAGTTTTCACTTTGCACGTGAAGGTCAGTCTTCAACATAACCAATATTCAATTTGAATGCAGAGTTTTGAACATTTGCAGTTCCTATATATTGCAAAGGTGATGAACGTTCTTTACCCATCCCTAGTAGAAAGGTTTAGAAATAAACAAGTTTTCCAATGGTAAGCCTTAAAACTCAGTACTTAAAACCCAGTAGTTAAAACTCAGATGAGACAAGAACTTGCTTTGATGAGAATAAAATAAATGAATAAAGGACACCTTGAGGAGTTGTCTCCTCAGTTAATGAGAACTGGATTCAGTGGCATAAGAAACCAAAGCCTTTAGTAATAGACCAAAATCTTTATTTGAAGAAATAATAAAAGAATCTATGATATCTCTGAAAGGAATTACTGCAAAAATATACAAGTTGATTCTGGAACTTCAGGACACAGAATATTCTGGTTTAAAATGGAACTGAGAACAGGAAGGATATAGAAACATTTTCACCTCTTGAATGGGAGAAGATTAACAATAAGCAAAACTGGTGGTCTTTGTCACAAATGAAAGAGCTCAATACAAAATTAATCTATACGTATTACAAAATTCCTTACAAAATCACTAAAACCAGAAAACCAATAACCAACATATATTCATGTTTGGAAGGTTTCCGTTAGAGTAAAAAACTTTTGGAAAATAGTTAAAACACTCATTTAATTGATTTGGGGAACTCAAGTAATACTGATTCTGAAATATATCTCCTATAAGATTGTACAGTACTGAATTTATGAAAACAAGAGGGAAAATGGTTACCCTTTTTTATTTTTGTTGCTTAATTTGGAAAGAGTGTACAAAAATATGGGAAATTCTAGGAAAAGATTACATAAAAAAGGATCAAGTTACGTGATAGAGGTGTATAAAATTATGTATGGTGTGGGGAAAAAAAGGAAGATTTTTTCTTTCTTGCCCAAAATACTAGCACCAGAATCACCAAAAAGGGTCTATTACTTCACACAACAGATTGTTAAATTATTGCACACAACTGGAATGAGTCAAAATAATGTTGAACAGTTTCATGGAATACAAGACTTAAGGGTCTGGCTTGTGGATTTCTATAGGCAATCAAATGACTGCTGTGAGAAAAGGCTTCTAGGCTGATGGGTCACTAGTTGAGTTCAGCAGAGTGTTAATTCCTGCATTTATTTATTTGACATATACTGTAGATTTTAAATGACTCTAGGTAGTTTATAGGTTAAACAACAAATCCAGGCAAACAAAAACTCTTAAATTAATCATTAGTTCCAAAGGCACAGATAAATATATTTTCAGAAACTTTTAAAATGGCATGATTCAGATCCAGATTGGAAAAAAGTTTCAAAGAATAGGGGGCACAATTGAAAAATATCTTTTCCTAGCTTTGTTGCCTGATACTTCACATGGGCCCGGGATTTTAAGATTTAGAGAATGAATCAGTTGCACAGGATGGATATTTATCAAAGTTGCTTAAGTTCTTAAACTAGGGATTAAAGGAGAAAGCTTGTTGAAGGTGATACTGAGCTAAATAATGTCTTGTGAATTAGCTGTGGGTAGATGAGGCAAAATTCCAATTTAATGGAAGTATAGTGTCCAGAAGGTTACGTGGTCACACTGCCCATAAAACACTGTCATAAAACATTGTGTATGTTTTTTCTTCCATCAGGTTAGAATTCCAGTATGTGGAGGGGGAAGAAGAGAGGGGACTCATCAGAAATGTTTAAAGAGGTGTGACCTGGACAAATCTGAGTTCAAAATGACAGACTTTTTTGCTAGCATTTGCTGTACTACATCTTGAAAGCCTCAGACAAGTTGCCTTTTCAACATTATCATCCATCCATCCATCCACCCATCCACCCATCCATCCATCCATCCGGCTCTATGCCAGAAGGTCCCAGGAAAGATCACAATACAATCATAATAAAAACGGATAAAAAAGCAAGACAAAAACAATGGCAGAGTCTGCATGGGGAGGGGATGTTGTTCTCTCAGCCAATGACCAGGGCAAAGAGGTATCCTGAAGATGTTTCTTTGGGTGTTTTTCCACCGCATTCCTTTAATTCCGATCTAAGAAGATCCAGATCTAAGGAATGGATACTTCCCCTTAATCTGGATCTAGTAGATCTGGATTAAGGGAAGTACTCAATATGTTTCCATGGGTGGTCTAGCACCCAATAGCAATGGGTGCTAGCCTCCCTCCTGTGGAAACACCAAAGCACCCATTTGAAAATCCAGATTGACCCACAAGGTCACCTCAGGTGTTTTGTCAACCCTGCCTGTCACCCCAGGGGGTGCAATCTCCGAAGTCCCTCCGAAGTCCCTCCGAACTTGCCTTCAGAGGTTAGCAAAGGCTTCGAAGTCCCTCCGAAGGCAACTTC
>MTQE01001141.1:20941128-20991701 GCA_014337955.1 Aspidoscelis marmoratus
ATTAATGGGGTCTACAGAAAATCCGGATTAAAGGCCAGAAAGTACCCATGGGTGCTGTGGTGGAAATGGGGTCATCCGGCTCACACCCAAATAAGTCCTTAATGGGTGCAAAAATGGGTACTCTTTGCCAGTGGAAAAAACACCCTTTCTCTAAGCTGACTTGGGTGGGAAACTACCTAAGCAAAGAGATGAAGAGTTTCTTGCTGTGGGACAGCCGGTGGCCCATCAATAGCACCCATTGTCAGGGTAGGCTTTACCTGCCTTGACAATGATGTAGGCTGCAGGGAGGCAAAATAATATAGGTTGTTAGCCACATATTTAAACAGTTTGTGAGGCAGCTTTTTTTTGTTTTGGGGGATAGGATGCTATTCTTTACATGGATTACTTTAAAATGCCCTATCTTGATCAAGCCTAGAAAGAGTGTTCAGACATAGGTAAAAGTGGTGGTAGCATGTACCTCTAGGTTTAACTTTGTAAGTGCTGGGAAAGAGAGGATTTCTGGTATGCTTGTCTTTTTTCAGACATACCAGATGATCTTGTTGGAGCAGATGAACAGCACATGAATGACCAAATTTAGACTGAATAAGAAACAAAGGGGTTGGTGATATGCCAGCTTAATTAATTGTTGAAAATGCCTACCTGGAAAGACAAACTGTTGGAAAAAGCAGTGCTGTGATTAATGTAATGTGCAGCTACAAGGATTTTAACAGCCAGCAGAGAACATGTTTTGCAAAGCTAAGAAAAAGGTGGTTGCCCAGATTTGAGACAGTTTTTAATTAATGTTATGGGGGCTAAGTTCCCTAGATCTGAGAAGACCCTTCTTTTTATCTCACATTTGGAGTATATGTGGGGTAGTGTCACCCAAATCATGGGGTCCTTTCCTTGGGAAGTTTACCTTCTAAGCACTTCTGCTATTTTAGTGCCTGGATGCTCCTTGGTTATTAGCCTGAATATTTTTTCAAAACTTTTTGCTGTTGTGTTACACATTGGTAATTCTAACATTGTTGTTTTTTGACCTGTGTTTTTTATAGAATAATTGCTGCACTTGTTTTACTGTTTCTCAGTAAAGACTTGTAATTGGCCATTGGATCCATGGATGATAGGCAGACTAAAAATGTTGCAAAAGGATCCCTGTGTGAGGAATGCTCTCAAGGACAGTGTGTTTGCCAAGAGACATGATAAGAAGTCTTCACAGAATAACTGTCTAAACCAGTCAGCTGTGGACTTTGTTTCTACTGCGCATGTCAGAGAAATCTGATATGTATATCTTTTCGTATTTGGAAGGCGTTACTGGGAATATTGTAATTACCGGCCGGGTTTAGGTATATAGATTGTGTTGGAATGTGGGAAGTCTGAAGTTCGTCTTGATGGGATTGTGAAAAGCGGACTTCCTATGCTGCAGCATATTCAAAAGCAAAAGGAATCTTTTCTCTCTGACCCATCTGCTTATTAAGAAACTAATGAGTAGCATTTGCTGATAGGGCGGCAACTTGTTTTCATAGTGGTTCTGGAATTTTCCTAACAGCTGTGTGTGAAATTTTGAGATGTTGTGTGGTGCTCCTGGGCCTTCTACTTCCTCTAGATGACAGCTGCATGTTCTGGGTTGGCTTTGAGAAGGCCAGTAGATCTTATTCATTTGAGTGATCTGACCTAATCATATATGTTATTCTCTATGGCATAAATAAGAAATGGGAAGTTTTTGCCTTTCCCTTTTTAGGGAAACTTTTAAGTGTCATTATAAACGTAGGGTATAAGTGGAAGTGATCCTCACAATCTGCTGCTGTATGAGATCTCAGGACAGTCGCTGCTAGCCAAGAGTTCTCATTAGTTAGAAAATGTATGGATATAGTTTCATCTCCATGTACATTTTAGTTTTTCTGTATTATTCCTTCTATCTTTGGTGGAAGCACGAATGGTTCTGTCACTGCCTTGCTCACATCTCCAGACAGTGCCCAAAATCCTGCTATTAAATGATACTCTCAGAGCAAGTGTATTGATTACTTTCTGGATGCCATGCTCCTGCCCTTGGTGTATCGCATACATCTGGGTATTTCAGATTTTGAAATACCCAGTAGTGCACAATTGCTTCACATGCACAGCTGCCATTTTAGGGTCCAAAGCTCTGTGGTGGCCATCTCTAAGAACCAGAAGTGAATATCACTATAGCAGGAAAAAGCAGATGAAGAATCTTTCTTCCTGCTGCAGAGGTATAACAGAATATTGCTTCAATATCCCAGGGCTATAGTGGGCCATGAACACATCAGGTGATCCCAACATTGCCCTGGGATACTAGTGAGCTTTACACCGTTTCCAGTATTAACAGTTTCTGTTATTTTCCTAACAGAAATATGCAGTCCAGCCCTGCTTTGTATGAATGCTTGCTATGAGAAAGAGTTATTAAATTGTAAAGTAAATCGTAGATCACAGATAGAGGGCCTTCTTGTAGTTCCACTACCCTCGGAGGTATGAGGAGCCTTCTCCGTGGTGGCCCTTCAGCTTTGGAATAGTGTATGTAGTTTTCAGCACCATGCCTCTTCATTCAGTCTTTTGATTCCTAATTCTTCTAAATGTAGTCCCCCCAGGTTGAAAGGGAGGGTAGAAGGGATGCTGTAGGGGTTGTATTTTAAATGTTTTAGTATTTGTTTTACCATATGTTGTGACCCACCTTGAGACCTCCAGGTAAAGGGCAGGATGCAAATGTAACAAACAAATGAAACGTGCATAGTTTTTTCTTTTTTAAAAATCAATGACTTACTGTGAAAGGATCCAAAGCAACAAGCAAACATGGAACTGACTTTTGGAGTAACAGAAGAGCCCAAATTCTGGCTCTACATTCTGAGATTTTTCTCTGCCTGAAAGCCAGGAAGGCATTGTTTTAAACCAACTCTGTGGGAGGACTAATATCAGCTGGTGGCATTTTCATGTTCTTTCAGTGTTAAGCCAATTTTCTTCTGTGGTGGAGAACAGTAATTGGCAATGTAGATTCTGCAGTGATGCATCAGATGTCACTGCTAATATCGTGGTGGTGCACTGCTTCTGAAGTGGGAGGACCTTGATAGTTTTATAAAAATACACCGGAGGAAAACAAATGGTGGAACATCCATGCCGTGTGCTTTATTTTCTGTTCTTGTTTTGCTTTTGCTTTCTCCCTACCCATTTAATGTTTATTTAGTTTAATTTAGTGACAGTCTTCCTCCTACTTCCTTGAAGGAAATCTCCATTGAATTATTGAGCTCTTGGTACTTCTGAGTAGATATTTATTTATTTTTAGTGTTTATATTGTGCCATTCATTTAGGGGTCTCAGGGCAGGTCACAACAGTAAAAAGATAAAAATCTCATTTAAATCGCGGTATAAAAAGACAACCCACCCTCGCTATGCCCCCCCCCAAAAAAAAACACTAAACACTCTTGCTGGAAAACCAGCACTGGTTGTGGGTTTTCTAGCAATAGTGCTTTTTTTGTTACCTTGAGGATGGAGTGAACATCATAGCTCTCCCACTATGCATGTGTGGAGGCTGAAACAGACCACTGCAGATGGATGTGCACATCAAAGAAATGCACAAATATAATGCTGTGGTTGGTCCTCTCTAGGTAGGAGGCAATTATTCTGGGGAGGGAATAGCCCATATTATCTCTTCTTAGCAGGATATCAGGCTGCTGTCTGGAGATGGTCAGAAATATGCATTAATTGCTCTGAATGATAAGAAATCAAGCAACAAAATCAGAAAGGAGACAAGTTCTGTTCTAGTATGCTAATCACTGCATCACAACTATTAAAAGTAATACATTTTAAAAAATAACTGCAACAGAGCTATGAAATAAGTTGTTTCAAAACTTTTGTGGTCATATTTGTGGTTTTCTTTCTTTATTTTAACCATCCAGTAATTTTTTTTTCTTCCCACTTTCTACCTAACTTCCATGCACAAAAATGTAAGTATTTTTAATCATAATCGTTGTTGGAAAATATCCTCCTATGGGACTGTTGACAAAACTGCAGTCACATATGAAGCCGTGACCTTAAATGAATTGGATTATACACTTGAGAAAAATGCCAGAGCCTAAACTTGGTTTGTAGTAACTTTTTTTTTCATACAGTTTATCCATACAAGATATACAGAGAGCCATTACGCATCTGGGACAACCCAGCCATAGTCCCACAGTACACCTGCTGATCCCCAACCCTGGTCATGGGTTTTCCCAAAATAGCACTGTAACTTACCTTGTGGATGGAGTTACCCTCTTCACCATGGCCACTGTGCATATGCAGGAGCAGAAAAATATGGTTGTCCATGTGTGGTGGTGGCATTTGTGCACTTCCAGGTAGTTTGTGCCATCGAAATACTCAGATGTTCATGTCACTGTATCACACATAAATAGCTCTAGCCTTATGCTGTCTGTTCAGCAAACAATTATTCTGGAGGGGCTTTTCTCTGGAATATCACTTCACTTGTTAGTGAGTTGTTTAGCCGGTGTCAGGAGCCATCCTAAGAAATGCATTCTCTTCTTCCTCTGAAAATAAATAGTATTGGGAAGGAATTTGCCACATGTGGAGTCAAAATGTTTCACATGGCTTGGTGCTCCTCCTGTGTCTTAGGCTACTTGGCATGTTATAGTAGTGGACATATATTTTAAAATTGCTCCTTAAGTGCTTCATGATGTTTTGAAGCTTACTCTTCAAAAGGGGGTGGTGAATTTTGGGAACCAATGTCTGGGTTTGTGCCTTTGATTTGCATATGTTTGTGGGAAGTTGTGGGAAGAAAAACTTTTACAGTTTTAACAGGAAGCATAAGATCACGGAAACTACTGTTTCTCATGGTTTCAGAGCAGCTGTACTTGGCAGTGAAGTAAATGTCTGTGCTAGAGGATGATTTCATGTGGTGTAACTTTTTAACCAATAGTATTTTTCATTATTTGTCAGCCATGTGTTTATATCAGTGGTTCCCAAAGTTGTCTGGGCTACGACCCATCTAATATAAGTTTACCAACTCGGGACCCACCTCTAGGAAATTTAACTGTTACCAATATGAATAAAGGCTCGATCGGTTGGTGTGTCGTTCTACAGGCAGGGCCCACTAAATGGGTCGCGACCCATAGTTTGGGAAACCCTGGTTTATATTATTATGAATGGTTCTTACTAATAAAACTTTGTATCTTGAAGGCAAACTGAGTGCGCAGAAGCTGTTCCAATAAGTAACTTCCACTGATGCATACTAGCATTTAGGGGGGGGGGAGCTTCCTTTAATACACACTGTGGACCTATTTGCACTTGGCCTTATTCTGGAATATATCCCAGAAGAGGGGCCTGCTGTCCACTTCCTAGTGCAGGCTATAGCAGGCATCAACTGAGAGCTGTCAGAATCAGCATTAGCATGCAGACCACAGGCCCTGATCCTGAGATATATTCCAGAATATGACCAAGTGCAAATGGGCCCTACCTTTCATTTGAGCATGAAAGTCATCAGTAAAGCTGTGTTCAGATGTAACAAAAAGGATGTCTCAAATGCAGCTCAGAGATGCAGTGCCTGGGCAGATTGGTATATGAACATCCCCACCCAAAAAACTTCTCTAAGCCGCCTGAGTGGCACTTCAGAAATGTTTTTTTGTTGCTGTACCTGATGACAGGCTTAGTAAAACTTTCATGACCTAACCTATCCTTGTTTTTAAAGAACAGGCATGAGAAATAAAAATGCATAAATATCTTCTGAATGGGTTTAGCGTAGGTAGTGCTCTGGCTTTTAATCCAAAAACAGTTTTCTGATTAAATAAAATTATTTAGTGGTATAGGTGAGCAGTATAGCACAGTTCAGAGTTCAGCCGTGTACATGTGTGGTGATCTTAAGCACTTCTGTTAAGCCAGGCCTGCCTAACTTGCACTCTCTCACCTCATTTGTCAAAAAGCCTAGAAGACTGCAGTTCACTAAGGCTACTTTTTGCACTTGTGGGGGCTGGACTTCTCCAGCTAAAACCATTCTGACTGGAATGGGTCCCAGCTGTCCTGGAAGAAGCCCATCGGCATCTGGACTGTTTCTTCCAGAACAGATCCTTTACTACTCTGAAGCTTATGTCATTCATAGCCTGCTGTGAGGGTTCTAGTTCCTGGCCTCAGTGTTTCAGAGGGACCCATTTTGGCAGCATAATTTGGTGTACCACTGGAATGGGGTCCCTTCTGGGCATCTCTCCGTTCCATTCCAGGTCTATCAGTGTCCTGGCTTAAGCAGCCATTTTCTCTGCCTCAACAGTACAGATGGAGCAGCCTAGCAGTGGTGGGGCCTCTTCTGTTCCACTCCAGAGCTCAAGTCCAGGTGTCTAGGCCTTGTGCTGGACTGGCATACTGGCCAGTGAAGAAAGGCCCTAATACCTGTAAACTTGTAAAGTTTGTGGAGTCTTTATAAAATCTCTAGTCTATAGATCTAATACCTGCCTATCTACCAGTTGAATTTTCTTCTGAAAATTCTTAGGTATAGTCCCACCATACCTACCATATTAAAACAGAGTGCTATGTATCAAGTCAGGTTGCTGATTTGCCTAGCTCAGTATGAGAAATGACAGGTGTAGTCAATGTGATTTCTGAGAGGAGAAATATACCTTTAATAAAAGCAAAGCTTTTGAACTCATTGCCCTATTGATCACATTTTTGTTATAAATTGGTGTTGCCAAATATGGAAAATTGTGAATTTGTGAAGCAAATAGCTTTTCCTTCCTTCTCTGTCTGTAGTTACAGATGCAGGAGAAAAAAGAGAGAGAAAGGAAGTGTATCAATTCATTGGTGGATGGAGTTGGGCTAGGAGAGATGAGTGGAAATTGTGCAAACTAATCTTGAAATTTCACACAAAACTTTTAGTGGTAATATTTAAAAGGTTCCAAAAAAGGTTCCATGGTTCCAAAATTCTAGTGCTATTTCCTGTATGGTCTTTGATTGATGATTGATTGATTGCATTTTTATCATATCCTGTACCTGAAGGTATCTCTGGGACCTTTGGGTAAAGGGTGGGATACAAAGGTATTTAATAAACACACAATGGATGCAGGTTGCTTCACTTGTGACGCACGTCATAAAAATCTGTGTTGTAACTTGCAATAAAGCATCCCCATGTGGTTTGGGGCAACATGGATTCGAATCACATGTGCCTGTCCCCATGGAAGCTGCAGCGTGAACCTGCATCTTTTTCTGATAGGAAGCTGGGTTGACGTCACCATAACTTGTCCCACCCACTGCAGCGATGAAAGGGAAACAGCTGCAGCAATGACAGGCAAACACCTCCACGAACACAAAGATCATTCCTATCCGTGGCTGGCACAGTTAAAAGCATAACCAAAAGTTAGTTAAAAGAATAAAAACAGATCATTCACTTCCTTGGCCACCACAGGTTAGCAGAAGTCCGCACAACCACATGTTTTTGTTGCCCTGAAATTCTAAATAGAATCTTGAGCAGAAGGATTTCTACTGTCACAAACTAGATTTCAAGTTTTTTATTTTTTAAAAGATGATAGCTTTACTAGCTATGGAGTTGAGGCTTTAAAGGAAAGCAACAAATGGTAGAAACAGGGAGCAGAGGCAAAACCCTGCTTGATAATACTGCAGCCGCCAGGCTCCGCCCCAAATAACCTGGAAGTGTCCACATGACCCTAGGACAGTACATGCTAGCCCCTTATTTCGGATGTAGTACACTTGCTACATGGGTTTGTGTTTTTTTTGTGTGTTTTTTTGTTGTTTTTTTGATACATATTGTCTTGCATGTAGCCCATATTAGGGCTTTGCGTAGAGACACTCCCGAGGCGACCTCAGAATAATTTCGGAATATTTTCAGCATGGGGACAAGCCCAAATAAATATTATGGTACAGCTGGCAAGTCTCTAAGGGTGTTTTTCCACTGTCACTAGAAATACCCATTAAGTACCCATTAATGGGTTCCAAATGGCATTAATGTACCCATTAATGGGTACTTAATGGGTACTTCTAGTGCCAGTGGAAAAACACCCTAAGTCTCTAATACTTGAAAGTATTTTTTTAAAATGGCTAATATGTAACCTAGATAATAAGTAGTAATATTTTAAATATGTAACATGTAGCTTTTGATCTTGTGCTTAAGCTATAAGGAGCAGCAGAAAGAGTTATCTTTGGTAGCAGCAGAAACAATTATCAAATTTCATTTAATTCTTTTGCAAGTGACAGGACATTGCTTGTTTAACAGTACGGTAGTCTTTATTCTTCTGTATGTAGAAAAAACAAATGGCAATCTTTTAAAGCTTAAATTAAATGCTTGCTGGTTACTCTTTCTGGCAGATCTTGCTTCCATCGTAGTTTCGGGACACAAACTGCTTTGGTAATACCAGTATAGTTTTAACTTTTTTGTTATCCAGCTGTCTCATCTCCCCCTCCCCCCCGTCTCCCGCATACACACACACACACACACACATATACACACACACACTCGCAGACAGACAAGGAGGGAGGGGAGGGGAGAAACACACAAAGAATGGGGCCTTCTTTTTTTCTTCTTCTGGTGTTTAGATTTTAACTTCCCTTATTTGGTAAAGCTTGCTCTTAACTGTTTCTGGAAGGAGCTGCGTTCTGCTAGTTTAAGGACTTATTTTCCCACTTCCGTTTCTCTTCCTGCCCTAACCCTATCCTGCGAAGATAAGGGTATTCTTTTCAGAAACTGGGAAATCCTCAATGTTAATTAACTTGATATATTATGGAGATGATGTTGCCATAGCTAAGAGCTTGAGGAAGTCAATAGCCCATCCGTGGCCTGAATTTTCATCTATCAGCCATTCTGAGAATAGATGGGTTACTGTCATGCTGATTCTCTAGTGTTTGAAATGGAGGAGACACTAATGGGAACCAAAGTAAACTATAAGTGGCTGTCAGCAAACAGGACTGGAAGTAAAGGCAAACCAGTCACACCAAAATAAAAGAAAGGATGGCACATGATTGCTGGCCTGGTTGGGCACTCACTGAAGACCATGTTTTCCTCGCTGTTAAACCTTCTTTAACTTCTTTTTCTAAGCACATAACAAAGAAAAACAAAATCGGCAAGCCTCCATTAACCTGGTCCCTTCTTTCTTCGTAGTAACAGGAGGTGAACAACTTAGGATGAGCCTCACTTTTTAATTTTTTTTTTTATTTTGGGGGATGAGCCTCACTTTGCCAAGGGGTTACCCAAATCATGGATCCCTATGATTTGGGTACAAAGCAACCAACTTCTTGACATTTCATCCTAATCGTGTCTGGAGAGATCAAAGTCAGAGTCAGAAAGATAAAAACCTCTGTGTTTTAAAGTATTCAAGTTCAGAAAGAAGATATTTCACTAGAATCTGAAAATAGTAGATTGTGTGGTTATCTACTTTTAATTTTTTGATTTACTGTATTATCCTTCTCTATACCTATGGTCTAAGGACAAATTACAGCAATTAAACACAATAAAGCAGAAATATCATTCGTAACAGTTTAGTACAGCATGGGTAAAGAGACATAGTATGTGGTCACCCCTACAGTTTAATCTAGCTTCAGTCCACCTTCAGAGCAACAAGCTATTTTCTTTCAGTGTTAAATAACCCAGAAAATTCACCTCTGGGATAGATAATGTGGAAAGAAAATTATTGGTAACTTTGCTGATGTATTCTCTCACTCTGAAAGTGGATTGAAGCTGGCTTAAACCTTAAATGTGACCACAGCCACAGCTATTTAGGCACTTTTTATCTTACTCATTTTACTTTGCAGCCCATATTTTTTAAGCATATGAATTCCTTTAAAAATTTCAGTGAACTCAAGGGTTTTTTTTTTAATTCAACAATTCAGCAATACATAAAATGGAGTAATAAACAGGAACTAAAGGCTTTTAAAACTCTGAAAGTGAGAAATTCAAGTGAGAAATTTTCTGTGTTTAGTTTTGAAAGAAGCAGTGAAGGCTTGAGTGATCTTTTTCTAAAAGATCCCTCATTGGAACATTTCTGTTTGACACTACAATAATTTCTGAGCCTCTGCCAAAAGATTATAGTTTAATGTCTGCTGTCTTGGGCCTCTCCTAAGGATTTGAAGAGCTCAGCAAGGAAAGGGGGAGGAAAGGAAGAGGGTGCATTCTTCTAGGCTGGTCTTTCCCTTAAAGCATCTAAAATTAAACAAGAACCATGCAAGAGTCAAAATTCAGCTTGACTTATGTTGTGAAGACTTCAGATATATGCAAAGCACTCAGAAGAGCAAAATGAGGAAGTGTGTTATATTATCAAATAAGGAAGTAGTGTTACCAAAGAGTAGAAAAGATGCTTCAAAAGTGATAATATAAACTAGTGATTAGTTCAGTTGTTACTTCAGCAGTGATGTGGTTGCTGTACAGAATCATTGCGAAATTAAGCACTTTTGGAAAGGATGAGGCACCAGTTTTAAAGATTATCTCATTGGTTTCTACTTTATTCTGGCAATGAATCTTCTTGACCATTTTCATCATAGGCTTAAAAAAAAACCTTTACTCACCAAAAGGCGTTTTTAGAAATGCCAAATGCTTCTTGCCTCTTGCCTCACTTACTCATTTATGTTGTGCTCAGCTATCTATTAGACATTATGCTCAAATTCTGCTATAATATTGAATCCCTATGCACTGTGATCTGATAGTTCATATACCTTGTTAGTTGTATGATTTCTGATTGAGTGGCATTTTGAAAAAGAGAGCAGCAATTCTAGGAGGACAATAACATTTTTTGAAAGGTCTGTGCTATGTAAGTTTCAGTACCGCGTCTAGTTTGCTCGTCACTCGGAGGCTGCCTCCGGACAGGGTGTAAAACCTGGGACTATCCTGGGGCTATATTGGGTTTGCTACATGTATCTGTGGCAATTCTAGCATAGTCCCAGGTTATTGGCATGGTATCCCACAATAACCTAATTGCAGGGAAATCTCAAACCTCCATTTTGGGAATGTCCATAGCACATGTGCAGGGCCAAATACAGCCAAAAATGCATGTATAGGGGACAGTAATTGTGCACTTCCAGGTATTTTGCATTAACACCAGACTGGTAAGTGCATCCACTTCCCCTGACTGTTGCCCTGCAGTCAGGCCAACAGGTGATAATTCCGGGAGTAGGATACTACAGAATATCGCTAAATAGCACAATAGAGTGGAGAGGTCCGGAGGTGGAAACGGAAAACTAAGTATTATTTGTCATACCTCTTCATTATGGTCAGGTGCAGAATTCCAACAGCTGTACTTCTCAAGGAGTAATTAACTAGTTTTAGACTAAGTCAAATAGTTAACACTACAGGACACTATAGGAAGCCATTTTATATTTTGTCCTACTTCAAGGTGACATTCAGAAATTCGTAATTCCCATACTGGAAGAATCTCAGTGATCTTCCTGGGGCCTCTTCACACTACACAATTCTGGTGAAGAGCCTATGCACACTCACTAGGCTGCTACAGCCTAGAAGCGTGCCTACCCTCACTAGAGGTGCACTAATTGCTGATTAGGTGTGAAGCCTGAAATCATGCTCCGCATCTATACCAACTTTTACCCCCGGCTTACTGCAAGCGGCCGGTGATGTGACCGTTCACACGTTGACCAGCTTGCTGCATGTGCTAAGTGAGGAGCACGTCATCCATGCATGCATGGTTGTGTTGCAGGTCATGACCGATTCCTGGTGCCTTGTGCAGGCGTGGCCGCAATGCTGGTGCTGATTGGTTACTGGCGTCTTGCGTAGGCACAAGCCTGCCACATTTGGGCAGGTCCCTGTGGGCCGGTGCTGCAGCAACAGGCTGGTTGGGGACCGATCCATAGGGGGCAGTGGGGCACCCACCCCAAATGTCTCTGGGATCAGTCCTTTCCCTCTGTATTAGCCTGCAGAGAGACCATGTGACCCTGTGATGCAACTGGCGGCAGCCAGTCTAGCTGGAACCCCAGCTTTCACAGCGGTGGTGCAGGCCAGTCCACAAAGAACCATTTGCATTTCTGCCCGGTGAGGAACGTCCCTCACCAACTGGAAATGTGAATGGTCCTCCTGTACCTGGAGTGCACTGGCCCTAGTGCATGGCAGCCTAAGAAGGTAAGTACAGAAAGTCCTCTGGTTTGTAATAGGAAATCTGTAAGTTTCCTGCTATGGACTCATATACAGTTTTTAAATTTGACCCAGTAGTTCATTAACAACCAGTGAAGTAGCTTAAGTTTGAACTAGTACCCTGTTCAGCAGCCTGCCTGCTGAGCTTTGCATGAGTGTCTGCTTCTGAAGCAGGTGTAAAGGTAACCTCATGATAGAATGTATCAAGGTTACCATTATATAGAAAAATGTAGCTGGGGCTCTTTTGATAATTTGGCTTGTAGAAGTGTTTCAAAGCTATGTACCTATTCCTTCTGAGGCAGTGCAGCTCCACGTAGAAGAGGCAAGTTACCCAATGAAAAAACTCTGGTCCTTCTTACACAGAGTCTCCATCTTGTCAGGATTCAACCTAGGTTTATTGGTCCACATCTAACCCATCAGCGAATCTGGGCAGAGGAAAAGAAAATGGCAGGACACTTGTTTAATGAGAACAGTGTGTTAGGGAGGTAGGGGGTTCAGCAGAATGGATGAGTAAGCAAGCAGGGGCCTTTCTGCACTCATCTCTCTCTGATCCACACTAGTGGGACTGCTGGTTTAGACAATGGAATGCCATTGTCTGGAATAATGCTATTTGCATGATTGCACTCATCCAAAGTAGTCCCTGCCCTGGAGCCATTGGGGTACCCATTTCAGTGAGATTGGCCTGAACCCAGAGATATACCTTCTGCATGCTTCCCTGTTCTGAACCAGAGCCCACTGGTCCACCAGTGGATCTGTGGAAACAAGTTCACTGATAATCCAATCAGAAGCCTTCTTGAGCTGGAATGTACTGGCGGTGGGAGGGCTTCACAGATCCACACTAACATGCAGACTGAGGAGTCCTAGAAGCTGCCTACACGGGCTTCCATTCCAGGTCTAACATAAATGGAGAAAGACCCCAAGGGAAGGTAGGGACAGAGGGAGGCAAACAGTAACAGAGGGAGGAAGGGAACAACCAGGGGAAGAAGGGCAGGGCTGCTAAGAAGAGGCAAGCAAGTGCCACGCATGGAAAAGAGTAAGAGAAGAAGCCAGGTGACAGATGGTCCAAGGGCAACAATAGGCAAGCCACCCTTTCTATTCCTGTGCTGGATTGGCAGTACCAGGAACTGTAAAGATCAGTGCAATGGCTGTGCATTTCTTCTTCACTGAAGAGAGGAAAAGCACAGTATGAATGGTTATGCTTACCTTGGTACGTTATATTTCAGTATAAAATATGTTTTTTTATTAGCAAGACATCTCATGCACCTCTGATTTTAAGGTACTTTTGTGCTGGTTTCTCTCTATCTGTTCCTTGCTCTGCTTCAGGTTGTTGGGTGATAAACAAAGCTCAGAATCATACTTGGCTCAATATTTTGTCAAACAGTTTCTTACACGGTTAAGGTGTGATAGGGAAGCAGGCCAGATAGGAAGCATGTCCATGTGGGAGAGTTTAATACTCTGGTTAACTCCCATGCTGGCTGTTGATTTATTTTGGTACAGGGCTATTTGACATACATAATCTGAAATTTTTGAAAGCTGCTTTATTTTAAGCATTTATTAAGGAAAGAATTGAAATATGTGTAAATCAGTCTAGGGAAACCTGTGAATATAAAGACATTACTTAAAAAAATGACAGTGGTGCTTGACGTTACATTGCTCGACAATATTCAGATAGCATGATAAGAATATATTCAAAGCTGATTCTGTTGTCCTTTTCTATCACCTTTTCAATGACTTTGCAATATATTTGAAAAATCTGAAAATAGGCCTCTTGCATAGTCATATGTCAGAGTTTCAAACCCATGTTTGTGACATGCTTGGGCGTGTAAAAATAATGTAAGCTTTGACAAGAACTCATGTGTCCTGGACCATTTCACATTTTGAGGGCCTCTCAGTGTTCAGGAAGAGGGGTAAGGATGCGCAATAGTATAGCTGATGTGAGATCTAGGCCAAAGGTCTGCTGACCACCCCTCAGCTCAGGATTCAAGTGATACTGAAAATAGATAATAGGCTCATTGTGTAGCATAATAAGACTATTGATTTGTTACAGTATCTAGGTTTTGTATCTAGTGTAAAAAGCGTGTGAATTTAGAGTGATACAAGGTTTCTCATCTCCAAATGTCTGTCTTTACTGAATGGGAAATCACTTTCAACAGAGAACCTAATATATCTGGATTCAGTAACCACCATGCAGCTGAGGTGTTTTAAATCCTATTAAAATATTGGCATGGAAGTGTTGTAGTCTTGGTACCTAATGCTCCTGAGGAATGTTTGGCCATCCCTTGTGGGAGTGTTTAAAAAGTAATTTTGAAGTAATAGCTTGATCCGAATGTTATCCAAATACCAAGTAAACATCTACTGCTACAGATCAAGTAACTGAATAGTGTTAGTTTTATATGTTAAATTCTTGTTTATATAGACTTAGCACTGTATTCACTAATGAGCTATGAAAGAAATGTACAGTAACACCCGCCCACTGGCAACCCAAATAAGGCAGTGCTTTAAAACACAGTGTTTTAACTATAATCCCTTATTTTATCCTGATGGGAAAACAACAGTTGTTTCCATAGTCGTTTGCCACGGAGCGTCTCCATGCACAATGTTGCTAGGAATACCCGCGGAAAAAGTGCTTTGGTAGTCTTGTTTAAAAGGGGGTCCTTCTTCTGCACATTTTCCTCCTTTGTGGCACTGGAAGCCCGGAGAAAAGCTGTGCATGGAGATGCTCCGTGGCAAAAGAAGCTTTTAAACAGGCTTTTTATTGCATGAAGACAGGGCCTAACTCTGAAGCAATCGACCCTACATTTTTGATGGCAATTTAAAAAAACCTGGTTAATTTTGGCTTCATTATCTTGTGAAAAAGTGAAGAATGAAGGGTAAATGCATTTCTTGTTTTTAATGAATGAAAGTAACTGTGGTTCACTAGACAAGGTGAAGACAAAGCTGTAATTGGTGCCTCACCTTTGATAGCATCCAAATCAGGCTTCAAACCCTTTCTTTGTCCCAACCACACTACTATACAAGACAATGGTGGAAGCATAATTCTCCTGACTCTCAATATTAAAATAGCTGTGACTCTGAAGGGCATTATATAATTGTATGTAATGTTGCATTGTATGTTGAGTTATGTAATGACAGTCTAAAGTTTTAATTCCTCATAATTAGAAAGAGACGCTTTCTTTTTCTTTTCCATTTACACCAGCTAGAAATTACTTAGAACACTTGATTTAATTTTTGCCTTATCAGTTGCTTAGCAACTGATAAGGGAAGAATTAGACATATTTTAGCTCTGATATGAAGATCCTCTTCCTTCTTTATTCTTCCTCAAGTGGTTATACCCAATTTTGACTTCTCAAGTAGTGACTGTAAATAGCACCTTGAACTTTGCAAAATGCATTATATTTAAAACCTTTGCTGCTGAAACTCTGCATACACAAATACCTTACTTTCACACCACAATCCCAGTGTCAAGACAACATCTGCAACTGGTAGGATGTTTTCTGTAAGTAATACATAAAACCCACAGCCTGTTTAGCTGTTTCTCCCTCTTTTTCATATTGCCAGAACCCCATAAACAGATAAATATCCTGATCTATACCTCTTTGGCTCATAGCAAAACTGAAGAGAAAGTATGAAACATTTCTAGGTCAGACCTTGTTCATTCACACTTGCTTTGCCCTTCTTTTTTGGAAAGAAGGAAACCATAGTTGGTACTGTTTTATTTTAATGGCCCCCAGGGACAAAGCTTCCATTACATCCTCAGAGGAAATTTTGTTCACCATCAAAGACGGACTCATAGGCTGCATCCAGACAGGAGGAATACTTTGCAGGGACTGCGGAGCAGCAGCTGTCAAAGTGCCGGGCAGGATTAACAATACTCTGCAGCCCCTGCGGAATAAAACCTGATGCTATGAAGTAAAAAAAAAAAAAATCTTACCTACATGAGCATCAGCTTTGGAGGGAACCCCTTCCCTCCAAATTTCCCTGGGTGTTTGGGTGAGATCTTGCAAGATCTCAGGAGAGTTCACTCTCACCTGGAAAGCTGCAGGTATCTCAGACAGGGAGGGGCTGACCACATAGTTGGAAGAGTGCTCCGTGCTGCATGGAATAATTGGGATAATGTGGGAACCTTCACTTCTCCCTGTGTAGCTTTTTTACTTCACACTAAAGGTAAGTCTGGATTTTTAATTTATATATGGAGGTACCCTTACATGCATGAAACAGAATGTAAGTTATAAACCTAAGACCAACAGCTTCAGTAAAACTGATTTACTTTAATAGTAAATAAATCTATGTGAATATCTTTGTGAATATGGAACGGAAGCATAGACCAGCAACTTTGAAGTGTGCATGGCAATTTATTTTTTAAGGGCACCTCCCCCCCTTTGAAAAGTACTTGTAACAGTTCTGCCCAGATTAAAAGACGTTTGCTGCAGTTTTGCCTCCACCAAAAGAAAAGCTTCCAGGCTGTTGCATCATCAATGGCCAGGAGAATTCAGAGCTTCGCTAAACTGGAAAATCGAAATAGACCAGATGCCTCCCAGAATTCAGGAGGATCCCTAGTTCTTGGAAGGTTGATTTCAAATGGGGGAATGTTATTATTGATCTGATCCTGATCTTTGAAAAAGATTCATAGTTTTCTCAGAATTTTCTCTTGCAGGTATTCTATGTAACTACACTTAAGACAATGTCATTTCTAACGTTCCTTTTGCAGATTGCCTCTTTAAGCTGTGCCCCATGAACCGGTACTCTGCACAGAAGCAGTTTTGGAAGGCTGCAAAGCCAGGCGCTAATAGCACAACCGATGCAGTATTACTCAACAAACTACACGTGAGTGTTGCGTTTAGACACCAACTTGTTGGTCAACTTGTTGGTCACGTTTAGGACTTCAACATATTTTATCCATGTGGACTGCATACAGCCGTTGTCAAAAGTTCAACAAACTGTAAAGCACTTGTTAATTTTTGAAGTGATAAGTGGAATATCAAATTTTTATTTTTTAAAAATAAAGTTTCTTAATAAAATAATTACAGATGATAAAGTTGCTTGTCAGAGCTCTTACTGTGGCTTTATCTCTTCCAGCTTGTGGGAAGTGAGAAGCCTGGGTTGTTGTTTTTTCTTTCTGGCCTGGGTTTTCCCCACTGAGTCTATTCTTGTAGTCCTGCTCATTACATCATAGAGTATAGGGTCCTACTGAAAGGACTGTGATAGGGTAAAATATGTTGCTACCCTGCTTTGTTGTTGTTATAGTAAGGCTCTGGTCTCCTGTCAACATCTGGCAATAACATGTAGACCTCCTAAATATCTTAAAACAGATAGAATGTAAATAGTTTCTGAACTAGTAATTGTATACAACCAAAATGGAGGACTGAATGGTACGCAGAAGTAGGGTGCCAAAAGAGCCTGTGTGCTTCTTCTTCTTCTTTTTCTTAAGCACAGTCAGAGCAATTCTGTGAGTGTGTGAAACAGTTCTCAGCTAAGCTGCCAGTGTGCCCACTGCCTGTATGCAGGGCTTCCAAAGAAGGCAAAGATCTTGAAGCGATCAGGGTCTTCACACCTTTGTGGAGCCCTGTGCATGTGGATTCTCTTTGCATGACTGTAGAATGGACAACTTACGTAGAGATGCAAGACTGCTACAGATGTGCTTTTTATGTTCAAAGGTCTTCATCTGATTTAAGTATTATAACCAAGGGTCTTCATCCATACTTGTGAAGTTTTAGTGTAATCGCTCAGTTTAATAAACCAGACTTAATAGACCCCAAGTATTATAATAATTTCTTTCTTTAAGGTCAACAGAAATGAGAGACAGTCAGAGATAAGAAATGCAATCTAGATGCCATATAGGAAAGTGTAGGGAAATGACAGCAAAGGTATGAGGCAGGTAGTTCATCATAGTGGGAACCTTTGTTGTAAACAAAGATAATTCTTTGAGCAATCTTTGTGGGTCAAACCATTGCTTCCAACAGGTTTGGTGTGTGGTTCACATGCTTGCTGACATCCCGGGAAAGACAACACTGAACTGGTGAACAAGTAATTGCAGAAACAGGCAAAGAAGAAATTAGACAAATTCAAGGAAAGCCCCTAATCATGAGGACAACTTGCTCATATCTCTTATAAAAGCACAAGACAGTTTGCAAATGGTCCTCTCCGTAGATGTACACATTCCATAGATGTAGTTGAGCACCATGGGAGCCAAGTGCTGGCCTAGACAGGCCTTTGATCTGATCCAGCAGGAGTTATCTTGAACTGATGCTTTGTTTTGTTGTATACTAATGGTGTTGTTTTACTAATCGGCTTGCAACTGTGTGCTTCATATTATTGCTGTAAACAGATATTTGTGGTTTTCTGATAAGTGGGATGCAAGTGTATGACTGAATAAATAATTAAAGGGCGATGCTTTCAGATTCTCATATCCGTACAATCTGCTGGTGACTGCATGGTATACAAAAAATACTCCATTGGAAAAATAAAAAAATCTAATTGCACAAAGTGATATTCACTTTCAGATAAGAACACAGTTTTATCATGCAAGAGTCTTTCTTTTTAAAAGAACAATAAATTTGACTTCCTTCTTTGCCTTTCTTCTGAGATATTTAGATCACTCCATGATCAAGATTCATTAAATGCCCCAAGTGTGAATTAATATTTGGCTTCATAGTGTCCACTCAAAATAGTGTTATGTATTTTCTGGTCCAGGCTTAACTTATTTGTTGAGATCTGGCCTGAGTAAGTTAGACATTATGTGCTAAAGGTATTAGGCTAACCAGAATACATCAAATGCTCTTTGGTCTCTATTAAGTTCCTCCTGGGAAAGAATGAGCTGCAGTTAATCCAAAGAACTGGCAGTGTGAATAATTGCCAAGTGTATTAAGTCTTGATTTATTCATGGGAAATAACCATCACGTGACCTTGTATGTAAGGTCAGTTGCACATCTTAAAGCCTGGTTTCACCTGATGCTTGTAAACTTAGGTCACAGCAGATAAGAGATTGCCTTGAACGTGAATGTACAAAGAGTCATTGTTTCCCAGCAGTTCTTGAAATGAATAAGAGTTTCAGAACAAAATAATTTTAAAAAAAATCTGGACAAGCCAAGGCATGCTAAAGACTGCTGGGCAGGCTATGAATTTTGGGCAGGGTCACAGGGGTGTCTGTATTCAGGAGGCTGAAGGGTAGTTTCAAAGGTGGATTTGATTTGTCACACATTGCCAATATTGAGGCAGTTAAGAACGTAAAAAATAATTTATGAGGGAAGTACAATAAGTTGTCCAGAGAAAAATCTACAAAAGAAATTGTACAAGTGAACATAAGAATGTAAGAGGAGCCCTGTTGAATCAGGCCACAACCCATCTAGTCCAGCATCCTGTCTCACACAATGGCTGCGTATGGGCATCTCCAGCAAAAGACAAAACCTGCTCTTGAATCCCTGTAAATGTTCTTTAGAGGTATCCTGCCTGTTTCTCCAACCTGGGGGCAGTATCTAGGTGTCAGTTCTACTTACTATTGATATACCTCTGTATGTGCTTCTGAACTGTGCAAAAGGGAAGCAAGTTTAGGGGGGTATGCCTTATCCATGATCTCTAATTTCATAGTAATTTTTTTTCAGTCCTTACAATGTAACAAGACTCTTGTTTGAACATCAGCAGTGTCAAGGGTTCTGTGAAACTTTAAATACATTCCTATTTTGCCATCTCTGTGGATTTGGTTTAGACAATTTTTAAAGGAACGTTGAACTCCTGTTATCTCTTTACTTGCATTTTTGGCTTGGGTGACTATTGGTTAATTCAAGCATCTCCCTCTGAATATCAAACAACATTAAGGGTCAGGTTATTTTAAGCTAATTCCATTTAAGGGATTTAGGAATCTGGGACACTTGAGTTTTTGACTGGTATCAAAAATCAGTCCTCCTTTTGAAAAGCTGACATCTAGTGGTGATTTTGAATGTTTGTTATTCAGTAGTAAGGTATATATACTCAAGGTGATTACATACATAGCCACATCCAGGCAGTGACACAGAACTGGTTTCCCATTGCCTTTGAAGAGATGCTGTGAAATGAAGCTGGGACTTTCTGTATTGAGACAGATGTGTTGCTATATTCAGCAATAGTTGGTACGATGACAAAGATACAAATTATTCCTCTTGGTCATGTGACATTAATGTAATTCCATTTGTTGTGGATGGCGATGTGCTCTATATAGGCTTGTGGAATTTTCAGAGCTATCCCTGAGTCTTGGTGTTCTGAGGTGCAAAAAGTAGCAGCAATCTTGTATTTGGATAGACTGGAACTTCAGTGCTGAGTTTATTGGTTGCAGACAAGAAAGCATTATACCTGTCATTGAATTTTTTGTTTCCTAGTTTTCAGGCGATATTGTTCCAGAATTTTGAATAATCTTAGAAGGAACCTTCCAGAATATAGATGACTTCTTTTCCCCAAGGTCTTTTTGCTGAACTGTATGTAAATGAAGGTCTTCCATGCCCAGCACTGAACATTTTGTTGTTGTAGAGGCAATTGAGCAAAGTGACCCACCCTATACAAGTGTTCCTTTTGTTGAGGTTTGTTGAGATTGCTGTTGTTATGGTATGTAGGTCTTCCAACCCTTTTATCTTCTCTGCACCATGAGGCTTGAGTCATCTGCTTGAACTATTCAATCGTTTCTTACCTTTTGTTTGATGTGACTGGCCTGTCTTCCTTGCTGGAAGCCTGCTCTCTCTCTTTTGAGTCAATGAGGACCGAGCTGTGGGTTTTATTTTTGAGGATCAAGCTGTGGGTTTTATTTACCAGATATTCCACTATTCTTGTGATAGGCTCAAGCCAGTGAACATCATTCTTTCCTCCTCCAGTTTGGTCTAGTGGTTAGGGAGTGAGACTCTTACTGGGTTTGATTCTGCACTCCTCCACAAAGCCAGCTGGGTGACTTTGGGCTAGTCACAGCTCTCTTCTGAGCTCTCACAGTCCCACCAGCTCACATGGTGTTCCATTGTGGGGAGAAGAACAGAAAGCTTTGTCAGCTGCTTTGAGTCCCCTTAAATAGGTGAGAAAAGTGGGGTAGAAAAGCCAACTCTTCTTCTTCCTCAGTTTTATTCCCAATGTCTGATGTTGTGTTCAGACATAAGAAAAGGGACAGCTTAAGAGGTACCTCAGAAGCACAATGTGTGGTCCTCATGTTCTCAAGTCTTGGTGGATCCGCCTTTTCTAGCACAAAGTGTTTAGGAGAGGGGGAGAGCCAGACTGGTGTGTGAACAATTCTGCCTCAAAGCTATCGCTGGGGCACCTCAGAAATACTGATCATAGGCTGAGTCAGGGTTGTTCAATGACCAGAGTCACTCGGAGATTTTGCCCCTAATCCAACAATCCTGCCACTATGCCACGTTTAATGTCATCTGCAGTCATATAACTGATTCTTTTTCTTATTAGAAACTGTGGGTACAAATAGAACAAAGACTGTTTATTCTTTCCTTCCCAAACACAGAGCCCAAAATCTCAAAACAGTCACTGATAAATTAACCACCCTCAGTAACTACCACATAGTCAAAGTCAGGCTTCAAGGAGAAGTATTAGTAGACTTCTAGTTGGAGAGAACAGGAAGATCTACAGCTGAAGGCTTTTAAAACACACACTAGGACCAAATCACCCATTTTGTTAAATTTGTACACCCTATAGTTATTTCTTAAACCAATAGCAAGCATGGGGGAAGATTACAGCTGCATTCACATACAGCAAAAAATCTACTGCACTGGGCCTTATTTCACATTATATCCCACAATAAGGGCTTGTCATCCACTTGCTGGTGCAGACAACAGCAGGCCCTGAATGAGTCCTGATGTATCAGCATGTGGACAGCAACCCCCTATTCTGGGATTTACTCCAAAATAAGACCCAGTACGGAATGGGCCAGAGACAGTAAAATGTGGCTCTTGTGATCTCATTCCACATGTAATCCATTTTTCAGCCTTAGAATGAGAAGGGAGAGGGACAGACTGACATAAGAACTATCTCACCTGCAAACTATCTCTAATTTGCCTCAGAGATTATTTCTTTTGAAAAATGGATGCAAACACAGGCTGAGATTGAGATTCTGATGCAAAAGGAAGAAAACTATTTGGTAAATTCAGTTTGTCTGATGTTTTCTTTCCTTTGATACTGTTTTTCACGCACAACAAATTCACTGTCAGTCTCTGTTAAGCGCATGGCAGAAAGCCTTTAGTTTTAATTCTGTCGTTATTTAGTTATTATATCTGTACTTCTCCACAGCTTCAGAGTGCCCTTTGAAGAAGCTGCCATCTGTGCCCTTGTTTCACTTGCGGATTATCAAGGCACTCAGCCAACTAAGCTTGCTATTCCGGAAAACAGTACAATAAAATATGTGGTGAAATCAATTGGATATGATCCTTCAAAGTGATCTGGTAATCAAAATGATGCATCTACAGCTGTGATGCATGGCTGAAAGTCAAATATATAGAAACTGAGAACTTCAAATTGGAATTTACTCTTAAGTAAGATCATAAAGAGGCAAATGCTCACTGGGAACATATTTTATGCACCTGGATTGGGATAACTTGACCACAGTGACCCATGCTCTGGTAACCTCCAGATTAGACTACTGTAATGTGCTCTACATGGAGCTACCCTTGAAAATGGTTTAGAAGTTGGAACTGGTGCAGTAGCTCATCTGCTGACAGGAATCTCTGGCTGGACTCATATCATGCCAGTCTTAAAGGATCTGCATTGGTTACCTCTTTGCTACCAAGCCCAATTCAAGGTGTTGACACTAACATATAAAGCCCTAAATGGCTTGGGCCCTGAGTATTTGAAAGAGCGCCTTCTCCCATATAGACATCCCATATAGACCTCCCCATACATTGAGATCTCAAGGAGGGGGACTCTTTGTAGTTCCTTCTTTTGCAGAGGTACAAGGCATAGGGACATACACGAGGGCCTTCTCTGTGGTAGCCCCTATATTTCGGAACAGCCTTCCTCTTGAGGTTTGCCAGACACTTACGTTGTATAAATTTCGGTGCCTGGTGAAAATTTTCAACCAGGCTTTAGCCATCTAAATACCTTCATCAGAGTGCTGTCCTGTTTGAGAGTGGGGGTGGTTGTTGGAGGGAGGGAGGGGTGATATTTTTAATTATTTTTTTCTTTTGATATGTTTTATTCTTATTGTAACCTGCCCTGGGACCATTTGGTGAAGGGTGGGATATTAAAGGGTGGTTGCTAGTGTATCCTGCCTGCACTTCATGGGGCAGACCTCAAGACATCTAAAAGGTGGTGGTATAGCAGTTGGAATTGTTTTTTTTAAAAAAAAAATAACTAAGGCTGCATTCAGACATAATAAAAGGGGAAGCTCAGACGTTGCTCAGAGAGATCACGTGTGGCCCTCGCATTCCCATCTTCAGTAACCCTTTTCTAGCACCGAATGTGTAGGAGAGGAGGGAGAGGCAGACTGGTGTGTGAACAATCCCACCTCACAGCCATCTTTAAGCTGCCTCAGATGTGCTTTTTTGTTGTTGTTGTGTCTAATCATAGCCTCAGGTTAAGGCTTAGTCCAGCGTCAGTCTACCTTCCGAGCAAGAGAACACGTCAGCAAAGGGACCAATAATTTTCTTTCCACGTCATCTATCCCAAAGGGGAATGTTCTGAATTATTTAACACTGAAAAAAACACCTTGTCAGTTTGCTGATGTACTCTCTCACTCTGAAGGTGGGGTGAAGCTGAATTAAATCTTAAGTGTGACCACAGCCTTAGTGAGTTGAAAATGACTGTAGGAGGGAAAAATAATTTTTGATTTACATAATATTTATTTGCCACACAGAAAAGATAAAGATATTCAAAATAGTTATATACTGTTTATATCATTACTTTTTTATAAGCAGAAACTATTTTTATCTTTTTCTGGAGGAACAAGGGATGGATAGAGTTAATTGTCAATGAAATATAGTCAGGACTGCTCAACTAAAACTTGGATTGGTTGATTGAAATGTATTATACACACATTATTGTGCGTATCATGTGGGACTGGTAGCAGAAAGGAGGAAACTGCTTTTCTGCTACTGTTGCATCATCTGGGAAGCATTAAAGCCTGCATCCAGAATCTGCTATATTTGGATATTTTGGAGTATAGCATTCCCAGGAGTGCTCTGTTCTGGAATATCCATGCTTCATTCCAGAATACCCAAATATAAAAGAATAAGTAAAATAAAAACTTTAAGAGGTTAAAGAGGGAACACACTAGCTCTTTATCACTCTTCCTTCACCACTGCTTTCTGGTTTACAGAGCTAAGCAGCAAGGATGGAATAAGCTGCATTGGGCTTGTGAGCAACATCATTGTGCAGGTACATTGATGCTAAGAGAGGTCTAGGATATCCTATAAAAATGAGATCTCTGTCACTGCATGATGACATTGCTTGTGCAAGCGCAGCATGACCCTGCAGGCCTTTGACTGCATGGCAAGCTGGAAAGCAGTAAGCAGTGATGGAGGAGGAGGAGGGGAGTTGGCTTTTCTATCCCACTTTTCTCACCCATTTAAAGGGACTAAAAGTGGCTGACAAAGCTTTCTGTCTACTCCCCACCTGTGAGGTAGGTGTGGCTGTGAGTGCTCAGAAGAGAGTTGTGACTAGCCCAAGGTTACCCAGCTAGCTTCATGGGGGAGAGCAGAATCAAACCCAGTGCTCCCAGATATGAGTCTGGCTCCTTAACCACTAGCCCAAACTGGCTCAGCAGAGGGAGGGAGCTCAGCAGAGAGCATCTCACGTTCCTGGGCTTCTTTGGGTGATCTACTAACAGCAAACTTCAGTTCAATACATGCCTAAATCTCAATAAACATGAGCATTAGCCAATTCTGAATTGAAATATCCATGAAGGTAAAAGACAAAATTGGAACTCAAACTATGTATTACTGGATTTGGTTATGGCATTGTCCATTTTGGATCAGCTGCTTCTGCATACAAAGGCAATTCACTGTTTTAAGAATACTGGTAACTATTTTTATCTAGAAATAGAATGTTGGAGATGGGGAAAAAACTGTTGACTTTGTCCCCTACATTTCCAACCATTTTTGACGACAGAACAGATTCTTGTTTTTATGGAAGCAAATGTCTGTTTACTTATCCTTTCTTGTCAACATTTTTCTTTTCAGCATGCTGCTGATCTGGAGAAGAAACAGAATGAAACTGAAAATAGGAAGCTCCTTGGTACTGTTATCCAGTATGGCAATGTTATTCAGGTATGATGTGACTGCATCCAATAACTTTCTTTAATGAGTTACTGTTCTACATAAAGCAGTTTGTGCAGATTCACGTTCGTCCTCTTTCTGCATTCAGCAGGCAGGCATGCACAAGCATCCTATTGCAAATGCTTAATGTTTGAGTGCTCTCAAAAAATAACAAAGGTGCTTAAAATCCCTCATTTGCCCCCTAGTCCGAAAGCCTAGGTGTGGAGCTGAAGAAGACACAGACGGTAGAACCAGATGCTGCCTGAGCCCTTCAGTTATGCCTGGCTTGGCTGGAAATAATAATCCCAGGATCCTCAGCAATAGCAGCTAGTGTGGGGGTGGGGTCACTGGCCCATTTGCCACTGAATCATCAGTGTTGTCATATGTTTTGTTTCTATTGGAGATAGGTTTTATCTCTTTTCACACTTACCTTTAGAGCAAATTAAGAACAGGTCTATGGTCTTGCCTTCTGAATACTAGTGCATGACTGAGCAGACTCCACTTCCTTCTAGTATGCTTCATCCACACTGCATGAAGCATGATGCCAGGATAGGGAGCCAAAATCACACCTTATCCTGGTTTACTGGTAGACCTCAGCAATGAGGCCTGCAACTGGGCCAGTGAGCACACGGATGACCCTTTTTGCCCACATGCCATGAAGTGCTGCCAGAAGTTAGTGCTTGCTGAAATGAGCCTGGCCAGAAACTTTGAAGGCCTAGAAAGAAAGTTCCTGGCCTTCAGAGTCTGGGCACTGACCATCACCCAACTATGCCATGACCCCGTGGCAACCCGTCCCTGTGTGGAATTGAGTGTTCTATTCTGTTCCAAAATAATTGTGTAGGATGTGGAAACAGCTGTTTAGTCCGTTTCAAGCAGTACAAGCTAACCTAAGTTTTAATCTACCTTTGATCAAACTCTGGAGTAAAGAGAACAGGTCATTTCCCTCCATATTATATAAACCAAAAATGGGTTTTCTGAAAGTGGATAAGATCCAGTTGTAAAGTCACTTTTTTTTGTCCTTAAGGCAAATAATCATTTTTGTTGCGTTGCTTAAATATAGTTTGGGATACCGGGCACTGCCCAAAAACAAGATGAAAACCACCCAGTGTTTGACCAAATGGGACAGCCAATCACACTGTGTTGCTGGAGGGGAGAAAGAAATAGGCCCGGTTATGTGGAGTGAACTGAGCTGAAATGTACAATAGCTTCATCCAAACAGCACTTAATCCACATTATTTGGATAATCCAGAGTAAAGCACACCCAGATACATCTTATCCTGGATTATCCATGTTTTATTCCAGATTATCCAAGTAATGAGAATTAAGTAAGTGCTGTCTGAATGAAGATGATATGTGTCCTGGGAAGTGATGTTTAAAAGTAGAGCGTGAAGCAGGCTAACAACTATGAACAAGTTTGAAGCAGAACAAGCTATTTTATTGACTTAAAGCACTTTGGAAATATTGTGTATAGCTAAGCCCTTAGATTTTTCTTGGTGCTTCTGGAATTGCTCTCATTCATGAGCAGGAAAGATGTTTCAGTGGAACCTTTTGAGCTTCTCCTGCTTTGTCTCCTTTCTCAAGGAAAGCACAGACTGTGGCACAAAGCAGCAGTGTTTGAGGGACTAGGGGGGTATTAGTGCCCTTACTAATTTGCTTGGGGCATCCATTTTGCCAAGTGGGACTACTCAGGCCTCTTACAGTATGTCAAGATAAATAACTGGTTCACCTAGTTTTATAAGTCTGCACAAAGTAGCAGAAGCAAGAGTTTTATCTTGGCTCTACCTGGAAATCCCAGGACCATCTGTATGTAAAACATGTGATACTGCATTAAGCTACCTGTCACATGATTGATTGGCTACCAAGTGCTAAGAATTTCAGAATGTGCCAGCATCCTCTCTACAATAGCTAAAGCTGCACTGTCAGATCATTTCTGACCATCTTTCCTCATTCATTACAATCTGTGTCAGAGAGTTTATCTTAGAGTTGTTTTATGTTAGATGTTCACTACTTGTTCCGGGGTCACGGAACAGTTCAGAATGTTCCTATGTGTCAGCACAGCCCTGTGGGCATTGTACCTTCTGTCTGAATATCCACTTCACCATTGAGTGTTCTGTAAACATACATTTGCGGGATTAATGTGATATAGTCATAGAATAATTAATTTGAAATCCCTGCTAAGCCTTAAAATTTACATGGGTTGGCTGAATAGATCTATGAAAATGCCCAAGATGCAAGCATGGGGTTGAAACTGGCAGGAAGATGCACACTGCGAAAGTGCAGGGGCTGGCACACTTCCAGGTATTTCACACCATTTGAATACCCAGAAATCCCTGCTACATGGTCAGGAGAGCAAGCACCGGATAACGTAAGGTTCTGGGCTTGCCCCACAATTTTTCCCTACCATTTGGAAGGACCAATGGGAGGCAATTGTGGGATCTA
This sequence comes from Aspidoscelis marmoratus, assembly GCA_014337955.1. Lineage (NCBI taxonomy): Eukaryota > Metazoa > Chordata > Lepidosauria > Squamata > Teiidae > Aspidoscelis > Aspidoscelis marmoratus. The sequence continues at coordinate 20,968,821 of MTQE01001141.1, forward strand.
ATTAAGTTTGGAGTAAGCTGGAAGAGCTTTGTCCCTGAGAGATTAGATACCACGCTGTTCTAGTACAATCAGACAGGGCTTTTTTCCCTTTTAGAGAAAAACATTCTTTTTAGCCACACAAGAAAACAGGCATTCAAACAGTTAAAAAATAAGCCTATCTAATGTTTCTACATAGTGCTCTTCCTTTTCCTCCAAGTCTAGCAATGACTTCCTGACAACCATTGATTGGTTACTCGCCTGCCTGGCGTTCCATGGCCCTAATTGGTCATTCCCTGACAGCATGCAATAGTTTTCTATATTTCTCTTTATGGAGCTCCCCACCCAATGCAACATTTTACTTACCGTAGTATGAGGAAAGGGCAGCCATTTCCAGATTCAGGATGGAATAAAGCAATTTTAGGGATTTTGTCTTCCTTTACAGCCTCAAATTTGTCCAGAGGATGTCTCATTAACCATGTCTGATCATGCCCAAAGTTGTGGTGGTTTATGGGAATTCTGTTATGTCTCCCAAACAAGTAATCCATTTCTTTGGTGTGCTTTTGAAGAGCTAGAATGGCTGTATGGCTGGTGTTCTCTTGCATTATACTTTTTGACACACTTTTTTTACATTGACTATTAGCATTTATATTGGTTTTATTATAGGCTGTTTTTCTTAATGTTTTAATATCCTTTTTTTAAATTAATTTTCTTCTGTTGTTTTTAGTGCTGTGAGCTCTTCTCAGGTCATTTGGGAAATGGAGAATAATGAGTATATATATGTGTGTGTATATATATGAATGAATAACATACCTCCTTTAATTTATGTACATTTATATCCAGCTTATACCTTAAGGTTTCAGAATGGGTTGCTATAATTAAAGCATTAAATTAATGCTGGAAATTTCTAGTTTAAAATTGCAGACCTAGCTGGGAAAGATGGTGAGAGTAAACTACTTGGTGAAGGAATGTTGATTAAAAAGTATTATTTATTTATTATTTGCATTTCTATCACACTCCATACCTGAAAGTGGTGGATTTCAGCAATAAAAACAAATTCACTGGTATTTCTATCCTACCACAGTGGGCCTTTGAAAAATAAATGGCCTTTCATTTTCACACTAAATGGGAAAACCCATTTAAAAACAAAATCAAGTAATTTAAGAGGATTTTAAGTTGTTCATTCAAACATGGTGACTCTTGCAGGAGGAGGAAAGACTATTTAAAATCTAACTTGTCCTTCCTTCCTCTTCTAGCTTTTGCACTTAAAAAGCAATAAATACTTGACGGTAAATAAGAGACTTCCGGCTCTTCTGGAGAAGAATGCCATGAGGGTGACACTGGATGAGGCTGGCAATGAGGGTTCCTGGTTTTATATACAACCGTTCTACAAATTGCGATCCATAGGAGACAGTGTGAGTTTACAGAACTGCCAAAGAAATGGTGTGTGGTGCAATGTATTTAATAGTTGTTCTTCAGTAGCTTACTTTTATATGATTAATTAAATTCACAAGAGTTTGTATAGTATACTGTGTCTTCTCCTTACACCCTGTAGAATAAAGAGAGTGGGTGGATTGCTATGGAAACAAATGTTTTGGAAACACAGAACGTTTTTAAGACTTGAACAGTAGCCATTTAAGTCTTAGCTGACTTTCAGCTTGTTATGAAAATACTGAGCTATTGAGTTAACTTAAGAACAAATTAATATGTTGATGCTTATAGCAATATATGAGTTTTTTTTTCCCCTGGCTACAAAGTGATTGAATAGTTGATATACACTTGAATTTTTATGTCACAGGCTTTTGAGGGTCAAATCCCTGGAAGCAAAGGTCACTGTAAATATTTTGAAGCACATGGGGGGATCTATTTTGAGTAGAGGTCAGGGTAGCTGAAGCCCATGCTCAGATTCCACTGTTGTGTTGAGATACAGCAAAAAAGAAAAAAAAGGCATCTCTGAGCTGCCTCAGTGGTGTCCTAGGGATATGACTGTCATGCACCACTCTGCCCCTCCCCCTCTCCTGAACATTCTGTGCTAGAAAAGATGAATTAGAGAAGGACTGGGAACATGAGGGCCACACATGGTGTCTCTGATGTGTCTCTGAGATTCCCCTTTTGTTATTCCTGAATACTGCCCAAGTAATCCAACCTGGTCAAACTGGCACAGTTTGGGATGGTGTATTCACTGACACCAGCACATATTGTCTTGTTTTTAATGAAAACGAGTAATGCTATTTATTAGGGGTACAGGTATAATAAGCCTGTTTACTGTATGAATACAAGACAATATATTGAAGTTTACTTATCTGCTTTGAGATTTTTTTAAAAAATTAAAAGGTACTATAGTATAGGGATCACAAAGATGTCTCTGCCTAGCACTGGAATTATAGTATTTGCACCAAGTTTTCTAAGTGAGGAAATAGATACTGATACCTTCCAAGTAGGGGGCACACCTTGAAGAGAACCTCCATAGACACCCAAAACCCTACTCTTTGGTTTGAAGTAGGGATTAATTAATGTTCATTTCACAATTGAATTTAATGTTCAAAAATTTGGTTTATCATTGAATTGCTTGTTTCATTGTTCAAATTCGCAACCAAACATATTTTACAACTTTTTTTCTGGTGGAAAAAACTATTTTCATCAGTAAAATGCTGCAAAAGTATGAATGTGTGATCTAATTTTCACATTTGCATGCTGGGAGCATTGTTTGGACCATTCAAATGTCCGAATGTTTGAATGTTAATTTTGATGTGAAAATCTGCAAATATTTGATGGAATTTTTGAGTTTGAATTTGTTTATGCAGTTCCCTAGTTTGAAGAAACTTCATGGAGAAAAGACGAGCAAAGGGCCGTCATTACCTTCTGCCTCCCCTTTTAGGTAGTTCAGCACTTCAGATTAATGACACAGAAATGAACTTGCTAGGGCGTTGAAAGCATAAATTAAAATATAGTCACCTCCCCCCTCCCCCCCCACAAGTTAGGTTTATGGGTCTACACACATTAATTATGAGAGTGAAGCAGCAATAAATATGGATGGCATAGCCTGCTATTTTGTATTTTTCCTTGACCTTTTTTAAACAGTATTATTTTAGGTTTTATGGTATCATATAGAAAATATTGTTCAAGTTATAGTGGATTTCCCCTTCCTCCAGACAGTAAGAGGTAATCATGATCTAAAAATGATTCTGCAGTTGCCTCTTTCTCCCACTCATTGGATACAAGGAACAGTCCCAGGTGTATCCCTGTGTCTGCTAGCCCATGCCATTATAATCTTGCAAGGAGCTAATCATAAGCCAGTGAAGCGCCTACCACTTTTTGTTGTTGTTTTTGCATGCTTGATGACTTCCAGATAGCCGTAAGTGAAATGGTAACAAAACAGTCCCACAGAAACATAAGTAACCATTTTTATTAAGGGGACCCCGCATGATTGCAATATTGTAGGTTATCACTTCACTAATGGAAGAATATATTGGGAATGTAGTGATTACATCAGGCATTTCCCCAGGAAAATCACAGGTTTTAGGTCATGTCTGAAGGTGCCCTTTAAAGGTTTTCTGGTAACCGTGAAGTTAATGGTGTTGTTGCAAGAAGCTCATAAATAACATTTTGACGTCTGTTCATGTTTTAATGATCAAACAATGCATCTGAAATTTTGTTTTTAGGTGGTCATAGGGGACAAGGTAGTCTTGAATCCTGTTAATGCTGGCCAACCCCTGCATGCCAGTAGTCACCAACTTGTAGACAATCCTGGTTGCAATGAGGTAAGTTTGAAACCTAAGCCAATGAAAGTGACTGCCCATCAGCTGGTTTTACAGACAAATGCAAATAGATTTTTTTAAAAAATTAATTAAATAAAAAGACTTAAAAAAACATGCAGATAGATTTTTGAAATCCTGTTCTTTCACTGGACAGAGCTGATGCAATAAGCAAATAGTAATCACTTAACATACTTCTTTTTATCTGTATATCTGCTAACTTAATTCCATGTTCTGTTTGATAGGTGGAACACAGAACTTCAAAATAATCAGTCCTAACCATGTTTACTCAGGATTACCTCTGAGTTGCGTTAAAATTTATACAAATCTGTCTTGCTTGTTAGCATTTTCTTGTGCAGGTGAACCATGAATTTTAATCAAAATGTTTGCGTCTTTTTGCAGAAGTTGTTTTCTTGTAAGCTTTCACCATGGTTAGCAAACCATAGTTGGGGGAAAGCTCCAATTACTGTTAAATTGGGACAATACTTCATTCTGAATGTTAAATGTGTGCTCTTTTGAAGTTAATTCAGAATTATAGTTTGGAGTCTAGAAGCTGAACTGAGTCATGTAACAATACTGTAATTCATCTAACTGAATGTTCCTGTTCTGACTGATTGTTCTTATTTTGCTGTAGGTGAACTCGGTAAACTGCAATACAAGCTGGAAAATAGTCCTTTTTATGAAATGGAGTGATAATAAGGATGATATTCTGAAAGGTGTAAGCTGGACATTGAATTGTGCACTAAGCTTTTTTTTAAAAAAGAAACTCTGAGCCTCGTGTTGATTTATCGTCTCCTTGCCTGCACAGGGCGATGTGGTAAGGCTGTTCCATGCAGAACAAGAAAAGTTTCTGACTTGTGATGAGCACAGAAAAAAGCAGCACGTTTTTCTAAGAACCACTGGGAGACAGTCAGCTACTTCTGCAACTAGCTCAAAAGCTCTGTGGGAAGTTGAGGTAAGGATAACAGAAGAGATTGTTCAGAGACATTCGTAATGAATGTTCTTTTTACTTCAAACCTATCTGAACAGACTTTTCACCTCCAAAATGCTATTTTATTCCTTATGTCTTCAATGACTTCTAATTCACTTTACTGTGAATGTCCTGGTGACTTCTCCCAATGGTTTCATATAGATATTAAAGTGCACTGGAGACATGTAGTTAAGAGGATATGCACAAGTGAGGTCCCAGGATGTTGAGGAGGGATCTCCTACAACTACCCTTGGAGATAGGAGTGGAACTATTACACATTTTGTAGTCTTTCCAGAAGGACACCATGGTCATTCAAAAGCTGCTGAGAGATCCAGGAGAAGCAACACTTCCCCTGTCTGTCTCCTAGAGAAGATCATCAACAAGAACAATCAAGTTCCATAATTAGGCCTGAAACCAAATTAAAATGGATCTGTATAATCAGCTTTTTCCAGGCATGCCTCCATTTGAACACCCATGACCCTCTCCAGGACCTTGTCCAAAAAGAGAATGTTCATCACTGGGTGATTGTTGTTTGGATCCTCTGGTTCTAGGGAGGATCACTTCAGAAGACACCATACCACTGGTTCTTTAATATTCAGGGAGATCCCACATCTCTCAAAAGAGGCATTCACTACTCCCTGGTCCCACCTGGTCATACTCTGACAGCTAGGTTTATCAGCTATGAAGAGCAGGGATTTAGAGGGCGTGTAGTTGGCAGGGCCCCATTAAGTAGCTTTCCCTCATTGACAGGCATCAGGAGTTGAAACTGATCCAAAATAATTGGACCAGATGTTTTCTTGACACTTTCTCTGGATTATTCTTAACTGTGGCATCCAATTTCCTGCAAATCTGAGGGACTTTGCTCTCCAAATGCCTTGCAAATTTGTCACAACAGAGTCTACATGGTCACTACCCCTACTCACTTGGGCTTGATGTTCTGAAGAGGGGAGAGGCAACTAGCTTTGGGAAGCATGTGGGGGAGAGCACCTCTGAGCTTCTCTTGCTCAGAGGTGATCTTCTGAATAACAAAAGTAGCAAGACACAAGCACAAGCACAGAGAAGCCAGCTGGAGGATCGCAACTCTTGGAAATACATGCTTATGGGGACGACAGAAGCGTCAACATAGTGGCTAACTCCTCACATTTTAATTCCTTTGGATTCCCCCCCCCCTCAAAGTCCAGCATTGTAAGGTTTTTTCCCATTTATTCCCTCAGAAACCATCCCTCAGATACACTGGTAATATCCCCATCTCCAAGGCCGTGGCTGTGTATTGTGCATCCATGCTGACTGATTCTGGACCATATTCATGGAATTAGGCCATGTAGTTATTAGGATATGCAGATCTGCTCACTGATCTTAAATTGAATTAATGTGCTAATTTTTTTTTCTAAAAAACAATAAATAGTAAATAATGTCCTGCTTCCCAGAATTTATCTGGGAAAAAAATTGCATGCCTTTTCAATCTTAATCTTCAGCATAGAAAAGGCTGGATCCAGAAGAACAAATGTTTGAATTCTTCTTTTCCATGAAGCTCTCAAACCTAATTTTTATGGGTCAGTGAATAGGGACGTAGCATTACATTCCAATGTTGGCAAAAGCAGATTTCCACATTAATTTAAGTGCTTTCTTTAAAATCTATTTAACTATGTCAGAACTAAACAGATTTGTTTAGCATGGCTACCATCATACAACTAGAATTTTGATTACTATCAGAAATTCACTGTCTATTTTAGATTGTTTAAGCAGGTTTAGCAGAGACAGAGAAAAAAATGTTGAATGTGTGTTAGTTTCCTCTTAAAAGAGCTGCACTGACTCAGGCCCCAAATATCTAAAGGAATGTCTTCTTCCATGTTGACCTGCCCATGCCTTAAGATCTGTAGGGGAGGATCTCTGGGTTGTACCACCACCCTCAGTAGCAAAGGGGTAGGCACCAGGATAGGGCCATCTCAGTGATGGCTCCCAGACTATGGAATAGTCTATCCCCTGAGGTGCATCAGGCATCTTCACTTCACATGTTCAAAATTGCTGTGAAGATCTTTTTGCCTTGGTCTTTGGCTAATAAGAAACAGCACTGCTACTGTTTCCATATGTTCATTTTATATTTGCTTTCTAATGTTGTAATCTGCCTTGAGACCTTTGGGTATAGGGCACAATAAAGATTCAAATAAATAAATAAAAACATAAGCAGAATTTATTACAGCACATTTTTTCACTGCCCCTCCCAGTTTACTTTCCATCACAGGCTTACCTGGTGATCAAGAAAAGGGACAAAAGCCCACAGGATCAGGCAGAAGTGGGCAGTCTTCTGCCAGACTCAAGGACTGAGGGGTCAAGGAGGATCCAGGATTGGAAGGGCCAGAAAGACTCCAGGGTTGGCCTTGTGAACCACATGAGCACAGTAAATATTTTGGGCAGTGTGGCTCACTATGAGAGCTTGTTGTAAACTTAAGTCCAGTCCTTTGGGCAGAATGACCCAAATATCAGTTGTGCCACAGCAGCTCCACTCAAAGGATCAGATGTAAGTCCACAGCCACCTTCAGTTGTGACCCATGTGCACCCACAAAGTCAAGACTGCTCATTTTGCTCAAGTGGGAACATCTGAGGAGATCTTTTCTCTTCTGAGCCAGACTTCATTGGCCTTCTCCTAGCCTCTCCTCTACGCTTACATCTGGTTTAGAGGTTGTTATGGTTCAATTTGAATTTCAAACCTGATTGGAAAAAACCTCCATTTTTCTCTTTAAAATGTTATAAAAGTTGAACCGTTCATGTTGGCTGAATCCTTACCCTTTCAAACTTTTTATAACAGAAAACGTATAAGTTCAAAAGGGTAAGGATTCAGCCAACAGGAACGGTTCAGTCAGCTGCTTATGTTCTTGAATGACGGTCTTGAATTGAACCAGCCCCTTTTGGACAGGGGTTGGTTAAGCGATGGAACATCTTTGAACTGTTCAGTTTTATTTGAACTTTCAGACATGAACCAAAGTCACGCATCGCTAATCTGGCCAGAGAAATGGGCACCCATTCTTGCACTGATATTGACTACTCTTAGTTGGATACCGCTGCTGCCTTTTCTCAACACCCACCAGCTCTTTCTTGATTCCTGCTGAAGCAGAAGCAAGGCCAAAGAAAGAAAAAGAAAGAAAGACTGCCTCTCCTTCATTCCTCTCACTGCTCACCTCCCCAATGTGCCATTTGTCAGCAAGAAGTCATAGGAATTTTTAAGTGCATTAAAACCCCTAGTTTTGCAGTATGATCAGTGGATCATGTATCCTGGATTTGCAGTATCCACACTTTTTTTGCATGTGGAGTGCCTGTTTCTCTTCATGCACGTCTATTCGAACATGACAATTTTTCATTTTAAACAAGTCCCTCGCTATTTTCCCTTTTAGCTGAGGCCTTAGTTATTAGCTATAACCTCTGGGAAAGGAAAGGGTATCTAGAGAAAACTGTCCAGTGAACCTTTTTTGAGAATCAGCAGTGATACAATAACATTTGTAACATTTATTTTCTATACATCTGTTGCATTTATAAGATAAATATTTGTCCTGTCGCTTCCTGGAATCATTACAGTTTAAATCCAGCAAGTCCTGTTGAGTTTAATGTATATGTGAGAGGTTGTTCAATTTTTTTCATATTATGCGAATGGCATGATCTGGCTGATATCTGAGGAAGCTGAGCATATAATAACCAGACAGGTTTTTCTTATGGTTCAGTAACTTGTCAAAGTACAGAAAACAGAGTAAGAGTTATCACTATAGAAGGATAAAAACATATTTGTACCAAAATGAGTCCCTCCGGATGTTGAAATGGAATTCATATCATTCCTTGTCATTGGACATATGAGAAACTATATTTCAGCAACATCTAGCTGGCCATAAATTGACACTGTTGGATTAAAAGAATAGCTGTGAGCTACCACCTGAGTTTGTTTCCATTTTCGAAGCAGCCCATCTTTATTTAGAGTTCAGAGGTTGTCACAGTGGCTTACAAAAATTGCAGAAAGAATTCAACAGTAAAACATGTGTCCGCACCTCATCAGAAGTAACACAGTGGCTGGTTTAGGGTGTGATCAGACATTTGTTTCAAGTTGTCCCTTTAGGGAACAGCATCCTGCCTGGCTAGTCAACCCTAACACACCAATGAAACCTCAGAACAGTTTAAAAGATAGGAATAAAATCTGTGTGAACAAATAAAAACCTGCAGAAATATCGTAGAGAGGAGACAGGATCCGGTTTTATCCTGACCTTTAAATAATCCCCATTTTGAGACATTGGCAAGGATTACAAGGCAAGCTAAGAATGCTGCTGGTGTATTGTTCCTTTTGCTGCATGTTAAGAAAAACTATGACACTAATTGGCTTTCTGAAATAGCAGTGTGCTGCACACGTTCCTGCTGCTGCTCTCAGCTGCGGTGTTCATTTATTATTATTATTAGTTTATTTCTAAAGCGCTGTACATGTACTCATAGTCAGGAGAGTCTCTCAACACTGGTAAAGACCCTGCAGGTGTTTCTTGTGTTTGATGATTGTGCAGACCACATAGGAGAGCGCAGGTAGGTATTCGTGAGTGGTAGTGGTACAAGCACAGTGATGGCAAGGCTGCTATAGATGAGTGGGAGTAAGCCCTGTTTGAGCACTTATCCCCACTTTGTAGCTCTAATGAACACCTGCAGCAGGATAGTGGCTGATGAGCGCAAGTCTATGTGGATGCTGCCCTTGTCCTGCATGCCCAGTGCACTGTGTGGAGCAGGGACATGGGATCCTGAATCCTCTAGGTGCACACACAACACCATAAAAGATCATTGAAATATTCCCATTGCTTTGTTTTGAAATCAACATAGTTGAAACAGCCCATTTAGTTACTGACAATTTTGACTTGGGATGTTTTGCTCTGAGACAGGGGTGTTGATAAAAAAAAAACATGTAACATTACATGAATTTGTGGTAGTTTACATGCATTGTGGATCAGGGGGTTCTGCTAATTAATCATACCTGTCTTTCCTTTGAGGAATAATAGAAAACCTGTGACTTATACTTTCATGAGTGCTCTTTTTCTTTATTATAGTTGTTCTGATTCTTGTTTATTGCCTTCTGAAGTTCAGGAAGAGGTCCGTTCCAGAACAACCTGTCTTTTGAATTCAAAACCTTTCTTATTGTTACTTTACAGGTAGTTCAACATGATCCTTGTCGAGGTGGTGCCGGATATTGGAATAGCCTTTTTCGGTTCAAGCATCTTGCTACTGGACACTATTTAGCTGCAGAGGTACATATGGGGAAGCGCTTGCGAGCCTTTTGTCCACGTTCTGTTTCCACACTTTGTCTTTATAGTCATTCCTGCCTGTGATAACGTATGAAGTGCAAAATTAAGAGCTGAATCACGAAACTCAGAATGATCACATGTTATGGTTGGAGATCATAGCATTAAGAAATAGGAATCCTGGCATTTGTATGAAAAAAGGCTGAAATAAACAGTAAATTCTTGTTAAATGTTTATAGGATCATACTTTTAATTGAAGAATTCAAATAAATAAGCGCTATAAAGGCATAGCTGTGGTATATTAAGGTGTTTGATATGTCCATGTGTCTAAGTCAATTTTGTCGTTCTTTGCAGGTTATGTAAAGAACTCAGCAATTGTACCTCATTGATTTTCTTTTTCTCTTCTGTAGCTGTTTTGACTTTGCCCATAAGAATATGATTCTGAGAGACAGTTACAAAGTGCTCTGTGCCATTTTAACTATAGTATAAAATTTGCTGTATGCTGTATTATAGAGCATGAGTAGGGGAAATCTGGTTTAGTTTTTGACCTGCTTGTGATTCTCTTCCATCAGGTAAATCCTGACTATGTGGAAGATTACCAGGAATATCAGTCCTCAGTAAGTATAGGCAAGAGTATCTTCTTGCCTCTAATTAAGGGGTGTTGACCAGTGTTCAAATTATTCTGGGTGGGAAAATAAGGAGAATGGTTTATAGAGCCTACAAGCTCTGTTTTTGTCTCCTCCCAATTTCAGGCAAGTCACGTGTAAACTGCCTGAACAGTTCATAAAGGCTTTAGTGGGACTGGAGCAAATGATAAAGGGAAGGCAGGCGTCCTCTGCCCCTTGTAATTTGAACACTGGTCTTGACACAGGCCCTGGTATGATCTTAATTGGCTTCCGAGCAGACAAATCAAGGCCTTGTTATCCTCTTAATTGAGGAAAAAAATTATTTGCTTAACGTAGACCTGAGTGACTGTGATTGTTGACAATTGGGTAATATCTGGATAAATAAATATGGTTGCATTTGAGCCTTTGTTATGTGAATTAAGCCCTCCATTGCTAGAAAGGTGTTATTTTTGGTCAAGTCTTCTACTAAAAGTAGATAAGTCAATTTTGGTACACCCTGCAGTGTTTTATATATTTACTTTGACTACCAGGAGGCAGTGTATTTCATTCTTATTGGAAATCATCAGGGGCACACAGATGGGTTCAGTAAGATCAAAATCAGTCTTGCATTGTGTCCTGATGATCAAACTAAAGAAACAAAAAAATTTTTTTTTTCTGTATTTTGTAATAAAATCTTTATCTAACAAACTGCAAAACTCTTCCCTCCAACTAAGAAACAACATGGATGGAGAGAGCATACACCGTTGCATAGAAAAAAGAGCTATAGTTTTTTTATTAGTCCCAGAGGATAATTTTCCACTACGTACTGAGAACTAAAGTGTGCGTGCGGACAAGTGTGGGGTGGGAATCTTTGATTTGATTTGAGAAATAATGCACTCTTATTCCGTTTAGACACATTGAGGGGCATTGAGAAGGCTGACTATCTAGTGTAGTCATGTCTTCTTTATCTAGACAGTGGTGTGGCCATTTGGCTGTACTGCCAACAATGTATATGTGATGCAGCAAATATATTAATGTTAAAAAAAAACAGAGACAGAGTTGTAAAACGTTCTCCCAGGTTTAGCAGGGATCTTGTCAGAGGGTAAGAACATTTCCAGCATTCCCTGAAATAGCCTAGAAATTATATATGAGGGAAAAAATGAACTATATGCAGTTGTCAAGATGCTGAACTCAAGATGCTGGGACATGGCATAAGTGATATTTTAACATCAAAATAGCGCAGGTTCCATAGTTTTATTTCATGGCTCTAAATCACATAGCACTGACAGCAGATGCAGATTTAAATTTTAAATATTACAAGGTGAGGCGCGGGTTGTGCATGTTCGTGAAGACATGCAATCTTCCAGCTGAATCTGTACGCATTTGCAGTAGAAGGCAGAGAGCACTTAGTGAACAGAAGTTGCCTTCCTTTTTTCATGTCTTAGAACCTTATAATTGTCATGGTGCTTTGTGCCTCCCACAGCTGGCCTTTTATAGAAGGCTGTATGTATATTAACATAAAAGTATTAAAAATGGCTCCACTTTTTTTGCTCCCATGCAAGATAATTTTATTATTACTTAAGAATTCCTCAGTGGCTTTTTATACCACCAAGAATTCCATGCTGCAACATCTGCCAAGGCTGGGATTTTGAGGCACTGTGTCCCGTTTTCTCTGTCTCAAGAAAGCATCAGGCAGGGCAGATTCTACAAACAACTTTTGGTTCCCTTTTGCAAGGAAGTGTGCAGGCAGTTACCTGTTAAAATCCTTAGGAAATCATGCACCAATGTTTTGAGACTTTCCCAGTCTTGATACTCAGGACAGTACAGTAAAACTTAGGAAGATAATGCTTTTCAGTACAGTCCTCACAGAAATGGGAGTGAGGTAGGAAACAAGCAGACAATTCCCATAGGAAAAACTCGAGTCGTCTTAACCATGTGCTTGAAGGACATATAGCAGATATGAATAGTATCCTAAAAATATCAGAGAAAGAGCATTTGAGGTGTAGGGGTGTTCATTTTACATCTTGTTTTTATCTCTGTAACCCATTTTTAGACCTTTGGGTGTAGGGTGGGATAAGAATGCTGCGGTTAACAACAAGGTTGTTGTACCTGCAGCAAGACCTCCCATATATGTTCAGTGATATTTCAGGCAGTGGTGACTTACATCCATTGGGACTGGTGGGGCAGAGAAGAAGACAGTTACAGGAAGCAGCACCAGGAGCAAGAAGAGGTTGAAGTAATGGTAGGTGAGGAAAAGTTTTCAGAAGTGACCAGTCCTGAGCAACCAGGATGATGGAAAAGTGAGACTAGACTAGACTCAATGTGAGGCGGACCCTGCTCACTTTGTTCTTAAGCTTACAAATATATAAGGCAACCTACTATGAAAAAGATGAACAACACAAAGGCTGGAAATAATGGCTTTGTTTTGATTTGAGGTCCTTAGTAGAAAAATTGATTTATATACAAAGCTGCTTGACCCAAATCTTCCTTTGAGGAAGTAGTCTCTGCACAGTCTGTAGCTTTAATGGAGAAAAAATTCCTGCATCATGTAGTACAGTTTCAGGGTTTAAAAATAGGTTGGATTTTTCATTGGTAAATAAGAGAAGAATAATATGTTTTCCCTATCATTTTAATAAAACAGAAATCTGTTAAGTACTCATTTGGAACAATAAACTGTTGTGAGAATGCTTAATTTGACTTGAAGCATCTCTTGGAATTCGGCTGTTTAGGATCCCTGGCAAAGTTTTCTACCTTTTTTTTTTTTTTTTTTTTTTTTTTTTTTGCTCCCTACCTTCTCTTCTTGTGCCTTTCAGACACGGTTTCTAACAAATCGGGAGCTTTCACAGCCTTCTCCAACAGAAAAATTGAGCTTGTTGACTTCATTCAATGGAGAAAAATGCAAGCAAATATAAACCTTTTTAACAAATTGTGATATGCCATAAGCCTGTGAGGCTCTTCACTAAGAGTAACATAGGAAGGATTCAGTAAATGCTCTTGTGAGGGATAGAAATATAAATAATAAATATAAACAAACAAACAAATAAATAAATGCAGTTTTCTTGATAATAAAGAAAGTTGCATCATTTCATATACAAACCACTCCACTTTGATTCTATAGAATAAATTATATCCCAGCCTCCTAGAGGGAAGCACAAATGAGTAAACCAATTTCCTCAAACAGAAATTACTTGTTTGTACTTTTCTTTACATTGCTTCCTCAATTATTTCTTTTAACCACCAGATGGCATAATCTGAACATATTCTGACTATTAGGCTGACTATTGTTAGACAGTGGAGTTGCTGTTGCTCAGTGGTAGGGCAAAGGCCTGGAAAGCGAAAGGTCATAGGTGCAGTGCAGCATGTACTCTCTATACAGGCACCTTAATGTGGTGCATTGTTCGCCACAGAAATTATGGCCAGTTGAACAGTTCAGTCTCCTTCTGAAACATGACTAAAATGTGTAAATTTCTCTGGTGACGCTATCTCTCTTTACTTTTTAACCCCATCCTTCTATGGAAAGAGGAAGATGTGGTGTAGCAGATTTATTTTCTCAACTTTGTGTAGTAATCATGGCACCTTTGCTCAACTAATCTGCTTATTGGCTTATACTTTAATTGTAGCCTCCCCAGTTTCATTCAGTGTTTCAAAGGTGTGTGATTCAAAATAATCACATTGGTATATTATGATGAATTATTCATTTTACTGGATCAGTAACACTGTTGTGGCAAATTCAGAAATATCTTATTTAGGATCTGTTTGAAGGTATACATTTTGTATATATGCATCCATTATATCTTGGTGGAGGGTTAAGTGCTATTTCTTGTTTATCAATAGAGTTTTCTGATTTTTTAAAAAAGAAAATAAATTTTGACATTTTCTTTGCCTCCTTTTCAGTTTTCTAACTACTGCAATGAGGTTGATTTTGCGCTTTGGTATACACATGTAATAATCATAATAATTCCATCTAAAAATAATCAGTGCTTGTTGTGTTAAAAAATTCCTTTCATTTAATGACTGCTGTTTTAGAATGAAAGGATGCCCTATGGAGTGATGCTAGAGATGTTTTTCAACAATTTACCAACCTGATTCTTCTGCTAAGGGCAGCATGACAGGCAACAAATATAAATAAAATTTCTTTCTTCTCCACCTGGCCTCTCATGTTGCCTTTCTCAGATCTCTGGGCAAGGGAGCGCAGGAGGGGACTAAAGGATGGAGATGGGTGTGTGTGTGTGAACTGGTGAAAATTTGCTTCTGGCTTAAGGTTGCTTATAATGACATTCAACCAAGAGTTATTTAAAAACTACAGGGTGAGATTGTGTACGTGCAGTTTGTAGCTGGTGACTGGAAGGTAACCGAAATAATTCAAGTTTTTAAAAAGAGTTCAAGAGAAGACTTGGGAAATTATAAGTTTGTCAGCCAACTATTCTAGAAAAGGTAGCAGAAACCATTATAAAGGTAAAATTGCTGAACCTTTAGAGACATGGCTTGCTCAAGGTACAGGGCTTGCTTGCTGATACCTAGCTCATTGGAAACTGTGTCAAGTTGTTCGTAGAAAGCAGAATTAAATAGTAGTAATTTTAAAAATACTACTAGTAATATTTTTAAGAATTTTCTGAGGACACTGATTGATGTTTGTGTAAGGTGATTTAGTAGATACTGTCTACCTGAAGTTTCAAAAAGCCTTTCACAAAGACATGGCCCTCTTATTGCCAATCAGATGACCTAGTGAGAATAGATAAATATTTCTTACAATTAAGAAATTAAGCAGTTGGACTCTGTATTGGGATTATTGGGCTCTGTGCTGGGATTATTGCTTCCTAAACATATTCATAAAGGATCTGTACTCAGGAGTAAGCAGTAAATTGGCTAAGTGTGCTGATGATGCCCAATTATGTAGAGTGGCAAAATCAAAAAAAGATTGCAAAGAAATTCGAAAGGATCTCTGCATATTGGAAGTATAGACATTAAAATGGCAGATACTGCTCAGTGTGAACACATGTAAAATTATGTACCCAAAAGCTATCATCATTGCAACCGACAATAAAACTGCCAACATTTTTTTAAAATTGCCCCCGTTTTAGTTAATGCTGCTAGATTATGACATCTGTTGTTTTTGTGGTTTTTACACCTAAGTTTTAAATGGCTTTTGATGTAGATCTGGCTTTTCTCTATGATACCTTGCCTTTCGGTTAGAATGAACAACCTTGTAGCTTGATTTGACTAGCAGTTTCTTCCACAGCTGGATCCTGATCAGGACGCAGTCAGAAGAGAACTGCATAATGTTCCAGAGAAGATGGCGTACTCTTTAGTTTCTGTGCCTGAAGGAAATGATATATCTTCCATCTTTGAACTTGATCCCACTACTTTACGTGGAGGAGATAGCCTTGTCCCAAGGTATGGCATTAAAAATAAGTTGTTTGCTTTAAATGTAAAATATATACTCTTTTAAAATGCAGAGACTTTTGTAGAAACAAATCAAGAGTTTTATCTCGATGAAAGAAGGAGAGGCAGTACTGGTGCATGATTGGGAAGTGTACAATTTTTGTGTGTGTTTGCTTCACATTGAAACAAATGTGAAGGAAATCGGCATTTGTGTGAATAGAGCCACTTTGAATATGATAGAATGCAAATCCACTGTGAATGCTCTTTGAATCTACTTCAGATCCCTGCCGCCAGTTGTGCCTCTGAATCCCCTCCAATTCTGTTCTGAATCCTCTTTGAATCTGCTTTGAATCCGCTCTCTACTGCACATGTGACTGGGCACCCATTGTACTGCTTCCGTGAATATAACAAAGCGTCAAACGAATGCACAAAAAGCATTTGCTTCTCATTCAAATGTCAGCCTTCAAATGTAGCCTATATTTTATCCGAATGTGAACATTTAGATTTGTACAAATTTGTATGAATGTGAAGCTGATGAATAGTTAGGTGCATGACTGTTGCCTGGATATAGACCGGAAGTGTTGACTGAATATAGACTAGTAAATTTGAAACCAGACAAGACACAGAGATATTATGTGTCACACGCACCTAAGTCCATGAAGTAGGGAGGTACTCTGCTACTGATGCAATTTAACATTCCTGGAGGGATAAGGATACAGTCTGAGGGTACTCCTAGATTCATTCTGAAGCTCAGAGACAATAGTCTATTTACAGTTTGAGTTAGTTATCCAGCTGCAGCCCTTTTCACACAGAGGTAACTTGATTACAGTAATCCACTTGCAGACCGGACCTAAGCAAAGAGAATGCGACATCAAGGCTGAACCAGTTGCAGGACGCATACGATGGTGGTCTTAAAAAAAATTCAGCTGGTTGCTTATCTGGTACAGAGCCCAATTCAAGGTTTAATTTTGACACATAAAGCCTTGAAGGATTTAGGTATCAGATATCTTAAGTAGCACTTCCTCACCTCTAGATCTAATGGAGGATCCTTGGCTGTGCTGGTAGGAGGGCATTCTCTGTGATAAGCCCAGGCAGTGGAATGGCCTCCTTTCTGATTCACCATCCCTTTATACATGTAGGTGGATTATAAAGTCACTCTTCTTTGCTCAGAGTTTGAACTGTTTTAAATATCTCCTTTAATGAATTTTAATAGTTGTAATCTGTCCTAAGAGCCTAGAGTAAAGATAGTCTGGCAGCTCTCATAGAGAAGCCCCTCTCAAGGATTTCTCATGGATCCCATGTAAATTGAATAAAATGCTGTCCTTAAAAAAAAGAATACCAGAGACATTGTAAGATGCTAGCCAACAAGAGACTGTTGTGTTTTCAAAAATAAATGAATAAATCCTGCATTACAAGTGCTACCTTAATGTGAGTATATTTGGTTCTTTTAGGAACTCATATGTCAGACTTCGACATCTATGTACTAATACCTGGGTACATAGTACTAATATTCCTATTGATAAAGAAGAAGAAAAACCAGTGATGCTTAAAGTAAGTCCTTCCAGAAAATAGTACCCTGTGCTTTCTTCTGATATCACTGAAGCTACTGTTGCTGCTTTCATACAGCCTCTGTCAAGTATTAGTTTATCTTCAGTAGAAAAAAAAAAGCAAAGCACAAACACATTAATAAATTAACCAATCAGACTGATCCCATCATTTCCTGTGATTGTACCGTTTTCTCATTAGTTCTGTTTGGTTAACAGTGAGATCAGTGGCATGGAAATTGGTTCACTGCCAGCATAGCACTAAGTCCTAATATCACTTTCTCCTTGCCTATCTAACCATTCTTTCTTCTACAATGAAAGGGGAATGCTATCATGATGTCATAGCTTTTCAGGTCATAAATTATGTTTATATCCATTGGATATGCTCACAGATCATCTGTTAAATTATTTAGGAGTTGTTTTGCTGTTTCCCCTGAGAATTCAAGATCACAGTGGGACTGTGAAAGGGCTACCTTCCGAGAAAATGGTGCATTTTGTGAAAGCATTCAGGGGGAGCAATGTAAAATAATGGGGCTATGGAATAGTCTCCCCCTTGAGGTGCATCAGTCTTCCTCACTGTATACGTTCAGGAGTACCTTTTTGCTCTGGCCTTCAGTTAAATGGGGATACACTCTCCCTTCCCACTTGCAGAAACATATATTCATTTGATATATGTTTTTATTGTTTTAATATATTTGATTTTAAATGTTTTTACCCACCTGGGACCTTCGGGTATAGGGCAGGATAGAAATATAAACAATAAATAAATAAATGAATATGTGGGTAAGGCCAACTTACCTTTGGAGGGAGACAAAGGGATAGATTTGGCACCTTCTGAAGAGGAGAGGAGTGAGGGATATCCTGCCCTGGAGAAAACTCACTTTTTGTCAAAACAGCAAGAGTACAAAGAAGCAGCTGGGAGAAATGGCAATTTGTAGCACCAAAGAAGCTAAGAAGCTCAGAAAGTGCAGGAAAAGTTGTAGGAGCCAAGGTACAATCTCTCAATTGCAGAAATACTAAGAGCTTAAAGAAGAAGCTAGAGGAGGGGTATAAAGAACAGGCATCATTGTGCAATCAAGGTCTGCATCTTGAGTACCTCTACCTCTCCCATACTGCAAATTGTCTTCTTCTGATTTGTTCCTTAAGGTCCTGCTGTTTTTACAAAAAGTGAGGTCCTTTTCAGCAACAGTCTTCCTTCCTTTGCCATCCTGAAGTAGATTCTGTAACCCTACCAAATTATGCACTAGTAGACTAAGAGCCATGAGCTTGTGAGATTCAGCTGTTTCCCTAGTTTCAGCTTTATTTTGACTTTATCTGTATCAGAATGTGATTAAAATTGCCTTGGTTTTAAGATTGGCACCTCTCCGGTAAAAGAGGATAAAGAAGCTTTTGCTATAGTACCAGTTTCTCCTGCAGAAGTTCGAGACTTGGACTTTGCAAATGATGCAAGCAAAGTGTTGGGTTCCATTGCTGGCAAGCTGGAAAAAGGAACAATAACACAGAATGAAAGACGGTAAGAAGAAACTTGTATTAGTATTTTAAGGAAAACAGCTTCTTCCTAACTTCAAATTGAAGATTGGGTGTAAAACTTAAGTCTCTACATGTTTTTGGAGCATGATTCCTGTTATTTCTGGACAAAGGTGTTATTGGTTTGCTTAATGGACCTGAAGTCTTACAGCTTCTGGTTACAGATTAGACACCTTGGAAATTGATATTTTTTCTGGTTAAGCTAGCATCACAATGTTCTTCAGTATATATACTTAGTGTTCCTTAAATGTACTTCTAACTGCAGCTGAATAGTAGATCATCCTTTATTATGTATTGAATTCACGTCCAGGGTTCTGAAAATCTCTTTAGGTCTGTTACAAAGTTACTGGAAGATCTGGTGTATTTTGTTACTGGTGGAACGAATTCTGGCCAAGATGTGCTTGAAGTGATGTTCTCAAAGCCAAATAGAGAGCGCCAGAAGCTAATGAGAGAACAAAATATTCTCAAGCAGGTACGTGGAATTATGGTTAAAGATGTTACAAGTAAAATATTTCATGCTACAGACTTTTTGGGTAAGCAGAGTCCCCAGTATAAACCTCTGAAAACTCGGACTTTGGGCATCCATAGATAAGCGATATCACTGTGCCCACACGGCCAGTTCAATAACGTTGCCATATCAAAACCCATTGAAACCCATTCCTACTTCTTTATCTTCACCAGAGTATCTGAGGACATAGCAACTTGAAACTTGGACTTCAGTTTGGTCTGTACTGAATCAAGATAATTTATTCATCCAAGGGCATCTAGAGCTATCTGTGAAGATTCACATGCTGGTGGCCTTTTGCAACTTGGTTCTGTAAGGTTCTATGAAGCCCCTCTGCAGATCTAGTTATCAGATTAGCAAGACAGTGTAGTACAGCTAGGGAAGCTGTCAGTCAGAGGGAGGTGTGACTTGCTCATTCCAGTTGGGAGGGGGAAGTCTGCTCCAAGGATCAGCCAATAGGAGGAGAGAACAAGCCCAGGGAAGATACAAAAGGACATAACTGAAGAAAGTTAGTGTTCTGTAACTGGGGCTAATCTTAAGGAAAAGATAGTTCAGATCCGGGTTCTGTGGAAATCTAGGAAAGAGATTAGTCGGGGTCCTGAGTCAGTGAATGAGTTAATGTGAAGTTGAGAAAACTGTGCTATGTTTAAACTGATTAAAACAAAGTATTGTGAACCAATAAAGAAACATTGTGGTTAAAGCAAAGTGACTAGTGAAAGGCTGTGGTCACATTGGACAGGGAAGTGGAAGCTGAACTGTTTGTTATTTTAAAAGTCAAGCCTCAGGCGGGAGGATGCCAGGGTAGCAGATAAAGTGGTGCTTGGCAGCTAGATAAAAAGGAAGATGTAAAGGGGAGAGAGTGCACGTTGCAGCTGGGTAGTTTTAGGGCTCTGCAGCCCTGTCCTCAAGCAATTAAGGAGTTGTGAAAGGGAAGGCAAGCCTAGAGAAAGACAGGTTAGAGAAACGGACATCTGGCCTGGCATCACAATTCAGGCTAGAGAAATGGATGCCCGGCTTGGCTTCACAAGATCAAAGGATCTAATAAATGTCGTTGATGATAAAATGCAGATATCTGTATTAGGGATAGGCACAAATTTTTCATCAGATTCGCAATTCACAGTTTGTATGAATTGGAACATTTGCATTTGAATATTGTCTGTATTGGAAGACTAACATTTGAATGTGAAGCAAATGCTTTTGTGCATTCTTTCGACGCTTCATTATATTTGTGAAGGTAGGGAGGTGGCAAAGCGGCTTCCCAGTCACACCTGCAGTGGATTCAGAATGGATTCAAAGTGGATTCTGACAGGATTCAAAGTGTTCAGAGGGGATTCGGAGGTGTGACTGGCAGCAGAGATTTGAAGCGGATTCAAAGAGTATTCCCAGTGGATTTGAATCCTACCACATTCGTAGTGGATCTATTTGCATGAATGAAGATTTCCTTCACTTTCACTTTGATGTGGAGCAAACACACACAAAAATTGTGCACATCCCTAATCTGTATTTGTATACTGTCATTTTAATATTAATATTAATGTTGATTTCTTGCCTAATTGTTTGCCAGATCTTCAAGCTGTTACAAGCACCATTCACAGACTGTGGGGATGGGCCAATGCTGCGTCTGGAAGAACTTGGAGACCAGCGCCATGCTCCTTTCAGACACATTTGCCGACTGTGTTACAGAGTGCTGAGACACTCCCAGCAAGACTATAGGAAGAATCAGGTTAGTAAAGGGCTGGACCAGGAAAGCCAGAGCATCGTTGGTTGTGTCAAGATTCTCTTTCAAATGATATAAAGGACTGGGAGCCTTCCCTGGCCAAAGGTTATTTTCCTTTTGAAAACCGAGGCCGTTTCTGTCTCGGGCTATATTCTGGATTATATTCTGGAATAGGAGCCTGCTGTGCATAGGCTAGACCAAGTGAGACCTGCCATATTCTGCACTAGCTTGCTAATAGCTGGCCTTATTCTTGGATAGAAAAAAATATAATCCAGAATAGTCATGAATTATCATAAATGTACTGCCCCATGATAAATCATTCCTTTCAAAATGAAAAGAAGAGCAGCATGACTATATATTCTGTATTCATCTATCAGTTTGGGTGGGCGAAAACAGTTTTATCATTCAGATTATACCCTACTCTACCACTAGGCAACACTCAGGGCTAAGCAGGTTCATGTTAAATACAAACTAAAGTAATTATGGCTTATGCCTGGCACATTTCAAAAGCCTAGCTCATGCTCCATTGTTTAATGAGGGGTTTTTTTCCTTAACAAAAAAAAAAAAGCATCAACAAATCAAAGCACATTGTTTATCTTCACTCTTAAAGTCTAAACTGAAGCCTTTCTCTTTTCATTTGTAAGGAGTACATAGCCAAACAGTTTGGCTTTATGCAGAAACAAATTGGCTACGATGTCTTAGCTGAAGATACCATAACAGCACTGCTACATAACAACCGGAAGCTGCTGGAGAAACATATCACTGCTGCTGAGATCGATACTTTTGTTAGCCTTGTAAGAAAAAACAGGGAGCCTAGGTAAGAGCCTCTTAGACTTCCACTGTTGGTGATAAATAAGAAATGGATAAAAAACACCTGAGTTCCAAAAAAACAAGGAACTGCAGAACATATTGGCTAGTGGCCCTGCTTGCATCTATGGGCCTTTCCGTGCTTGTTAGTAGTGTGGATTAAGGATTTCTTTTCACTAGCACTAAGTACCCATAAGGTACCATTAAGGAACCATTAAGGACCCATTAGGCTGAGAGCAGGAAGACCCCATTTCCACTGCAGACCCCATTAGAGCCACATTTGTTTACACCATTTCTAGGGAAATCTGGATTGAATGGGTCGTTCAAGACATATAATCCGGATTTCCTGTAGACAATGATGGGTGTTTTCCCACTGCGCTCCTTTAATCCAGATCTAAGAAGATCCAGATCTAAGGAATGGGTGCTTCTTTTAATCCAGATCTAGTAGGGAATGTAATCCGGATTAAGAGAAGTACCCAGTGTTTTTCCATGGGTGGTCTAGCACCCAATAGCAATGGGTGCTAGGCTGCCTGCTGTGGAAACACTGGAGCACCCATGTGGCAAATCCGGATTGACCCACAAGGGGTCTGCCTGTCCCCTTCGGAGGGACTTTGGAGCTACCTTCGGAGACTAGTGCAGGCTCCGAAGGAAAACCCCTTGCGAGAGCAATGCAACTGTCAAAGGCTGCAAAGGCTCCGAAGGGTCTTTATTTGGTTGCAGAGCAGCTGTCAGGTGAGTATAGAGGCTGTAAAGAGCAGGGAAGATTTTTTAAAACAGACCAGGAGACCTGAACAAGGAGCTAATTAATTATGCACCTCTTTCCGCTTGGATGAGTCAG
>MTQE01001141.1:20991770-21018931 GCA_014337955.1 Aspidoscelis marmoratus
ACAAGGAGCTAATTAATTATGCACCTCTTTCCGCTTGGATGAGTCAGCCTGCAGGCAAGGAGCTAATTAACAGCCAGCTCCAAGGGGTTGCAGGGGCTTGAAATTTCTCTCTTCCAGGGGGACAATAAGGTTACCTTCCTGAGAAAGAGAGAAAACTCAAGCTTCTGCACCCCCTTACTACCTTGCTTTTACTTTTACTTACTTTCCCAGGTAAGTGGCTTACCTGGGAAAGGGAGCAAATCACGGTTTTCATGGGGCATCAGCCCCAGCTCTGCTGCCTCTGCCTCCACGCTGCGGACTCTTCGCCCAGCTCTGTCATGGGTGCTTTTGGTGCCTTTGGAGCCTTTGCAGCCTTTGAGAGCTGCATTACTCTCGCAAGGGGTTTTTCTTTGGAGCCTGCACTAATCTCCAGAGTTGCCTTTGGAGGGACTTCGGAGCTTCCTTCAGAGGGACTCTGAAGTCTTGACTTTGGGGCACCCCTCCAATGGGTGCCTCCCCCCGAGCCTCCTCTAAACCCCATTGCTGGATTGTAGTGGAAATAGGCTCCCTACAATCCGGATTTTAAGGCTGAAGACCCCATTGTAGACCCCAAGGGGTCTACATGAAATCCAGATTATAGGTCCTGAAGGACCCATATGATCCGAATTTACCTAGCTGGGGGTGCACCCATGGGGTGGCACCCTCAAACCCAAAGCTCTGAAGCCTGTCCTCTGAAGAATAGCACAGGCTCCAAAGACGACCCCACGCGAGAGTGCTGCCAATCCTGTGGACCTTTGTCAAAGGCTCCGGAGAATCTTCGGAGTTTGCAGCAGAACAGGCTATCCCAAACTAGATAGCCTTCTTCCATGCTAGGTGCAATCCACTTCATCTTGGGACAGATATTTTGGTACATGGGGACCTACTGTATATAGGGATAGCAATGGTAAATGCAGAAATGGCCTGTGAGCCTAAAGAATAGAGCATTTATTTTTCATTCTGTCTACTAAAGTCATGAGTTTTAGCAATGCACGTGGAGTTTAAGGAAAGTTATGTGAGAAGCTATTTGTTTCTGTATACAGTATGCTCAGCAGACATCCAATGAAAGCTTTTTTTTCATGAAAATACTGAAGATACCTCTAGCATACATGATAATGTTCTGATGCAGCTGACCTCTGATGGGAGGGTTCTCCTGATTTGTAGATGCATAAACTGCTGTTCCCTGAGCCAAGATATATAGAGAGGAGGAGAGATTGTGAAATAAAATGGGTTCCTAAATTAAGAAAAGTTTACACAGACTAAGTGCATCTGATACTCAAAAGATTTAAAACATACTAATTGACTCCACAACCAAATATCACCATCTAATGAGTTATTTTACATCTGAAACAGGTTTTTGGACTATCTCTCAGATCTCTGTGTATCCATGAATAAATCTATTCCAGTGACTCAAGAATTGATTTGCAAAGCTGTTTTAAACCCAGCAAATGCCGACATACTTATTGAAACAAAGTAAGTTCATTTTGCAGAATTCTGAAAACTGATTTTAAAAAATTCCTGCCACTTTGGAGGTAATAATGCAGAAAAGGTGTAAGTTATTATTTATTATGTATGTGGCTGATTTTTTAGTTTTTCCAGATAGTTTTGAAGTGTTAAACTAGGGAAAATGAATAAGTCTTGGTTAAAATTATCCAAAACAAGTTTGTTTATGATTATTGATTCCATTTTTAAAAGACTTTTCTTCTGAATTGCTCAAGAACTAAATCTTGTTCTCTTTTTTTTTTCATTTTAACCCCCTTGAAGATAGTTCAAGATAAATAACAGTGATTAACCCCAGGTGACTTTTCATAAATGAATGAAATTTGAATCGTTGTCTTCTGGGTCATAAGTCAAATATTCAAGCCATTGTATCATGCTAGCAAACAAACAGCTTTCTAAAAATGAACTAAAATATGTGACTATTGATGAAGTTGGAATTAAGAATACAGGAGAAATTTTGTTTTCGTCTTCCAGTAGACCACCTCCCTAAGCCCTTCTGCAGCTCAAAATATGAGTCTTAATTAGTTAATAAGCATTTTGGTAATTTTAGTTTTCATTTTCAGTGTAGGTAAATTAAGCAAGTTTCATTCGAAGTGCACATTTTATGTTAGAATGCTTCCTCAGGGTATTGTCCTGTTAGGTACGTAGTGGGGGGTGCAAAGGAGGGGTAGGGGGTTATATTTTAAATTATGTTTTATTATTTGTTATGTTGTATTATCATTGTAACCTAGTCTGGGATGATTTGGTGAAGCGTGGGATATAAATTTCCTAAATAAATAAATATATGACTGCTGAGGCCTAGATAATGATGCAGATCTAACAATGAGTGCCAGGCAGTATTAACGGTGTGAAGTCAGTCTTATCTGTCCACTTCTAATTAAATACTTAACATTTTCATTCTTATTATGTTCTCAGACTGGTCCTATCTCGTTTTGAATTTGAAGAGTTATCATCTGGAGAGAATTCACTGGAGGTCGGTGAGGATGAGGAAGAAGTCTGGCTATTCTGGAGAGACAGCAGCAAAGAAATTCGCAGTAAGAGCATAAGGGAACTAGCTCAGGATGCCAAAGAAGGGCAGAAGGAAGACCGAGATGTTCTCAGCTACTACAGGTGAGCACCACAAGCACTCCATAGCTATAGCAAGATAACCTGAAGGGTGCATCACCTAACCTTATGCCATTTATTTGTTTCTGGAATTCTTAATATGGCTGTCTAATCGTGTTCCATAATAGGAAAGATCTGCAATCATGATAAACATCTATTTATTAAACATATTTGTATCACTGCCTATAAAAATAAACATGAAAACAAGATAAAGATACTTAAAATGATTCCCTTAATTGGGGAAGATAAGAAAAAGCATCTCTTGGAGAGTCTTCACTGGGCATCTGAAGTCTGTAGTCATTTGAAAGCTGAATGTCATTTACAAGCATGATTTGAAATGCTGCTTCTACATTGTGAATTCATCAAAACAGTTTGGAATTTGGCAGTTAGCATATAATGAATGTATTTCTAAAATGTAAAACTTGTATTTCGGTTATGCTGTGTTGCTTGTGATTGAATTAAATAATACTTGTATGTCTGCTGTATTTTAAAATTTATATTTGTATATTAGATTACAGGATGTTATAAGAAAATTCTAAACACGAGATCATACTGGGACAAATTTGGTCTCTTATGTATTTTAAAAATTGTTCTTCATTATCTGGAGAGAGATATTACAACTTTTACTCAATTTTTATTCATGCAAAAATATGTGTACATATATTGCTGCCATGTTTTATGTATTTTCTGATGTTTAGTCTTGCACAAGTAAAATCATATGTTGTTCCTTTGTTCCTTTTTTCTTTTTGCATTGTTATAATCTACATTTACAAAATTTATTTATTCATTCATCCTTCTTTCACCTTGTAAAGGTACCAGCTGAATCTTTTTGCTAGGATGTGTCTTGATCGACAGTACTTGGCTATAAATGAAATATCTGGGCAACTAGATGTAGACCTCATTCTTCGTTGCATGTCTGATGAAAATTTGCCTTTTGACTTAAGAGCATCTTTCTGCCGGTTGATGCTACACATGCACGTGGACCGTGACCCCCAGGAACAAGTGACGCCAGTGAAATATGCACGTTTATGGTCGGAGATACCTTCTGAAATTGCGATTGATGAGTAATTATTTCTTTATCAACCGCTTCTATGAAAGTTGGTCTGCTCTATAGAAGTCCCAGCATGGCTTAAACGGGCTCTTTCTGCACTTACCTTGTTGTGATCTGGTCAACTGAGTCTGGATCAGTGAGGCCCTCAGTCTGGACCATGGCACAGTGTGGTCTGGAACAGCACCATCTGCGCGGCAGTGAGTTAGTATGCCTGTGGAGATGTTTAATCAGGTCCGGTGGTGATCTAGATCAGGGGCCTCCTGATCTAAATCACACTGCATCCTTTGCCAATGAAGTGAACCAGCAGTGGATGAAGTCTTTCTGATCTGCGTTAACGTGGACAGAAGAGGCTCACAAATGATCTTAATTCTAAGTGCAGGAAGTGCAGGAAGGCCAGCGGGCTGTTTTTTAGTAGTATCAATGGGCACATCCCCATGGGGCTACCCCTGATGCGCTGTGGCTTTGGGGCAGCCTTAATGTGAATTGATTCGCGTTAAGGAGTCCCCATGGCAATGGAGGACAGGGCAGGTTCAAGGCAAACTTACCCATCCCCATGAAAACCGCGGCAAATCCCTGCACCGGGATACCACTGTTTTCTCCACCACCCCCTTACCTGAGCACTTAATTGCCCAGGTAAGGTGTTGATTTACCACAAACACTTGCCTGACAGCTGCCCTGCAATCAGCTGAGCAACTGTCAGGGGGTTATAGCACCTCTCATGCACACAAGCAGAGCTCCTCTAATGATTAAAAGAGAGATCTGAGCAAGGAGCTAATTAATATGCACCTCTTTCCAAGGCTCAGAGCTGCCTGTTACTTCCAGCCTTGGAAAGAGGTACATATTAATTAGCTCCTTGCTGGGAGGCTGACTCATCGGAGCTCACAGGCTTTTGGAAGCAAATTAGCTGCCTGTTACCTCTGAGCCTGACAAAAAGATGCTTGGCTTTACTGCTGAACTTTCAGCAGATCACTAAAAGGAGGTCTAGAGAGTTGAGATTTCTATCTTTTCCAGGGGGGCAACCTTATTGGGTGTATAGAAATGTATTTTTCTTGAAAAAAAATTGCAGACTGCCTTTCTATAAAAATCACCCAACCAAAGTTTTTTCTTCTTCTTCTCATTAGCTATGAGAGCAGTGGAACTTCTAAAGATGAAGTCAAGGAGAAATTTGCACAGACTATGGATTTTGTGGAGGAATATTTGCGAGATGTTGTCTGCCAAAGATTTCCTTTCTCTGATAAAGAAAAAAATAAACTCACTTTTGAGGTAAATTAGTCACTTTAAGAGACTACATTTCAGGTCCCTTATTAGAGTGTAATTGTTATATAACTAGTTATGCGAACATATAAACATTTTATTTTTATAAGCTGAGTAAGCAGTCTATCCATAGTTAACAGAAAAAACCTTTTATTTGTATGTAAAAAAAATCCTGGGTTTGAGAGATGTCTTTCTGTAGAAATGCAGACGATTGGTGTACTTTTATCAGCATTATTAAAACAGCAACAGTAACCCTCATATGTCAGTTTCTTTTTTCCTTTTTGTAACTATCACATAAAATAATTGCAGTTGCATAGAAATTGTAAAATTTTACAAAATATTATTCAAATAAATAAATTTTATCCAAGAATATAAGCCAGTTTATCTTAAAAAATAAATAACAGGAAAAATAAGTTTGTAAATATTAATATGTCACCTATATGTAGAAAATATGTAATTATTTATGACCACTGGAAACATATTTATTTTTCACGATATATGTAAATGTCCATGAGTTAACTAATATTGCAAAAAAGACTGTATTTCTGCCAAAATAATAAATACCGGGTCCAGAATGGAAATGACATTAATAATGAATTTTTATAGTTCTGCAAATGACATTTTTGATGTTTGACCCAGCATAATAAATATTTGATGTGAAATAAATTAAGTAACCATTAGTTCCCAAATATGATTATACCATTTACAAACAGAAATTTTACTTCTCTCTTTCCATGCTTTGATTATTTTTGCAACAGTTAATAAATAATGAATTAACTGTTTATTAGAAGTAGGTATGGAAAGGCCATTAATATTATGCAAAAGATAATGCAGGACAAAAAGTAATGTTAAGTCATTTTCTTAAGTTCCATTACTACATGTAAAGAAAGAGGCTATTCAACAGATCATTCATCATGATGAGTTTTTAGGCTGCCCCAAAAGGTCATATAGCACATATCTTTTCAGAATACTGCTTTGAAGATTTAGTTGCACATCATTAGACCTAAGATCAGCTGTGCAAAGCAGAAATGCACAGAGATGACCCTGTACAGATCCTCTGCAAATTCACCCCCCCCACACACACACACAGAAAGAAAAATAATTTCCCTCTGTATAGCAGAAATGTGACTTAATTATGGTGAGATGTTGCCTTTAGTTCCAGCTACTGCAAGCAGGTTCAGGCCTGCATACAGACCTCAGAACAGATTTGGAGCACGTCATCAATGCATTAATGTGACACTGCAGCACTGTGTGTGCTTATAAAAAAAGTGACATTTTAAGGAAGGTATTTCCTAAACACCTCTAAGCAGATGGGATCTGTATCAAATTCTGTATGTCCAGACTTCTACTAACTTCTGGAATGTTAGGAAAGCAATAACGCAGTAGCAAAATACATTCGAAAGGTAAAAATGGATGGATATCACACGTTCCATGGAGAATGCAGAGATTATGGCAAACCATATTTCTTTTTCTTTCTTTTTTTAAATACAGGTGGTAAATCTGGCTCGAAACCTGATATATTTTGGTTTCTACAATTTTTGTGACCTTCTGAGACTGACTAAAATCCTCTTAGCCATTCTGGACTGTGTGCATGTTGCTACTATCTTTCCTATCACCAAGGTTGCAAAAGGAGAAGAAAGTAAAGGTAATAGCAGGCATAATGCTCTAGGTCATAAACCTATCTGAATAGAACTAATATACTATTGGCACATGGTCATTGCCATTGTGGTGCATCTCTTCCCTCATAATTATACATCCTTTTAATATCGAATGCTGTTTCTGATTTAATAATCTCTAATTAGGACTAAGGTGCAATTAACTATGAGAGGAGAAGAACCGAATGCTAAATCAACATGCATTAGAATGAAAAAAAGGTTTTTCTTTGCAGAACTTTCCTTTTTCCTTACCAGCTTCCTTCCTGAAACAATTATATTTCTATTAATATTCCACTTTATAAGGAAGCCTTATGCTGTCAGTTAGCTGTAAACTCCATAAGCCCATACAGCATAGCACTAGGATAACAGGAAGCAAAGACAGTAAATTGCACTTCCTGTTTGGAGAAGTACAATTAGTGTGAATATCATTTTTGCTGATAACATGTTCATAATGTTTAAAGTTCTTATAAACAACATTTTATCATGCTCTTAGAGATTAAAAGGCTTGAAGAGTAGCTTAGACATGAGTTTTGAGGTGAACTGAGGCTGTAAGGACAGACCTTCTTTCTCTAAGTTCTCCTTACTGCATTTAGAAGCCTTTGGATGGGCACCTCTTCCTTATTCAGGATGACTCTTTTTAGTCAAATGGCATGGACAGCTACATAAACGCAGAGGCAGAGAATGTAGCCAATCACAGCAAGGGAACAAATTCTGCCTGCCAAAAACCAGTCAGGGCCATGGAAAGCTGGCCAGACTTTTTGTGACTGTGGAAGGGTTGCTTTTTCTTAAAAGAGGCAACCAAAAATCCTCCTATCTGATCACACCTTCAGTTAAGTCAGTTCCTGCACTAAAGCTTATAATACAAAAATGCTTCCAGAATGTACTGTCCAGACTTTATTAAAATATATTTCTTTAAAATAGCTATATACTACTTCCTATAAAAATATTATCTGATAGATTAGAGATGAGAAGATAATGCTAGCATTCACATTCTACCACCTCTAAGCTACTTTTCATCTGTTTTTTAAAATATCCATGGTTTATCATATAAAACAACAGAGATCTCCTATTCTAGTGGACCTGTGAACAAATGTGGAATTCTTTGAAGATGTGGTGACTATAAAAGTGCTGTTGTGAGACATGGATTCACATGGTGTCTCTTTATGCCAGAGATCGGTGGATTGTAGAACCAGATGTTTATAGTATATATACATTATTATATTATATTATAAAATATTGCTACAACTCACTCTGTCCTTGTTCTCCTAAAGGAAGCAATGTTATGCGATCTATCCATGGAGTTGGAGAGCTGATGACCCAAGTTGTACTCAGGGGTGGTGGTTTTTTACCCATGACACCACTTGCTGCTGCCCCAGAAGGTAATGTGAAGCAGGTTGAACCAGAGAAAGAAGACATCCTGGTAATGGATACCAAGCTGAAAATCATTGAAATACTTCAGGTATACATCAGGTGACATGGCCTGGAAAGTTATACTGACACCAGATGCATAAAGTCATTAAAAAAAAATACTGTGAGATCAGTTATAATGGCTATAACCTTTTATGAAAGCTAGGGTTTTATAGTGGGTTTTACATCACGATTCTGTGTATTGCTCATGTAGCTGACGTATTCATTCATCTAAAACTAATGAAAAGCTTCTGTCAGTATGCTAACAATGCCGCCACAGAGAAAACTGGTCCCTTAGTCGCTTTTCTGTATACATCCTCTAGGAAAGTAATCACTAGGAAGACTTTCCTAGAAAATCATAATTCACAGGCAGGACTGTATGCATCTTCAAATATTTGGGAATCAATACATTAAAAAAGATGTTGGACGCTGTGCTGAAGGTGACTTACATATGTAAGTTCTTTGTATTTTGGCTTGCTGTCCCTGCCACTACCATCAAAAGGAAAATAAAAAGTGATTCTGTGCCTGCTTTTTAGCATATTCAAGTTTGTAGGTGGGGCTCAAATAGATTTTGGGGTTCAAATTGATTTTGGATGATGGCAAACTGCTTAGACTCCACTGCTAGTGTTACTGCCAGTAGGGAATTAAGTGCTAATAAATGGAAATGCTAAAAATGCTACTGGTGGAGAAGAGATCTGTGTCAGTAACTCTGACCACACTGATTAAATCTCCTGTCTAGTTAATTCGCTATTTTAAAGACCAGTTGGATTCACTAGTTTGAATTTATTTTTTTCTTAATGTAACAGAAGTGTTAAAATAATTTAGACTTTCGTGTTCATAATGAAAATGTATCAGCTATCAAAACTTATTTTTAAATAAATAAAGTTCATTGAGCATAGGCAAATTATTTAAAAATGTTTCCATCTGTGAATACATACTAGAGAGGTACTAAGAGTTGTGCTATTCTTTTTTGTCTTCCTTTATAAACATTGGAATCATCAGTTTATTCTGAATGTAAGATTGGATTACAGAATCTCATGCCTTCTTTGTATATTTAAACGTGAGTTCGATGAGAGCAACGCACAGACACCTGATTCACCTACAGGAAGTAATAACCCAGAAATGCCAAATGTGCCAGGTTAGTTATTCCATGTGCTTCCAGTGGGCTCTGTGTAGATGTATACAGGTGCCACTTTATAGACAGCCTCCTTCCACATAGATTTTTCTGGGGCATTGTTATTAATACAACAGTTCCTCAAGAATAAGATGTTGTCTTTTAACACCCAGGTATTGTGCACTGAGAAATTATGCATGTCTAAATATTCATAGCTTTTGTATTGATGAGTTTTGTGCCAATTTCATCTCCACCCTATCTCCCTATATTATACTAACAATGGTGTGGCATGGGAGAAGACAGGAGAGAAAGCCTCCTACAAAGCCTCCTGGGGTGAACTCTAGGGCTTGTCTACACTTATCAGTAGTGTGGTATAGTACAGGATCTATCCCTTTTTAGGGTAATTCTCTTCCTTTGCAGTTTAGAGAGACCCACCCCCTCCCATTCTAAGGTAGCTAAAATGGCTGCCTATACTGGGAAACCTGTAGGCCAGTTTTTTCAGGTCTACCACCATTCCAGGAATGGCTAGACTGGCACACACCCCTGATCTGGTTTAGAATGGGGACACTTTGGGGTAGTGCAGCAAATCATACCATCAAAATGCGTCCCCGTAGGCCTTTGAGGCCAGGAACTAAAGTTCCTGTCAGGGTCCTGGCATCAGGCTCTAGAGCTGGAGAGGGCAGTGAGAGTGG
Organism: Aspidoscelis marmoratus; assembly: GCA_014337955.1. Lineage (NCBI taxonomy): Eukaryota > Metazoa > Chordata > Lepidosauria > Squamata > Teiidae > Aspidoscelis > Aspidoscelis marmoratus. The sequence continues at coordinate 21,001,563 of MTQE01001141.1, forward strand.
TGTGGAGTGGCAGGATTAGCACAGCGAGGTGCAGTTTTCCATTTTGGGTTGTTTCCAGGCTTTTCCTTGTTGCCAAATAGTCTGAATGTCTCTTCGTGGGAAATTTGGAATTCATGATGGACAAACGACTATAGTACGTTTTTTAAAGTAACTTGTAATATCACTATAATATATCAGTATAATTCCCTCACATCAACATTTCTACATGGTGTGGGCTATCCTATGCCAATCCAATCCAGGCAACCTGATCCAAGATAGCCCAGGCTGCTGCTTGTCTACTCTAAGGGACATCTAGATTGTGAACCTGGAAGCTTCCAGCAACACTTCCAAGTGCCAGGTGAAGTGGTGCAGGTATAGTCTGCTGGATCATGGTCCATATGCTATTTGCATATGGGCTGCTGGTCAGGTACACACGCTACAATGCTTCATGGATCACTTTCCAATTTCATGCCTAACCTCGAACATCTCATCTGGTATAGATGAATTGGTCAGTTAACTTCTGAGTAGACCAATCTTTAGTGCAGGCACTGCATTACAGACATCACTCTCAGTTGGTCTAATGGCCCATTTCAGCCATGGCCAAGGACTCCTTCAAAAATAACTTAAAAGAGGAAGATGTGTGAAAGACATGGTAGATTAAATTGAATTAACAATTATTGAAAATAGATACTAACTGTGAAAATAATTATTTAGAAGGTGTGTTTAGTCCAATGACCTCAAAATTACATTGTGAATATAAAGCAATAATTAGATAAGGTAAAGGATGTCTACAGGTCTTTTTGAAACTGCTTCTTGACAGAGGATCCTTTTGAATGAGCAAAAATGTCTTAAAATAATGAAATCTCTTTCTGTGGCTACCTTTCCATGTTAATCTTCAATAAGCTAGTAATTCTGCAGCTACAACACTATATTAGTAATCAGTTATTAGCATTAGGAAAAATAATTTGCCTAATGCTATTTCAAGATACAGCAAGCTAGAGCTTTCTGTGGGATTGTTAGAAATACTAATTTATGAGCAATACAGATGATTTTATGTTGCATTACAGGATTAGAAAAAAGAGATATTAAGTGAATTACTTATTTTCTCTTTAAATAATGTGATAAAAATGTTGAAAAGCTCAAGCACAATATAGATCACAGCGAAAAGATAAGTACAATGTGATCCTTACATAAGATACAGAGATAGAAAATAATACAAACATACTAGTTGCTCACTTCTTTCCTGTTACCCTTAACTATTTCATACTGCCATGGTATCTTTCTCTGCTGAATAATTTAAGGTATTCCAGTAGTAGTAAATGGAATTCAAATTTGTATGGTCAGACTACATTCAATTAGCCTTTTTATTACCAAGTTTGGATCTCGTTTGATACTGTGACCTTTTGCCCTTCAGTGCAGGTATCTTGTAACATCAGATTTAAGAAAGGAACAAATTCTGTGGATTTTAAAAAATTACTAAATGATTTAAATTAATTAGGTCACAAAATATTTTCTTGTTTTCAGGAGCTCTAGACTTTGAACATATCGAAGAACAAGCTGAAGGAATATTTGGAGGCAGGAAAGTAAACTATGGCAACTTATTTTGATATGTTCTGAACTGTATATGAAAAGGCTTCTGGGGAGTTTTACTTTGCTAATCATTCATGTACACATTTCTTTGAACATAAAGGAGCTGTGTGCAAATCATTCATTTTCACATCTCTCATGTACATGATTCTAAGGGGGTTGATTATGCTGAGGATTTTTGTATGTATGCTTTCTGGGAGAATAGCTGTATTTTTCAATAGCTTAGAAGATAGATCTGTATAGTCATCCCACCTTCCATAATGCTGTAATTTGGTTCCCATAAACTACTTTGCAGTCAAAATTAAATTAAGCAAGTGATTGTCATTATGGAAAATTTGAGATTAGGCCCAATGACATTGCAGAGCAGATTATCAGAGACAGCAGTGCCTTAGCAGCCAAAGGTTCCAAAATACTAGTGGTCAAGCAAAGTCACATTTAACTGTGTAAGATCAGGACCACGTGAGTTATACAAAGAATATAACATTTTACTAACCTATTAGGGGATGAATATTTTATAAATATTTATAAGAATCTTTATAAAAAATGGAAAATAAGGTGTCAGGAATAGTAACAGGAGCAAAATATGGACTGCACTAGATTTTTGTGTTATAGTGAGTACTATTCAGATAGCAAAATGGATATAGTCGATATGAAAGTTTCTTTAATTTCTATTCCAATGCTTAGCTTTATAATTGTATGTAAGAATTTACGGTAAGTTGAATTGTTCTCCTGTTTCTCTACCAGTCTCAGAAGATGCAGTCTAATTGAAGTTTTCTTGTTTTTAAGTTTGTTAACCTATTCCACTGTTTTTTAAACAAGAAAAGAATCTAATTTTACTTTATTTTGTGTTTTCAGTGAAGAGAACACACCACTAGATTTGGATGATCACGGTGGGAGAACTTTTCTCAGAGTACTGCTCCATTTAACAATGCACGATTACCCGCCGTTGGTGTCTGGAGCACTTCAGTTACTCTTCAGACATTTTAGCCAAAGGCAAGAAGTCCTTCAGGCCTTTAAACAGGTAAGTGTAACTATTTTATACTCAGTGTTGTTTCACTCTGAATGCATGAATGCAAGTGTGTTGTGCAACTAATGGATTGCAATTCATATAAGGTTCAACTGCTTGTTACCAGCCAAGATGTTGACAACTACAAGCAGATAAAACAAGATCTGGATCAGTTGAGATCAATTGTGGAGAAATCGGAACTCTGGGTGTACAAAGGCCAGGGACCTGATGAAAGTATGGAAGTAACGACAGGAGAAAACGAACATAAGAAAAAGGAGGTAAAACAAGTCTTTAGCATTGTCATATTGTTAATATAACTTTGTAGCCACCAATAAAACAGAGGAAGCTGTGGGCTCATGTCTTGCTGGTGGGCTTCACTGTGCCTCTGTTTGGTCACTGTGAGAGCAGAATGCTAGATTAGATGGGCCGTGGATTTGATCCAGTGGGAGATTTCATATGTTCCTTTCACCGTCAGTTTCCCCGTTCCTTTCTGCTCTTCAAAGATACAAAACTCAGCCTAAATTAAGATGGCTTTTGTAAATATTAGATGTATTTATTTACCTCCATATATTTATATCCCAACCTTCACCCAAAGGTCACAGGGTAGGTTACATCAGATACAAAACACAATGAAAAACATAACCGTTAGCTATTTGTGAAAAAGAAAAAAAATGAAAATATTGAGTGAAATATTATTTACATTTTTACAGTGTTCAAAGTGTTTCTGGAACATTAACTCTCCAGTTTAAAGATGTTAGAAATAATATGATCTGATCCCTAATCCAGAGATTAGGAAATAAAAAGTAATAAACGCATTAACCTCATTTGTTCCTAGGAAGGCCACAACAAATCTCGGAAACCTGAAAGCACTAGCAGTTATAATTACAGAGTGGTAAAAGAGGTAAGTCTCAAACTTTTCCAAATGATTTTTGCTTTGGGTTCTTTGTTTTTCAGCAATCCGAAGAATATTCTGAGGGTTTCCTTTTTGAATGTAGAACATTCTCTCCATAATAATGGTGGGCAATTACTATGTGAACCTCATCCTTGGGTGCACTTGAAATTTTGATACATTCAAAAGAGTAGTCAAATTACAGTGTTGATGTAGAGGACCCAACGTACAGGATCTCTGTACTATAGAAAACTGGGATATACATTTGTCTAAAACATTATCAATATAACTTGGTTTTGCTAGTTCTTTAAATAAAATAGTACAATGAACCAGACTAATTAAATAACTGATGTAAAAAATGATAGTTTACATCTCAAACTATATTGAAAGAAGGCTGCAAGCTTTAAAATCTTTACAAACTTTGCTATTATTTTTAACAGTTGTTTGAAAATCTATGCAAAATTCACGTATAACATCCACAAACAATGTAATTTTAACTTTATAGTTCTTTGGTTTTGCATGCTTCTTGTTCATGACCACCTTTGTTTTTAATTTGCTTTTTAAAAAACTGGAAAAACTCTTCTGGGGACTGTATAAATGAATCAGTTTTCTCTTAGGCCGCATCCCAATGCAATCCATTTGGAGTGGGATCGGAACGCATGGGACCGGGAGTGGGTCTGAGATCGCTCCCAGCCCATCCATGTGCCATTCTAGGCAATGTGGGCTAGGTGTGGGTTAGGCATGGATGGAGGCATCAAACCCTGGCACGGGGAAGCCACACACCCTCCTCTCTGCCCCCTCTCTCCTCATTGGAAACCGGATTGATGTCAGCCCACCCTATGTCACATCCCCTCCTCCCTTAGCAGCACTGAAAGCCAGGACTGGGGTGGGAGGCACATAAACAAGTAAAAATAAAACTTCATTCATAATAATTTTTTAAAATTAAAACACTGAAAGCTGCTATGAAGTTTAGCGGCAGTTAGGCGCTTAAGCAGTTTTACGCACCTCCACTCCACCAGGAACTACGAGAATGCTTGCCAAGTTTAAAAGGGAGAAAATCAAGCCTTTATTTCATGATTGCCTTGGTGATCGGGAAACGGGGGTTGAAAGTTTTTGGAATTGGAACAAAAATCAAGCCATTATCTTACCTGCCTTGGCAATTGGAAAATAGGGGTGGAAATATTTCCGTGGAAAATGCACAAAAGTAAGCCAGTATCCCGCCTGACTTGGCGATTGGGATTTTAAAATGTCAGTGGCTGCATTCTCCAACGCACAGGGCAGGAACAGCAAGCACACCCCACCTCCTAATGACATGAGTGCCAATCTCCTCTGGATAGCCTGCGATCGTCCCCATGCGCGGTCTCAGCTCGCTAACCAGTGTGTGCCCGGGACCCCAAACTGTGCTGAGACTTGTTTTTTCAGGTACCAAATTTGGTCCTGGTCTGGCACAGTTTGGGGGGATTTGGTCTGCTTTCCGCGGACCAAATCCAAAACTCATAGCGACCCCCCTTGCCAATTCCGCATCCAGAACCATACCAAACATGCATGGGGACACAGCCTTAGTGCACTAATGTTTTGGGGGGTGCAACTTCTCTCAGCTTCAGCCAGAATGTCAGTGGTTAGGGATTAGATGCAACCACACAATGTTATGTTCTTCAAATTGTTGTTATAACCTTAAAAGCTAGAAGCTTGTCTTTCTTGTAAATGCATCATACTGCATGTCTTTTTGTATTTCTTCACTTTATATTTGGTCTATTTGTTTTATGTTATTCTGTGATCTGTTGAGAACAAGTTCTTTTCTTCCAACCTGTCCAGAAAAGTCCAAGTATTTGATCAAGTTCTTAACTGCAGCGTATATTCACAGATCTTGCTTCGGCTTAGCAAACTGTGTGTACAAGAGAGCATCGTGGTCAGGAAAAGCCGAAAACAACAGCAGCGGTTGCTCCGAAATATGGGGGCTCACACTGTAGTCTTGGAGCTTTTACAGATTCCATATGAGAAAGTGAGACATTCTTGCTTCTGTTATTTTTGTAGTCTGTTAACATATTATTTGAGCTTATCTATTGTGTCTGCATTTATAGCAAGTAATTTCCTCCCTATTACCAAGATGTTAGAACATCACATCAACTGATGTTAAAAGATGGCATGTTTCAGAATAATTTAGTTGTCTCCTGAAGCCGCTTTGTATAATAATTTGCTTGTTGAATTATCTCTACAAGTCTGAGCAAAAGATGAGGTCAAATGTGTAGATTCAGTCTTGCCATTATGGAGCTCTTGTCTGTAATATGGAACATATGGCCTTCAGAATTCTTACAACTGAATTTTTGTTAATGCAGAATTTCAAAGTCTCCTCCAATTAGTAAAAAAGGAACAAATCAAAGTTACTCATAAAGTGCTGGTCATTCTATTCCAAGTCACATTATCATCTCAATTTAAAATCCTAGCAAGAACAAATGCTAGAATTATCAAGTAAATGAAGACTAGAGGGGATGGGAGATCATTAGATGCAGCTGTCGTTCTGGTTTAAACGGGAGAAACATTTCATCTTCTTTGATGCAGAAGAAGGCTTGATTGGAAGTACTTAGGGAGAGAAGGATGTGAAGTTTAGTAGTCACATTTGTTCTTCCTTGCATAAGAACATGGGCTTCAGTGGCCCTGTCAGTATTTAGCAAGCCTAGAAAAATATAATAATATATTCTATTCCAGGTAAAAGATGAATACAGACAGTAATTATTGATAAGGACCAGCAGTAGCTGGCTTGGTGTATTCCAGGTTTTCCAGGATTCTTTGCCAAGCATGGTCAGTCATCAAGGGTGGTGGAAGTTCAGCATCATCTGGAAGGTCTTACTTTCACTGCTTCCAATCTAGGCAAATGGTTTGTAGGCATGTAGGGATGAAAACAGAACTCTTGACTAACTGAGGATTTTCTCTATGATTGTGCATGTTGAAAAACCTAAATTTTTATAGGATGTGGGTGCGCATTCCTCAGTGCTTCATGTGGACCATTTTTATATCAAAATGGGCCATTCTAGAATAGTTCCATGTGATTAAAAATGTTGCCAAAATGGTTGTGTTGGCCACAGAGCGATAATTACCAGGCTCTGGCACTAAGGATGCATCCAGAAATGAATTAAAACCCACAATTCTCCCATGACTAATTTTTGGGATGCCATATTATCCGTGCCATTTCCAGTATAGTCCTGGGATAGTGAGGTGATACCTCAAAGTATCACTATTATAAGGAATCTGACATCAGATTTCCTCTGGCTACTTGTATACTTGCCTCAGATACCAGGATGCTACCCAAGTGAAAGAAAGAAAGAAAGAAAGAAAGAAAGAAAGAAAGAAAGAAAGAAAGAAAGAAAGAAAGAAAGAAAGAAAGAAAGAAAGAAAGAAAGAAAGAAAGGGAAGAAGTGGGCAGGTGCTTATCAGCCAGTTATTTGGAACAGAAACAATAACAGGAGGAGCTGGCAGGTACAAGTAAAAGTTCAGGCTTGCATTTTGCCCCACCTGGCAGGGGTGCCAAGAGGCGATTTCAGGATCTAAATAAGATTTTGCAATTGCCTCCTACCGTCCGGAAGTACCTTATAACTGAAAAACAGAGTTTTCAAATTTAAAATCATAGAAGCTGAAATTGGTGCTATGTCAGGTGGTAAAAGTTATTTTTTACAGATAGTTGCAAGAACCAATTATCTTTCATAGTCTACATTAAAACATTGAACTAATTCATTTTGATGACTTCATTTCTTTTCAGGCTTATTTTTATAAAAGTAAAAATAATATTGGAAACTGTGGTCCACGTTTTATACTGTTTTTTAACTGAATGTTGTGACCCACCCAAAACCCTTCTAGTAGGATAGAAATATTTAGAAATAAATCAGTCTTGAACTGATCAAATAAGTGTTCACTGAACCAGCCTTAATTAGTTTAGTTTTAAACCATTGGTGTATTTTATTTTCAGGCTGAAGATACAAGAATGCAGGAGATCATGAAACTTGCCCATGAATTCCTCCAGAACTTTTGTGCTGGCAATCAACAGAATCAGGCTTTGCTACATAAGCATATAAATCTGTTTCTCAATCCCGGAGTAAGAATTAATTTAGTGAATAGTTGTCTGTCTTCCTTCTTTTCTTTGCCCCTAATCCTTTCTTGATGGGATATGAAGCAAGGTAGAAATCTCACTTTTGCAATAGGTCTTTCCTACTGCTGTTTCCTTCTTCAGCCGGTTGTATTCATGTGTACTCTTTTGGCTTTTGCATTTCCAGTTAAGATAGTTCTGTTTGAGAGAAGACACTCCTTCAGATATGAGGAGCCCAAGGTGTTTAGGGCTTTATAAGTCAATGTTAGAACCCTGAATTGGGTTCAGTAGCAAACTGATAACCAATGGGGACACTTTAAGATCAGCATAATAGGTGTCCAGCCAGGAATACACCATGAAATAGTCCAGTCTGCAAGTTACCAGGATGTGGATTAATGTGGCCCTGCTATCTCTTTTGAGGAAGAGCCATAGTTGATGAACTAACTGCATTGGAAATCAGTATGTTTTCTCCCTTTGTGAAGTCAAGAACCCTTGACAACTGAACTCATGGTTCAGCTTCAGTTTATTGATCTGCGTCCAGACCATGGTCAAGCACCGAAACTTCCTCTTCCGATTCTGGTAAAATGGAGAGATAGAACTTGGTATCATCAGCTTACTGATGGCACCTGATTACATGGATTCTAATGACATCTCCCAGCAGCTTCATGTAGATATTTTGAAAGATAGGAGATAAGAGTGGCCCCTAAGTAACTCCACAGGTTTATTCCCAAGAAGATGAACAAAAATCCCCCATAACAACTCTTTGATACAGTCCATGGATGGATAAACTATCAGTATCTGCTGGTAATGTACTCTTTTGAGTGTAGTGGTGGTGTACTTCTGAATGTCGCAGCCTTAAGGTCACTACTCATCAATCTCCTCTCATCCTGGAGGCTTAACTGGGATGGTTCTGGGATGGGAGGCTCCCTGGAAATTCCAGGTGTTGTCAGCTGGACTGAAAAGATGAAAAATATCCTGGAAGAAAAGAATGGAAAATGATGTCAGCACTGTTGCTGCTAAAACAGTGTTCTGTAATCATACTTAATCATGCTTTTGAGTTACACTCTTGAGTAATGCAATGGTGCTGATGAGTTGGAGGGGATAATGCATTTAGGTTCTGCCAGAGTACTGATTTTTGTCATACCCAATTCCTCCCTCTTTTCTCCCCCAATAGATCCTGGAAGCAGTGACGATGCAGCATATTTTCATGAATAATTTCCAGCTCTGCAGTGAGATAAATGAGCGGGTGGTTCAGCACTTTGTTCACTGTATTGAAACTCATGGAAGGAATGTCCAATACATTAAGTTTCTACAAACAATTGTTAAAGCTGAAGGAAAGTTCATTAAAAAGTGTCAGGATATGGTAATGGCTGAGGTGAGGAAACTACATAAAAAGTTCTTTATTAGCTGATGTTCCTACATACATCCCAGTAATTCAAAATTGCAGATGAAAATTTCAAGTAACTTGCAATGAATTACTCAAAACACACTGATTTTTTAAAGGTTAGCTTACAGAGATTACAATTCTGAAAGTTAGATAAGAAAAACATAGGTCTCAACACCTCAGTTGAGTCACATATGGGTGACAAAAGTTTGATTATGCATACACGTATGCCTGCAGATACAGCTGTGAAAATGGAGCAGTAAAGACTTCATTCAAAGAAATTTAGTCTAGGTTCCATGTATGGCCAAACACGTTTTCCTACTGACCTGATAGCTAAAGCTCTGTTCATACACAGTAAAAGAATAAATAGATAAAAGCACATCTGTGGTTGGTCACAAATAGTTTGGGATGGTTCTTAGGCAGATTAAAGAGAACACAAGGGCCACACGCTGCTGCCTCTGACATGCTTCCTAGGTGGACTTTCTGCTTTGAGTGAACTCAGCTTAAGTTATCATTTCAGCCTAACATGCCTCATCTTGACTTTTAAACATATGTATTTATATCTCACCATTACTGAGATAGTAATCTGTTTCCAGAATGCGGGCAATTGCCTATAAAATAACATAGAAGATGAAGGTCTGGAAAGATGATTGTCTTAGTATAGCACATGTTATTTGCAGTACTGGACCAGAAAACCTTGCCTGGCATGCTTCTGTGGGACAACATTGCTGGCAGTGACCTTTTGACCTTTCAGTGTGCTACCTAACTGTTCTTAGTATTTTTATGCCTTTTATTTCATGTCTCAAAGTGTTTCTTTCCCAAGTTTAGTTTTATAGGTACTTCCTTCTACTGAGTAAAAGCTTATATTTAGAAGATAAAGAACTGAAACAAGCATAGGGAAGTATAGAAGCAGTGCTGCAGAAAGTGGTTTTTGACAAATATTGAAGAAACTATTCATGTTATTGCCTATGAAAGTTTATTAAGATGCCCTTGACTTTAAGTTGTCTCTTTGTTTAATGACATTACAATACTATTATTTTGCCAGCTTGTCAATGCAGGGGAGGACGTTCTCGTGTTCTACAATGACAGAGCTTCCTTCCAGACTCTAGTGCAGATGATGAGATCTGAACGGGACAGAATGGATGAAAACAGCGCTCTGATGTATCACATCCATTTAGTAGAACTGTTGGCTGTTTGCACTGAAGGCAAAAATGTCTACACAGAAATCAAATGCAACTCTCTCCTTCCTCTAGATGACATTGTTAGAGTTGTTACCCATGAGGACTGCATACCTGAAGTGAGACTTTCATCTTTCTTTTCTTCACTCTCTTTCAGAACCTCATTCAACTAACTCAGGGTGTAATCAGACAAGTTCTTTTCCAGTCATTCATTTTAGAAATCTTGTCCCTTCCGTAGTTTTCCCTGAAAAGAGATGAACTGTTGAAAGAATAATCCTACCTCATATTTCCACATGCTGCTCTTTCTTCACCTCAAAGTTTGCTCTGCTTTCTGAGACCCTGATTGGTTGCTGGCTGGCAGCATTTTTTCTCATGCTGCAGTTGGCTACATTCCCCTCCTTTATGTCCCCTTCCAATGTGACTGAAAGAAAGAGTCACATTAAGTGTTATTTTCCTTATTAGGAAAAGATGTCTATTCTTAGGGCTTCAGGATGCATTAAAGCACATGCAGAGGTGCAATGTCTGGTGTTGTTGACTCCAGTTCTTTTAGAGGGTTCCCATTTAAGCATGTCTGATAACACCCCCAGTCACCTTTAGTAAGAATGTGCAAATGCCATCTTGATACTCTTTGGAGCATTTGAGACTGTGAGTGCATCTACATTTGGCTGAAATTGCCTAGCAAACTCTGTTTCAGAAGTAAGGCAAACACACGCACAGACTGCATCCCCATGCAAGCCATTTGGACCGGGAATGGGAGGCATGGGAGTGGGACCAGGTCCGAGATCACTCCCAGCCCGTTCCCATACCATTCCCGGTGATGCGAGCTGGGTGCAGATTGGGTGTGGATGCACCCATCCCCATGCAAACTGCCCCAAACCCTGGCACAGGGGAGCAGCACCCCCTCCTTTGTGCCCCCCTCTCTCCTCATTGGAAGCTGGATTGGCATCAGCCCGTCTGTGCCGCCAGCTGCAAATGCTGCATTCCCCCACCCACCCCCCAACCCTTAGCGGCACAGAAAGCCAGGACTGGCCTGAGAAGCATGGGGAAAAGGTTTTTTAAAAGCTTAATAATCATAGTAAATTTATAAATAATTTTAAAAGATGGAAAACCACTACAAGGTTTAGCAGCTTGAGCAGTTTTGCGCTCCTTCACTCCACCAGGAACTGCAAGAACGCCCATCTGCCAAGTTTAAAAGGGAGAAAATCAAGCCATTTATTATGATCGCCTTGCCGCTCAGCAAATGGGGGTTGAAAATTTTTGGAATTAGAGGAAAAATCAAGCTATTATCCTGCCTGCCTTGGCCATCTGGATTTTTTCCACTCCCCAAAACTGTCAGCTGCTGCGATCTCCAATGCGCAAGGCAGGAACGGCAAGCACACCCCATCTCCCAATGACATGAGAGCCAATCTCCTCCTCAAAAAGCCTAAATCGTCCCCACGCACAGTCTCGGCTCACTAACCAATGTGTGCCGGGACCCCAAACCGTGCTCAGATTTGTATTTACGGGTATCAAATTTGGTCCTGGTCTGGCACGGTTTGGGGAGATTTGGTCCATGGAAACCAGACCAAATCCAAAATGCATGGAGACACGCCCACACACTCTCATACATGAAAGAGGCAAGCTTTAATCCTGTAAATTGTTGTTTCCAAAAGAAGTACTAATTTTCTTGCTAATGGAAACTATAGTAAAAATGTATGAAGGCTGCCTCAACTCCGGCAAGATGGGAGCTGAAGCAAGGTAAGAAAGAAGTTAATGCAGCACAAAAAAATATGCATTTTTCTGTTACACATAGAGGCATTCTTGTTTAGAAAGGCCAGATCAGCAGACTTTGCTGTAACAAAGCTCACTCCTGATTGCAGAGACTGTCCTCTGTCCTAGATGCTACTACTACTAATAATAATAAAAATAACTTTTATAATCCCCCCCACCTTATTTTACCAGAGATGCGATCCTTCACTTGACAGCTCTCTTGACAGATCTTGCTCAGCTGCGCACTCAGCTAAATCAAGCCCTTCCTTACCCACCCATGCCTTGCAAATTGGGAGATAAGGCAAGGAGTGTGTGTCATGCTTGTAACCTTGGCATTACCTCTGTAGAAATGGCAGAAAATTAAAAAAGCCAAGCACTTCTCAAGCCTGCCTTTGCCATCGGCATTTTAAAAAGACAGCAGATAGTGATCTTCAATGGACAGGGCTGACAGCAAGTACATCTCATCTCCCTAAGACGCGAGTGCCAATCTCTCCCCGTTAGCCCGCGAGCGTCCCCATGTGCTTTCCCAGCTTGCTGAGCAATGTGTGCCGGTCCCCCAAACCGTGCCAAGACTTGTTTAAACAGGTGCCAAATTTGGCACCCTTCTGAAACAATTTGGGGGTGTTTGGTACGCTTTTTAGGGACCAAATCCAGAACCCATGGGGACAGACTGTGCTGATCCTGCGCTTGGAACCATGCCAAAATTCCAAATGTCACAAGACTGAATGGTTTCATGCTATACATATTTTCTGTTTTCTTAGTGCCATAGGGAGTATTTTTAAAAAAACAGTGCAGTAAAGGACCCTTTATGCCATAGTAACTCCAGTGAGCATCTGTGTTTGGAAATTATGCTGTGTTATTACTTCAAAACTACAATAACTGCTGTGTGTAGAAACAATGTATGATGCTGTTTTCTCCTTTAAGGTGAAAAATTGAAGTTGATTGTTTTCAAACTTACAGGTTAAAATTGCCTACATAAACTTTCTAAATCACTGCTATGTTGACACAGAAGTTGAAATGAAGGAGATTTATACAAGCAATCACATGTGGAAGCTGTTTGAAAATTTTCTTGTTGATATTTGTAGAGTAAGTATTTAAAAAGTTTAAATGATACAGTATATACATGGGATTATTCTAAACAACAATAAAAATTAGTATCCAGTGTCTTAAGCATCTGCTAGATTTACGTGTAATGCAGTCCTCAAACTATCTATAGGATGCAGTTTTTCAGATTCTATATTCATTGTCTCTTGCTCAACTCTTTGCCTCCTCCTGAACTTCTGAAGTGAAAACACCTGAAGGAGGGAACCTGACAAGGTGGCACATTCCACACTGCATTTTGGCCTCCGAGAATGTTAAAGAATGCAGTCGCCCACAGAAGCAAGGATGTGGTACAAATTGTGGTGCCTTACCTGGACCCAAGCCCATCCCTTGGGCAGACATTCCTTGCCCGGAAAGACAGGAAAGCACACCTAATGTCCAGGCAAACCTATACTGGTACTAAAAACCACTTTTCTGCACAGAAATGGCTTCAAAGACCATGGTCACACCTCCACTTTAATCCTTCTTCAGTCCATCTTCAGATCTGACTGCTCACACCTTTTCATTTCTATCTATTTTATTTGTGGACCTTCCATTCAGGGAAAGTACAAATAGAGGGTGGAAAGTTCACACATGGACTGAAGAAGGATTAAAGTGGAGGTGGGACCACAACGAACATAGGAAATGCTTCTCCCCTCCTTTTTAACTTTTATGATTATAACCTTCCTTTTTTTCATTAATCTCAGGATGGTTTGTACATGTTCACTCTTACCATTATTTTCTTGTCACAATGCTATGAAGCAACTTGGGCCTGAGTGGCTTTGCATTTGGAGCTAAATGCAGGTTTTGACCAGGATCTTCCACCCCCTAGTCTAATATATTAAATACAATGCCACATTAGATGTTACATTCCAGAAGATTCCATCTAGCTTTCCCCTCCAAGCAGAGCTGCTGCTGCCACTCCTCTTCCTCCCTGTACCCAATGCAGTTTTTCTCCAGTTTATGTCGAGAGCTGGATTTTTTAAACTGCTAACTCAGAAATGTTCTGTTTCTAAAAATCCTGACGTTTCTTTAAGTACCCTCTCTCTCAGTAGCATGATTTTTACTAAGGTCATTAAGGCATTCATGATTTCAGAACACATTTTAGGAGTGATATTTAACTGAACTTTGTACTCAATGCAATGTCCGTATCAGCTGGGGACATACAGTTTTACTAGCTAGTACTTGTCTTGGTTATATTTTCAAAAAATTGAATTTTGTTACAGACTTGCAACAACACCAGTGACAGGAAGCATGCAGATTCTGTATTAGAGAAGTACGTGACTGAAATAGTGATGAGCATAGTTACCACTTTCTTCAGTTCCCCATTCTCAGATCAGAGCACCACTTTGCAGGTAAGGAATTATTGTCCACTGAGGTGTCTGGGCCTGATATTATCGTGCTATCTATGAAGGAAGCCTCACAACTGTCTTGTGAGAAAGATGTCAAAAATTATGCGTCAAGAAAATAGGTAAACCTTACCATCTGCAGCTTTCATTGTTGAAGAATCTAGTATCATCCAGTGGAAATCGAGTAGTTGCAATGGGCAGAATTTTCCACAAGGTGGCCATAACATGATACATCTTTTTCCATATCATCCTTACTCAACCTCTTGTCTATAAACTAGAACTCTTCAGATCCGGTGTCCTTTTCTCATATGCTGATTTCTTCCTTCCCATGCCCTTTTCCTGATTGTTCCATTCTATAGTCCTTTTTGGATTACGGCAGCTAGAATATTAAGTGATATTATAACTTAATCATACCATAGATTACTTATTTTGTCTCTTTGTCCTAATTCAGTGATGGCCAACCTATGACACGCGTGTCACAGGTGACACACCAAGCCCTTTTGGGTGACACACCTGGTCACCCTGGCTCCTGGCATGTAGTTCTTGCTTGTTCTTGAAGAGTACAAAATACACAATTTCAATTGAAGATTTAGCAACAAAAGTCACTAATTTAAAGAATTATTTGTTTTTGCTTTTAATAAAATACATATATCAAAAATATAACTTTTTTACTAGAGCTACAAATATCACAAAATTATGGATATTTCTAGATGTGACACAGCACCCAAGTTAAGCTAGGTTTTTTTGTGAATTTTGACACACCGAGCTCAAAAGGCTCACCATCACTGTCCTAATTATTCCTAATATTCATCTTTTTTCACACTTTGGGCAAACATTTCTTATTGGAGCTACTCAATACCCATTAAGAATTCATTACTGCTGGTCACTGCCTACTCAGAATAGAGTGGTATATTTCAGCAAAATGTGTATTACTTAACTTTGCCTAAATTGAGCATCAACTGTGAAGTTACTGCTCATATATCAGTAGACATTTGACCACCATAAGGTCTTCAGTAAGTAAACATGTGTGGTGATTTATTTCAAACCTCAGACCATATCGGATTGTTGCCTTATATCAGTCTGTACTCATGTCATGCAAAACCACGATTTCCTTGGATTGGCATGTTAGTTGTCCAAACTACATGGAGCTGGTTCAGCAGGGAGGCCACGTCTAGACATAAGGCAAAAGGAGAGGCACCATGGTTTCTCTCCGCTTCACAGCACAGTGTGCAACTGGGGCGAGAGAAAAAATACACTGTGATTCAGTTCAGAAGTCCTGATTCATCATACATAACTGTCAGTGAGTTTGACCAGCCCCCATCTCACTCATTTCTGGGTACAATAAGGAAAAGTTAGAAAGTAGACATGTCAGTACAGACATCAAGACAATGAAGAAACTTTCTAATGGACACATTGTTAAAGACACCCACAGTGCATTGGGCAAACACAATATTTGCATAGACCCACACTCATCCAATTACCATCCTACACAGACCCATACTTGTCCAGCTGCCATCCTGCACAGATCTACACTCATCCAACTACCATACTACAGAGTGCTTGAATGATATGGCTGTAGGAAATGCTCTGACTACACTTCCTTATGTTCTCTCTGGGCAGCCCTGCTACCACCATGCTTCAGCCATTCAGTGGCCCTGACATATCCTCAAACATAGGAAATGGTCTCTCTAGTTGTCTACTTTGTGCCTAGGGAACAAAAGTGGCAAGCTGCCACTTGAAGGAGACTGTGGCTTGCATAGCACTTTGATTTAAAGAATGGAACTTAAATAGGGTGTTTGGAATATAAATACCACTTAATCCAAAGATTACTTATTAAATGATTTTTTAGGATTAAAATTTGGATCTCACTGATGAACACTATTTCATCTACTTACGCTTGCTTAATAGTGAAGCACTGGAAATACATAGTTTAAATAATAACTGGCGTACTGAAATATGGGAGATAATGTTAAATGAATATATATCGCTACAAAAAAGCAAAATGGAGATGGAAAAAATCTTAGAACCTGGCAAATATTCATAAATTCTTTTTTGAATAAAGATATCAGTAATACTTAAGAGAAAAAATGTCTTGTAATGTGGATATTGTACGATAATGTACTAACTTCCAGTTCACGATACGCTGACCTTCATTAATGTATAGGTAAAAACCTGCAGATTTGAGGGGAAGAGGAAAGTAATGCAGACCAAGATATGATCATTGGAGCATGTACATATGTATTGATTCAATAAAGTTTAAAAATCAAATTTAAAAACTGGCATAGCACTCTTTTACTTGCTGTTTGATGTCTGCTGTTGCCATACACTTTAGTGAACCCTAATCAGTATGGCCTATATGTAGGGATGACAGGAGTTTTATATTTATTTTATTTAAAACCTGCCTTGAAAACCTAAGACTGATGTACAAGTTCCTTAGATAAAACATATCAGTAACACTGTTCATAAATTTGGATAATGAGAAGACTCTACAAGTCAACATTATCATTTTGGATGACCAGCACAATGCTTTTAGGCTTTGTATGATGTGGTTCTGGAACGGTGCCCTTGAGGAAATCCGATTTCAAGGGTACCAAATGCATTTCTCTGTTATAAGAACTGTCGTTTTTATGCTGTTGACTCAGTAAAACCTTTTTTTAACCACTTATACATCCATAAAATGACTAGGAGGCGGGAAAGAATTGTCTTGCAGTTGTTCCCAAAACACAAACTGATTCAAAGGATAGTAAGCAGCCTATGATTTTTGGACCATAGAGCAGTCTGAGCAAAGCAAAGATTAAAAGCATTTGGGATATGACATAAATGTAATATTGAAATAAAGTAGTCTACTGTGGCCATGTCCCCATGCAAGCCATTTGGCTCTGATTGGGCATGCACGTGAGTGGGTGCGGGACTGGGATCGGATGTTGCCCGTCCCCATGCCAATCCTGGCAACGCATGCTGGATGTGGGCTGGGTGCAGATACAGCCATCCCCATGCAAACCGCACCAAACCCCAGCACGCGGGAGCAGCGCCACTCCTCTCCTCCCCCTCTCTCCTCATTGGAAGCTGGATTGATGTCACCCCACCCCT
>MTQE01001141.1:21021616-21036303 GCA_014337955.1 Aspidoscelis marmoratus
GAAAATTCATATTTATTTGAATAGTTCTTCTTCGAATGTGGTAGGATTCTATTTGATACAGATGTATCTGTATGAATTTGTACGAATATCTGATATGAACACATACATATCTGATACATATCGGCTACGTATCCCATAACATATCCACTCTGAAAGCATCAAATCTGCCCTGAATCCACTTTGAATCTGCTCTCAATCCATGTCAAAGGCACTCTGGATCCATCACAGATGTGACTGGCGCTTTCCCACCTCCCTGGTACTCAAATATTCCGAAGTATTTGTACGAATATGAATGTCAATGTACGAGTGATGTTACATTAGATTCATATACAAATGTCCAAATTCGTGTGAATATCAAATGTTGCAAATATTTGTGCATGTCCCTACACACAAGAGAAAGTGCTGTATGTTTTTTCCTGTCTATTTTTATACTGTCACGTGAATTATTGACTTGTTCATTTCTCCTTCTTCCAGGGAGCCATGTGGTAGACTTGACAGCCACTATCACCTCCTGTCACAGTAGCAAAGCATGGTTAAATTCAGTGACATTGTAATAATAGAGAAAGCTTCCTAAGCATCTGTCATTAGCCCTCTAAATAACTCTTCACTGGGCGCTTTGCCCTCTCCCAACAAAATGCTTTCATTTATTTACGGCTTTCAAAGGCTAGTTCAAAAGCTTAGCTAGATGGATGCTAAAATGTCACCGCATGTTGGGACTTCTAACCCAAACTGGCAATTGAGGCAAATGTGCAGAGAGTTGTTTATGCTCCATGTGAGCTTATGTGCAGTCGTCACAAGTAAGCCCAGTCCACTGAAACAAGCCTGTCACCTTGATGCCTGCTCTGAAGCAGAACTAGCTTATGGGGCCCACTCTAAGGGTGTTTTTCCACTGTCACTAAAAGTACCCATTAAGTACCCATTAATGGGTATGTAATGGCATTTTCACAGCTGGAAGGTTTTGTGTAGCTTTTGTTTCATTTCCAAGTGCCCCAAATTCATCTCCTTATATCTCTTTACCCATCTCTTTTTCACTTTTTTCTTCATTTTCTCTGTGTTATATCCAACTGTGATCTCAATTAGCATTTGAAATTGTTGTGGTATTTTTTTTGTGGGATTTGTTTTGGAAGAAATGTTTTTGTTTCTGTTTTCTATTCTTCAGAACAAACAGGTAAGAAACTGAAGAATATGGAAACAGTTTTTAATACAGCTTGGAAAACAAACAGTAATATTCTTTATCGGTTTTAGTGAGATTTTAGCCCCTCCCATCTAATATTTTGAAGTTAAGTTTTTAAAAAATATATACACACGTGAGACTATAAAACTATCATCCTTTACTTAATAGTATTTATTCTGACCCTTTCTCCGGAGGGTCCAAACACTGCAGACTATCCATCTTCTATCTTTGGTTCTTTCCTCACAACAACCTTGTCAGAGAGTTAGGAGAAGCTGTGATAGTGACTGGCCCCAGATCACGCAGTGAGCTCTTGAGTTCTGGTTAGGATTCATATCCCTGAGAACCTTTTCTGCACTGATACTTATATCTATGCACTGGAATATATCTATGCAAACACATGCACATTTCTTTGTCTGGCTCCACCTACATTTATGCTTTAATCTTTATTCAGTCCACCTTCAGAATGAGAGAGTGCATCAGCAAAGTGACTACGCATTCCCTTTCCATGTTATCTAATGCAAAGGTGGCTTTTCTGTGGTGAATAATGTGGAAGAAAAACTACCTGTTATTTATTTATTTAGGAATATATATCCCCTCCTTCACCAGAAGGCCTGAGGTTGAGCCGCCCAGAGACCCTCGGGTATGGGGCGGCATATAAATGTAAATATAAATAAATAAAAATAAAAATATTACACACGACACACACATACACACATGCATAATATTCCTAAAACATAGTTAAAAGATGTGAGCAGTGAAGCCCTACTTGGTCTGAGGGATTTTGCTGATGGTTTCTCTCAGGCTGTGTTTTCATGTAGTTAAAAAAGATCCCACCACTGAGGCAGTTCAGACAGTTTAGAGAGGGTCTGCAGTTGGGTTTATGTTCATACCACTCTGCTGCTTCCCCTCTCATGAATATTCTAGTCTGGAGAAGGTGGATTAAAGTTACAGTGGGAACATGAGCCCCACACACTGCTGTTTCTAGGGTGCTTTTTAGATCCTTTTTTTTAAAACAATGTAAATGCAACCTCATTCTGAAGGAAAACAGAAGGTGGATTAAAATTTAGATGCACTTGAGACTAGAAGTAAGACTAGAGTGTACATTGTATATTGGTGGAAACATATCTTTTCTACCAGGCTTTTGCCATTGATATAGCTTCCTTGGGGGGCTGTCCTGTTAGGGAGGGAGGGGTGATATTTTAAATTATGTTGTTATTATGTAATATATTTATTCTTATTGCAAGTCATATGTGGAGTTCCAGAAACCCTTACCAACCTTTGTTGAGTAATGTCAGTTCAGTTAGAAGTCTCCCCATGATCTCCCTGAACCTTAATTTGATCTTTTGTAGATCAGAGGGAGGCATCTAATTGGAGCATTGAATTCTCCTCATAATCTTTAGCGTCCACTCACCCTTTCTTGGTAATAGGCTTCTACTCAGATCAATAGCCCATTAGAAAGTGTGTTTACATTTCAAGTTGCTCTAGGAGTTCTGAATTTTAAGAAAGAGGTTTCTTAGAATTGTGTCCTGACCCATGATGGCTATGTTGGTCTCAGAGTTAGACTTCTAAAGAAAACTGTGTGAGAAGTTTAAAGGGGATTTAATCATGCATGGCACTGTGAACAGGAAACCCTCTAAAATCACTGACCTATTTCAACAACAAGAAGAAATTTAACTCTTCCAGCATAAAGAAGTTTTGTGTGCTGAAATTTAATGTCTGCCATATTCTTTTCAGTCTTACTTTGGATTCAGCAATCAGAGTTATTTCAACCTGCCTCTCACTTCCTGTGGGAAATGATCATTTTTATTCTTCTGATTATCTATTTACTGCCTTCATTCTAACCCTGTTCTTTCTTTTTCCATGAACAGAAATCAATCTTTGCCAAACTAAAAGAGGTAGTTTCTATTCTGCTGTGTTTTTGTGTTAGTGTCATCAGGATATATCACTAGCTTGTTGAGGTGCTTATAGAGTAGTAAATTAATGATAAACAAATATTTCCCACTGTTGGTAGGCTTAGTGTCTACACCTTATAGGAATTATCTTTTAAAAATGAAGCAGAAACACAATCCATATCTCTATAATGTAACACAGCAGTATTGTTATCACAGTATGATAGGATTTAATTGACCAAAAAACATGTATTTAGCCTATCTGCAGTGGGAAATACTTTAGAACAAAAGCTTATGATAAATAGCTGTCTCTCATTGTCTGTTAAGAGATGGCTGTGTTGCTTTCTGCTCTGAATGCAGAAATAGGGAGACATTCAAGCTGTTGAAGTAGTGTTGTGGTATTATTTAATTGTGCAATGGACTTTAATTGTGCAAAAGAATTCACACTTTCCAGTGATTTCCTTCTTGTACTGCAGCACCACCTGGTGGTCAGTTTTGAAGTTATTTTCTGTAGCTATTACTTCATGGTGTTTATGTCTTACCTTGCTTTCAAAGAGTGTGAAGTGCTACTTCACTTCCATTCTTTCCCAGTTATTGCCCCAAGAGCAGCTAATGAGCCTCTATAGCCGAGTGGTGATAAATCTCAGGAACCCTATGGGTCTTAGTCCAATACTCCAATACTCCACCAAACTGTCTGTCTTAATATTGTAGCATGCCCAGGTGTGGTTTAAAATAATGTAAATATTTTGCAGTCTCTCCATAATGTAGAGTTTCAAGGTAGTTGTGTTTTCACATGTCCCTGAAACAATATAGTATACTGTTCAGCTCTCTCTCACACACATACACACAACGCATGCGCACGCACACACACGCACACACCATGACTACAAGATTAATATTTGTGGTTATTGGTATTTTGTTTTTTAGACTCGTCAGCCTGTGTTTGTGCAATTGTTGCAAGGTGTGTTCAGAGTTTACCACTGTAATTGGCTCATGCCCAGCCAAAAAGCATCCGTGGAAAGCTGCATCAGAGTCCTTTCAGATGTAGGTAAGAAAACTGTGTGTATGTTGGTCTTGCACAGTTGCACAGTTGGTCTTGTTCACATTTACTGGGTGGCGACAACACTTTATGTACTGTGCCTCTTAGGAACAAACTGCATGTTCTCCCTTTCTGCCTGTTGTCTCTGTAACGGTCCCAGTGCCAATGTGGATAATATAAACTAAGACATATTGGGATAAAAGTGAAAAGTGCAATTGCAATGAAACATTTTAAGAACCTTACAAATTAAGTAAATGTAAAGAATCTGAACACCAAAACAGCTCAATTCCATTGTAGTTATCTGTGTCTTATGGTCACTTGTAAATGTTCCATTTAAATGTTACGTTGATCTCCTTCAGGGGTTTGGTTGACAGAGTGATAGCATATCCCATAATATTAGACTTGCCTTTTGGCCTGGCGTTCTTGCCCGCAATGTTTCTGTGGATAGGTTTGAGTAACCTAGACATTCCAGTTCATAAGGTTCTTCTTTAAAGTACAAGGCCACACCACCTCCAGTTCGCCCTTACCTGTCTTTCCTGTACCTGGGATCACTGTATCCCACTGGTTTTCAATATTATTCATTTAGGCCAGGGGTAGGCAAACCACAGCTTGGGAGCCACATGCGGCTCTTTAGTCCCTTGAGTGTGGCTCTTCTAGCTTAGGAGTACCCTAATTAAGTTAATAACAATGTACATTTTTATATAGTTTAAGTTTTAAAAATTTGGCTCTCAAAAGAAATTTCAATCGTCGTACTGTTGATATTTGGCTCTTTTGACTAATGAGTTTGCCGACCACTGAGTTAGGCCAATAATGTTATTTTTTTTAACCATCACTAAGCATTCCTACTCCCCTATTTTGCTTCAGCATATAAATTTTGCAAAGGGAAGGAGGGGATGAGAAAATCCTGTTGCACCTGCACCATTGCACCATTGCAGGCACATAACATTTGACACATTTTGCGAAATCCCCATAGTGTCTGTGGAATCCATGTGCATGGGAGTGAAGAGATACTAAAGATCTGAAATGCATGCTTTGCTTGGCATCACAGTTTTTTTTTCATGTAGATGAAAAAACCAAGCATTATGTTGCATTAAATTTGTGCCTGATCTTTGAGAATACTCCTCTCTCTGAGAGGGGAGATGTTCTGAAAAGTAGATGGCTTAACATGCTTAAATAATTTTTTTTTATTTCAGCAAAAAGCCGAGCAATTGCTATCCCAGTTGATCTGGATAGCCAGGTCAACAACCTCTTCCTGAAGTCTCACAACATAGTGCAAAAAACAGCAATGAACTGGAGAATGACAGCAAGAAATGCTGCTCGGAGAGACTCTGTGATGGCTGCTTCTAGAGACTATCGGAACATCATTGAGAGACTCCAGGTACATGTAAACACAGTCCTTATTTTGGAAATGTTTAGGCTTTATTTATGGAAATAGGAATAAATGGCATATATTGCACTGGATGTGTTAAATGCGGTATAGCATCCTTTACTCCTGTTAGTGTACATACCTTGTTTTCAGGCTGAGCTTTTCCCAGAAAAGTTTATACAGGTAGCTCATTCAGCTATTCCTATATTTGTATATGAATAACTTAAATCAGAGCTGCATCGATACCCATCTACACAGAAAACTCTCTAAAGCATTCCCTCCTTACAGCCATGGCACAGTCTTAATGTCACAGGCCATTAATTAATAGAAATATCAATAGTCAATAATACAAGTAATAACTGTAGCAAAATATTGCAGATTTGGCATGCTAGCCAGCCAGAATGCTCCCTCTTTCCATTGTCTTTCTCCAACAGAGAGCAGTGTTTCATAGCCAGTGGCCATGCATAATTCTTACTCTAATCTGTGTAGTTTTTCTGTTAGGATGTCTTCTTTATGTATATGACACAATTCACACAGAAGGATTGGAGAACTTGAAGAACTGAATTTGCCAGTAGTATATGAGATGCTATCTTTCATTATTATGGATAATTAAATGGTGAAATAAGCAGTAAAATTGCTTTTTCCCTTTCAAAAATACTTTAGATTTAACATTTATTTTTTTTTAAGTGATAAAAAAGTATATTTTGTATTTTTCCTTTCAGGATATAGTGTCTGCCTTGGAAGATAGGTTGCGTCCACTTGTCCAGGCTGAATTATCTGTATTGGTAGATGTTCTTCATAGACCAGAGCTGCTTTTCCCAGAAAATACAGATGCAAGAAGGAAGTGTGAAAGTGGAGGCTTCATTTGCAAGTAAATAATGAAATTGTGGTCAATTGCACATAACGATAATCTCAACCTTGTTAAGCAACATATTGGCAGCTTTCCAGCTGCTTACAGTTTGGGATTATTGTTTGGGAACAGTGTTATGGCTGGAGAAAATGGTGCTTCCAGAAACATGAAGTGCTAATTTTTCTTAGCTCTGAAGATACAACTTTTATACTACTTGATATGAGTTCTCTTATTCCCAGTCCACATCTTTCATGTTAAACTCAAAGTGTGTCAATGCCATATCAAAATTACTTAATTGGCTCAATGTGGATAGAGTAGTAGATAACACCTAGGGCTGCAAGTTAAGGCCACAAATTTCTTGTATTTTCTTCCTATGTGTGGATCATTAGCCAAGGCTACATCAACCACGCAAACTGTAGTTCCCCTCCCCACTTTCAGAAAACGTTGTTTTTAGTGTGCTCATTTTGTATTTTGTTTTTATTGCTCTAATTTGCACCTTTGATATAGGTTAGGGGAAAATGCAAATAAAAAAAATAAACTTGCCTTCTTCCTTATTTTGAGGCAGGTCCCTAAGACAAAATTTGATATGGTTTTGACAAAAAGCATATGTACAACTTGAAACATTGCTGTGATCCTTTTGATTCGGAACACCATCCCAGAATTTTCTTGTTCTTACAGCATACATAAGAGATTGTGTTCCATGCAGTATCATTTAAATACTGTCTTATCATAATAGAACACTAATGTTAGAATTGAAAATGTGCCCATGTTAGTTTGGGCAATGCAAAGAAAATGGGGTTCTACAAACCTTGATGACTAACAAAGAGAAAGAGGTTGTGGCATGAGCTTTCACAGACAAGTCTACTTCATCAGAAGTGTGCACACATGTGATGAAGTAGACTTGTCTATGAAAGCTAATGCCACAACCCCTTTCTCTTTGTTAGTCTCCATAATTTTAGTTAACTGTGCTTTATACAACATTTAGTTTCATCCATAGGACCAGAAGGGCAGTCACACTGGAGAAGTATGAGAGAAAGTACCCTTTGGATTCACTTATAATTATGGGCCCTGTCCCAAATGGGGAGATAAAATGCCATTATGGCTGTGCTGTGGTGGAGATGCCACACGTATTTGTGCCAACCCTATTATAGCTCCGCTATATCATCCCTAAAAAGTGCAATAGCCTGTTGCTGGAAAACCCAGCACTGGTTGTGGATTTTTCATCAATAGTGCTATTACCTACTTTGTGGAGGAAACCACCATCATTTTTGTCCACCACAAAAATGCCGGGGCTGAGACAGATGGCTGTGCATGCACTGTGGTGGCAACATGTACTTCCAGGTTATTCTGTGCTGTCCAAAACCCCAGATGTGTGTGTCACTAAAATGCTAAAAAATGGTGCTGGCCACAATGCTGTCTAGCTAGCAAGCAATTAATGCCTGAGGGGCGATGCTCCGGATTATTTCTTGCTAGCAGGATATCTGGCCAGTGTCTGGAGGCAGTCCCAGTGAAACTCCTAGTCTGAGCAATAGATGAATATTGCATTTGCTAGATTAATGAACAGTTGTTCTTTCCTGTAAACTTTGATTTAGAAATATGAGTACAGAAGTAAACTGTGGTTAATTGTTTTCAGGTTAATAAAACACACCAAACAGCTTCTGGAGGAGAATGAAGAGAAACTTTGCATTAAAGTATTACAGACGCTCAGAGAGATGATGACCAAAGACAGAGGCTATGGCCAGAAGGTAATTTAACTCATAGAGGTTTTTTTTGTGTTTGTTTATTTTATTTTCTACCCAAAGAATAAAAGATTCAGCATGCATGTAACACTTCAGCTGACATTAAAGTTATATGTGAAATTCAAATGCTGTTGTTATTTATAGAAATCCCAAGATGTTTTTTTAAAAATAATATCATGCTGAGATTCCTTGAAATACTTCACCCGCACCTTTTCACTATTGAGGGCAATCGCAACACATATTGTTAGTTTTTTAAAATCACCCAATGAACAGAGAATCAAGGGAAGCAGGGTCTACACAAGCTTTTTCATGTCATCACAATTATATTTCTCTTGTATTTTATAAAAGGTTTAGAAGAGATTTTAAGCAATATTATCGTAGGCTAACTGATATTTTAATTCTAATAAGATTTCCTCCAACTTTGCTTCAGAAAATTGTTCAGTCTGGCTGGGATTGCTTGAAAGAGTCTTTTTCTGAAATAGTTCCCTGTAGTTTATGAGTTGTTTGTTCCCCTAGTTCTTTTTTCTTTGACTCAAATTAGACTTGCAGGAACAAACTTGATACCTTGCAGGCAGCGGCAGACATTTGAAACCCCAGGAAAACATTTCTTTAGTGATGGTCTCTGTCTCTTCCTAATCTAAGCAGCATCTCTCTTTGAAGATACCTTACACGAAGGGCTGCTTCTTATAGCAGCCTGTGCAGTCAGCTAATGGCCCGGAAACCTTTCTTCCCCCTCTACATCGAAGAGACTGTGAGAGAGTTATTTGCCAAATATTATGGAGATATCCATTCCTACTGATGGAAGTCCCATACTCCATAAGCTCTTTGGTGACATAGCATCACTTCTGAAGAAGGGATTTCTGGAGCCCTTTTCACTCCTCTTCTGTGACTCTTGATCAGGGCAAAGCTAAACTCTGGCTTGTTAAGGGCTCCTCATGACTTAAGAATCCCTGTGGAATTATGATGTCAGTAAGTAACAGAGCTTTACTCTTTAACTCTTGGGTTCTCCTTACATTATCTCAGTAAGATCATTTGCACTTAGCTGTTATAAAATATACTACTGGCTCCATTAGTGTTGCATATAACACAGAAAAGATCATTTGGGGAGGTGCTTTCCTTCCAATTTCCAATTTACTTTTGCTGAAAACAAGAGAAGATGGCAAATATTCAAACACTCTTTCCCTCATCCATCCAAGCAACATATAACACATATGTAGTACTGTACTACATTATATGACGCCATTTTTTTCTTCTGTAGCTGCCAGCAAAGTTTTCTATATACAAGATTATGGAGTTGTTGACTCTGGTTGATACTTCCAAGTTGAGGAGGGAGGAAATGGTGGAAGGGTCCATAGTCCATGACAGTGCAAAAGTATACCATTATCACAACTTAGATTATGTCTGGTTCCTGAAAAATATGAACTGATTTTTTGGTGTAATCAATATAGTGACAGGGAAACCTTTGCAATGCCAACAAGAAATGCTGCATGGAGATAGTGGAACAGCTTCTAGAGAGCTCTCTAGTCTTAGAACCATAGCTAAACCTTTGCTTCCAAGGAGGTAAAATTCTTGCTGAGTTTATTTTGAGTGAATTTCAGTGA
Source organism: Aspidoscelis marmoratus (assembly GCA_014337955.1). NCBI lineage: Eukaryota > Metazoa > Chordata > Lepidosauria > Squamata > Teiidae > Aspidoscelis > Aspidoscelis marmoratus. The sequence continues at coordinate 21,031,275 of MTQE01001141.1, forward strand.
CAACTTGCCTTCTTGAATCTATTTTAATACAGGCCATAATGAACTATTTTCATTATATAGTTCCTCCTCATTCAGTTGTATTTTCCTTATATTTACATTTTGTCATCTAAAATTTTCCTAATTGTTTTCCGGAGCTTATAAAAAGTGCAGCTATTTGAAAGGCAATATTTTGTAAATGCAGACTATTCAACTACTCTTCAGGTCAAGCCAGAGCTAGCAGTCAGGATTGGTGGAGGCTGTGCTCAGATGACACCTGGAGAGACATAAGATACCCATCTCCCCTTTTACATATGCGGCTTTTTAAAAAAAGATAAATATTGCATCATTCAAGTGAAATTGACAGACTTCTTAGAAATGAAGATGACATAACAAGTTTATTCTAGTCCACAAACCAGGATTACATAAAAAGCATGCGGGGGAGTTTTGTACTTGGTTACCTCTTCCCTCAGCATTACAGATATTTATGCAATTTCTTATCTGGATATTGTCGTCAGGAGTCAACTTTGTTACTACACCAGATATCCCCATGTATTGCCAAGGAGCTGTCTTCATACATACTGGTTGTGTAGTTATTGGTGTTGTTTATGTCTACATACAGCAAGACATACAGGTTTTGTCTAGACAGCTTAAAGCTTTGAATTTCCTGTGTAGCTGCTTCCCGTTGTCCCGATGGGATGAGGGAAAGCTGCACACGGAGGGTGGAGCTCTTGCAGTGCCACGTCCTACCATCCAGATGGGACAATCGAAACTCCGCAATATCCTTCCTCCAGGTGAGGGAAAGTGCAGAGTTAAAAGCTGCTGATAAAACAGCAGCTTTTAACAGGGTACTTTCCCTACTGCTGCTGTGCTGCTGCTGATTGATGGTCACGTGACCAATTATGTGACTGCTGGTTCTGCAGTGTCTGTGAAGTTTTTGTCACTGTCTGGAGGTGCAAGCGAATTGAGTTGAAAATACAGTATCATCAGTTTAAGGACAATTGGGGTTAAGAGTTTCTAACAGAGAAAAGTCTTGTCAATAAATGTGGGAAATATGGCTGTTACTAGCTACAATGACCTGAATTATTTTATTATCTAGAGGAAAAGAATAAAACCTGCTCCTCACCATCTCTAATAGACGATATCCAACTTAATGTATCAGCTCAGAACTCCTATCCTCTGCTTGAAGAAGAGGGTGTGGTGTTTTTTTTTTTTTGCAAGAATAAGGATTGTGAAGGTTTTTGCAAAATATCCTAGTACAATTAAAAGAACATTTAATCCAGGGAAAATGGTAACATAGCATCACTTGCTAGAGAGAGAACTGCAACTGTAGCTACAAATCCAGGAAATAACATACAAATAGGTTGATCAAGGGAGTCATTCTTTTAAAAACAGCATTTTCAAATCCCTGGAAGATGTTTTTGCCAACCTGGATCTTCAGGATGCAACATGGGTTCTTTTGTCTCGAGTTCCTACCTGGATGTATTTTTTCCCTAACAAGAAGCAATAACAGAAACAGAAAGAAAAAAGTGACAGCAATGCTATCTCCAAGTGTTAAAGGGATCGTTATTCACTAGTAGAACGTATAGTTGTACTAGATCAGTGGTTCTTAACCTGGGCTCTGGGGATGCCCAGCAGTCCACAAAAGCCTCACAGGGGGTCCACAGGGGGTCAGTAGCGGTGTGAGTTGGGAGCATGTGGGAGACAGAAGGTGCAGGATGAATGGGGGGTGAATGGTAAGGGGCTGGGGGTACCCGGTAATAAAGCTATGTCAAGGGGGTGCGCAGTGAAGGAAAGGTTAAGAACCGCTGTACTAGATGGATATATCTTATTAAATTCCAAAAAGATAACATGCACCCTAAATTTATTTGTTAGGCATTTCCCCCCCATTAGAGATGACCCATGCTAAATCATTGCAGTACAAAAGAGTGTTGGGCAAAGTGTTATCTTATATTTGTATATCATTTTAAAAGCAGGATTGGAGCTGGAATGCACTGAAGAGTGAGGTTTGTGGATCACATTTCTCTTAGCCTGGTTTCAAGCTTATCTTGTACTAACACTTGTTTTCAACTTGTTTTTTCTCCCTCTTTTCCTCTTTGCAGCTGATTGCACTTGGAGATCTCGATAATACTGAGGTCGTGCAATTCTTTTTTCAAAATTTTAAAAGTCTTCAGTGGTGCTGTTTGTAGCCCTGTAGTCTGTTGTGCTGTCTTGCTAATGTTTAAGTGTTGTGGTCTGTGTACTTGTGCTAGTGAAATGATAATGTATATCTTGCTGTATGTGTGTAGAAAAGAGTTACATTTAATTGCTTGTTATTCTCCAAGCCCTTTTGTCCTCTTCAGAGGGATAAAATGCAGAAGTAGTTCTCATTTTCATTAGCTAACATAAGGAGGCTAAACCAGACTCACTTTTTTTTAAGAATAGGACTTCCTAGTTCAGCAAATAATTCTTTATAAGAGATACCACCTGTGTCTTACCGAACATGTGTATAGTACGTAAAGCTCTGCAGTCCAAGAGGAAATGGTAATTTGGGCCATGTCTTTTTTCTGTCAGGGAGGGGGGGCACATGCTCCCTTCAGCATCTCTTACCCTGGCCAGTGGATGGCGCCAGACTGGCCTTGTCCCAGCTAAAGTGATTGTGTTGATCTGCTTTGCTGTCAAATTTTTTTGCATTTAAACTACACAACTACCCTTTAAATGTCAACATGAACTGGCATTTCCCCATATTACTACTAGTTGCACAGTGCAAATATTGACCTTTTTGGCCTTACCTGTAGATCTTTTGTGCAAAAGTGAACCTGCCTTAGAATATTCCATTAGAAGTGTGTACCATTTTTCTATGTCCAGAAGACTATGAAATAATTATTTAGCTTCATCCTGGATTCTCTCAGCTTCTTCTTTCCAGTTTACCTGTAGCACATTCAGAGGTAATTTGGGGCTACTTCTTTTTGCTTTGGTTTTCAATAAAGTTGAGAATTTCCCCTTTTTACCTCTGACCATTGTCGCCTGCTGTGTTTTGCAGTAAATCACTCAGAGTGTTCAGGCTCAATTTAGAATCTAGGCTCTTGATTACATTTAAGGACTTTGCTGGCTGCCTTGTGTGGAAGGATTCATGCTTAGAGCAGGTGTGTTTATAAATATAGGAAATGAGTGTTGTCTGTTTTTTAAAAGTGTCTTCTGGCAGTGGTTTGGATTCTGTGAAATCTCTGTAAGAAAGCAGTAGTATTTTCCACTGTGTGATTTCCAGTGGCAACTGTAAAAGCATTGACTTAAAGAAGAAATTTATCATCATCATCATCGTTAAATAATTTTCATTTTCTTCTTCCCCTAAAACTTTCCCTTGCAAGTTCAAGAATGCAGTCTTCTAAATAAGCTCTCTCTTTGCTGTGTTGTCTGATATATGAATGAGATCAGTAGCCTGTCTCTTGTGGGGGCAACATAGAGAATAGTTCGTAAACTCTAGTTCCTAGAAGTTGTTGGTCAGAAGCTCCCATCGTTACCTGTCAGCAGCCATGATGGCAAGTGTAGTCCAATATCTGGGCATTGGAGTCTGGGAACCATTGGTATAACATCTTCCATGTCTGTTGTGACATCTGGACTGCTTATAGATGGGTCCTGGTATTATGGACATAAGGAGCAACAATCAAGACATGTGCCTTACATATAGCAGATTCTGTGGGTCAGAGTGCTGGAATTGCCTCATCTGAGGACAAGGGTGGGGGACATGCCATGCAGTAAGAAACAGGTGGCTTACTTTCCTCTTCCTTTGTTGTCACCTTCCTCGTTTCCCATAGGCCACCACTGGCCAATTTTCCGTGGCCCTTATTGGTCAGCAGTGAGAACGGGCTGCAATTGGCTAGGAGTCTCAGTAGGCATCCACCCCATCCAACTCTTGTCTTATTGCCCCAAGAGTGATACTTTCCATCTGTCCTCAAATGTATGTTGAAGTCAGAGGGATAGAATGCTTTAAGTAATAAAACTGCTGTTTCAGATTTCTATAATAGTTTGTAATCTTGAACCTGTTATGTCAAGACAGTGAAAATCTAAAGACTCTTCATTTCTTGGCAAAATATAATTTTTAAAAATGGCATTAAAGACTGTAATCAGTCTTGGAATGTAAACCAGGATGTACCATGCCAGTTAATCTTTAATGGTTTGAGAAAGAGGATAGAACAAGCAGAAACAGAGGTAACACAGACACCGCCACAAATCTCAGAATATTGTTCCAGGTACTTAAGGGAAATGGGATCTTGAGCTGCAAAAAAATATATAAATAAAAAATCTAGGAGTAATGCAATTGTGTGGTCCTTCGTATTACAAAGAGTAGATTCATTGTCTGTATCAGTCTTCAAGGTATGCCGTTTCTTCAGTAAGACCTGCAGAGAAAATACTTAACTAAGCAAACAAGTTAAGAGTAGCTAAAAATCTCGGTGGTCTTGATAATAAAATAGCAGCAATGAAACAATGCACAGAAGCAGAACAGCACTTTAAGCAATGTTGCCTGAAGAGGGCATCATGGCAATGCCAAACAGAGCTGAAAAATGTCCTACTTACCTTTGTTTTTCCTCTCAGTCTCTCCAGTCCCTCCTACATTGCAGTGAACTGTGCTGCTGGGTACCTGCCAACATTCAAGCAGCCGTTACATAAGAGGCGGAGTTTTTTTTTCCTGGAATTTAGGCTCGCTACTGATGTGTGACCTTCAGCAGTAATTGCCAATAAAATGTGATGGAGCAGTTTACTGTTAGTTCAGCCCAGACTCTGGCTGTCAGTATCCCAGACTGTGCTGGCAGCTACTGCGTCTGTGTGGTTGATATGGTCTTTGCTTTATTTATTTATTTTTAAATGCTTAATACATCTTCAAGGAGCCATACAGGGAATTGTGTCCAACGCTGTAACAGAGCTGTAAAGCTGAGAAAGCTCTTTGTGTGCAAAGGTACAGCCACACACAAAGTTTACCTCTTTCCATATTACTTAAGGGGAGTGTCTGTAGCTCAGTAATAAAGCAAACTACTGTATTTTCTGGCATATAAGACTACTTTTTAACCCAGGAAAA
>MTQE01001141.1:21036387-21065516 GCA_014337955.1 Aspidoscelis marmoratus
TCAAAAGTCGGGGGTCGTCTTATACGCCGAGTGTCGTTGTCTTATACGGCAAGTATATCCCAAACTCTATATTTTAACTGGATAGTTGGAGGTAGTCTTATACACCAGAAAATACGGTATCTGGAAAACAGAGATGCCGCTTTGATCACCAGTCTCTCCCCGTCAGAAGGCAATGGCGAACCTCTTCTTTATCTGTGCCAACAAAACTGCAAAGAGGTGACCTTGGAGGTGCCCATGCAGTCAAGTAGATCACAACTCAGTGGTGCCCAAGCAACATATTACTTAAGGCTTCCAGTGTTTCAGCTGAGATGTTCCCAGACCGCACAGAAGAAACAGTTTGTGAACAGCAACAAATTACAATAGAGTTTTTTCCAACCTTTGCTTTTATCAGCTACAGACCAGGTACAGATTAAAAAAATGTTTGATAATGGATGAGAATCCTACTAAAAGACATGACAGTGACTCTGGCTGAGTTCACAACTATGTTTTAATCCAGAGTGAGAAAACACACCAGCAAATTGACCAATCATTTCCTTTCCTTATCATCTATCCCAAAGGTGAATTTTCTGAGTTAAATATTGCCAAAAGAAAATAGCTTGTCTCTTTGCTGATGTGCTCTCTCACTCTGAAAATGGACTGAAGCCGGATTAAACCTTAGGTGTGACTGCAGCTTAGATGGAGTATTTTCATTCAAGCCTTTCTCTCCTTTCCTTGAGAGAAGCTGATTTAGAAATTGGCTGCTGTTAAACCAGGAAATACTAAGTTTTTTATTTTGCCTGCATTTTGGGGGTCCAGGATAGGTTGTTCTAATAAATCTATACTTACAGAATTGAACACTGTAGGTTCATGTGCAAAAACACATAAAAATGGTCATAGCAGATTATGCATGCATTAGCCAAACTTGAACTGGAATGGAATGTTAGGACTTCCATTTTCTGTTCCTTTTTAATAACACTGAACATTAAAAAAATTGGGAGGGGGGAGAATCTAAAGCAGCTGTTCACAGTTCATCTCAGATATGGATGTGACCTGCTTTTTTGCTGACAGAAAAATAATCCCCCCCCCAAAAAAAACACCCCTTCGTGCTGAGTACAAGAAGTCCTAAATGCAGGCCCATCAACAAGATTGTTTGTGTCTTATGACTTCTTATAGCCTTTCTAAAACCTGTAGCTAAGAGCCCATTTAATTACAGATATGGCCCAACTTTTGCAACTTTGTACTGGGAGGCCAGATTTGAAAGCGGTGATCTGTTCCAAGCACAACAAACACACACTTCAAATGTTGTTTTAAATCAAAATACAAGACTAGACTCCTTTTCTGTTAGTTCTCCCCCATCCTCATTTTTGAAAGATTTCCACTTTGCCCTTCACTTTCTTGCCCACCCAGTGATGATTGTGCATTAAAGTTTGTATAATCAGTCTATGCCCTTTCACTTCAGAAAAGCTGAAAGGGGGGATTTTTTGTGTGCACACAATTATTATAAATGAAGAAATGGTTATACATTTGGCAAAGCTGTATCAATAGAGTGGTGCAGATTCCCATAAAACTGTATGGAAGGAAGCAAATGAATGATAGGCAGCCCTATCTCATCCAGGAAAGGACAGAACTATCATTTTTGCTGCAAATTACTACTACATGGTTTTGAATGGGCAGGTATACTTTGCAGCAGAAGTTATATCCATGATATAAAGGAGGAAACTTGGGGATAAATACACTGTAAGACCCAAACACTAAGCTGCTAAGATGAATGCAAACAGCTGTTGCTTAGTTCCAGTATTCTAAGTAATTTCAGTACTCCTTGAATCTTTTAAATCGGGACTATAGTAAGTTAACAAGTTGATATGGGAAATGACAGTATACAGTGCAATGTGTTTCACTTTAGCACCCTGTCATATTGACAGATCTGATTCTCCACTGGAAGGGACCTGAGACCCATCTATATTTATTTATTTATTTAGTCTAACAGTCTGCTGTTACACTCACAGTGATCACCTAACTGCACAGGGATGCCCGCCAGCCAGACATGGACACACACCTTGCTCTGCTTGCATTCTCCCAAGAGCTGGCAATTCAAATATAGATGGCTGTGTTGCTGACATGTGATGTGTTATATTGGCCTGGTTTTTTAATAGGTATTTTTACTTGAGTCATATGAGGGATAAGGTAAAAGGTAGCTTGCTTAAAAAGTCTTTAAGCTGTTCTGGAGTTGGTTTTTAAAAAACTTATAGGGAGTAAATGTGGATTGCAGCAGCGTCAGGTAGTTTGTACTGGCTTGTGATATTCATCAGACATCGCTCAACAGTAGGAAGCAGGCACTTTCACAGTAGGCAACACTGAACTGGTTGGAACTATTGCCTGTGTGCCTTTTATATTTATGAGCATTTGATCCTTGAGACATGTGTACCATGGTTCTCATTTCCAGCCCATGTGGAATTGATCCTATTGAAGTGAACTTATTAATAGGATCCTGTGAAGGGGAAAGCTGTATGAAATAGTGTTCCCAGAATATCCCTTGGTGACCAGGGTCCTTTTTGCGCTTGCCTGTTTTTTGATCGAGATCAGTGGGTCTAGATTAACCAGACCTACTGATCCAGATCAACTGGACCTACTGATCCAGATCATGGGGAGGTGTAGACTGGATTCAATAAGTTTTTTGGTCTATAGTTGCACATCTTAGCAGTTTTCATCTTTGGACTATGCAAGATTTCACTTTCTTGCTCTTAGTATATTTGGATGGGGTTTGAAACATGGTCGACAGAATACAGTAATTTAAATCCTCTGTTATTTGACAAGGGTAGAGCAGACCTGTCTGTGGTTTTTCAGTCCTCATTTCCATATCTTAGATTATCCGTTTGCAGTACATGAAAATGTTCTTTCTTCTGATGTTAATCTGAGAAATATTATCTTAATATGTTTTTGAACAACTAGTTTCTATTAAAATTACCCAGTAAACTGTGTCCTTCAAATACCCCTTTCCTTCATTTATTTTATTCTATTTATCTGTGCTGAAAATTGGAAAGCAAAAAAAAAAAATCTTTATATTCACCTTTTTAATAGTATCTATTTTTTGTATATAGGCAGCTTTTTGCTTTCCAATGACATTTTTGTTCACTTGACCCCAATCCCAGTCCATGAAGTTGCACCTGAATAGGTGATGGATCAGCTCTTGGTGGGTTTATGTGAAAACATTCCTGCTTTAGTTTTATAGTATTTGTTTGGTCTAGATGTTTCATTGTGCATGTACTCTTTATTGTGTTTAATTTATAGCCATGTAAAAAGACTTTAATGCGCTAAACACTGCCGATGTTTAATTATACAAACATTCTTTTCTATGCTCTCTGTATATGCATAATTTGTGCAAGAATTGTTGAGCTGTATCCAAGCAGCCTCTAAAACCCAGGGATATTCCTGCACCATACTGGAATTGCCACACATATCCATGGCAATCCGAACATAGTCTGGACAAAATCCTGAGATACCACTATTGCAGGGACAAGAACTCTGAACCTGATTTTTTCTTCATAGAGATATAATTGTCCAGACTTGCACTTGCTTTCAGGGATTTTTCCTGATGAAAATATCCACTGCCCAAGCATGGGAGCAGGTACTTGCTCAGTGCTGGGTATGCCAAACTATAGTTTTTTTATGGCTAGCCTGGCTCGTGATTATTTTGTCATCAGAAACATTGCAGGAGCCAGAATGGTAAGAGCCCAGACTTGTCCCAGGATATGTCCTTATTATGTGGCAGAGTCAGCAACAGGCAAATATGGGATGTAAATAAGATCTGAAGAGGCGACCTTGGTGTTATAATACAGTAATCCTTCATTGCACAAGCAACCACGATAGGAAATTTTAGTTACAAGAGATGAATGGATTTCCATCTTTTTTAAAAACAATAAAAAAGTAACATTTTGCTTGCATGAGTCTGAAATGGAAGCAGTGGAAGTGGAAGCTTGCTATAGAAGTTTGGGAACTCACAATACAGGTTTTCACAGCAAATTTCACTGTAGACAGAGAGCCTGTTCACACTTACCATCTTGTGAGCTACAGTCCACTTGTTAGTGAGGCTCATCCACACTGGGGAGCCACAGCAACTCACCAGAAGTTGCTGCAGGCTCCCCAGGAGCCATCTATCAGTGGACCGCTAAAAAAGCAATCTATATGTTTCCTAGGAACAGCTAGTTTGCTCATAGAGTCTTCACCTTCTTCATGGTGCAGTGCAACAAATGAGAATAACAATGTGACTGTGGTGTCGAGATTTCTATGGCAAGATCCAAGCGTGCGCCACATGTGGTCCTGGATATTTGCATGCTGATCCGTCCTGTCCTGTCCTGCCCAGTCATACTTTGAGTGCTGCTGGCCCTGTACAGGGCTTTTCTTGGCACTTGAAGTGCATATGACCATGCTGGGCCTCTATTGTGTTATACCGTATTAGACTGGTAAGTGTGAATCTACACAGACTTCACAGAAAAAACTAATACAGTATCAGAATATGAGTATATTTCTTGAGCACAGAACTTATGTTTGCCAATGTTTTGGACTGAAAGTATTAAATAGAAGTAAAACTTTATTTGCAATTCAGCAGATAGAAAAAACAAAGAATTTAGCTCACATCGGGTGTTTTTCCACTTAGCACTAGAGTACCCATTAAACACCCATTAAGGACCTTTAATGGGTCCTTAATGGGAACTCTAGTGCTAAGTGGAAAAACACCCCTCTTTAGCACTCCATCACTAATAAGTGTTCATTACATTTGAAATTTTTGTATGGAGTAACAGGTATATCATACAGAAAGTCCATGTAGTGTTGTCAAATAAACATTAAGTTGTCTTTAAAAAAAACCACGTGTCCATATGTTGGCTTCTAGCTTAAAGGAAAAATTGATAACTAATATGCTTTCTTTCCAATTTTTTGCTTTTAAATAGCTGCCACAACCACCAGAAATGGAAAGCACTGTAGAGGTGTGTGACTCAGTCACCTATATTTGTAAAACTGACAAATATTGGTGCTTTTTAAAAAGTAGTTGTGGTTGAGTGTCTGTCTGTCAACTTTGGTGGCTAGACGTCCATGTAGATCAATACCATCAATCCAGTGATTTCTCTGTCTGTTCAACCGCTCAGATTATAGTTGAAATTTGCTATGGAATTTCTGAAAATCATTCTAAGTTTCCAAGAAAATGAGATAGAAACAACTAGCAGGAAACACAGAGGTGTGAGGGAATAGACTTTACTATTCTTCGCATTTTAATTTCTAAATTCATTTTTAAAGAGATGCTGGAAGCTGAATATGTTAGTCACCAGCCCTGCAGATCATGAAACAAACAAATCTAGGCTTCTAAATAGTTCATTCTCCTTTCTAAAGTAGGTTACTAAGGCTGCCTCCAGATATCAGCTACTTATTCCACTATATTTTGATATCCTGGAATGAAGCATGGAAATTTTGGAATACGTGTGCAGTAAAACAGCATTGTTTAGGATTTTGTTTACTAGGTGCTGGCAACCATCATAGAATTATTATTTTAACTAATTCAGTTTATAAGATTGCATCCAGACATTGCTTAGTTATTCCACAGTATTTGGATATTCCAGAATAAGGCATGGATATTCCAGATGTATACATGAAGCCTAGATTTTTAGAGTCATGAGGGCAGTGCAAATCCAGACTATTGCAGTTTTCACCAAATGCCCATGATATTCCATTCCCCAAATACCCTAATGTTGACTGCAGAAATTGCAAGATCAGATGCTTCTCATAAAGCATAGAAGCAGCCCCATATTATGACTGATCCACTTGGATGTTAAATTTGCAGTTGTGGATCAATGGGCTATAATCCAAAAGAAACATATCCACCCCATCTGTACAGTTGGATGCATTTTATTCAGGGGGGTTCTCCCCCTTTCATTTTGCTACAATTGTTTTTGTGTGAAACCTGAATTTCTGACAGCTGTTTGAAATAGAATTGTTATTAGCATGTAAACAGTATATTTGCTCACTTATTGCTAAAATGGTAGAGAGCAAAGGGACTGGCTGGGAATACTCATTGTTGAGTTGTTTTGCAGCAGTGTATAGATTCACATTCTCTGATAAACATTTTTAAAATGTGTTAGCTTTAAATAAGACTAAGTAAACAGGCTCACATAATTATTGCATAGTTTGGTTTGGGATTAATTTCTACTTTCAGTTTTTAAACTAAGAGGGACTTACTGGATGGAGCATGCCACTTCACAGTGCAGATGTTGTTATTTCCCTGAAATATGGTTTCCAGAAATACAAGGGCTGCCTCCTAACTAGCAGAATAAATCTGCAGTTAATGGTAAAAGCGCAGCTTACTTACTGCACAGTGACAACTGGGCATCCGGACTCAAAAGCCAGCTCTGTAGCTTCCTCACTGGAGCTTTGAAAGCTGAGTTGGAGCTTCCCCATTGGAGCTTTGAGAGCACTGTCACGTGGGTTGAGGCAGCCAATCAAATTTTGAGCTGCTCTTCCTGCTCTCATCGTGCCTTTTCGCTGTTCTGCCTTCACTGGAGGGAAATTTCAGATTTTGTTTATACTGCGCAGCAAATGTCCTTGATCCAGCATTAATGTAAGTGCACAGTCTTGATTGGATAATGAAATGCCATGATGATCCATTGATCGTCATGTGTGACACCTCAGTCGGGACTACATGTTCTGCTGCGCAGTATAAATGTGTCTGGACGCAGCAAAAGTTGCTTAGGCACCCTCTTTTCTTTTGTGTTTTTTTATGTGCACAGTAGCTCCCAGACACTAAAGGATACATAGTTGTGCAGCAACATAGCTACATGAAAAAAAGAGTGCCGGATATTCCATCCTCCCAATAAATGAAAAAATTAGGGCAATACACCAGATCAGGCTGTCTTCTGGTCTTGCCACAATGCCAGAAGCTGTGGTTAGTTTAATAGCATAAGTGGCTGTTTCTGACCTGTTTTGGTTCATGCTACAAAGGACAAGATTCACTCCAATTCATGGGCTATGAATGTGGGGCTCTCCAGGTGTTAGTCTCTGATCAGTCCAAGTAGAGTCAACTAGCTGCATTTTGAAAGAGATTTAAAGTGTCTAGCAGTTTTACTTCAACCATGATGTGTGTACATGTGTGTGTTTGTGTATTTGCATTAAGACAACCTGTGGAAAATTGCTTCTCTGTTTACTCACTATTGTCAGGTAGATGGTGTGTTTTCATATTTCTGTGTGTAATTATATTCAGGAAGTTTACATGAAGTATAAGAGATAATGGAATGTTCAAGTGAGCACTATCAAAACTAGATGAATGTTGAACTGTCTTGATAAGATGGCTTATGACGCATATTTTGCCTTCTTAATGGTCTCAGTGTAACAAGTAGCCAGTGTTTGGCTTTACATTTATTTAGTGTTTCTTTAGTATCAGACTTTAAAACAGAGTTTCTGCACATTCGCCAGGAACTTGATCAAAGTCTTCCACAGAGGCATCTTGAAGATCATAGAAGGGTATGTATATTCAGTAGTGATGTTCAGGTTCAATATTTGACTGCTTTCTTTTTCATCTTAAATAACTGAAGGAAAATACATGAATAGCTGAAAAAAGCTAGATTGGCCATTTTCATGGTTTGAAAATGCATTTTGTGGGGCAGGTACTATATTTCTTTTACACCATGTGGCCTACCACACCTGCCTTATGGAAAGAGGGAAGTTATTTTTTTGAAATCTACAGTGCGTTCCCATATATTTAGCTAAATTATGCCCCTCTTCTTCTTTCTTAAAAGGCAAAAACCTTGTCTTCACTGTAATATAAACTTTTTATGGGCTATAAAAAGAGACATACCTTCACCTACCACCTACCATGGTTTATGTTTTTACTTCTGTTTTTATCAATATAACCTGAACTCTTAACTAATTCATAAATGTAACAAGAGACTGTGTACAGTTTGGGAGTGTGCAAGAATATGTGTTGAAGTTTTGATTTAGGAGTGACATGGTTGCCCTAATCTAATTAAGAAGCATATTTTTTTCTATAGTGGATGAATATGAATAATGCAAACATAAGTAATAGTGCCAGTTGCTATGACAACAGATAATAATACTGTAGGAAAAAATATAAAATCAACCCTAACATCTCATTAGCATAAATTGCTGATTTCTTTCTAGATGGTTGAGACATCTAATAATAATAATAATCACAAACAGCATATTAAACCTGATTAGCCCTGCTCCCTTGTCCTTTACTTTCAATTCTCCAAGCACCAAAATTGGCATGAAGTAAGACAGGTCACCAAGGGCTGTTGGTTTCTTTCTGAGGAGATTGCCCATTTATTTATATTTATATATCAAGTGTTACTTCAGTTTAGCTTTTGATGAGGCTATTATTTTCATGAGTTAATTCTGTGATAACACATTCAAGCTGTTTTGTGGCGTAGATAATCTTTTTAGCAGCCTTTGCAGAATATTTTGGTAGACCTTGCCTTGTGGGGCACTTTCTGAAGTAAAAACACAGTTCTTAAGTAGTAACTGAAAATATCTTGTCATAGGGAAGCTTTTCATCTTTGGTCAGGTTCACGTGCACACAGGTCTGTAGTTTACTATTTCATGGTAAACAAAGTGGAATTGTTATTTTTCTGAATGAAGAGCTCTCACATTATAAGGGAAGGGTTTACTTCTTGAGACAGCACTCCTTCATTTTTTCTTTGGGATTAAGTTCCTAGAAAACCCTGTAAATATTAAGATAGTTTCTAAGAAGAGGGCTTGTATATGTTTCAGGAGAGAAAGGGGGGGAAATGTGTTACTTGCTCTTAATGTCATGGGAGCTATTGCCAAATAGATGTGACTAACTTCAAAGAGTTTACGTCCCAAGATTACCAGTGCCAGAATTCATGGGTGATCAAACTCAATAGAGGCAGAAGTCAGAAGCTCCTGTTTTCTAACTTGTAATTGCGTTGGATAATGTGGAGAGAAAATGACTAGTCATTTAGCTGATGAGTTTGTCCACTCAGAAGTTGGACTGAAGCTAGATTCAAACTTAGGTTTTAAGCAGTCTAATTGTGCTAAGGACTCCTATCCTGGGAGCCATGTGGTCTCTTCCTCAAAGCTTTTACTGATGGGTAAAGTTTATTATCCATAGCCTCCAGCTACCAAGTTAAGATCAGCATTGTCACTATTTAGAAGATAGTCACAAGTCTATGAAATATGATCTATATCTAACAGTGATCCTAAAGTATTTTGGTGTTATTGGTTTTGTCAAGGGCTATGTGTATAATGATATTTATGACAAAAATTACAATTCTATAGTACAGAAACCATATTGATGTATTTGACACTTGGATTTTGTTGTCTTCTCTTAGTAGATTATTTGAGGAACCTGTCCTCCTTTTTTCACAACATTTGAGATAAATTGTACTGTAAAAACTAGGAATTTCAAAGCCAAGACAGGATATTACTTATAGGGAAGTTAGTGCTTAAAATGGTAATTTCATTAGATATGCTAGATTTTTGTTTTCATAATATTGTTCTATTCTGGCAGTACAAAACCTGATTATACTTAGAGTGTGTTGTGGAAATTAATACTCTGGAACCCCTTTATGCATCACTGTCTGGCTGTAGTGGAAGAGTTTGGGTAGCTCTATAAAGGTCATGAGCTACGCTGTGTGGGGCCGCTCAAGACACACAGATCATAGTGGAGAGTTCTAGCAAAAAGTGATCCATTGAAGAAAATGATAAACCACCCCAGCATCCTTGCCAAGAAAACCCCATGACTACTATCAAATGGATAAAATATATAACAGCAGAAGATGAACCCCTCAGGTTGAAAGGTGTCCAATATGGTATTGGGGAAGAACAGAAGACAGTTACAAGTAGCTCAAGAAAGAGTGAAGCAACTGGGCAAAGAACTGAAAGTATGTTTAGCTGTGGATGCATCTCGTGATGAAAAGAATGTCAAATATAATAAAGAACAACATTGCAAAGGAACCTGAAATGTAAGATCTAGGAACCTAGGTAAGGTGGATGTGGTCAGACATGAGGTGACAAGATTAAACGTTGCCATCTTGGGAGTCAGTGAACTAAAATGGAGGGAATCTGTGAATTCAGTTCAGATTAAATCAAACAAAATGAAGCAGCCCAGAGACTAATAGGCTGCATCCCCAAACAACTTATTTACCTCTCTAGTTTGCCTCTACTGTCCCTCTGTTCCAGCGGACTTTAAAAGTGCCGTTCAATTGTGGAATAGTCCACATGCGGCTCAGCAAAACGCGCATTTAAAATGCACCTACCATCCCCATGGAAGTGTGTTTTCCTTGCCCACATCTTTTTCTCCCCGCCCCCTCCCTGGAATGGGGAGGGGCTGCAGTCTGCGCGGCCACAACCAGGAAGACAACCCCGACACGTCCAAAAGAAAAATAGCCATCTGTCCATCTCCCCCCCCCTCCCCGTAAAGGCAGCTGGGCTGCAGCCAGTGCTCGGGTGGAAACAATTCATTAGGCTATGACTTCCCATGCCGGCAATGGCAGCGGCTGCAGCCATTGACCACACGATTGTTCGCTCATTCACACATTCACTCTGGACTCTGATTGGGAAGTGAAAAATAGAAAAATAGCCATGGGTATTTACAAGTTCTCTGTTCGTCTCCCCTGCCCTTTGCTTCCAAAGGTAGTGATTTTGCTGTCAAAATCCACCCCGCAGTCGTTACACTGTAGCAATCTACCCATTTCACACCTGATAACAATGTTGCAATTCTGGCTCTTTAAAAGTTCTGACCTTTAGAAAGGGAAAAGGAAGGGAAGCA
The DNA here is from genome assembly GCA_014337955.1 of Aspidoscelis marmoratus. Classification (NCBI taxonomy): domain Eukaryota; kingdom Metazoa; phylum Chordata; class Lepidosauria; order Squamata; family Teiidae; genus Aspidoscelis; species Aspidoscelis marmoratus. The sequence goes on from MTQE01001141.1 coordinate 21,047,156, forward strand.
GCTGCAGTTCTGGGAGATGTGTGACTGTTTAAGGCTGTGTGTGCGGGCAGCAGCAGAGCCAGGGTGCTTTTTTTCTGAGATCTTGGCCGCCAATCCCCACCCTATTTGCCACGGAGCGTCCCCATGGCAAATGCTGCCAGGAAAACCCGCGGCTTCCAAAAAGTGTTCTGGTAGTCTTCTTTAAAGAGCAGTCTTTTTACCGTGGATTTTCCTCCTTTTGTGCCTCTGGAAGCTCGGAGAAAAGCCAGGCATGGGGGTGCTCAGAGGCAAAACAACCTTTTTAACAGACTTTTAATTGCTTGGGGAAGGGCGATAGAGTTTTGTCAAAATAACTTGCTGGTCACAGGAAACCCTTTTGTATAGCAGGCCAAAAGGCAACTCTACACATGGGCAATACCATAATCAAATTGATTATATACTTTGCAGCCAAAGATGGAAAAGCTTTTCTCTGTTTAGTCAGTAAAAATGACCTGGAGCTGACTGTGGCTCAGATCATGAGCTTCTTATTGCAAAATTCAGACTTAAATTGAAGAAAGTAGAGAAAACCACTAAACCATACAAATATAACCTGAATAATATCACTTATGAATATTCAGGGGAGATGGACAAATTTAATGGGCATAACAACAAAAAATCCCAAAGAAAAAGAAAAGCAAGAAAACAAAATGACTTTGATGAAGCTTTACAAATAGCCAAGGAGAGAAGGAAAATGAAAGGTGAGAGATAAAGGGAAAAATGTACCCAACTGAACGTAGATTTCCAGAGAATAGCAAGAAGATACAAGAAGGTCTTAAATCAGCAGTGAAAATAGAGGAAAATAGAATGGAAAAGACAAGCGATCTCTTCAAGAAAATTGGAGATATTAAGGCATCGTTTTTATGAAAAAAAGGGCATAAAAGACAAAAATGGTAGAGACCTAACAGAAGTAGAATAGATTAAGAAAAGGTGCCAAGAATAACTATAAGAACTATACAGGAAGGATCACTGATAACTGTGATGGTGTGGTCACTGGCCTAGAACCAATCATTATTGAAAATAAAATCAAATGGGCCTTAAGAAGAAGAAGAAGAGTGGGCTTTTCTACCCCGCTTTTCTCACCCATTTAATGGGACTCAAAGTGGCTGACAAAGCTTATTCTTCTCCTTACAACAGACACCCTGTGAGGTTGGTGGGGCTGTGAGAGCTCAGAACACAGCCTTGACTAGTCCCAGATCTCCCAGCTGGCTTCATGAAGGAGTGCAGAATCAACCTCAGTATTCCCAGATAAAAGTCTGGCTCTCTAACCACTAGACCAAACTGGTTAACAACAAGGTTACTAGAGGTGATGGAATTCGAGCCGAATGATTTTAAATCCTAAAATAAGTGCTGTTGAGTACTGCATTTAACAAGCCTGCAAATTTGGCAGAGTCAACAATGGCCACTGGACTGGAAAAGGACTATTTACATTCTAATCCCAGAGATAGGCGATGCCAAAGAATTTTCAAACTATCAAACATCTGTGCTCTTTTAACACAATTGCAAGGTTATGCTCAAGAAATTCTGCTAGCTAGGCTTCAGCAGTATATTTACTGAGAACTGCCAAAAGTGCAAGCTGGTTTTCAGAGAGGCAGAGGAACTAGAGATCAAATTGCCAACATTCACTGGAATATAGAAAAAGCAAGAAAATTCCAGAAAATGTTTATTTTTGTTTCATTGATGACAGTAAAGCTTTTGACTGTGTCAGTTGCTATGAACTGTGACAAGCTCTTAAAGAGATGGGAGTATCAGATCAACTTACCTGTCCCTTAAGGAACCTGTATGCTGATCAAGAAGCAGAAGGTAGAACCAAACCTGGCTTAACTGATTGATTATATTTTGTCACTGTAGGTATAGAGAGGAAAGAAGTGGAAACCATGTCAGATTTTATTTTCTTTGACTTAGAGATCATTTACCACAGCCATGAAATTATGGAGGAAAGCTATGGCAAGCCTGTGCAATGTACTAAAAAGCAGAGGCATTATTCTCCTGACAAAGAGCTATATAGGGAAAGCTATTGCTGTGAGATCTGGACCATAAGGACGCTGAGTGCTCAAGAATCAACACTTTAAAATGCTGATACTAGAGAAGATTTTTGAGAACCCCTTGACTGCAAAGGGATCAAGTCAGACAATACTAAAGGAAATCAACCTTGACTGTTCGTTGGGAGGACAAATAGTGAAGCTTAAACTCAAATATTTTGGCCACATAATAAGTCAGAACTCATTGGGAAAGACCCTGATGCTAGAGATTGAAAACAAAAGCAAAAGGGGTGACAGATAATGGTATGGATAGATAGTGCTGTGGCTAACATGGGCTTGGACAAACTTCAGGAAAAAGTAGAGGCCTGGTGTGCTGTAGTCCATAAGTTGGACGCAACGTAATGACTGAACAAAAAATGCTCTGGAAACAGCTGAAGATCTGCTCTCTTTAAAAAAAAACCAAACAATCAATTTACACAATCTGTTAGTGATCCATTTAAATGTTTGCCTTGTTTAATCATCTTACCACTCTGCCAGCAGGAACTCATTCAGAGTATATTGGAAGGGTGCACTTCTGTATATGTGGTAGTAGTAACAGTTTTTGTGAACAAGGGAATTCAGTATAATGAATGAATGCAAGTTTTAAACATTCTGATGTTTTCACTACAAGTTTACCAAATGGGAAGGCATCTGTTAAATAAAACAGTTTAGTGTTGTATCTCCCTAGCTCTTGCCTCCCTTTTCACAATTGTATTCTGAGCTGTGTTATTTTGCTGAGTCCTATCACTGTTTCCATAATTTTGTTGTTCCTCATAATAAAGAAGTAAGAACCTTTTTTAATTGATCAATATACACATCCATGCAAGTGTTGATATAGATTTGTTATTGAAATGAGCGTACATCTTCACCATACCCTCACCTTCAGGAGAGGTGCCTGCCTAGTCCTGATCACATCTTTCAGGCAGTCTCCATTTTCTCCAATATGAGCAAATGTGGATGTTTGAGACAGCTGAAATAGAAAGCACACTGCTTCAAGAAAAGACATGATCTTCTGTATGCATAGCAATCTTCTTTATTTTAATATTTGCACTTGAACATAGCTTAGAATTCAAATCGAGTTGAATTTATTGGATGCGATATTGGAAATCCTTGTTTAAATTGATTCTTTAATACTCCCATAGTGTATGGATGAGAAACGGACAGAATGTGGCTCTCTATAGGCATTCATTGTACAAGGTAGTCTTCACCCATTCAGCCCACTAATTTTTATATTACATTAGGTTGATAAAGAAGAATGGGGGGCTGGATCTATCCCTGGTTGCGTGTGGTATCTTTTCAGGCTTTTTGAAAAACATTTATGTTTGCTACTTCTGCCTTGTGATGGCCAAAAAGTTAACCGCTGATACTTAATTGCCTGGATTAAAAGTTGTAATAGGATATTAAAAACATAAACTAAAGGATTGTTTGATCCTTGTTTTTCATATTCAAAACACACAGTTGGAACAGATAAATACCAAAATAACAGTTTCATTGCATAAAAACCAATCATACATTTTTAGGATGAAATTGAAAGGGTGTTATATCCCCTTCCTGGCTGGACCAATCAGAGAGGTTTAACATCTAGAAATAGAATACTTTTGTAGCTAAACTGGTTAGTACATGTTAACTGTACTTTTCATTCATTGTCAGCTATCTATCTGCTCCTCTTCTGTATAATTTTATTTCCTCTAATTTCAGAACAAGTAGATGTTTCGTGGTTAATACTGCCCATCAGCAAATGTTGATTAACAATTTTTGTGTGAGAATGCACGCTTAGAGAGAAAATTAATATGTTTGAATGACCAGAGAACATTGTAATAGAAAATATGTCCCATTAACAATGTCTTCATAAAATTTCTGTCACGCTCAACCCCATTTCTAATTTGTCTCCTTATATAATTAAAATAACTTTTATTATTCCTTTTAAGTTTTGCAAGCTTCTTATTTTCATAATTTGTGTGCGTGTTTTAATTAATATCTTGTTTCAATTAAGGGTGAGGCACTCAGACAGGTTTTGGTCAACCGTTACTATGGCAACGTCAGAAGCACTGGAAGAAGAGAAAGCCTTACTAGCTTTGGCAATGGCCCATTATCTCCTGGAGGCCCTAACAAAGCTGGGGGAGGAGGTAGGATGTTCACTGTGCTAATTAATAATTTGTGTGACTTCAGGCTGCCATTCTAAATCTTCTATCTCTAAATAACAAATTGGGTGTTCGGCAGCTTTAGCAGGTTTCTCAGCAGGTACTTTCTCTTCTGCAACGCAACTGTCATTGGTAAAGAATACATTTCTAAAAATGCCAGAAATAAATCTATTAATTAAGTTCTCCCCCCACTCTTTTGTCCTCTTTTTCCTTATTACATATCACTTTTTGGTGTGTGGAAAACTAGAGCAGAAGTACTTAGCTGAATTCTTTATTTTTATAATCTTTGTATTCATATGTAATAAAAATCTTGACGTAATAAAACAATCTGTGAATTGTTTTTAAAAGTACAAAATTTGTATGTATCCATTCACACATAGGTAAGCCTCTAACCTTGTGTGGAAAAAGCTCTATTCCCTAAGAAAAGTGTGGAAATATTTCCTAGACAGCATTTAAAAGCTGGCAGATAGCTGACATCCTTTCTCCCTTTTTTCCTGTTTTCCTTGATCAACCAGCATCTTAACTCCTTTGTCCAGTGATGCTGTTGTTATTAGGTTCACCTGTGCATACCACTGAGCCAAGCTTCCTAAAACTGGGCATCTTTGTAAAAAATTGTGTGTTCTCATAATGTATTTTCCACTATTGTCAAATTGGAAATGCCTATTGTTAACATGATAGCATTTCCATAAATCATCATCATTTGCTACCAGACCCCAAGACTTTGCTGTGTAAGGATATCTATTTAGGATGCCTGTTATTGAATTATTTCAATAATTCAATAGGCTACTTAACAGCAGGCTACTTAACAGTTAGGAGAGATATTATAAGCAGCATAATTGTACTGGTCCCAAACGTATTATTGCTTGAAGCAATGTGTATGCATGTAGGGTGTCACAGCTGGCACCCATTGTTGGTGGCTAGCAAGTTTACCTTTGTATTTGTTGCAAATGACCGTTAGCAGAAGGCAAATAATTCAATTTTCTTAAAAGAGGTATCCAGAAAAGGTGCCAAAGGCTGAATCCCCCTTCTCTTTCCCTTGAAAAAGTGGAATCTATTTTCCTGGAAGTGCTATATCCATGTGCCTTAATCCAGGTTTATGGAAACACATGACTGAAGGTGGGAACTTTCCTCCCCTCTGCAGGAAGCAGCAGCAAATCAGTTTTATTAAGACTAAAACAAGAAAATTAAAACAATGAAATACTAAATATATAGTTGGTCGCAGCCAACAAAAGTAGGGCCTGAGTGTATTTGATGAATTTGTCAAAGGAATAAGCCAGATGCATTATAGAAAGTTACTAGTAGGAAATTTATATCTGTTTTTCCTCATAGATTTACTTCAGATTATTATCAAAATAGCTGGAATCTTTATATACTCCAGCTAGACATTACTCTAGATAATTGCTAAATCTTCTTCTTTTGCTACTAGCATCAGATAAAAGAAGGAAAAATACTAGAACTGGTTCTCATAAAAACAGTTCTAGGCAAACCAGAGAAGTGGGAGGATTCTGTACCAAATGAAACCTGCAAAAAATCCAAGCTTCAGTTGCATAGTGAACCAAACAAAGAGAGGTTTCAATGAACAATTAATCTGTTTGATTTAACCAGTCATGCCCTGGCCTCTCTCCTCTTCCCCACCATGTCCACTGCCACCATGGATTGCACCTAACCATTCCTCCTTCTCCTTTTGTACACCCAGCTATCCTCCATCATGCTCTACTATCCAACAGTTGCATCTGTAGATATCCTGCTTCACTCCTTGGGCCCACACCAGTCTTCTGATACCTTGTGTACAGTCTTTTAAAAGATATGGCTCCTGTCTTAGGAAGGCCATGATGCTTCTTTTGTGGTCCACTAAGCCTTCTGGAGTGAAAACTACAAGTCTTGCCAGAAAGCCTAGTGCATGGACACATATGTGTCCACATCCTGAAAAACTTTGAGTCTAGTTAGTCACATTTAAACCCCTGTAGGAAGTTGATACATATAGATCCATCTTGCTAGGCTTTCTGGGAGGGCTTATAGACCTCTTCAAGACAATGCAGCCAGCAGCACTGGGATGATTTGAGCCTAAGGGATAGGTAGGCCACAGATGTGATGCTATGGAAGGAACTGAGGGATGGGAGAAAGCGTGCAATCTGGGGTGGACATGATGGGGAAAGGGAGAAGTGGCCAGGGCATAATCAGGAGTTCACAAACCATTCATAGAACTGACTAGCTAGTACTAAATTCATTCATTATTGATCTGGCTCCCAGTTCATGTTTGCTACAAGCCCTGCATTTGTGCACATCCCTATATATAACCAGTGGGTTATATATTCAGTCTGTACTCCCTCCTCTATTTTTATGTGGTTGGTTTTAGGATTTTAAAACCCTCTCTTCCATCCCCATATGTAGTCCAGGCTTGTCTCAACCACTTCCTGACTTTCCATCGGGTTTTGGAGACTCATAGCATGCAGCATGTGTCTGATCCCTTTCCTGTTCCAGGTGATTCTGGGCTTGTCAAGGCACGATGGACAGGAAATAATGAAATAGGCATGAGATATCAAAAGAAATAATCTAGGTTTAGTTCATGGGGCAGAATCCTCTACTTAAGGTTAACTTAGGTGAGACAAAGCAAGCTATATAGTTTCTATACCAATTTCTGCTGAGATTAGGAACACTCCACTGTTCGGTGGTAGAGTATACATGTAATTCACTGTGATTATGTTTAGTGTGGTCACTCTACATTTTATTTTTATTGCTGTAACCTTCCCAGAGACCTTCGAATATAGGGCAGGATAAAAATGCAAATAAATAAACAAGAAGACTTAAGTTTCATTTTTAGCAACTTTGTTAAAGGTTGTGATGTGGAAAAAAAGTCACATGAAAGACCTATGACAGTCAGAGGAGACGATATTAGGCCAATAGACAAATAGACTGAGCTCATATACTTTATATGTTTCTGTTCCAAATTAATATACACTGAAGGAGAATAGAAGCAAACCAGAAATTATGATTATATAACCTAAATGATGGGTTTTCATGGAAAAATAAGAGAAATAAGCACCCTTTGTAGTGTTCCAACCCCAGCAGCTACAGATGTCTTATGAGGGACTCTGATAACCCTAAATACCTCCCCAGCTATACTGAGTACTGGAGGAAGCTCTGATCTATCCACACGTTCCTTGGCAGTTCAGCAATAGGAACATGGGTTGCCTGTTTCAGTTATTTTCTAAGGGCCTTCATAGGATAGCTGTGGGAGTTGTTATTTCCTACTTTTTCTCAACTATTTTACTATTTTGTACTCCATGGTGGTTGTCACATTGTTTCCTTTAAAATCTTAGCTGCCTTGGACTTGCTGGGAAAGGTTGAACATCAATAATTTAAATAAGTAAATATTAATGTCACAGTCATCTGTTTTTATTATAAAGAGCTAAGCGTGTCATTCACAGCTTTTTGTATAATAAAATTCTGAACAAATGCAGTAATAGGCACAATTAAACATGTCGCTGTTAGGGACATGGGTAATATTTCTTGATTATGGAAGACACAAGCTGTTTCATATTTGTTCTCTGTATGTCTCATATTTCTTCTAGGAAGTGGGTCTGGCTCCAGCTCAATAAGTCGAGGTGAAATGAGTTTGGCAGAAGTTCAGTGTCACCTGGATAAAGAAGGTGCATCCAATCTAGTCATAGATCTCATTATGAATGCTACCAGTGATAGAGTTTTTCATGAAAGCATTCTGCTTGCTATTGCCCTCTTAGAAGGAGGAAACACTATTATACAGGTAAGAGAACTGTTGATCAACTATTATATTAAAGAACATTATGCTGATGGTCAGTTTGGTTCCTTGTGAAACAGCAAAATCTGTCATATCCAAGCCATCATCATATTTTTCTTTTTAAATTTCATTTATTTATTTTATATTATATTTACATTTATATGCCGCCCCATACCTGAGGGTCTCTGGGCAGCTCACAACATTTAAAAACAGAAATTTAAGAAATTATATCAACCCTAAAACCAGAAACAAGTTTAAAAATGCAGCTTTAAAAAAATTACAAAGATAGTTAAAAACAACAGTGATTTTCAATGGGGGAAGTGTGGGGGACATTTAACCAAAGGCCTGCGTGAAGAGGAATGTTTTCACCGCTGTCCTAAATAGGAACAAAGAAGGGGCCTGACGCACCCCGAGGGGGAGACCATTCCATAGCCTGGGGGCCACTACCAAGAAGGCCCTCTCCCAGGCGCCTAGCTACTGAAGGCAGAGGGATCACCAGAAGGGCCTCCCGTCCAGATTTTAAAACACGGGCAGGTCAATATGGGAGAAGGCACTCCTTTAGATATCTGGGGCACAAGTCATTTAGGGCCTTATAAGTCAGAGTTAGCACCTTGAATTGGGCTCGGTAGTAAATTGGCAGCCAGTGCAGTTCTTTTAAAACTGGCGTAATATGTGTCTGGCTAGGTGTTCCTGTCAGCACTCTAGCACCTGCATTTTGCACCAGCTGCAACTTCCAAACCGTCTTCAAAGGAAGCCCCATGTAGAGCGCGTTACAGTAGTCCAACCTGGAGGTCACCAGAGCGTGGATAACTGTGGCCAGGTCATCTCTGCCCAAGAAAGGTTTCAGTTGACGTACAAGCCGTAGTTGGGAGTAGGCACTCCTGGCCACAGCCTCCACCTGAGCTTCAAGTGTTAGCGCAGAGTCCAGGAGTACCCCCAAGTTACACACCTGTCCCTTCCCGGATTTTCAGTGGAAGGGCATTTCTGTTTCATATAGAAAATAGAAGAATAAGTACTCTTGGTAGTGGAATGCAACCAGCACAAAAAGTCTCAGGTTTTAACAGTTTTTTTCCTGTGGGATTCAGAAAATCTTGGAAAAGTAGCATTAGATCACTGATTATGGTTTTAAAATCACAGTGGGGAACCTGAAGCTTCAGGTATTTTAGCTCCTATCATGTCTGAGCTGTTCACCATTCTGACTGGGTCTAATGAACCTGTAGTTTTGTGGTTCTGGCTTCACATTTGCTGCAAAAGTTTTTCAAAGCAAAAAATTACCTGAATGAACCTTGCTTTTTTATTTTGCAGTTTTAACAGAGAATCAGTCTTTGACTCGGTTTTGAAGTTTATGCAAAGTTTGGGTCCAGCCTCCAAGGGATCTAAAGCCTTAGAGCTACTTGGAGGGAGGGAGGGACCTATTGATACACTGCCAAAATGGGCTCCCCAGTAGTCCTGAACATGGAGGTGTGCCTTTTGCATGCCTTTGTACTCTGGAACAGGGCCTGCTGGCCCACTGGTAGACCTGTTTAAACAGAGGCCTATTCACACTACAGCTGATAGTGCATGATTAGTGAACTTCTGGTGAAGAGCATCTGCACTTCAAGGAGGTTACGACAGCTTCCAAGGGTGCATTGCCTTCCCAAAAGTTCACTTTAACTAAAAGCTTACCTGAGCATCAAGCAGAATGACCATTCACACCTCTTCTGGTGGTCCACAGTAATCTGAGGTGCCGTGCAAGTACACTGGAACCTTGGACGATCAAAGACGTGACTGCGCGTGTGCACAGAGCATCAGCATCATCATGGTGACAGCACTGAGGCATGTGCAGTTGCAGAGGGTGCCACAGCCAAAATGTCAGTGCCCAGAAGAAGACCGTCCCCACAATCAAATAGTTAAGTATTCGATAGCGGGGCAGGGGTAGGAAACAGCAAAAGTCGACTAGCACTCCAAGTTGTTAATCATGCTCCCTTCCTGTCTAGCAGATGGGAAGGGAAGTGTGAAAACGCCCCAGGTCTGCGGTAATGCTAATCAGAACTTCCCTGATAGGGATCATGCTCCATCCAACATGGACATAGCTTATTAGTAACATGCTGATAACTGAGGCTCAGAAGCTGACTATGGGGGCTCCTAATCAGAATTGCAAGTAAGTGCAGAAAGTGCCAAAGTGGGTATTTGCTGACTAAAAAATAGTGTTATTTGCTGAGGACACGGGAAATGGAAGTTTAAATAGTGGAAAACATCATTTTGAACCATAGGTAAGTTCAAAGGAAAAAAGAATTGGACGTTTGTAGGCTTAAGGGTTGGAAGGAGAAGAGGCCACTAGGTAGGATAGTTTTATAAAAGCATAAGGAAAACTCATAGAAGACAGATTTATGAATGGCTCATGGAACAGATGCCTAGGTATTGCTTCTGGGTTGGAGAGGCAGATAAGATTTCTCAAAAAAACTATTTGCAGGGGATCAAGAGCAGGTGAGGGTTTTACCTGCCCTTCTGCTTGGGAATGTCCAGAAGCAACTGGTGGGTCACTGTGTGAAATGGGATGCTGAACTAGATGGGGTTGTGGTCTGATCTTATTGGGTGCCAAACAGGGAGGTTTGCTGTGGGCTTGGGAAAGAAAATATGGAGGTATCTGAAAATAAAGAGTAGGCAGATTTGCATTTGGGCTTAGTACATACTGTAATTTAGTATAGAACTATACATCTATATTGAGTACTGCTGTGGTTTGGTTGACTCTTAAGTGAGAATGTTGGAGAAAATGAAAAGCACTGAACTGTAATCATTTCAGAAACACAACCTATTCTGCTCTATAAGGGATTGTAAGTCACATATATGTAACTCACATATATGTCAGTTAATATCTCATAGTATATCGATATTTGGATGTACAACCTGTCTCAGTTTAAAAATGCATGTTTTGAGCAAATATGAATAATTTTGAATGCTTTTCTGGTGACCCTTGGTCTCTAGCAGTCTAGCAGACGCTTATGGTCCGATTCTGCGCTCATCAAAATGTGCAAACTCATTTTTCCTTTTTGTAGTTCCATGTAGCCTCCTTGTGACTGCATGGTCACACTAACCACCATCCCTTGCCTTTTAGTAAGACTCCATAGTACTTCCAGGTTTGTCCCAGTAGGACATCCAAGTCCTTTGGTGTCATTCGTCCATCTACTTTGTTTATTGCGTTTCCTTTACTCAGCTTTAGTGAGCCAGCTTAGTGAGCTAGTGGTTAGGGAGCTGGACTCTTATATGAGAATAGTGGGTTCAGTTCCGCCCTCCCCCATGAAGCGTGCTGGGTGATCTTGGGTTAGTCACAACTCTTTTCTGAGCTCTCGTAGCCCCACCTACCTCACAGGGTGTTCTGTTATGGGGAGAAGAATAGAAAAGCTTTATCAGCTGCTTTGAGTCCCCTTAAATGGATGAGAAAAGCAGGGTAGAAAAGCTAACTCTTCTTCTTCCATCAATCATAGGTCCAAAATATGCAAATTTCTGGTTGCTGATAAACATGAAGGAAAAAAACCTCATTTAATTATCAACTTTAAAATCTGAAGCCTTTAATGAGCCTGCTTCTGCTTGTTCCAATATTTTCTTCACTAATATATGGGTTAACAGAACTTCATTTCTATACTCTGACCTTCCTAACGCTCCCTCATCCTTTCCTTACAGGGCCATCAATGCCAAAAGATTAGAGCCCTGAAAGTGTTCGTGGAAGGAACACTTTCAGAGCTCACTTGTTCTGTAGTGGGCCGTTCAGTGGTCAGGGAATCCACCTCAGAGTAGTCCAGGCATGGTTTCCAATGGGGGAATCATACCTACATGTACTAGGGAGGATCAAGAGCAGTACTAGTCACTGTCCTGAAATACAGCAGAGAAGGAGTGGAGAGGAGGGAAACAACAGCCAACTATATTCTCCCCTCTTTACCATAATGTAGTTTCTCTTTCTGAAGGCCACAGGCAAGAGCAATTGCTCCCTCCTAGCACACCTTCCTTTTGGGCACCATATGGAAGGAGCTTGTGTGTATTTTATAAAAATAATTTTTTCATTTTTAAAAAAATTGCGTATGTGGGTTTAAGAACATACTCATGATATCCTTTTATAGGGCAAAGATCAAACAAGTGGTAATATCATTTCAGAGATGGAATGCTTTATTTTGGAAGTGTTGTTCTGGAAGTTCTGTATTGCCTTTCGGGAATAAATCTTAGATGTGGGGAGAAAGAAGAGTAACCACCAGTTGCCTTGAACTGTATGGTTCTAATTTGTAACTGAGGCATCTACAAAAAATAGTGTACCTAGAGCCAGGTGCTAATATAAACATATTCCTATTGTATCTATAAAATCTACATGATATTTAGTTAGACTTTTCAGTTTGTCCCTAACAGGATTTGAGTCCTTGATAAGAACAGGAATCAACAAAGATGTTATGTAACTTCTATTTATATCTAACTTGCTCACTAGCTGCAGGCATACAAGAAAAGCTGAGGAGGGGATTTAATGAGCTCTCAAGGCTTGCTCACCTTCCCAAGCTGGTAGAGACAGCTTGAGGTTTTCTGCTCTGTGCTTATTTAAAGTGCGTCAGCAAGTGAAGCTGGTGGGTGGTGTGGGTAGATGGACTGACTTGTTGCTATGGTTTTTCTATACTTCCTCTCTCTTTCATTTTTCCACCCCTCCATACAGAAAATGGAAGGTTCCTCACTTCCAGAAGCTCGTAAAGTGTGCTTCCTTCCGACACCTACTAAACTTCCCTGTTTCATGAAATAAATAAAATGTATGTGTTCTTTCACTGAAATTGCAGGGTTTAAATTCACAGATTTTTGTGGGTATGCAGTATTGTCAAGTGCATCCTTATGTAAGAATGATTTTAAAGGCACAAAGAAAATTAAAATAAAAAATAAAGCATTGGTATTGTGGGTCTGCAGCTTCTGCATAGCCAAAATTATCTGCTGTGTTTCCCAAAACACTCATCCCCATAACCAGAGCTTCGGTTAGGGTAATGAAGTCCAGAAAAGAACAAAACTTCAGCTCTCTTCTCTATGGGCACATTCCAACACAGGATATAATCAGGCTTGAAGTCGGCTTGAGTTCTCCCCATTCTGACAGTTTGCAAGGAATCTGCTATTTCTGCAGATTAAAAGTCCTGAAATGTGGAGTGTCCCTATTCAGAATAAAAAGGGGTCTCACTGCTGGATTTAGAAATACTCCACACTGTTTAGCAAAGTGGGAACGCAAGTGTTTTTTAGTGGAGCAAACCATGGTTCAGGAGTATTCTCAGTTTCCCCTGATCCAATGATAAGCCGGAGTTTCCTCTGCCCTAGTCCCCTCTTCCCTGGGCTCTCCGCCATTATGTGCTAAGGAGGTTGGGCTGGCTGAAAGTGGGGTGGGGGGAAGGAGGTTAAGAATGAACAGAGCCTGCAGTAGCTAACAGTGTAACAAACTTTGGTGGCTTCCATCCTGGGGTTGTGAAGTGTGTCAGCTCTTATGTAGAAGCCTACCTACTTCCTCCCTTCTTCCTTCCAGGATAACCTCTGCCATCCACCCCTTTCACCTCACTCCCTGCCATTATAATAAAAAAGGGAAAGTGATATTTAATGTTCTACTGCCTTATTAACAGGAGAAAGAAGTGCTATGGTGGATACAAAATGGGGGGGAGTGGTGAACAAAAGCTGCTGCTGAAGGACTCCATGATCCGATGCAGGGCAAGGTTTATATAGAGGGCGGGGTTTGAATTGCCCACCCCAATGCAGTCAGGGTATAATGGTGTCCAATTATACCATTATGGGGAAGGGGTTCTGTTGAGGGAGGGGAGGGGGTTTCTTCCCCACCAGCAACTGAAGAATGGAGAGTGAGTCCGCATTATAAGCTAATAGTGGGAATGAAAAAAAACCAGACTGCTGATTTTAAAAACCCTGGTTTAAAACTGGATTAAATTGCCAAGTGGGAACCTGGCCTATAAGAAGATTAGCATCTAATAAAAATGAGCAAGACACAAATAAATAAATTAAAAATTAGCATGTATTCCATTGGAAACTGATTCCAAAGTGGTTGGCTTTGTTTTGGGGTTGCTTTGGATCCCTGATCTTGATTACACACTGTCCTTTGTGAATGGAGCAGTGATCCAGTCAGAAAAGATCCTGAAACTGACTATAGGGGATCAAAATATGAATTATAGGCAATTGCAGAAAGGTCCTCTGATATGCTGAGAGTCCACAGTTCTCCAGTATTCTCTAGAATTAAGACATCAGTCACCAAGTCATACAGTCTGCAATTTAATACTTCCCTGAATCTTAAAAGAGTGTGCTTTTGGCTCCTAGCTAAAATATCTGATCCTAATTTAAATGTAATAAGGAGAACTTCATAAAATACAACCTGTGCAGTTCATAAGCAGATAATGTGGAAGAATAGCATGTAAGGAACTTGAAGATTACTTTTTAAAAAATAGACACACAGCCTATAATGAAGGTTTTAAAAGTGGTAATGCAAAAAGTGAGTTGATCTGACAGATACTTTGGTAAATGAGTTAATTGAAATCATGCTTTTCTCTGTGATAGTAGGGGGAAATCAGATGACTTGATGCTGATAAAAACAGAGCAAAGAAATGTGTTTATTAAGAGCCTTGAGATCTGAGGTCTAGAACTAAATAATTCCCAGCTGCATTTGAGCCTGTTAGAAAAGGCTTAGTACTAATTCAGCATACACTGGAGCAGGATTTCTATCCCACACAGCCATAGCTTATTTCACTTTATTTTAAGATGACTGGTTTTTTGTTTTAATCTTTAAACCTCTGCAGAAATATAGGACACAGGCTGGCATTGCATGAAACCAAAAAGAAATTAGTGGGCTACTGTGTGAGATAGGAAGCTGGATTATGGACTGTGGCCTGATCCAGCAGGGCTCCTTTTTGGGGGATAATCTATATTTGGGGGAACAAGGATCAAGTATATATTCAGGTCATTCCTGCATTATATTAGAACATGGACTCAGTTTAGACTTGCTCATTCTTACTCATCATTCCATGTTCCTTTGAATTTGCAAACAAATGGTAAATGACTAGTAATGCCACTAAAGGAAACCAAGATCTGATTCATTGACAGGAAAATACAGAGAGTGCAGTTGACTTCCCTGACCTTGTGGAGTCAAGATTCAAATGCTGGGACTGTCTCCAATCTCTGGTCACAGAGCGAGGGGGATTTGGTGAGGGGTGAAGTGAGAAAGGTGCTGTTTCCTTATGCCGAGTAAGGGAAAAATGGGCATGTTGCTTGCCCTCATTCACCATTTGTTCCTTTTCTGCCTCCAGCCTCTATCTAACCAAGCATAGGTTCTGTTGCATATCTAACACACAGTAAAGCTTCTTGAAGGCCAGGTCTCAATTTCTTTTTCTTTGTAATGTCTGTTTTGCACAGATGTGCAATTTCAAAACAGTGTACAGTGGGGAGAATGTGTGAGTAAAATGCCCACAAAGTCTGTCATTGGATTGGAGGAAAATGTGCCCTCCCCAAATAGTCGAATTGTGCTTTCTCACTTTCCAAAATAAACTTGGCTAGCGGTCTGAAAAAGGCTGAGAACTCACTTAATCTGAATGCAAAATATTCTGATTTTAGTTATTTAGTACAGAAAGTACAAAAGGTATGGAAACCCAAAATCTTGTCAGGATAGTCAAATTTGAAGACAGCATACAAACTGATTAAATGCTGTATCTGACCATGCACCTAGAGGATATTTTTTGTTCAATTTATTAAGAAAGGTACAAATTAAATAGCAGATTGTAGATGAATCCCACAGTGGCGGTAAAAGAAGAAAGCAGCAGTAGTTTTTTTATCTAAAAAAAGAAATCTGTCAAATCTGTCTAAGGACTCTAGCCACAACAGTTAATCACTGCATTTCAAATGCTAAAATGTAGTAACACATTTTCTGATTCATAAATTTATAAAAGACCAATATGATGCTGCTCTTTGGAAATCCAACTGTCTGTGAAATGAAGGCTGCCTTTACTGAAGTGCTTGCAAAATCTGCCTCATGACCTCTGTATGTCATGTGGTGGTTCTTGTTTAACAGCAGATGATGTAGCTGAGAAACAAAATATCATCTGATTCTAAGAGATTCCCCCAAAACATCTTGGCAGTGAAGAGGGTGCCATATGTCTGTCACTGGTTTTCCCTCTCTTATGCTCCCCCCCCCACACACAACTGGTATATCAAACAGTATATTTCTTTCCCCCCCCTACACACTCCCTTCTGCCTTTTTCTCTTTTTTTGATGTGAGTCTTGTACCAATAGGATGAAAGCTTTGTGATTTATCACTCATTATTCACATCAAGACCTTGCTAATAAGGCCAAAGGGAAGAGACAGGATGGAAATGTGTGCATAAGTGACTGATAGCTGATAAGAAGAAGCAGGTGCTGATAACATGACTGCAATACAAAGTTTAGGAAGCGTGTGGGAATTAGAGAAGTGTGGTGGATGGGCATTGCTACTGTGGCTTAGTTGTGGGTTATTAATTACTTTTTTTAAGTAGATGCTCGGTGACCTTTTAAAATAGCAAAAGCCAATCCTATGATCCTTTAGCTAGTTATGAGAAAGGGCATTTAAACTGTGAGTGCAGGCATCCTGCCAAAACTGGGAAATGTTTCATACTCCTGCCAGAATAATTCTTTTTTCCTTTGTCTTCTTATTTCTCTGGCATGATTTGAGTTACAAAACAGTTGTATTTCTGATGCAATGGAGCATAAACCTTTTGGATTTTTAATAATGCTTCCTCTGATATAATTAAAATAGATAAATTACCTGACTAATGGTGTCCCCAGATGCATCTTACAGTTTTCCTAGGCTGTATTGGAGTTGTCACACTTACCTATAGCAATTCCTATATACTTTCGAGAACATGAAGCCAGCTGGGT
This sequence comes from Aspidoscelis marmoratus, assembly GCA_014337955.1. Classification (NCBI taxonomy): domain Eukaryota; kingdom Metazoa; phylum Chordata; class Lepidosauria; order Squamata; family Teiidae; genus Aspidoscelis; species Aspidoscelis marmoratus. The sequence goes on from MTQE01001141.1 coordinate 21,063,976, forward strand.
GATCTTGGGCTAGTCACAGCTCTCTTCTGAGCTCTCACAGCCCCGCCTACCTCACAGGGTGTTCTGTTGTGGGGAGAATAGAAAAGCTTAGTCAGTCGCTTTGAGTCCCCTTAAATGGGTAAGAAAATCAGGATAGAAAAGCCAACTCTTCTTATTCAGATAGATATTATTGTCCAGATATATCTAACTTACTTAAGACAGACACTTTAAAATAAATAAATGATTAAATAAGTAGGTAAGTAAATCAGGTCCCATCTCCAGGCATTATGTGCTAGAGGTATTTGGAATTTTTAAGCACAGGTTAGTTATACCGTTGAAGCTGCATTTGTTATTTGCTCCCTCTTAAATGACAGGTTTTGTTATTGGATGTGTATGTCTTTTTGGGCACAGTTGCATAATATTCTATTCACTTACTTTGATAATTGAATTCTGTGCAATAAAGGAAGTAGCTTGTTCAGTTTTTTTAAGAATGATCCTGCTTAGTAATTATTAGATATAATTTGATGCGTAATTAATGTAGTCTACCTACTTGGAATTAGAGTTTTTAAAGTGTTTCCTTTCTTTCATCAGTGATCAGTCTTTGTTGCTGCAGATTTACATATAGTAAGTCATGGAGCAGATTAAAATGCCTGTGTACAGTGCACTAATAACTTGTCTGGGTTCTAGCAATCTTTCTGAGTGACCTTCAGACAACCACCAGTATTTTATTCTATTTTGGAAGTCAATTGGTATAAGTCAAGGCAGAACCAAAATATCTCATGAAGGTTTCAGTGCTGGAAGATCCCTCTTCCCTTTACTACTTTGACAAAAAATATTTGTGTGAATATAAAAGCTGACTTTCTCTTCTCACACCTACAGCTGATAGATCAAATGGCTGGTATAAATTTATGTTCTAAGTACCAGTAAGGTGGGGGGGGGGGGTTTCCACTATGAATGTGCATAAATAAGCTGTCGTATTGTATCTACATTTTCCCAAAATTCCAGAGATAGTTCAGAGACCACCATGTTAGGGAAAACCTATGCTACTCTCAGAAAATTGTTTGCCACATTTATTCTTTTCCTCATATATTTTTTTTCAGTCAATCTGACTTCGTGTCAGACCATCATGAAAGATGTTGCAACATGAGCCACTGCAGAATGCTAATTTCATAATACTCTGCATAAGGTGACCCACTTACTAGTTCACCCTTCAGTTGTATTTTAAGCTCTGTTTCTCATTTATGTAACATTGTATTGGTTTCATCAGATACTTGTCAGTTCTGGTGTCTGGCTGTGTATTGCCTTCCTCTGAATAGTGTCTCATCTGTGCTTTATAACGTTTTTGGAAAACACTGTTTAATTCACGCTTGCATACAGAAACAGATTAAAATGAAATGTAAGTTTTCTTTTGAAACAGTGGTGTGAATATCCTTATGGAAGAGGTTTCTTTTGAAGTTCTTTGTACACATTAAAATATGAAACTTTTTTTAAAGGATTAACTATTTTTACTAAATGTTTTACAGAGTAGAACATAAGAACATAAGAACGTAAGAGGAGCCCTG
>MTQE01001141.1:21065526-21086743 GCA_014337955.1 Aspidoscelis marmoratus
TACATCTATCATCCATAAATTTGTTTAACCCTTTCTTAAAGCCATCCAGGCCAGTAGCTGTCACCACTTCCTCCTGCAGCAAATTCCATAGACCGATGACCCTCTAGGTGAAGAAATGCTTGTCCTTGTCTGATCTGACTCTCCTACCCATCAGCTTCATAGAGTGCCCCCTGGTTCTAGTGTTGTGCAATAGAGAAAAGAAATTTTCTCTATCCACCTTTTCTATACCATGCATGATTTTATATACTTCAATCAGGTCCCCTCTTAAACACCATCACTCCAGACTGAAGAAGCCTAGACATTGCAGCCTGGTTTCGTAAGGGAGGTGTTCCAGCCCCTTAATCATTCTGGTCGCCCTTTTCTGTACCTTTTCCAGCTCCACAATATCCTTTTAGAGGTGTGGTGACCAGAATGTACCCAATATTCCAAATGTGGCCTCACCATAAATTTATAAAGAGGCAAAATGACACTTGCTGACTTGTTTTCTATTCCCTTCCTAATTATTCCCAACATTGAATTTGCTTTTTTCGCTGCTGCCGCGCACTAGGTTGACACCTTCATTGAACTGTCGACCCAAACCCCAAGATCCCTTTCCTGGTGTGTTGCAGAAAGCTCAGCCCCCATCAGCTTATAGACATAATTTGTATTTTTGGCCTCGATGTGCATTACTTTGCACTTGTTAAGATTAGAGCACATTTGCCACTTGGTTGCCCATTCACCCAATGCTAAGAGATCCCCCTGGAGCTCTTGGCAATCTCTTTCAGGTTTGCTACCCTAAATAATTTAGTATCATCAGCAAACTTTGCTATTTTACTATGTACCCCTTCTTAGATCATTGATAAATGAATTAAAAAGCATTGGTCCCAACTCTGAACCTTGGGGGACCCCATTTTTCACCTCTTTCCACCCTGAGAATTGGCTATTTATTACTACTGTCTGCTTCCAGTCTTTGCTTTCCTCCTGCAAGATTCTTAGGAACTTGCCATTACACAGCAATTCCATACATTATATCAGACTCCACCATTCTGGTGCCTATTGTGAGGCAACTGCAAGCTCCAGTCCAAAATGGCTTTAGGGCAGTTTGCATTGTAACAAACTGGTTAGTGTCTGAATATGCGTGTGTCAGAGAGCTGTTTTCTCATAAGTGTGTGTATACTCTTCTACTAAATTTATTTAGTTAAAAACAACAATTGGGACTATAATTTTGAGGAAGTTAATAACTGAATCATAAACTAACCTCTTAAAATTAGAGGTTCATATTTGTGGCCTCTAAATATGAGTAATTCTTTGTTATTTTAGAATGGCTTATCTGGGATCATTTTGGGTTTATTAGTAAGAGATTAATCCATTGTCTTCATTCCTCTTGCTTATTATTCAAATGGGTTTTCTGCACTGACAATGGCTAAACATGGGGTATCCTCAGAATTTTCTGCACTGGGATTACCACATCTCTTACAAAAGATAAAATTTCCTTTATGACTTATGAGTATTTGCATTAACTGTAACATAAATGTTCCTGACAAATGGTATCTGTAAGTAAGTTTTCTCTCATAATTTTGGTGTCATACTGAAAGAGAGTTTGCCAGATTAGGCTCTATTAGTTTAAAAGAATCTTCCTAATCCTCATTTTTCACTTTGAACTTTCAAAGAACTCATACTTGATGAATCATTTCTGTGACGATGTATGCTTTTTAAAAAAAAATCAAACCCAGAGATCATTGAGAATAACAGAATGATTTCAAAAGAAAAATAAGTAAATTTCTAACAAACATACTGGAAACTACTATGATCCTGCTGTAAAAATCACTATATTTCTTACTTTAATGAGTGCAACCTTTTCCCCCACTTACTTACTTACTTACTTACTTACTTACTTACTTACTTACTTATTACTATAGTATTAAGGGGAAATGTTACACTATTTGAAAAATAGAATAATACAATTTACATAATTCAAAAGAATTAGAATGTACAAGACACACACATAAAATGTTACAGGTGGTTAGTAATAAAGTAATATCTTTTATATAATATACAGTAGATATGCAAATAAATGTACAAGAATATACAAAATAAATATAAATTAAATGTTTAGCAAACTGTCTCCCTAAATAAATCTATTATTTTATAAATATTAGTGTAGATATATTAACTTTCTATAAAAACAATTCCAGAATTCTATGTGTACTGTAACTGAATTTTAATTGCAGTCCATGACACAAAAGTAGGGATAATTTCCTTATCTCTATAAAAGATATTTTGCAGATATGCCCATTTATAATAGATAATTGGAAATAAATAAATTAATTGACCATCAAATCCCACATAAAGTTATACCAGTTATTGATAGTGAGTTTATTTTTACCCTTCCAGCTGTTTGCCACTACATGTTTTCCAGTTATTAGTGAGAACTCCATCAGTTTTTTAACCAGCTACAGGTGAAAGGAAGTCATTATAAATATGCAGAAGATAGAAGTTTGTGGAATGCCAAGGAAGCTGTAGTAAACCCTCTCCTTCAGTGATTCCCAACCTGTGGTTCTGGACCGCTTTGGGGGTCAGTCTACTCTTTCACAGGGGTCGTCTAAAGTAGCACCGAAAATAATTTTATGATTGGGGGTTAGGGTTAGGTTGGGGGTCACCACCACATGAGGAACTGTATTAAAGGGTCATGGCATTAGGAAGGTTGAGAACGACTGCCTTAAGAGGTCCTCCCTGGATCTAAGGATAGTAAATAACTCACCACCTGCTAATATTCCCTTTTTTGGGCAAGGTGCTGGAGAGAGTAGTGGCTACCAACTGTAGACATGCTTGGAAGAAACAGATTATATAGATTCATTCCAGTCAGGTTTCAGGAGGGGAGTTGATACTGACACTGCCTTGATAATCCTTTTATAAGGAGAGTGATGGGGTAAGCTGACCCTGTTGGTTCTCCTTGATATCTTAGTGAATTCTATTGACTAGTCTGATCAAAATAATACTAGCTCAGTTTTTGGTGTTATTGTGACTGGGTACCACTGCAGTACTATTGCTCTCTCCCTAGTTCTTCTTTTCATATCTCTTTGCTTAGTATTGCCCTTAGCTGCATTTACATATTGCTCAACCAGAAACTGTGAGGTTCGCAGATTTGGTAACTGCATTTTGCTAATCAGCTCTCTGGATTTTTGTTTTTGTTCTTTTGTAGCACTCATTTTTCTGCCGACTAACAGAAGACAAGAAATCAGAAAAATTTTTCAAGGTATTTTATGATCGCATGAAAGTGGCGCAACAAGAAATCAAGGCTACAGTCACTGTCAATACCAGTGATTTGGGGAATAAAAAGAAAGATGATGACTCAGACAGAGACATACCAGCCAGGAAAAGAGGTAATTCTCCAGAATTTAAATGGTGCAAAGTTACACCAAAAATTATGATTAGGTATGCTATAGGTTCAATTGTTTGTTTTTTACAACATTCATCAAAAGATTCCAGTCCTTCCCATTTGCACCCATCCATTTGTGGTGTGACAGTTTATAAAGTGGTGAAAGTTGTTTTGAATTTAGTGGTGCCAACCAATAACTTGATGTTGCTTAATCTGTATGGGGAAGACTGTGCTACCTAGGCAGTAGGTCTAGAATTCTGCACTTAAAAAGTAGATGCCCTAAACCTTCATTTAGGACAGCTCACCTCCTGAGGACCACACAGATACATCAGAGAATGAGTCTGAGACCTTTTATGGGTGAAGGTCTCTATCTGCCACTGAGCTCTGATTTCTTACATTTTAGCATGGGGATGAGTTTCAGTCATATCCTGAAAATGGCAAACTTATTTTTTCTCTCCTCTGTGGTATATCATCATGTTCGACTTCATGTGTCTGACACCTAAGGACATATTACTGTCAACCAACTATAAGGGACAGGAAGTGACTAAGAAGAGCATTTAAGTGTTGGGGAGGGTGTGAAGTACAGTACAAACATGGTAAGACACTGTTGAACCTTGGTAAAACAACAAGCACATATTTTTCACACTTTATGTTTTAAATCAATATGGACACAAACTGTAGGTCTTCATAGTCCTTACCCAGTGGATGAAATAGTTGCTTATTGGAAGTTCATATGAAGTAAAAGGAACAAATTGTGCATAATCTTCTGCCCTCTTGAAAGTATGAATCATTGCCAAAATGCCTTTTTTATATATTTCTTTGGAGAGGGAGAAAAAAAAACACCAGCATACAAGAAGCTGGAAATCAAGACAGCTACACTGAATTCTTTGTGAAAGAATTCAGCTTGCAAAAGAGATCATTTCCCTGAGGGAGAATCTCATCTTATGAACAAAGTGAAATGCTAGGACCTGAGGCACTGTCTTCTATATCCCAGTTTCTATGTCTAGATTTTTAGCAGAACCTGTCTTCAGTAATAATTTGTTTGTTTGTATATCTATCCTGCCCTACACTCAGAGCAAGTTGCAGTAAAACCAATATAAAACACACATTTAACAATGTGCTCCCTAAAACACAAAATAATAGTTCCTGAAAAGGAAGAGGAAGCTGTTTGTTCAGCCAAAGGTAAGGCTAAAGAAGTGCCTCTTCACCACATATCTAAATATATCCAGTGAGAAGACTGGATGCACCTCAGAGGAAAGGCTATTAACTTTCTAGGGTGAAAGCCCTTTCATATACCCTTGCATTTTTGACTGCTGAAAAGGATGACACTACCCAGGGGGCCTTTTCTGCAGAATTTAACTGACAGGCAGGTTAATATGGAAGATATTAGATATTTGACGACCAAGCTGTTTAATTACACTGAATTGGGCTCAGTAGTGAATTGATAACCTGTGCAGTTTAAGAACCTGTTTGATATTCATCTATCCTGCAGAACCTGCCAGTAGTGCTGCTGCTATATTCTGTACTATTTGCAGCTTCCAAACCATCATCAAGGGTTTTGGAAATAGCCTACTCTGCAAATTATCAGAGAATGGATAATTGTGACCAAGCTATGTCTGTCCAGAAAGGGACATAGTTGGCAAATAAGTTTGAACTGAAGGAAGGCACTGGGGGCCCCTTCTGCTGCCTGAGCCTCCAGTGACAGTCACAGGTCCAAGAATATCCCCAAGCAACACATTTGTTCTTTCCAGGGTAGTTCAGCGCCATGAAAAACAGAATATCTCCTGACTTCAGGAACTCAAGAACTCATTACATGCAGTATCTTGTCTTGTATAGGTTCAGCTTCAATATATTGGTCTGCATCCAGTCCATTAACACCTCCAGGCAACCTTCAAGCACTTAAACTATTTCTTCTGACTCAGTTGGAATGAAGAGATAGAAAGGGATATTGTCAGCATGGTAATGGCATCTTACTCCAAATGCCGTATCACTGCTGATGCCTCTGCCAGGGACTTCATGCAGATTAAATTAAAGAGTACAGGGAATAGGATCAACCCCTTAGGGATGCCACAAAATAATTCCAAGGAGGATGAACAATAATCACCATAAAATAGTCACAGGTGTCATCAATACTCAGATGATACCCAGCTCTATCTCTCTGTGCCATCTGAATCAGGAGAGGTAGTTGATGTTCTTGACAGGTGCCTGGAGGCAGTAGTGTGCTGGATGGGAGCCAAAAAAATAAGGCTGAATCCAGACAAGACAGAGGTGCTGTGTGTCACAGGGTGTCAGGTCTGTATAGTTGGTCATAATGCCCTGGAAGGGACAGGTACGTAATTTGGAAGTACTGCTGGACTTGGTGCTGACACTTGAAGCTCAGGTAGTTCCCGTGGCCAGGAGTGCCTATGACCAATTACGGCTGGTGTTTCAACTGAAGCCTTTTCTGAACAGAGATAACTCAGCCCCAGTTATCCATGCTCTGGTAACCTGTAGATTGGACTATTGTAATGCGCTCTACATGGGGCTGCCCTTGAAAACAGTTCGGAAGTTGCAGCTAGTTTACTTCAGATTGTAATTAGAATATTTTATGCCTTCTAGAGGAAAAAGTGTAAAAATGCTTGGTGACAAATGTGCAAACTGTGGTCATTGTGACTTGATAATTGTTAATCAAACCTATCTTTTTATATATTTATATAATGTAGCATTAAGGGAGCCTTTGACACAGATAACAGAGGAAGTACGAGATCAGCTGGTTGAAGCCTCTGCTGCTACAAGGAAAGCTTATAACACATACAGGAGGGAAGCTGATCCTGATGACCATTATCCATCCGGGGACGGTGCACAGTCTGTAGCAGAAAAAAACAAGGATGAAATGGAAATGAGTCCTGTTATTACAATAATGCAGCCCATCCTACGTTTCTTGCAGCTGCTGTGTGAGAACCACAATCGGGATCTGCAGGTAGGATAGGCAACAGTTGTGCAAGTAGTTTTCACTGCATTTGCCAACTTCTCACTTAAGCAGATAACACGACATAGACATACACAGCTTTATCACTGTAGTTGTGGCATAGGAGTCCCAGTGTTGCGATTTAGTTTTGTAGTATGGTGTTGCTGTTATGACTTCTCATTGCACTTTCTGGTTCAAATTCCACATGTTCGTTCTACTTTGGTTATACTATGAGAGCATATAGAAATAATAGATTATTTGAATGTGTTTTGAAGTAATAGAGTTTTCATTTATATAAAAAGAGTTTAATTTTCTTCTTTTCATATCCACAAACAGAACTTCTTACGTTGTCAAAATAACAAAACTAATTACAACTTGGTGTGTGAGACACTGCAATTTCTAGACTGTATTTGTGGAAGCACAACTGGGGGACTTGGACTTCTTGGGCTATATATCAATGAGAAAAATGTAGCTTTGATCAACCAGACTTTGGAGAGTTTGACTGAGTACTGCCAGGGACCATGCCATGAAAACCAGGTAAAGCAGTTGTTTTAAACTGAAATTATGATGTAGTTCCAAGTTGTGGCTTTGAAACTGGGAAACGTGAGTTTTATGCTCACACATTTTAGGTTACTAGCTCAAAGGACCACAGAGTTAAATATTGATGCAATGTTTTGAGAATGAATGGTATAAACATCATGCCATGTTCCCAATGAATCAGATGGCAATGACTGAGGCCGCCTCCAGACTGCACATCATCATTTCACTATATTCCTTTATTTCATAATTACTCACTTTTGTAATCATTTTATATTGTTCCCACACAAAAGTAAAATAGCATGTTTTAACCCTGCAAACTATAGCAATTATAGTATCGTGTGAAGAATCTCCAGCCCACATAATTCACCCCCTTCCATAGTAGCTACACAGAGTACTGATTAGTCAGTCACAGACATCTGTAACTTCACATTTCCTGTTGAATTCTCACTCAGGCTCCCAAAAGGTCTCATAGAAGTAATCCAGACTGGAGAGTGTTATCAGAGTGATGGAATCTTTCACTGTAACAGTTCTTTTTACTGCAATAGCTTTATTGTGTTATATTGCTTCAAAATTTCAAAGCAACTACATGAGATAGGTAGACATGTCTGGGAATTCAACAACTATTTACAATAATGACACAAAAATCACTGTCTGGATACAGTCTGAGAGGTGTAGCTATTCATTTCAGGCAGTTCTTTTGTATTTCCGTTCCCATATCACAGACAAAGCACGATCGGATATTCTACCTAGTCTGTGATCAAATTTATGATGAACGATTGTCAGGTTACTAGTTGTAGTGACCACCTCGGCAAGGTCAGTAGGATAAGGGAAATTATAGCCTTAGGTAAGTAAGGGTTATGAGTTAAGGAGGTGTGGCTTATGAGGTCCTGAAGGGAGGGGGTTAAGCTAGCCCTGATGCTGGACCAATGAGAGTCTGAAGTGAGCATGTGAGACTCTATAAAAGGTCAAGGCAGACAGGTACAAGGGTTCTGTGTTCTTGGTCAGAGAAGCTCACGGGGGTGTGGATAGGAAAAGAACTGGGTTCGTTAATAGCCTATGAGGAAAGATAGGGAACGGTCCTGATATTTTAGTGAACTGTTTACCAAGTAAAAAATACTGTAACCTGAAGAAATCTAAGTTTGAAGACTGTAAACTAAAAGAAGCTGTAACAATAAAAGCAAGTTTATTTGTTCCGGTTAAAATTTGTCTGACTGGAGTCCGTTAGAGAAAGCAGCTGTAGGGAAATGAGCCAAAAAGAATACTGTAACTTTAAGAAGTGAGAGTAAAGCCTGCAGAATGCCACAGTCGGCTGGCAAGAGAGAGTCCTTCCACTTGAAAAGATAAAGTGGAGAGGGTGAATGTTGTGGGGAGGGCTGCTTGCTGACACATTGAAGTGGTTTATAAACCGTATTAAAGCTGAATTTTCAGAGTGCGAGTGCATGGAGTGTCAGGCAAGGCAGAGATCAAGTCCCAGCCGTGACACTAGTTGTTACAAACTGCTCAAAACAATTGAAATTTCATATTTGCCTTCATGAACAGAGCTTCCTCATGAAATCAGTATTCAGTATATGGGTTTTCAGTATAAGGGAATTTTATTCTCCACTGAACTTTTTATCAACCCTATCTGGCATATCCAGTCAACTGAGAGGGTGAGAGGATCTCAGTATATTTGCCTCCTGTGGAATATTAATAGCAGGTTTTGACACAAAGTTACAAATTCAAAGTAATTACATGGAAAAGAAATATGCAAGGTTGAAAATATATGAAATCCTGTCTTTTGGGTCACTAAAACCTAACATTTTTTCTTTGCTTTGCTATTTATGTGTCAGAATAAAGAGAGAGTCGGTTAAAAGTTAAATAGGGATAAGGAAGGTGTCTTAATTTATAGTAGTACTGTAAAGTAAGTTTAAGACAGTCTCCAGATGGCAACCAAATATAGCAAAGGAAAACAACAATGTGGGCTATTGCTCCCCTGGTATTATTGTTTTGGGTCTAGAGAGCTCTGGTCACAGCACTGTCTGTGCATGTTTTGGGCAATTTGGCTGCTGTTGAACACCCAGATGGGCATGTGAGCAGCTCCACACATAAGTGGAGGCCTGTTTTGGCCTCCATGCATGTGCGCTGGAAGTAGCTAGGATTGCTGCTCCCTAAAAAGCGCTACAGCTGGTTTTTCCAGCAACAAGTGCTTTTTTTTAGTGGCAAAAAAGCGGGGCTACAGTAGAGTTGTCTGTGATGCATGAGGCAACCCCACCAAAGCAGCACTGTAATGGAACTATATCACTGAGTACAGAGGCTGAAGGATAATGACAAGTGAAAATGGTGTTTGAAAGCTGAAAAATCTTGTTTGATTTTGTACATGTTAGTAAGTTTTGTATTTTTTAAAAAGTCGAATTAAATAAATAAAACGTTCCAGGGGAAATGCCCATTGCATTACCTACGTATCAACTTTTTAATTATATGATTTAGAGATAATTTATTTTTCCTGCTTTGTACAGAATTGCATTGCTACCCATGAGTCCAACGGCATTGATATTATTACAGCATTAATTTTGAATGATATCAATCCCCTGGGGAAAAAAAGGATGGACCTTGTATTAGAGTTGAAGGTAAATGGATTTTTTTTTTAATGGGCGGTATCATCTATAGAGTGGGCAGACACTTTTGATGGGTTTATTATATAAATGAATGTATATTTAAAATACTTAAACCTGTTTTTTATTTAGAACACTTTAATGAACATTTAAAATATGAATTCTCTGAGAGCTGATTTAGTCTATTTTCCCCTTTAATTTTTCTGTCTCCCTCAGAATTGCATAAAGTCAAATATTTTGAAGTTCACAGGTAGTTGTCAATTGATTTATTACAGTATTAGCCTGGAAAAGGAGGTCACCAGTTTGATCCCCAACCTCTCCCTGCAAGTAGGCAATGGCAAACTACTTCTGTATTTCTGCCAAGAAAACATTGAGCTACGGCCACTCACATATAGTGCAATATTATGTGATTTTTCCCTACGTGCTCATTTTTACTTTGCAGTCTTTGGGGTTTTACAAAATATTGTAGAAAAATACGTAGATCTGTGACTGGTTTTTCTTTTCTTTAACTATATTTCTGTTTTTATAATACACTTTGCTCCTAATCAACTATTTTTCTTTCACTTGTCCAAGAACAATGCCTCTAAGTTACTCTTGGCGATAATGGAAAGTAGGCATGACAGTGAGAATGCAGAAAGGATCCTTTACAATATGAGACCCAAGGAATTGGTAAGCTTCCATGAATTCCTCCAAATTTTCTAGGGATACAGAAATTAATTTGGCAGCATGGAATTACCTTGGTGTCAGTTGCTTGGTGTTTTAGATCATTGTCTGTCTGCTCAGTTCTTTTTCAGCTAAGTTCAGTTGGATTGTAAATGTTTTTAATCTGTCAAGTATTTGTATTCTGTCTATGGGCTTCTAATGGCCACTTTGTGAAGTGACTCTTACTACCAGGTGACTTTAAGAAAGTGTTAGACAAATTTATGGATAGCTTCTTTACCAATGGCTACTAGAATGAATGCCTAGATACCACTTCCAGGTTGGAGAGACAAGGTAGGATGCTTCTAAAGGCCATTTGCAAGGAATGAAGAGCAGGTGAGGGTTTTGTCTTTGTCTTCTGCTTGTGATGCCCAGAAGCAACTGTTGGGCACTGGACTAGATGGGCTGTGACCTGATCCAGTCCTGTTATGTGCTTTTGTTCTTAAATTTCTTTATAAAACTAGATTAATTTTTTAAAAAGTAAGAGATCCAAACAGATAAGGGTCCATTCCCAGATTATAAACTGCTCATTTCTTTTAAAACAGATTCTGGTCCTGCTCCCATAGAGAATAGGAGTAGATTTGCAGCTGCTTCTAATAGGCTATCTGGCAGCTGTATATGACAAACTGATAGGGGCATGAGGAAAAATCCAAGAATCTAGGAAACTTTGGAATATACTTTGACAGTCTGGTGATAAGAGGTGACAGTGTGTAGAAGATGATGAAATGTGCCTTTTTGACTAGAAGCTGAAATGCAAGAAAAAACCATTTAACCGTTTCCAAGAATTCTTTCATGCTGGACATTCACAGGCCTGGAATTCCAGAGAAAATCAATAAACTCTCCACAGTGTGTATTAGTTATGGCAGTAGTCCTAGACAAAAGTATGATGCAATGTATTATCCAACAACAAACAGGTGAGCTGGGGATAACATTTCAATCTTTATTTTGGCTTTCTTTCCACTGAATCAAATTATTTGTTACAAAGACTAATTTCACAGCAAATACCATTTAACATGAAACAAAGTCTTTTATAATTTGTGGAAAAGAGCTTCACTCTAGAAGAGGGGAGAGTGTAAAATGTATTGGGATGACTTTTATGCAGGCTTTCACCTTTAGCCTGACTTCTCTTTTCTCTGTTTTACCTCCTTTCATCGTTCTTTGGTTGTGGTTATATTTTTTCTCAGGTGGAAGTAATTAAGAAGGCTTATCTACAAGGTGAGGTTGAGTTTGAGGATGGTGAGAATGGTGAAGATCTTGCAGCATCTCCTAGAAATGTAGGACACAATATTTACATATTAGCCCATCAGGTACGTTTCCTAGTATAAAAGAAGAATTTTTGGCATAGTCTACAGCCTCTGTAGCCAGAATTGAAAGAACCTATGTTAAAGTATCTTAGTAGAAGTATGACCTTATAAAGCATCTCATTGCATCTTAGGGTGCTTCCGCACAGCACCTCCTAAATCCAGATCTACTAGATGCGGATTTCAGAAATCTGTGTTAAGGTAGATATGTATCTAGTAGATACGGATCTACTAACACTCCTTTCGTCCGCACATGCAGCGGAAGGATGGATTCAGATCTGGATTTGAGGTGGGTGCTGTGCCACCTCAATCCGGATCTCCGGAGGCCCTCCCCCGGCCCACCACAATTGGCTTCTCTGGAGCCGAGCATGGTGAGCCGGGGGGACTCCGATTTTGGGGCTTGCCCTCACCCCAGAAGTAGTGGATCACTGCTTCTAGAGCCAGGGGGAGCTTCACCTACCCCCCTTAACCCACCCTGGGGGTGACCGAGCAGGATCCCCTCCTTACCTTCATGCAGCCAGCCCGATTCTGGTTGCGGGGTCCTCGTTGCCTTCGTGCCTCCATCCTGTGCACCTCCTGATTGACCAGGGTCGGCGCCTGTGCAGAGAGCCTCCTGAAGCTAGGCGCGGCCCTGGCAAATCAGGAGGCACACATGACATAGGTGCAAAGGCAACCAGGACCCTGCAGCCAGAATCGGGCTGGCTGCGTTCAAGTAAGGAAGGGATCCCATTCAGTCGCCCCCAGGGTGGGTTGGGGAGGGTAGGTGAGGCTTCCCCTGGCTCCAGAAGCAGCGATTCACCGCTTTTGGGGTGAGGGTGAGCCCCGAAATCAGAGTCCCCCACCTCGCCATGCTCGGCTCCAGAGGAGCCAGTCGTGGCGGGCCGGGGGAGGGACAAGTTAGGGACCCTTTTGCTGTGCAGATACGTCCGTTTTGGATGTGTCCTAACAGCAAAAGCACCCATTAAGATGACCTTTTATGTGGTCTTATGGGAAAACGGTTTAAGGGCCGCTTAACACCCATTAGCGACACATCTGGCGGGAGTCAATGCGGAAGTGGACTCCCTAATGTGTCCCTAATAGGTACTACTGTGCGGATGTGGTTTTCCCAAGTGTTTAGAATGTAGTCTTAATGGGTGTTAAAGAGTCAATGTGGAAGCACCCTTAGAAGAACTAATTCAGAGAATTTTATCTATGTTGGAGCAGTACAGTTGTGCTGGTTCTGCATACTGGTCATTGTAGCCTACCTAGGTGACTGTAGAAATTGTTATGTTATGATGTTATGTTATGGTGCAAAAACTGACGCACTCCCACTTCTTTGGGGTTCCTATTCCATTTGACTAAAGATATGAACATGCTGGTTTTGATGTGTTCAGTTCTAGGGATGTGCACTAATGTGGGGTTTTTTGTATTCAATTTGTATTGAATTGAATGTAAGAAAATTCGTATTTGTTTGAATAGATCCCCTTCGAATGTCGTAGGATTCGTATTCGATACGAATATTCAATCCTATATGAATCCCATACAAATAGCATACGAATCCCATACAGATCCCATACGAAGCGTCATACAAATGCATAAAAACATTCAATTCAAATTCAAGTGTCAATCTTCACATATGCCAACATTCAATTCAAATTCAAATGTCCAAATTTGACTAAATTCGTACAAATTTCAAATGTTATGAATATTCACGCACATCCCTATTCAGTTTTCACTGAAGCGAACCTTGCCAACAGTCTAACTGGCTTACGAATCTCAGGGAACCAACCAGTGGCTTCAGTTCGAGTTGAGTTCAGCCCTGTTTGTGAAGCCAACTCTTGGTTGCTGCATGTCTTCTTCTCCTGCCCTTCAGCCCATTCCTGTACCTTTCTACTTTTTGCCTATACTCTGAGATCTGCCCTGTTTCTGCGCAAAAAGTCCTGAAATATGCCAGCTCATTCCTGGGAACTTTCTGTGTCTACAGTTCTCAGTGGACCATGCTGCTTATGCTCCTTCAAGGCCTCAAAAGCAGTTGAATCTGCCACACAAATAAATGGCATAGCCTGCTGGGACCTGTAGTCCCATAGAGCTCAGAAGTAGACCGGGTCACTTTAGAATTGTGTATCTGACAGTAGGGCAGCGTAGACTGGTAGGTACACAGTGGCACAACAGGGCTTGAAATGGCAGTTGAGGATGGCTGAAGGATATTTATGAGCGAAACGAAGCCAGCTCATCAAAGATCCCTGAGGCTTGGCTTAGCCGAATCTTAAATTTTCGATTGTTAAGTTCACTAATATACAACAACAGTAATAGTAATAGGGTTTTTTGTTTGTTTTTGATAACATCTTTACAAATGTGTTCATTCACAGGGCTACTACTAAGTTTAGTTCTTATGAGATTGTGTTGTATACCAAATGATGCATACAAGACTGCATTCCTATTCAGTTTATGCTTTTAAGTGCTTCAGGAGAAAGAAGAAAATTCTGATTGTGAAAAGGGAGTATGTGGAAGAATTTCTCAGTTTATAGATTATCTCCCATTTGTTACCCATTCATTTATTTTAGCTTGCTCGTCATAACAAAGAATTGCAGAACATGTTGAAGCCTGGAGGTCAGATAGATGGAGATGAAGCTTTGGAATTCTATGCCAAGCATACAGCTCAGATTGAGGTAAGAACCACCCTGAAACCAAGGGCCTTTCTGCACTGGTACTTATTCTGGACTATATCTTAATTCACCTTTAGCAATAGATCATTTTTTTCCCAGTGCTTTCGAGCTTGCTTTAAAAAAAAAGTGATCAAATCTTAGTTCCCAATTTTGTAATTCAGTATTGCATGATAAAACTCCACAGAAACGCATACAACATATACAATTTAATATTGCCAAAAGAAATCCCAGATAGTCTATGTAACCAGTATATACAAATCAGACTGTGAACTAATTTTTCAAAAGCAGCATAAAATAAAGGCAAAGTAAAGCTAAAATAACTGGCAGCAAACCATACCCAGGATGAAGTTCAACTGAATGTGGACAGCAAAGGACTTCCTATCCAAGTGTGTCTGGGGTAAAAACAGCTCAGATTAAGTGAGTGTATGCAGTGCTAGATGAGGAGGAGATTGGCCTAACCCATAAATACTCGATAACATTACAGACCCTGGCAGTCTCATAGGACAATTTTGCACTGAGAAGGCCCCACCTAGATGAAGGTTAGGGTGGGGAGGCGAGGGGAGGAGAGGCTCTGGTATGCTTGCTGGTCTAGTACACTGGGCGTTATAGAATTGCCCATACTCTACAATGCTTTCGGTATATCACGCTCAGTAACATTGTTCAACATGATGGGACTCTTCTTCACCTGTTTTCACTAAAGGAGGTGGGGGGAGATTGAAACGTTTAGATCATTCTGTTTGGATATTCTAGATCAAAGGAATCATTTACACAGAAAGCTGAGAAATGCATAAAATCTACTTGGAATATTTCATCACTGTGCATAGCATGATTAGTGAATGCCACATGCAGATTATCTTGATCACAAATCTGTTTTCTTGTGTGCTGAGGCTAATCCTGGTAGCCTATCCACTCACTGCATTCAGCCTTTCTGGGGCTCTGGGGTTGATAGGGGTAGGTCCACCAAACAATCTCTGGGCAGCTTTTCTTTAAAATGGATTCTGTTCTCATCTGCAAAGAAAAGTCAGTGTGCATTGTCATATCTCGCGGGGAAACTAAAGGTTAGCACAAGCAAGTTTTGGCAACCAAGCCCTCTCAGCACATGTGTGAACACAGCTGTCCCCTTGTTTTCACTTGTCTCTCTTCCCAAACCCCAAACCCATAAATTTGTCAAACCACAAGAAGATCCAGAGGAAGTAGAGTAGTGGTTATTTTCATAGCCTGTGAATGAAGAAACAGTATTTGTAGTATTTGCTGTATTTACAATATATTAAAACATAGGTAAAGGTCAAGGACATTCCTACAAGGCAGTAGATCTTCAGAACAACAGATCTTCAGTGTGGAACTTGTCAAGGTTTAACTTGTGATATAGTGATATACTTGTGATGTCTGAATCATAGTGTCTAATTGGTTAGGTATACCAGTCACTCAATAAGCAATTCAAGATCAAAGGTCTTGGTGCACCACAAAAATATTTGGGGCTTGAAATGGTCATTGAAAGAACTTTTTACAAGAACAGGCATCATTATCAAACATGTTGGAACCCTCTCTGCTCTTTTGTTGTAGATTCAAACTCCAGCATGCTTTTTCTGATCTCTGCCCCCCCCCCAGCTAAAAATCCCTCCACCTCAAGCAACACTGGGCATTTAATTGAAGAATACAGAATAGAAATGATCCCATGCAGGTTCTCAGTTCCAAATCCTTAGTTTTTGTTCATAAAAAAACAAAAAAACAATTTTCCACAGAGGGGTGTACATTAATCTAGTAAGTAAAGGGTATACATTTTTAATGCCTAACTTTACAATCATATTCCTGAAATTAATTCTGCGTTGTCATTTGAAATGTTCATGTACAAACTAATTTTTAAATCATCTGTTCTAAAGATTGTTAGATCTGATCGTACTATGGAGCAAATAGTTTTCCCTGTGCCAAGTATATGTGAATTCCTTACCAAGGAGTCTAAATTACGGGTATATTATACTACAGAGAGAGATGAACAAGGTAGTAAGATAAATGATTTCTTCATGAGATCAGAAGACCTCTTCAATGAAATGAACTGGCAAAAGAAACTAAGAGGTAAGACTTCTTTTGGAAAGAAGCCATTTTAAAGTCAGTAGTTTGATCTGGAAAACTACCAGATTTGTTTCAAGTATAAGACAAATAACTTCAAACCCAGAAGTGTTACAGTGCCACATATGTTTGTTATCTTATAACCTTCAGAAAATAATTGCCTTAAATGTTTATATAGGTTCACATTGTTAAGGTTTAGGGCGTTAAGTCTGCCTCCATACCTTGCCACATCTCATGGAAGCATGGAGGCCAAATTGCTTGTTCTGGGCCATGCCAAGCCAAACTTTTGCTGGCAAGGTGGTGCACACTGGGACTGTATCTGGGGTCTGATGAAATGGCACCAGGCTTTGTACACTGCATAAGCTGCTTCATCCAGGTGCATGGCCAATGACTGAAGTGGTCCACAGCTGGATCTCTCTCCAAGCAAAAGACCCATGTGGCCAGAGAATCCCTAGGAAGCAATGCCTCCAGGGCCCATTCTGGCAAGCGGATACCACATTTGTGGGCAGCAGCTAGCATGGTCCAAGTGCAGAAACTCCCTATGATGCTAAAGCTGGATTTTGGAATGCACCTGGACAACCTGCAACTCAGGAAGGCAGTTCCAGTCCTGTTTTGACTCTCATGTGCTTTCAAACCTAATGCTAACATCTTCTGGCTGCAAAACAGGAAGGTTATCAAAGTTCTGAGAGCCACCATAAGTACCTTTTGGATCCCTTTTAAGTTGGCAGTCATAGATTTGCCAGCCCACTTTAATTCACTGATATTGGTCTGAACTGGAATGACCTAATTATCAACATTTAAATGTGAAAGGTTAATATTCCCAAAATATACCTTTTTTCATGGTGACACGAAGACTAACAGCCAAACTTAAAGTGACAGTAATCACTTTATTGGTTCCTCATTTGTGACTTTGTTTAAATTGCAGATAAGACCCATGCTCCAGTAACGATCATAAACAGTTTTGATCAAAAACTGTATCTTCTGAGACAAAGACAAAGAAAAAAAGGGATCTGTAACAGGCAGATTTGGCCCAGAATTATGGTGGGCTCGGAATGCTCCTTTTCTGCTCTCTTGCAACCCGCACTCTGCTTCAGCATTCACAACAACCATTAAGCAGACCCGATGCAGCTATGTGACAGACAGTCCAGTGTTTAACACGATAGCACCTTCGGTTATGAAACAGCCATTTGCACTTGGGCGAGGAGGGTGAAGAACTGTAAATGGAAATGCGAGTGTCGCGTTCACAGAAGGTCAGGCAGGGCAAAGTGCAACAGGATACGGCCAGCACATTCCAACTTTTTGTGTTCCTTTAACACACAGTGATCTTTTGCTATCATGCAGTTTATAAAGTAAGTGGTAAAAAAAAGAGCCCATTTCTGTTTAAGACAGCCTTTGATCTGCCAATGCTGCTCTAGGAATCAAATGCCCTGAACTTATGGACCCTGAAAGCAACAATTGAAAAGTAGCTTTAAAATACACAATAACGTTTACTGAGACTGATTCTAGGAAAAGTTGGCAGTACATTAATTTCTGAAAATTTACATTGCCTTAAATGTTTCTTGTATCTTTGAATGCTTTGCTAATATTTTTTATTTTCTTTTTACTAGCTCAGCACATACTGTATTGGTGCTCACGTAACATGTCCTTTTGGAGCAGTATTTCTTTTAACCTTGCAGTCCTTATGAACCTTTTAGTAGCATTTTTCTATCCATTTAAAGGAATCAAAGGAGGTAATAACATTTCAAATTTGTATACATACCTAAAATAATAAAGTACAGAATTTTTTAAAAAAATTAGTGATTGTGGAGTAAGTACATACTCTTTCTTCAGCAGACACAGTTTTGATCTTCAGCATCTGAAGGCAGTTTTTAGAGGGGTTGGTTGAAGTGTATACAGCCATGCATGGTGTGAGGGAAAGTGCTTTTCTCTGTCACAGAACACAAAAACCAGGGGGCAGGAGAGATAGAACTGACAAGGGGAAGCACTTTTTTCACTCAGAGGTTATCAGTCTATGTAATTTATTACCAGAAGTAGTGACAGCAACCAGCCTGGATAGCTTTAAGAAAGGGTTAGATAGATTCATGGAGGACAGGTGTGTCAATGGCTACTAGTATGGATGCCTGGGTACTACCTCCAGGTAGGAGAGACAGGCAGGTTACCGCTAAAAACCATTTGCAGGTGAAGGTTTTGCCTCTGACTTCTGCTTGAGAATGCCCAAAAGCAGTTGGTGGAGCACTTTGTGAGATAGAACTAGATGGGATGTAATTTGATCCATCATGCTCTTAATATTTGAAAATCATAAATGGGGTGAGATTCCTTCCCCCCCCCAAAAAAAAATATAAGTTAATGTAATGCATGTATTCAAGCATAAATGAAGAAATACCAGTAGATACCTGCATTCAGATCAGGCATCCCAGAATTCATATCCATAAATCCAAAGTGACAGAGACTGGCACCAATGGGAATTTCTGCGTCACATAAAGATAAAGCAATACAGTAGGAAATAAATTACCTTTCCCTTTCACTGTGCTTTGTAGCCTTGCAGACAGGAAACGTGAAGAGTCAAAACAGTGAGCTTTAGCAAACTGGTATTAGAGTAGTACAACCGGTAATCAGAAAGCCTACTACCCATGGTTGGGTTCCTGGAACAATACAGAAGGTGCTAGGATCAATATTCAGCTTTAAACTGAGGTCAGAAATGTATAGTTGACAGTATGAGAATAGCCACGACCCAGGTTTGGTTGGAAAAAAACTGAAAGCTAGGCACAGTGGGTGGTACACGAGACTAAATCCATGTGACAAAGGTTTAAGTGTTGAGAGTAGAATGGTTGTATAAGGGTTGGGTGATACAAACTAAAAGCAAACTAACTAAAAGTTCTCATCCAGGTCTAAAGGAAAATAATTGCACGTCTATATCAAACTCTTTGCAAAAATAAAGAGGAAAGAAAAAAGGCTGAAGTTATTGAGCAGCGTCCCCAAGTTGTTCTGTAAAATCAAATGCACAGATTGTAACTCCACTGCAAAGTGGCAGTGAAAATAGATCTACCCTCCTGCCCATGCTGTGCTGGTCCTCGGAGACAATACAGCCAGGAAAAGGAAAGGGGAAGGAGAGTGAAACTTGTATTAATGCTTAGTGCCTGCAAGTGACTTTCTAGGTTTTCTTTTTACTTACCTTTTTGGAATGGTCTCTAAAGACCATCCTGGGCTGGTTAACCACGGGAACAGTCAGGGTGATTTGCATGCTAAATACTGGCAAGTCTTCCTGTTCTTGGCTCCGGACATTCAATTCACCTAGCACTGGACATCCCACCCACCCTTCCAAGGCAGCATGTTCTTATGATCTGTAAAGTAAGTGCAGGAAGACCCTATTACTAGGAGAACGCCTAAGCTACTAGAATGTCCCTTGTATCCATTCATGGCTTCATACTGTTGTTTCTGTCAAGAAGCACTTGTGACTTCAGGATCCCAGATATGAACTGTGAATTCCAAATTTGAGGCAGAACAATGGCTTCCTGGGCTACTGGAACCCCTATAAAGGCAATACTAGTGGCTTAGTTCTTTTTGAGTGGCTGCTAATGGAGAGATATTGCATCTTCAGAATGTCTTTGTCATCTACAAGTCTATGCTTTTAACAAATTTCTGGCCATTTTTAGATACTGTATAAACAATGTGGCTGTAGTTCATGGACAGCTGAGCTAAATTCTACAGAAAGGGTTGCAGATGGTATACCTATCATTTTTCTAGTGAAATGTTTTTCTGCCTAGCCTTGCCATCTAAGTTTCCCAAGTCAGCAGTGATTCTTCAGGGATAGTAGAATGGCATAAAATGTTTCTGATCTATTTTGATTTCTTTTTGTCTGTTCTGAACATCCTCAGAGGACTGATTTAGGTGTTTTTCAGTTTTGCTGGGAAGAAGTAGGGCTGAATGTCTTCTCTGTAACAGATCGGGCTTCAGTCCATATCCCAGAAAATCTTCTACTAGTGGCTATATGTACAGATATGAAATAGCATGAGTAGACAGTACTGAATCTTGGAGCAAAACAAGTCTCAGAGATTAAACCAACCTTTGAATGACTGGAGCCACCTTATCTGTTTGTTTGGTAAACCTTATCCATTTTCTTTAAGTCAAGATGATAGCATAATAAATTGTATCTATGACTGCCAGGCCCTGGTCACATAAGATGACTACAGGTCATCTTATGGTCACGTTACTCACATTATCTGTATTCAGTTCATTTTCCAAGCCAGCTTTTCCCGGAGTCCCTACCCAACCGGGTTCCCTACCCAAGCTGGCTCCACTGTGGAACTGAACAACTTTAATCTCTATATAGAGGAAAGCTTCTGTAGTCCAATCTGACAAATCATGTTTTCCATGACATTCATGGGGCTCTCTCAGTTTGTCACAGTACCAGCTCAGGAGGTGACAAGAACTCTTGAACTCTGGTGGAGATTACTGACCCCCTTGGGTTTTTTTTGTTGATTTAGCTAGCTTTTTATTGTTCTTCAGTGGAACTGATACTTGAGGCACTGGAGATGTTGTAAATGTGTTGCAAAACATGATGGAGGAAAAGAAATGTGTGCTATAACTGTGCCAGTGATGCAATCCAGACAGGAAAGGGAGGAGCTTTAAAGCAAAGCACCCTTTTTCTTTCACATTAAAGAGAAGCGATCATTTCTTTTTAATGTGAATGTGCTGTTTGCTCTGTCAAATGGCAATGAGGGATTGCCACCATTTGATGGGCAGGGGGAAATTTGTTTCCCACATGATTGACCATGATTCTGAGATTATAGTCTCAACCTGATGTTGCTTCCATTCCCCCACGCATCCAAATTGCCATGTTTTTAAGATTGGACTCTCAAATGCACAGCTGATTTGTCTGGGTAGGGAGAAAGCCTCCTTCACTTATCAAATAGCAGCTGGCAATTCCCTTATTAAAAATGACATTTGACAAGGGTCATTCTCCATTTTTGAAAATGTGGACACTTAAGATGGGGCCTGCAAAACTTCTCAAGTGGCAGCAGCAGTGATACCAGCTCCAATATTGCTCCAGTCTAGACTGTAAGCGAATA
>MTQE01001141.1:21088835-21101536 GCA_014337955.1 Aspidoscelis marmoratus
TTTTAAACTCCAGGCTTGTAGTCTTGCTATTTTAAGGCCTTTCCATGTTTTATGGTCTGCCTTTAGCTTTTCAATTATGCCAATCATAAAGCCAATTTCATATGTCAAAACCCTGTATATTTCCAATTCCGGTTTCATAGTTAACATTTCTTATGATACCTGCACCTCCAAAGTTGATCTGGTAACAGCAGAAGGACCTTTAACACAAGAAAAGTGGTTTGACAGAGCTGCATGGATTTCACCAGTAACAGGGGTTTTCCACTAAAGTGTATTTATGAGTTGTTTTCACCCATTTATCAGTCTGGAAACCACACGGTCTAGACAGGCAATCTAGTATGTAATGCTGTACAATGACAGCAGAAAATGACATTTACACATACCTAATTTTGAAAGTACTTCATCAAATTGGTGGAGAAAACAAATCAGGCCAAGTTGTTTCCAGAAGTTATTGTAAAGAAAGTCTTTGTTTGTTTGTTGTTTGAGTGGGGAAGCTTGAGAAAACTTGGCACTGCCTGCTGCTTCTGCTGACTAATCAGCTGTATAATTGTTTGCAGGAATAGTTAAATTGATGTGGTTGTTAACCATAAGACAGCTCTGGAAAGCCATGTGAACGTGCAGAAGAAATTTGAAATAAATAACTGTATTTGGATATTTTTTCAATATCTTCAGGTACACTGGAGCCCCATTTATCAGGCTTGCTTTGGACAGCCATGCTGATATCATTTGCCATTGTTATTGCCTTACCTAAACCTCATGGTATTAGAGCTTTAATTGCATCCACAATACTACGACTAATATTCTCAGTAGGTTTGCAACCAACACTGTTTCTTCTTGGGGCTTTTAATGTAAGTATCCAATAGGAGTTTATAAAGTCTATAGTGTAAAATAGCCTTAGTATCTGATCTCAGCAGCTAAGTAGATTGCATCTAATTTATTTATGGAACACCTTCTCCCATACCGACCTGCCCATGCCTTAAGATCTGCCGGTGAGGCCCTCCTGGTTGTCCCACTGCCTTCAGTAGTGAGGCGGGTGGGCATTCAACAGAGGTCTTTCTCAGTAATGGCCCCCAGGTTATGGAATAGTCACCCCCTCGTGGCGTGTCATGCCCCTTCTCTGTTTATATTCAGGAAGGTGGTGAAGACGCACCTCTTTGCCCTGGCCTTTGGCTGTGATTATACTTTCCCTCCACTACAGACACCATTATTTTAATATGGAGTATATTGTTAGATATGCTGAATTTTAAAAGTTTTAAAATGTATATTATTGCTTTTAATACATAGTCATTTTTAATTTGTTTTTTTTAAAAGGTTTTTACCCACCCTGGGTATAGGATGGGATAGAAATACAAATAATAAATAAATAAATATTATGATTATTTGGATAGGAGATCAATTGGCAATACAGGTGTCATAGACTAGATTAGGAAGTTAAAAAAAATAAACCACTCCAGAAGAAGTCCATGACAAGCAATTTCTGAGTTATTGCCAAGAAAACTTCATAGGTTTATCCATATAGACACTAGAAGTAAGGTTTGCCTCAGAGGGACCTTTTCATTTATTTTGCCACTAGCATAACTCAGAATATAGAAGAAATCATGTAAAATAATATTTTCTAACAAAATAATGGAACTAATATGTCATGTCAGTGACCTTTTTTGAGGTATGCAAAATAGTAATTGCTGTATTTTGTTTCACAGGTTTGTAATAAAATAATATTTCTCATGAGTTTTGTTGGTAACTGTGGAACATTCACTAGAGGATATAAAGCCATGATCATGGATGTAGAATTCCTTTATCATCTACTGTACCTTCTTATTTGTGCAATGGGACTTTTTGTTCATGAATTTTTCTATAGTTTGCTGGTAAGCATTTTAACAGGATCTAGTGCCACTTTTGTCTGCTTGATAATTTCAGATGGTGTCAAGCACGAAGCATTTGCAAGATTTAGGTTCCTAATTATGATCAGTAAAGGTCAAAATTCTTCCCTTACCCACAGAAAACATTTGGAATCACTCAGATACAGAAACAAATTGAAAATATGAGACGCTGTCTTATAAATAACAAAGTTGGCTGCAGTTTCCCTTTCACAAATAGCCAAAAACTTGCAAATGGGAGGTCATGGATGTTAATAACTTTGTGTGATAATTAATCTGTTATAGCTACTTTGTAGCAATGGCAGAAAACAACTAGTATTTTCAAATAATCTAACTTTGAATTATGGGGGAAATACAGCGGGGAGGGGGGAGGCGGAGATTAGTGGTGGAAGATACCTAGCACATGGAACACCTCTTACAGCAATCATGGAGAAAATTACCCGAACGACTAAACAGAATAAGCAAAAGATCATCTGGTCAAATAATCTTGCCATGTCAAAGGAAACAACCAAAAGTTTTAGCCGGTGTAAGTATTTTAACAGGAAACAAAACTTTGGCCTTGGATGATAAAATGCCTGGCCCAGGGTGCTGTGTCTGGTTACAGAGTTTAAGCTTCTTCTTTGTTAAAACAACACTACTGCCTACTGATGTGCATCCAGGCAGAAACCCTGCCCTGCTCAAAAACAGGTTGTGGGATAGATTTCACTTTCTCCTGCGAGTTGAGCGTGCATTCCAATCTGCAGAAAAGGCTGTTCTCTCACTTCATCACCATCAGAGGCACATTTGATGGCAATGTGAAACAGACCTTCTCAAATGACTGGTCCTAGGCTATGGGTTTCCCTTCTAAAGAAAGTGAGGTTACATTCCTTTTGTTTACATTTGTATTTAATCAGGACTTTGGAAACTAATTATTCTTCCTTTACTCAGTTTTAAAATTAAATTATTTAATCTATAATCATTTAATTATTAATTATTTAATTATTTAAAAAATGGACCCCAGTGACCTCCTTGGCTTCTTGTGTGCATGTGCAGCATCTCATTTTATTCTGACTAGAGGAGAATTTATAAGGCAGTCATCACAATGCAACTTAACATCATCAACTGTCCACTATATGAACTTCACTAACATTCCAAGGATATACTGATGGACTTCTTCTTCCCTTGGGGTTCCTAAAATGCATCCTGCCATTATATCTTTAGAATGAAAATATGAAATAGAGAGTAGGTGACAATTTTGGGGAAGAACTTGGTGCCTGCCGAAACCCTGAAGATCAGCTGGGATCCTGGCATTAAGCCAGCCAGTGAAAACCAAAAAATAGCTGGGGGTGCGGAAGCACAGACAATCATTTCCTGCTGAGCTAAATGGTGTTAAAAGTAGTTGCCTTTGGGTAACTAACCCCCCCCCCTTGCTCCACTACTATTGTTACTTTTGCTTCTGCTGGACTGTCTTAACAGTGAGTACCCAGCTGATGATCTGGATATGGCAAGGGGGCCAAAATCCCTGGAACAGAACTAGAAGAGTTTAGAAAATGAAATCTTGTTGCATTACAAGCTCTCTTGGAAGGTTGCAGATGTAATTTTACTCTTCTGCTTTTGGATGATTCCATGTTCAAAGTAGAACTGTGGCTTTAAAAACATTGATTCCACTTGGAATGCTGCTAAACAAAATCTTTCCCATCAGAGTCTGGTACAGTTACAGTAAGTTGTGGCAGCGTCTTTCCAAAAGGATTGCTGCCACTGCTGCCGCCACAAAACTGACAGTGGTGGTAGAGGAAATGTAGAAAATGCAAGTCCTTTTGTGATCTTAAATCACTTGCTTTCATCAATTCAGGTGGAAGTTGTGTGATTCTCTAAGATTGCTTTTGAGAATGTTTTGATCAGTCATCAAACCTTGTACCTGTAGCCTATACACCTTGAAAACATACTATTCTCAGGTCATACAAATCCATGTGCCAGTGAATCTCATAGTAGTTAATTGCATCAGATATGGTAGTAGCAATTTGCTCTTGATACCTATGAACCACAGCATTGCATCAAAGTGTACTTTGCCATAACTTTTGGAGCTCAAGGGTTAACAGCGAATCACTGTGTGCTACACACAGGGGTCCCGTTGCAAACTAGGTGATATTATTATTATTAATTTTCCAAATTGTGGCAGTGCCGTTCTTTAGCTTCTGTTTTCAAAATTTAGAAGTGCAACATACTGTTAGAAAAATAATTTAGCCATGTTTACTTTTGGGTGGATAATGTAATCTTTTTTTGTAGCTTTTTTGTCAGTTTTGGAAAGTTGTCCTAATCTGTGATTCCTAAATAATATCTGCAAGGATAAACAGAAGCTTAAATGATTTTCTAAACTGTCCTTTTGCAGCTTTTTGATTTGGTGTACAGAGAGGAGACTTTACTGAATGTCATTAAAAGTGTCACTCGCAATGGGCGTTCCATCATCTTGACGGCTGTCCTTGCTCTGATCTTGGTTTACCTGTTCTCAATAGTGGGCTACCTGTTTTTCAAGGACGACTTTATCTTGGAAGTAGATAAGCTACCCAATGAGACATTATTACCAGGTTGGTATCAGATCTTATTTTCCAAGAGGAAAAAAAAAAAGTAATGGCAGCAGTGATTTCATTCTGTTTCACAAAAATTGTGACTGATGTTTGAGGAGTGTAAATATCTGGATAACAGTGGAATTGTATTTCAGTTTGTCCTATATTTGGTCCAGCTCCTTCTTTCCAAATGGTTGTAAAAATAGCGACCTACTTTGCAGAACTGGCCCAATGCACACTATTCATTTTGTTGACGTCAGCAACACAACACTGTAAGAAACAATTTGAGAAAAATATTGAAACTCTGTTGTTGTGTTGTGTTTTGTTAGTTGTGGGTCTATTGAATGCTCTGGATCTCAGAATTATTTTCTTAATGACAGTGAAGATTATTTCTGTATTTATTTATTGGACTTATATACAACAGATTCTACATAGTTTACAAGTAAAACATAAACTCAGAATAAATACAAAGTAAAATCTATTGTAATGAATCATGGTCACTCATTTTAAAGATTTTAAAAATGTGAACAGCAAGGGAGCTGCCCAGATCTCATTTGGAAGTAAATTCCAGAGAGGGAGGGCCTAATTCCTGTTACTTTACGTGGGCTAGGAAGATCTAACACATGAATCAAGTACACTGGAGATAGTGGATAGGAGAAAGGGGCTCAGATATGCCCTGATGTTGAACTCTGTAGAGCTTAATAGATTAATACTAATTCTTTAAACTGGGCTCAAATAATGCTTTAACTGAAGAAGAAGAGTCATTCTGTCATATTTCCTGTGGTTTGTCAATATATTTTGGACAAGTTGAAGCCACATTTTGGTCCAGTTGAACCTTCTGAGTTGTCTTCAAAGGCAGCTTCAGGGAGAGTGTGTTACAGTAACCCAGTTTTAAGATAGCAGGGATCCAAGTCACTATGTGCGTGCTAGTTAAGGTGTGGTCAGAGCTATTGTACCAAATGGTGTGCAAAAGCTCTCCTAGCAGTTGGCTCCACCTGCTATTAAAACCTGCTCATACATTGTAAGGGAAGACTATCCTAAATGAATTTCAGCTCCCTTCTGTAGGCCAGATGGAGCACTTAGCCAAAGTGACTTGATCTTGGAAGGATTATTTCTAAACATCCAGTCCCTTACAGCCTCCAGCCATTGGGCTGATATATCACTGGAACAGCAGAGGGTAGAGATATATAACTATCATCACCATATTAATGATACCTCTCAGATGATCCCTCCCGGTGGTTTCACATAGAGAGAGGAACTAATTAGTGTATTTGTCAAAAATGTATTTTGTCTGTGACTAAAAACAGTGAAACATGGACTGATTCCTCACAAAACAAAGGAGGAGTTATGGAATGTGTTTTGCCTTATAAGAACTACAGGGAGTAGGGTTTTGTTTTGATTTGCTTGGGATTACAAAAATTATGGTTACATTCAGGGAGGTGGGTACTTACCTTTTAGTCTACCCTATTAGAATTAGAAATTTATTCAAGACATTTATTCAGTTTGGTGCAAAAAAATTTTTTTTTTACCCTTGAGCATAAATCATTATATAAAAATCATTGATCACATAAAACATTATGGAAACACTATGAAAAATTTGACTGGAAAATCTTCTGTATACAAAATTGTCTTAAGTCTGTAGGAAGATATTGTTCTAATATTTTGTTGTCTCACATTCAATGCAGATCAACACACTGAACCTGGTGAGGCAATGGCTACAGAGTTCCTATATTCCAATGTATGCAGAATAGACAATGGAGAAAATTGTTCTTCTGTTGTTCCTTCAACAGGTAATAATCTTTCACAGCTTGGGCTTTCTTGGACCTCTGTTAAACTGCTATTTTAATGTCATAAATTCTGTGTGATACACAACCTTACCTACCCTAACGTGCAGATGGAGTGCTTCACCTCATATCCAGGAGACACCTGCTATTGTAGTTGGAGACCTGCATTTTCACCCACATTTTTAACTTTGGTTTTGTTTTGTACTATAAAATGTTTCATGGAAACAGACATAAATATGAGTGGGTTCAGCAACTAATTATTTCAATATTTATATTTCAGTCTTCACACAGAGATCCTAGTATTAATTATAAAAATCAACATGCTAAAAACATAACACCTTCTAATTAAAGAGATTCTTCCTGTAGTAAAAAAAACATGCTAAAAACATAATTAAAATGACAAGGGAACATTTTTTGTCACTCTGTGCTGGATTCCTAAGTTAACATAAAACACAACCCACATAATATTGTTGTTTAATGCTCATAGTTTTAGAAATTTGTGTTAGAAGCAGCAAATCAGTATCAAGTAAATCTTACCAGCCAGTGCTTCACAGATGAAAAGGTAGCAAATTTCTTTTAATTTACCTACCTAAAGATGTTGCAAGCTCTTCAAACATTCTCAGCTTTTTTAGGAACTGCTTCTATCAGCCATCATGCCATTTCTGCTTGCTCAGTTTCATTTCTGCAATTTTTCCCCCTGAAATTAACTTTTCATTGCCAGGGCCAGGTGGAATATTGCCATGTTCTGAAGTCAAAGTATTTAGATGTGAAGTTTCCAAAGGTCAGTTAGATCTGTAAAGCTGTTCTGAGTCATTTAGTTGAGAATTTCTTAAAGCTAATTAATAAATATAGAATGATTCATTGTAGTCACCTTTGTCCTGAAAGTGGTATTGTAATACCAGACAGTCTTGTACTGCTCATCTAGGTGGATTTTTTTTCTGTTCCTGAAAAGGAAATGTGTGATGGTATTTAAGTACTTAAATGTGTGATGGTACAAAAATCTGAAAATAATCTGTTAAATAATTTTGCTTTAGGTAATAAAACTAGAGTATATCAATACATAATAAATACTTAAAATAGAATTATGTATGCCAGTTGCATACAGTTCAAATAACTTTAAAAGACATTTCTTCATTTTTATTACCTAAGATAACCATATTGCTTTTAAATGTATGGGGAAATGTGAATATTTAACCAGATATTTACTTTTTAAATCCTTTTAAAGCTCTTTCTCTGCTACTTCTCTGTATATCATTCCTTGATCACCTTTGGGACTTGCATCCAAGGTACACTGCACTTCAACAAAGCTAGAATAGTCTTTAGTTGTTCCCTTAAAAAGGGTGAAGGAAATTACAGTTATCTACAGTCCTGTTTTGTTAGTTGTAGCTACAAATAATATTTTAGGCATTTATTTCATTTTATTTTTATGAAGACTGTTGCATTTAAGCAGTGATCACATTCCTGTTATTTATTGCACTTCAGACTTCCTTGCTCCTGTGTTTTTCAAGCACAGAAGCTTTAATATATACATGCCCATTCCCTCCCTCTTACAGACAGCATAATCTGTTTTGCTGTCTTCAGGCATCCTCTTCAGCCTTGTTTTTTTAAAAAATACTTCTAGCTTGCCCATGTTTCCTTCTCACAGTAGCAGCTTCCTCTTACAGAGAGAGGCTAGGCAAGTGAAATGTTGGACCCAAGTACTTCAACCTCCCCTTTCAAATTTTTAAGCAGATTTTGAGATGAGAGGGATCAATTAAAGATAGAGGAATATCTCCTTTTCAGTATATTGCAGTTACTTGTCTCTGCCCAAGATGCATACGTTTTGATTTCTCCCAAAATGAGACTTTGAATGGAGGGGGAGTTTGGACAGATTTTTGGAAGTGAGCACTTAAAAACATGTACAAGTGCACATTGCTTTGTGATTTCTTTAATTCTCTCTCTCTTTTAAGGGAATACCCATCGCCCCAGCCATGGCCCATCGCTAAAACTCAATTTAAGCAATACACCAAATTTTCTAACCATTTTTCACATGATCCCTTCATTTTGTAGACTGGTTGAATAATTTGCATGAAGTCTACACTTCTGATCGTTAGGCACCAATTGAAAATTTATCTTTTTACCCAGGCCATTCTAAAATTTCCATTTCCATTTCCATTCTTATTTATATACCGCCTTTCCAAACGTAAAATTTGTGCAAGGCGGTTTACAACAAAAGGAAAAACAAAATACAATACAAATCCAATCATTACATCACAAAGTACAGCAAATAACTATAATCAACAACTCAAATCAAAGACAATTTTTGCCCAAGGCTGTTTACACGAGTCAAAAATACATTACATGTTATAACAACTAAAACCTTATATAGTAATAATAATTAGGGGGGGAAAACCTATAAAGCAAGTGGGACAGCTGGCTACTGAGTTTTTGTAGTCCTTGCAGCAGGTGGAAATGTCAAGCACTGATTCTCCCCTCCTCCCCTCATCCATGGTGGCGTTGGGGTGTTGGGCTTGGTGCAGTCAACTGATAAACTCTCACCATCTGAGCCTATGTTTGTATTTTACATCATTTATTTTAACTATGTTTTTATATAATTAATATGATTGAACTTTTATTTTCTGTAAACCACTTCAAGATTTTGTTTTAATGGGAAGCAGTATATAAATATTTTAAATAAAATAAATAAATAAAAATAAAGCATTTATTAAAACATCTGGCTACAGTCTTAACCAATTTTATGAGTTTAGAAGTGTGCTTTAGAGACTCTTGATGGCATTAGTTAACAGAACCTGAGATTTTATATTTTTATGCTTCTGAGATTTTATATTTTTATGCTTATATTTTATGTTCAAACTTGGTACTTATATTCAGTGCTTCATCAACTAGCGTCTACCAACATACATGCTAATTTTGCCTAAAGGATCTGTCTTATGCTTCCACTGCTTTTGCTATACAATGCTAATTTTAAAAGGCCTCAGCATCACATTAAAAGTCCTCTTTACATCACAAGGAGAACTGTTGCTATTTTCCCATTCTGTGGCAAATCCCATTCCATTCCGTTTTTATTTTTATACCGCCTTTCCAAAATATAATTTTTCCCTAGGCTGTTTACAACAGGCAGAAAACATAAAATGCAAAATAATAATCAAAACATTATAAAAACTGCACATCATACAAAACTGCAAAATCAGCAAAACATTGGAAAACATTTTTTTTGTTGTTGAATCTGATACTTCAGCAGCATTAGAACATTTCTATAACCAACCAAAGACTGACAGAAAGCGAGAAAGAAGATGATTGTTCCTTTAATTTCATAACTGCATCATGGACTATCTCACAGTAGTGGTCTGTGTTGCTGTGTCCAACAGAACTGTTGTCTGGGGATTCTGAAGAGGATAAAGAACACACCTGTGAGACTTTGTTGATGTGCATCGTTACTGTGCTTAGTCATGGCCTGCGAAGTGGAGGAGGGGTAGGAGATGTCCTCAGGAAACCGTCCAAGGAGGTAATTTACTTCCATATATCAAAAAATGAGATGTTTTATTTATTTATTATATCAGCTTTAAATGGCCAAACATCATCATGTACTAACTTTAGCTTTGTTCAAAAATGCAACTAAGTATATGTGAGGAGATATAAAAGAAAGAGCAACTGGATTTAAATTTTGATACTTTTCAGTTTTCTTGAATGCAAATGACTTGCATAATTTCACTGTAAATCTATAAAGAGAAGTAGTAGAAGAAGAGTTGGCTTTTCCACCCTGCTTTTCACCAATTTAAGGGGTCTCAAAGTGGCTAACAAAGCTTTCTGTTCTTCTTCCCAGAACAGACACCCTGTGAGGTACGTGGGGCTGTGGGAGCTCAGAGGGAGAGCTGTGACTAATTCAGGGTCACCCAACTGGCTTTGTGGAGGAGTGCAGAATCAAACCCCTGTGGAAAGTGAGGGGGGAAAGCTCCTTCAGCTCTTTGAGGGACAAGAAGACATGGCTCCCTTTTGGAGCATGAAGGCCAGGACTGAGGATATTCCAATGAAACAGCACCACATTACCTATGTTCATAAGTAAATTTTAATCCACCTTCAGTCTGTCTTCAGAGTGAAAGGGTTCATTAGCAAACATTAGTCATTTTCTTTCCACATTATTTAAATGAAAGGTAGATTTTCCAAATTAGTTAATACTGAAAGAAAACCATCTCTGAAAGTGGATTGAAACAGGATTAAAACTTAGGTGTGAACACAGTCACAGGTCCTTTCTTGAAAGCATGTTTTGTTCTGAATATGGAACACCTAGAACAGCTTCTTTCAAGTATAAAATATTTTGACACAAAAAGTTTTGTGAATTTCTAGTAAAAACATTTCTAAAACTATTCAGCACAGTTAAAGTTATTAAATGTGTAACGCTATATAATGCACTCGATTATCATACTATGCTTCTTTATTTGCTTTTCACCTAATACCACAAAAGAGATTTTTGCTTGTTCCTTGCAACTGTAGCTTTCTTTTTACTCCAGAATGGTTTCATATTTATTCATTTTTCTGAGAAATTTTTTCTAAATTTTTTAGGAACCCCTTTTTGCTGCAAGAGTGATCTATGACCTTCTGTTCTTCTTCATGGTTATCATTATTGTCCTTAACCTGATTTTTGGGGTTATTATTGATACTTTTGCTGATCTAAGAAGTGAGAAACAGAAAAAAGAAGAAATTCTGAAAACAACATGCTTTATTTGTGGTAAGCACAGAACTAGCAATGTACTGTTCTCCTGCTTTGATAGTACTGTGTCCTATCTCACGCTTTGCTGAAAGTAGATCTGGTTACTCCAATGGGAATTAGAGGTTATTGGCAACACACATGCTGAACTCATAACTAGTCAGTCTTACCAGATCTACTTTCAGCAAAAAGGGGTGTGTGGATGGCCACTGCCACACTACTATCTTATCTGACTGGTATGGTATATTGTTAATTTGTTTTAATGAGATGCTGACATCCAATTAGGCTCTTCTTTCTATGCCTGAAGTAGAAAACCAGGAATTCTCTTGGGGTTCAGGTTTGGCTCGTCAAACCAAATGAGGGTATGACTTACCTAAAACAAGGAAAAAACTGTTGACTGGGGGTCTTTTTGCACTTACATGCTGCCCTCTCTCAAGCCAGTCCTGGAACACAATGTTTGCCCCCAGACGCTGCTTCAGCATTCCGGAAGTAGTTTGAGCCCTCCCTGGGCCATTGCTGCTGTGGACAACATACGGCATGAGGAATGGCCCAGGAATGGCGTCTTTGCAGTCTTCCAGGTCTCTGGGCTGTAGATTCCCCTGCAAAGTCCAAACCTTCTCTAGATGCTAGTTTCAGACTCTGGAATGGTGATCCATGTGAGCCATTCACAATTTTGTGCTGTTGTAACAGAACAGAGGTGTCTCAACATGCAAATTGCAAGTGGCCCCAATGGTTCCTGTTGTTAACTGGCTTGGAAGAGCCCATTCCAGAAAGGTAAATGTGAATTTGGCCTAAATGGTTCTTGCTACTGGAAAACATGTTTGAATTGTGAAGCAAAGCCTGACAAAGGAACGAATCATCTCTTTATTTTGATCAGGCTTCTCCCTCCCAAATGCTGGCCTTTATGTACAAAACCACTGTAACTGTTGTATCATCAGAAGCATTAAACAAATTATGTACTATTTTATTTGTTTTAACTGCTTGTACTCTACCTCTACGAGGCAGGACATGCTTAAATATTTAAATGTTTGAATATCAAAAGCTGACAGGTCAGAGATGTAATGTATTTGGCTAACGTTTCCTTGTGCGTCATCTACATTTGTCAAGATATTCAAGTCCGTTAAGTTCTCAAAGTAATAATAAACCAATATTGGAGTAATTTGCAATATCCATCACCTTCAATCTGTTATCCTTTCCTTGAAGTTGGAAGTTAACATGATTTCCATTTCAAAAGCTGCAAACTGATTTGGTTGCTTTTTCTATTAGGTCTGGAAAGGGACAAATTTGATAATAAGACAGTCACTTTTGAGGAGCATATTAAAGAAGAGCACAACATGTGGCATTACTTATTCTTCATTGTCTTAGTTAAAGTAAAGGATTCGACAGAATATACAGGACCTGAAAGCTATGTGGCAGAAATGATAAAGGTGAGTAGGCATGAACCATATCAGTCTCTTCTTGGTTTTGGTGAAACAGGAATCCAGTATGTGCAATTCTTTCTCACTTCTGGAAGAACAAGGCCGAGGGGACCAAAACAATCCTCATTACTCAAACAAAACTCAGTATGGTTTTCTTTTATTCTTGATTAAATATGAAAAAAGACTTAAATGATGATAGAATAACTGTGTTTCACATGCTTACCATATTCCATGCAAAATCATTATTTTTCCCCCTTATTATCCTAGCCAATAATTACAGTGTGATATTATTTATATGTGTAATGGATGTCTATAGATTTTTCGTGCATACTCTATAAAGAGTTTAGATTACATATACTGGTGGTTGATTTTTTTTT
>MTQE01001141.1:21101698-21136131 GCA_014337955.1 Aspidoscelis marmoratus
CCTTCCTTCCTTCCTTCCTTCCTTCCTTCCTTCCTTCCTTCCACAATATTGCAGGGTAAACCTGCTAGTAAAAGGGAGGGAACTTATCTTGTTTTGTCAATAGCAATATTAATCCAACCACTGAGAAAACGGTATACTCATTGCAATGATATCACTTTAAAGGAAGGTTTCAGGAACCAATGCAATAAAGGGATAGTAGCTTTTTTTAATATAAAAATAGCTTCAAACTTGCAAAGATATCTTGGTAAATTAATAATCAGCTTGATTATGCTAGATACCGGCCTTGACAAATTTTGGATTTCAGAATAAAATTTCCTGTATATGTGTCCCATTTGGAAGCACTGGAGAGCTGAATTAATTTGAAAGAAACTACTGATCATTATTGAATAGGTTAGAATGATCTAACAAATTTGTAAGTTTTTGATATAACTAACTGTCTCTGCATTCATTGCAAGCAAAGGAGAGTTGAATTAGTTAGACGATTCTTTATTGAGATTCAGTAGTTAGGAATTTGTGCTGCCAGCGCTTTTATATCTGCAGTTCTTTTTAAAATATTTACATTTTACGTAACGTTTACAGACCAAGCTTGTAGGAATCAAGAGATCATTTTCAGTTAGGCTGTATAACATGTAATGAGATAGATAAACTTTCCATTCATCATAGCTATATATGTAAAAAGAGTGTACTCAAAAGTGACCAATCATTTACGTTCCACATTGTATTGTCAAAGTTTATCAGAGTTAGATAATGCTGAAGGAAACCAGCAGGGTTGCGTCCAGACTTACCTCAAAGCAGTGCAGCTTTTTTCTGCATGCAGCAACAGTGCAGCATCCAACTGATGAGAGCAAAGTAAGAAGATGCTGCACCCCCACTGTGGGCAACGGCACATCCCATCTGACTGACGGGAAGTCGTTTTGCCCAGAAAATGCAGCTTCTGATCGCCCTGTCAGGACAACCAGAAACAACTGTGCTGTCCCTGCGTGGCTTCCAGTCGTTGGGTCTGACTGACAAGAAGCGTTTTTGTAGGTATGGCAAAGTGTATTGCAAGTCTGGATGCAGCATTGATCACTTTCCTGATGTATTTATTCACTCTGAGAATGTACTAAAGCTAGATTAAAAATTGCAGTATATTCTGGCGTATAAGACTACTTTTTAACCCAAGAAAATCTTCTCAAAAGTTGGGGGTCGTCTTATACTCCGGGTGTCATTTTATACGGTGAGTATATCCCAAACTCTATATTTTAACTGGAAAAGTTGGGGGTTGCCTTATACATCCAGTCATTTTATACACCGGAATATACGGGTGGGTGTGAATGTAGCCTATGTTAACTTATTATTTTCAGTATTTTTTAAAAAAATCTCTCTGGAAAAACCTGGCCTTCCTTCCCCCACCTCAAAACAAAGCCTGAAACAATTCTCTCTTTTCAGCAGTGATTAGCACACAAATTCATGAAAAAGAATGAGGTGCCCTTCTTTCTGATGCGTTCTGATAGGCACTGTATCTTCTGAGACAAGCCAGACTGAATGCTGATCTCTACTTTCTGTTAATAGCATGAAAGTGACTCCTTAAGGTGTGGCATGTGATAACCTATGAGAAATATAAATCCCATTGTCTTGAGACCTCCCACTGAGC
Organism: Aspidoscelis marmoratus; assembly: GCA_014337955.1. Classification (NCBI taxonomy): domain Eukaryota; kingdom Metazoa; phylum Chordata; class Lepidosauria; order Squamata; family Teiidae; genus Aspidoscelis; species Aspidoscelis marmoratus. The sequence goes on from MTQE01001141.1 coordinate 21,103,332, forward strand.
AGTCTGTATTACTTTAGATCTATATCCTAGTTTCTGCTGTGCTTTTTAAATAATGAGGGCTTAAAGAAACCTTGTGAGCAGTCATTTGACAAAGGATTAGTGAGGTAGTGAAGCTTGTCTATTTCATGGTTCAGCTGTGTGCTGAAATGGCAATACTTGGGAAGTGGAATCTTCTGGTGAGGAAGAATTCTATCCTTCATAAGAGACGCACACATTTTCTACCAACACTGTTGTTTAGTTGGGTAGTGCTAGGCTATTCTGCTTAAAGTATCTCAATTGTAAAATGTTTTCTGAGGCCCCATCTACATGCAAAGAAAAATACGTTAAACTTATTTTGCTTCTGAGCGTCTGCATGCAGAGCTTTACTCCGGGCTTCCAGAGCCACAAAGGAGGAAAATCTGTGGCAGAAACCCCCCCCCCCTTTAAACAAGACTACCTCTGCACTTTTGGGAAGCCACTGGTTTTCCTGGGAGCATGGAGACATTTTCTCCACATCTTCTCCCACATTCCACTGAATTTTTAGGCATTTTTGATCTCTGCAGAAGAATTGGCTGTCAGAATTCAGCTCTTTCAGCCTGCAAGCAGAGCTCCGAACTGTCACATTGTTTCACTTCGGAGGGGGAGAGAGATTTTGTGCTTGCTAACAGGGAAAGGTGATACTAATTATTATTATCATTGCCACAGAGATTGTTTATCAGCAAGCAAATCTCTCTCTCCCCCTCCTATTAATGTAGCCTCCAAATTGAAACTAAGTTTCACTTCGCAAGTCTGGTTTTGCGCTAATCAGCAGCCATTAAGTGAATGCAGGCAGCTGAATTTGACAGCTGAGGGGAACCTGCTTTCAGTTTTGCTTGTAACTATGTTGGAAGCATTAGTTATGGAGAGAGTAACTGCTTTTATCTCTTGGCAGCCAAGTAAAGGGATGATTTTGTGTTCTGGAGGTTCAACTGAGGTTTTTGCCTTTAATCTCTGCAGCGGGCCGGGTGGGGGTGGGGAGAAAAGGATGTGGGCTCACAAAAAGCGGTTTGCATGGAGACAGGAAAGTACATTTTAAATCCACGTTGCCCCAAACCACATTCATTTATTTCAAATTACAACTCGCATTTTTAAAATCCGACACAAGGGGGAAGCAAAAAGAGACCATGGAGACACGCCCTGATAGAAATAGTCTGGCAGAAAACATGTGAAATGTTGGCAAAATCTTTGAAAGCAGGGTTAGGGTATGATAACGTTTCTTGGTTCAGGGGTAGTGTCCAGCACACAATGTATTCTGCTTATATTTCCTTCTGCTCTTTACAGCTGTAAAATAATATGGTAAGGACTGTTAAATCCTGCTTAGCTCTGTCCCTTCTTCCCAAATTGCTCCTTTTAAACTGCTTTTTAGACTGCATTTGCTTTGGTTTGTTCAAATGAAAATTTGTAAAAGGCTTAACTTTAGGGAGAATATTCATGTGACTGAGCATTTGGTCACATTTTTCCTTTAAAAGCTCCGAGCCAAAATACAGCAAAATAAAAGCAATGAATTAATATTTGGCAAAATTCCAGATGAAAGCTTGCCTTTTGGCATCTGTTTATCTGGAGGGAAGGTAGTGGCACAGGATTTATTGATTTGTTTGTTTCTATTCGTTTTTATCCTGCACTTCACTAAAATGGCTCAGGGCAGGCCACATCATTTGCTAAATGATATAAATATAGGGACAAAATCAATGAAAAAATTTGAAATAAAAATATTTAAATACAGCCTTCCTCTCTAATAGGAACAGCTTTGGAATGCAGCTAAATGTCAAAGGCCTTGGTAAAGAGATTAACCACATGCCAAACGCCATATAATATTGGCTCCTGGCATACCTTCATTGAGAGGTTTATTCTAAGGCTTGGGGGTCATCACAGAAAAAGCCCTTTCACTTTCAAACCTCAAAGATAGAACCACAAGAAGGCTCTTATGATCATCTCCTGAGATCTTAACAACCAGATAGGTCTATATAGGAGAAGAAGCTCCTTCAGATTTCTGGGAACCAAGTTGTTTAGAGCTTTCAATGCAAGAGTCATCTTGAATTGGACTCGGTAGTGATATGGTAGTACAGATCTTTCAAGACTAGTGTGAAGCAAGTCCAGTCAGATATTCATGCTTTATTCTGGAATATCCAAATATAGCGGAATAAGTAAGCAATGTTTGGATGCAACATAAGTTAGCAATTGCCAGAATTTAAATTGAACAGTCTGGCAAATGAAAGCATTACATGAGGCTAATGAAGAGCAGAAGGTTTGTGGCATGGGAAGGTGATCCAAATTCCTTTGCAACATTGTCCTATTTGTTAATTAATGTGCAGTCTTAAGATTGGATTAATACGCTCCAATACTGCTTCTGTAACAGTACGTGGCCTTTTATTATGTATCCCTGTAGGAGTGACTAAGCTTCATTGTCCCCCATGCCTAAAACAGATGCACATTAAGTAGACATCAGCTGGGATTTGAGAGTAGAGTTGACAGAAGTAGGCTTCAGAAAAGACTATTATTTGCAGTTTTTCCATGTGTTACCACTTCTGATAAAGTTAGTAACAGAATTTTAGAGTGAGAACGGTTGATTTTGTGAATTATGTAAAAGGAAATATGAGATTTTCTATTTTTTTTTAAAAAAAAATGTTACTCATATCCCAAATTGAGTGCTGTAGTCAGAAATCAACAGTGAAATACAGCAGTGTTAGTACAAGCTTGCCTGGTTTGTGTTTATGCATCCCTGATACTTAGTTTTAAGTATTTTACTTGGCTACTCCAACTTTGGGAGAAGCATAACTAGGTTTAAACTGATGGTATGATTTAGGTACTAATCCATAGCCTGTAAAACTGTATGTTTGGCTTCAGTAGTTTTGTGTTAAAAAATAAATACGACAAATTTGGTATGGTTCAGTAACTGCAGCTGCACACACTTTCAAGGATCACAGGGAGTTTGTATTTTTTCCCCCTGAATTTTTGCTTTCTTTTTGGCTTTTACATACAGTACTTTTCCAGCACTGAGATATAATATCATAACATTAAATGGCTTCTTCCCTCCAATACAAGCCTAGGGCCTTTTCACACTTTGAAGATTGGCTGTGCACACTCCAACACGGTGTATTCACATAGCACAGAGCCATTTCTGTTCCAGAGGGCTCTGAGCACGCACAGCCATCCTGATCTTTGGTAGCTGCAGAGCAGTAAAAGCATCCGTTTGAAGGCTGCATGGGGGTGGGGTGGTGTAGCTGCAGCTGCATAGTTGCACACCATGTCAGCCAATCACTGTAGCAACAGCCCAGGATTGTTGCAGCAAGGCAGATGCTCCTGGAAAGGAGCATTCACAATTCAGTCAGACCCAGGTAGGTCTGGGCAAAGTTTGGGATGGGCTGGCATTCTCATTGTGAATGCCAGCCACTGTCCCTGGTCTTAACTGCCATGAGATAATAGCCCAAGGCAGTAAGTGTGAAATTCCCCTTAGTCAGTTTCATGTGTGTTTGCTTAGACTGTCTCTATCTGAAACATAATGCAATGTCTTTTTACACCTTATTTATTCCAGAAAGCCTCTTTATCATGGGAATTACAAATATACAATTTATTTGAGTATTTCTATTCTGCCCTTCCTCTGAAGGTCCCAGGGTGGGTATTAACAATAAAAATATTAAAACCATAAAACATTAAACCACAAAACATAAAACATAAAACATTGGTTATTGCTGAGTTATAGCCATGTCTGGTTGACTGAACAGGCACCTCCATGTGCACCTCAGTTCAGTTTTCTTGACAGATATATAACTACCGTATTTTCTGGTGTATAAGGCGACTGGGTATATAAGACGACCCCCAATTCTTCTACTTAATATGGAGATTTTGCAAAACTGGGGTGCAGCCTAAACTGAGCCTCGGACTTGGGGAGAGATGACAGCCTTACCTGCTAATCCCAAGAATGTGGCTTGTAGCTTTCTTTCTGGCGCTGATGCAAGGGAAAAACCTTGCTCTGATAAAGATCTGTGGCTGCAATGCAGCTTTGGAGTCTGCCTCTCTAGCGCGATTTTGTCTTATGACCCTGTAGGGGAGGGGGTGTTCCACCGAGCGAAATATGAAGAATCCTGCCATTTTCTCTTCAAAAGCCTCTCTGCTTTCAACCCCTCCCCTACTGGGTCATAGAGTAATCGCGCTAGAGGGGCAGACTCTTCTAAAGCAGAGAAGAGAAAATGAGGGCAGGATTCTTCATATTTCACTCATGGAACACCCGTTTAGCAAGGTTTTTTCCTCGTGTCAGCACCAGAAGGAAAGCTACAAGCTACATTATTGGGATTAGCAGGTAAGGCTGCTGTCTCTTCCCAAGTCCAAGGCTCGGTTTAGGCTGCACACCCCAGTTTTGTGCTGGCGGCTGTGGCCGGCAGGACCCGGGTGAGGGTATTTCTGGTGTATAAGACGACCCCCAACTTCTCAGAAGATTTTTCAGGGTTAAAAAGTCATCTTATACGCTGGAAAATACGGTAGTTTGCCACCGCCTACCTCTTGAGAGAGGGTAAGAATTGAACCAGCAATCCTCTGTTCTTTGGGACCAGCTCTTCTATGGTCTGGAGGCCACCATAGAAAAGGCCTTCTTGCATGTCACCACCCCTTGTACATCTGAGAGAGGTGGAACCACAAGAAGGCTTTCACCTTGTGATCTTAGTAATGTTTGATGGTAGTGTGGGAATAAGATAGAAGCTAAATGTTAAGAACGGAATTACCTTTTTTCTCAGTGAGCAGAATGTTTTTTCTTCTTTATCCCTAAACAAAACAGGCTGCTGTTACACCCTGCCAGGAAACAAGGCGCCCCATCTGCTTAATTTCATTTTTCTCACTGTAGGAATATTGAGCAACAGGAACCAGAGGTGTACCAGTGGTACTCTGAAAACATTATTTATGTATGCATCCTTACTTCAGACATAGGTGGCACTGCTAGATATTTATTTCTTTGGACTCCATGCAAGATATATAGGAGTGAATGTATAAGGCCATTTTTGCACTTACTGTGCTATTCTGGTACAAGATGGGCTGCTCTGTACCAGAATAAGCAATTGTCCCAAGCTGGGACTGATTGTTTCTGGCACGTAAATTAAGGCTGTCCAAATTGGGATAGCCTGTTCCACACTAGCTCCCCCACGGGCTGTAGAGTTTGCAACAACCTCGGAACTTGCAAGGAGAGACTTCCAAGCTCCCAGGGAGGCCATTCCAGTTATATAACTCCATGGTCTGATATATCACCCTCCAGTGTGTGTGTAGACTTCAAAAGAGAAGTCTTCCAATAGATCAAACCAAGACACCATTTTGAATGTCCTAGCCAGTCTACACTCCATCCTGTGCATATGGAGCATATTTGGAAAGGGCAATGCCTCCCTTAAACTGCAACAGCCTACACCAGAAGGATGGGCCTTCCTGATCCTGTCTGCTGTCAAATCTGGAAACATCCTAGGAGTAGCTTCCATTCTGTAACTGATTTTATACCACAGCAGTGGTCAGAAAAGTTATTAACTAGAGGGTTATTAGGACATTTGTTTTAATATGTGCAGAACTTATAGGTGGTCATATTAATAGAATGAGGACTGCTTCATATACAAAAGGAAGCATTTACTCTTTCCCTTGTAGGTGGAACATACAGAATTGCAATTTGTATATATTGGATCAAATGAAGTTACATATTATGAAAGAATGTAATAGAATACATATAGAGCAAAAAGGTGGAATAACAGGGAAATAAGGTGTTCCCCAGAATTGGATTCTGTTAACTCACTTTTTGTTTGTTTGTTTGTTTAATAAATAAATTGGAAGCATTATCCCCATTGGTGCAAAATAAAATAGGAATGAATGGAACAGATGGGGAGGAAAACATGTGGAAAAGTTATGTTAATGTTTGTTTGTTGATACATAATAACCGTTCATATGAAGGAAATGAAATATGTGGTTGTTATTATTCTTTAGTTATTTTCTTTTTTCCCCCTTACTAATAAAAATAAAAAACCTCTTCCTCTTTGCCTCCTCATAATATTTCAAGTTTTTCCTCTGCAAAAAGGTATGGAATCTTTAAATAGCCAAAGGAGTTATAAGAGGAAATGTGAAACTTCCACTTTGGATGTTACAGAGAGGTGAGGAAGTAAGAAGCATGACACGCTTTGCTTCCTGTCATGCTCCTTTTCTGAGTAGTCCAGATATGGTTTAAATGTTTCACGTTTAAGCTGCAAAACGGAACTGTTTGGCTAGGATGCCCTGAAACTGTTGAGACAAATAGGGTGTTTGTCATATGAATCTGTCAGTTTATGAAAAAGGAAAGCTTTTTTTCTGTGGGGATTTAAGGAGGTGAAATGCTGATATGGTGATTTTCTTCATGAGTTCACTGGTTTGTGTGGGAAGAATATGGAAAAATCCTCTTGGCTATGTGTATCTGTTCGTTTTTTGTTTTTTATTTTAAACGACTTTCCTGTAGTATTACTTGGGGATGTACTGTAGTTCTCTCTATCTTACTGAAAATCACTGGGACCTTTTTTTGACCTTTGGAACTGCTGCCACTCTAACAGTAAAAGATTTTTGGCTGGTCAGCTGGAACTGAGTAGGGAAAGAATAAAAAATTCTCCTCTTGGGGTAATGCAGTTCAGGAGACTAAAAAGAGCGCATGCATGGAAGAATGAGTTGAATTTGGTAAGACCCAGATTTTGCAAGAATTCAAGAGGGGAATTTTAAAACTTGGTTTAAAGCCGAGCTCTCTGGTCACTGAGAAGAATGGCACAGCTGTACAACCATTCAATCCTATATTTGCTCTAAGATTTGTAATGTACAGCCTCCAGAAGCATCTTGTCACATGGCTTAAGTACTCTTAACATGATACGTTCTGTGTCTGCAAAATGCTCAGTCCACTAATGCTTCCACAAGTCACAAAATCACGTTGCCTGAGGGACAAACAAAGGACAACTCTGTACAGATAAAATCCAATTAAGGTGAAATATCCTTATCATGGTAGCCAATGGTGACTGAACAGTCTGTTGTAAGCTCAGTTATGCCATCCTGGAAATGGCCCAAGATTGCAGTGTGACACATCATATCATCAAAACACCACTAAACAAGAGAGAAGTAGCCCCTTTATGATCTTCCGAGAGAATACTTGCGCCTTTACCAGAGCACTGCTCGGTTCCCAGAATATTCTGTTCTGCCCACAAGGACACATTTCACAGACCAGGTGCCGTTTCCCAGGACCCGGTGTATTATTTTGTCAACCACCCATCAAGTTTAGCTTGTTTAGGACATCAGGGTTCCTCTGGTTGGCTGGCTCTATTACCCCTTACACATCTTTGTAAGGGAGTTGGAACACCTCCCTTACGAAACCAGGCTGCAACATCTAGGCCTCTTCAGTCTGGAGAGGCATTTAAGAGGGGACCTGATCGAAGTATATAAAATTATGCATGGTATAAGAAAAGGTGGATGGATAGAGAAAATTTCCTTTCTCTATCACACAACACTAAAACCAGGGGGCACTCTATGAAACTGATGGGTACGAGAGTCGGATCCGACAAGGGGAAGTATTTCTTCACCCCAAGGATCATCAACTTATGGAATATGCTGCCAGAAGACGTGGTAACAGCTACCAGTCTAGATGGCTCTAAGGAATTTATGAATGACAGATGTATCAATGGCTACTAGAATGTATGCCTAGGTAAATCTTTCAGGCTGGGGGGTAAAGCAGGATGCTTCTAAGGCCATTTTCTGGGATTCAAGAGCAGGAAAAGGTTGTCCTTGTCTCTGCTTGAGATGCCCATGAGCGTTTGGTGGGCCACCATGTGCGACGGGATGCTGGACTAGATGGGCTGTGGCCTGATCCAGCAAGGCTTCTCTTATGTTCTTATCTTCAGTTCTTCATATGGAATTTGGATTTAGGTAGATGACTTTGATATAGATTTGATTTTCCCCATTTGAGTCTCCTAACCTCTGATGTGATCATGCTATCCTTCCCCAATATCGTTAAAAGATCTACTAGAAGAGATCATAACAGCAAACAGCCTGGTTTGCATTAAGAACGGAGTAGACAGATTCATGGATGACAGGTGTATCAATGGTTACTAGAATGGATACTTAGGTATTTTCTCCAGGCTGGAAAGACAAGCAGGATGTCTATCAAGTCCATTTGCAGGAATTTGAGAGCAGATGCCTTTGTTTTCTTCTTGCAATTTCCAGAAATAATTGGTGGGCCACTATATGAGACAGGATGCTGGACAAGATGGGCTGTGGCCCAACCCAGCAGGGCTCCTCTTCTTATGTAGAGTAGGAGCCTGTGCACTGTCCTACTCTTCATGGTCCTCTCACCCTATCCCCATGCACCAGACTGCCATACAAACAAGGAACCCCTGCTACAAAGTATGTTCCCAACTTGTTCATATCACATAATTAACTAACAGGAAAAGGAAGGGAAAACTATATTGAGCCGGTTTGTTCTTGTGGTTAGAGTGCCAGGCTCAGTTGCGTGTATCTGGCTTACATGCCCTAAAACAGTCAGGGGGGAAGATCTGCAGCGGCAAGGGTTGTTGCTCTTACATTGGATGTACTTCTTTTTTATATATATATTTATTTTTCAAGTTGACAGTATTCCAACATAATGACAAATCTATACTTGATACACTCAGTTGGTTGAGTTGAGTGTCTAAAGGCCTTTATACACATACCTCTGTTCTGTACCTTGATTGGATCCTGGGCCTTGTTTGTCTGTATGTAGGTGTACACTAGAGAGGCTGTGCCCCAGCTAGCTACTGCTGGTACACTCTGTCTGCACGAGATGGAGTATATTTCAGATCAGGAGGCCCAAAATGGTCTCCTGGTCTCCTTTAGATTTGGAGTACCAGTAACCTTGATAACAAAACATACTAGGGCCATGGGGCCCCCATTTCAGAGGGTCACCTTGTTACACCACTGAGATTAGTTCCCTAGGGGTTCCGCGGCCAGCTCTGGGCCTAGCCCTCAAGGCCTGCTCTGAAGCTCATGCAAGCTTTGGGGCCAGCGTAGGGTCTGGTCCATATCCACAGATGCAGACCTGCACCACAGGTAAGTGCAGGAGAGCCCTAAGACCCAGATAAGCCCAATTGAATGTGTAGTATATTTGCCATACATAATATGGGAGGAATTGATCATTTTCCATTTGTTTTTTCATTTTATGGAACCGGTTACCGTAGGATGTCAGCCTGCGGTAGCTGGGAGAGTAATAGTAAAGTTGGCACTGAATTTTCATAGTGCAGGTGGTGATTTTTGGGTTCTGGCCATATTAGGATCTTAGTTCAGAAACATAATTAAAATCAGAATAATCTAATCTTCTAACTTGTTTAGATCTGTAGGCACATTTTTTTTTTGAAAAAAATGGCTCAAAAACAGCTTAAACTCATTCAAGGCCAGAGAACACACTTTTTTGCTTTTAATGTGGATTAGAGGTGGGGTGGGAGCATCAGTGTCCTCATGCTACCATGTGACAGTTTCAGGGTGCAGGCTGCAGAGGGCAGTTATAGTGTTTGCCCCTTTTGCATTGCTTTCTACCTTTGCAAGCCTGCATTGCAAACAGCAGAAAAGGTGGGAAACCTTGCCCGGGCCCTTCTGTATTGATTGGCTGCTGGCAAATTGGAGGGAAAACCTGCACAGGGATCTGGAAGCTTGATTGACAGGCAGATGGAGTTTCCCTCCATTGCCAGTGGTAACAGCCAATCAGAGCACTAGGGGCTGAAGGGTATAATAGGCAGAGAAAGCAGCAGACTGGGTCTTTTGGCTGGGCAATTTCTGAAGGAGACTGATAGTGGAGATCTGTCTCTGAGGGAAGCGTTGCCAAAAACTGACCAAGGGATCTTTTCTCTGAAGGGGAACTGATCAGACTGGTCTTGTTCTTTGGGGTGGGGGGGAAGCTGAAGGAGGCAACTGTGGCTGGTTGCTTCTCTGAAGGAGCTTTGCAGAAGAACAGACCAGAGGCTGGAACCCATAGCCTAGCAAGGAAGGGCTTAGCCTTGCTGAAACCGGGATTCAGTTGCTGAGCTTTGGGGAGGCTTGGGTTAAGCAGAGCAAACCAAAGGAGAGAAGTGGATAGGACTATCTGCTTAGAAGCAACTGGTTACTTTTAAGCTAAGAAAGCTGTTTTGCTTGAAGCTTGCTATTAAGAGACTTTTGAATCTTTCTCTTGCTTTATCTGAACTTTCTATTTTCTCTCTTACCTTTCTGATTGTTCTTCTTAATAAACTTGTTTTGATTTACTATTACAGCGCTTGCTACCCATTTATTGCTTTAGACCTGTAGTACTCACTCGGCCTAATGCACACTTCCAGTAACCTAAAAGTGCCCAGCTGCTTTTCGGTCTGCTAGAAGTCGTGACATACCACTTCTAAGTTTTTTATTTTTAATGTGTACAGATGCAGCCCAGATATCTACACAAAGAATTCTGAATTTAGAAATCACCAGTAAAGAGTGGGAAAGAAGATTAGAACTTAAGTAATTACTCATTTAAAATACTTCTGCTACATTTTGGAATGTGCATTTTTAAGTAGTTGCTAACTTCTAAAAAGTCTTATTGGGGGTGGTGGTGGCAAGATTCCATTTGGGAGCTTTGTTGTAGACAGGATCCCTTAACTCCTGCCACATACCCAACTACTTCCTGGACTGAACATGCCCACAGGAAAGTAGGAATGTGCACGAATATTCGGAAATTCAAAAATCCGATTCGGATCTGACGAATGTTGACACTCAAATTCTAATCAGATTTAATAACATTCGAATTTAGACATTTGAACGGATTTGGGATGTTCTGAAACATTCTTTTGGATGATTCGAATATACAGATACATATGTATTCCATACATATCTACAAATATACATATTTGCACTTATAATATGGGATGAAAACGGGATGTATACGGGGTAAAACAGGATGCATACAAAATGCACGCATATATGTATAACATATTTATGTTGTCGACATTCGTATCTTTAAATACGAATCTAACATTCAGAGAAATAGATTGGAACGTTACATATTTTAATTGGATTTTTTGACATTCGGATTTTAAACATTTGAATTGAATATTTTGACATTTGATTTGACTCAAATTCAAATGCAAAGACAACATTTGTGCACACCCCTTTAGGAAAGTAATCTGTAGCAACTTATCAGTTTTCTGGCACAACTGTGAGGCTTGGTTTGTTTTGTTTGTTTTTTAATCATAGTAACAGTTCAGGCAGTTTTGCTTATGGAGATTGTTAGCTGTTATCCTCCCCAGGGGAAAGCAAATTGAGGTGACTCGATGGGCAGCACAGTATGCAGCTGGTAATGTCTAGCTCAGTGCTAGAATGATCTGAATGCAGTATAGTCTTGATTGGTGTGGGAAAGTCCCTTTGACATCTGCTCTCCAAAGACTGGAGATGCCCTCCGTTGTGTTTAAATGTAAGATATAGCTGATGTAACTGAATGGAAAACGTAGAAGATATAAAGGATTTGGGAGTAAGGGGGGAAAATCAGGGTTTACAGGACTAAGTGAAGAACTCATTGTTTTGTGCTGTATTTGTATCTTGCATTTTTAAATTGCCTCCCTCCCTGTGCCCCAGAGTTCAAAGTAACAGAAGTTCTCTTTGGTATCTTCCATTTCACCCTGTGAGGTAGATTAGGTTGAGAGGCAGTGAGTTTCCATGGCAGAGAAGAAACTTGGAACGTCAAGTGTCTCTCCACCCCAGAAACTTCTATGCAGGGTGCATTTCTATGTTCTAGTAAGCTTCATTTTTAAACTTTATTGTCATGGAAGCAGCAATTCTGAAGCAGACTGTGGGTACACAGTTTTGCAGTTTACAGGAAACTGGTCTTTCCACCGAATAATAATGAGGGCCAGAAGCTCTACACCTTGTTTGAAATTCTCAGAAGTTTAATATTGTTTTGAGACAATTTCCATTTTTGCAACTCAGTTTAAGAAACAGGCACCTTTCCACTCAACTTTCACTGATGCAAAATATGTTGAAGCATGTAGCTCAAGTTTGGGTCAGTTGTTCCACCATTTCTTTTTTAATAAACTCATTCTGAATGCACGTTTGGCATTTTATTATTTTTTTTATGACCCTGGGTTGTGCTGCATCACCTACTTTGCTCTTCTGCTCTGTGAAGACTTTGAACTTTTCCTGCACATTTGTTCCACAATACATTTAGGATTGAGATCATTACTGTGAGCAGGGTGCACAAGATCAGTCTCCTTCTATGCTGTGTGTGTTTTAATGATCCACTTTGTGCAATCATTAGCCAATTAATTCCAGCCCAGCTGCTCATAATATGATGTGTCCTGGATTACTTATGTAATCCCTATAGTAACAAACAACAACAAAAAGAAAATAGGTTAGCGGAAGGGCCAGGGCTGTCATTGCGCGAAAGACAAAAAGGAAACCTCCTTTGGGCAATCCCAGTGCACCACTCCACTGGTTATGTAAAAGATGGGCACGGCTTGTTCTTAATGAAGATTACTTCATCCTGGGAAGCAGCTGTGAGCTGTGAATTTCCCTGTAGCTACTGAACTATTTTCAAGAGTTCTCTAATCCTCTGACTATTTGGCACATTCATCCAGGTGGAGTGAGTGAGTGACTTACTAGGATCTCTGGTATTGCTTTACTTCCCTGACCTCAATAGCACTATTATCAAAATAACTGCCTTTTTGCTTTGCTGTGCCTCTTTCAGTACAAAGATGACGGGTTAGTGGTGAGTTAGGTGTGATTAAAGCTGAATAATGTGGACTAAAGTGATCTAGAAACAGAGGGAGCACATTTTGCAAGTGTGTCAACTGTGAGCCAAAGAGCAGCCCAGTAACTGTGTTTGCATAGACTTTCTCTCCCTTACTGTCTCAGAAGTAATGGCTCTTATAAAGGTGTTATTTATTTTATTTATAAGATTTATATCTCACAGTTCACCTGGAGGTCCCAAGGTTGATCACAACAGATAATAAAAACACAGACACTAAAACATATTAAAAATATAACCCACTCAACTTCCTCCCCAACCGGGCAATATTATATGTATGAAGAAGTATGTTTTAACCAGGCTCCAAAACCCATATAAAGTTGATGCTATTTCAAAGCTGGGGGGCTGCCACAGCCCCTTGGGCCTCCAAGGGTAGCAGAACTACAAGAAGGCCCATATAGAAGGGCTATAATGAAGAAAGTGCTCCTTCAGATATTCTGGGCCAGAGCCATTTAGGGCTTTATATATCAATATCAGCACTCGGAATTGGGTCCAATAGCACATTAGTAACTAGTGTAGTTTCTTCAACATTGGTGTGTTGTGCATCCAGCCTGCACCTCACGTTAGCAGTCATTTTGTGCTACTTCGAGCTTCCAGACCAACTTCATGGGTAACCCCATGTAGAACACACAGTAGCCTAATCTGCTGGATTATAGGTCCCATTGGCTGTAACCACATTGGTCAAAGATAACGATGAGAGGGATAATACAGCATCAGAGAAAATAACCAATAGAAGCAAAAACCGAAATGTTGTTCAGCTTGGACAAGTTCCCCCATAGTAAAGAAAGAAAAGAACTCTGAATAAATCAAATTATGGGGAACATGGGCTTTTAAAAATTTGCCTGGAATTCTTCCTGCTTTTTTTCTGAACTGTCTTCATCTACATACGTAGTGCGTGTGTTCGAGATACCTGTGATGTTACTAAGAAAGTCACAGATCATATCTTTAATATCACATTCATGCTTAGAGGTACATCAGCTATAGCCATCAAGATTCTACACTGAGGCTGTGTTCACACCCAAGTTTTACTCCAGTTTGAGGCCACTTTCCAAGTGAAAGAGTACATCAGCAAAGTGACTAATCATTTGCTGTCCTCTTTATCTAAGGCCCCTTCCAGACTAGTGGATAAAAATCCGCAGTTGTATAAAAATTTGCAGCTTACCTGGCTGTGAAGCAACGACTCATTGTCCCCACTCCAAACGGAGGTCCGCAGCTTCCTCCTCAGCAGCTGTGAGACGTCTGTGCCATGCGCGGTGAGGCGCACGTAGTAGAACGTAACATGGGATCGGGCAGGCAATAGGAGCTGAGCTGCAGGCTCAGCTCTCATCGGTTGTTTCTCACTGTCAGGTATCAGGCATCAGGTGTGGCACCCACGCACCAGCTGCATGGCAGAATGTGCAGAATCCCCCAGTCTGGACACACCCTAATCCAAAGGTGGCTTTTCAAAGGCTGCGTTCACAACTGAGTTTTAATCCAGCTTCAGGCCACTTTCAGAATTAGCAAAGCAACAAGCTGTTGTTTTTTTTCAGCATTATCTAATTCAGATGATCCATCTTTGAGTTAGAAAATGTGGAAAGAAAATAACTTTGCTTTGCTGATGTGTTCTGAGGGGGACCCAGGCAGTTTCCAGGCCAGCAGAGCCTGGTTTCAAAAGCTTGAGATGATGGGAGAGATTAAAAACATAACAGGAGGAGCCCTGCTGGATCAGGCCACGGTCTGCCTAGTGCAGCATCCTGTCTCACGTAATGGCCCACCAATTGCTTATAGTCATTCTGAAGGAGAAGACAAAGGCAAAATCCTTCACTTACTCTTGAATCCCTGCAAGTTACCTTTAGAGGCATCCTGACTGTCTCTCCAATCTAGAGGCATCGATGGCCTAGGCATCTATGCCAGTTGCTGTCACCACCTCTTCTATAGACTGATGACCTTGTGAGTGGAAAAAATGCTTTGCTTTATTTGTCCTAACAAAGGTTTTTGCCTTTGTCTTCTGCTTGAGAATGGCCAGATTGCTACAGAGGATGCAGAGGAATCAGCAGTGCTCCCTACGGACTTGAGACAGATCTTTCTGGAGTTCAGTTGTGTTTCAGGCCACTTATGACAGAAGACCCAGCTTTTTTCAGATTTTTAGAGCTGAAGAGTACAGCAACATAGCCAGAAGAACAGCTTTCACTAGAACCAATATCAGAGGCAGAAGAAGAAGAGATTTCGTAACCCCCCTTTGCTGCCAGAAATATTGTCCTGCCAAGTTTCTGGTCTGTCTGTTGCCTTTGGCTGCAAGTCAAGCCTCTAGGCACCCTCCTCCCGTGCCAAAGAAAGCCTCTCCTGCCAGGTTCCTGGTCTTCATGCTGCCTCTGATTCCAGGGCACATCTTTGCTGTGTCTTGTCCTTCCTGCCTGAAGAAAGCCTGCATCCTATTCCCTCATCCGGATTCTGCCTCCAGCTGCAAATCAAGTTGTTGCTCAGTGCTTTCTACAAGATAAAGAAAAGCCGTCCTGCCCAATCCCTGGTGGTACTCTTTCCTCCGAGCCCTGCCAGCTCCCAGCCCAAGAACAAGTGCAATCTGCATTATAGACTTGTCCACATGGGGGAGTCATTTTGTGTGCAGGCTCTATGGTACCGGTTTCAGGCATGGCAGTTATATGTTCTGGCATTGCCTCCATGGTAGATGCTTCCTGGGGGTCCTGTGCTGTGTCCCTGCCAATTCAGATTCTTTTCCTACATGTGCATTAGAAGTCTATCCCCATTCAAGTCAATGTAAATTTGAATGGAGCCAGTCAGTCATTGTGGTTTGCTGGAACAGAGCCCTCATTATGGGGTTTTTCCACTAGCACTAAGTACCCATTAGGGACCCATTAAGGACCCATTCGGCTCAGAGCAGGAAGACTCAATTTCCCCTGCAGACCCCATTAGAGCCACATTAATCCGATTTCCTGTAGACCCCATTAAAGGATCTACAATGGGGTCTTCGGGCATCAAATCCAGATTATATGGATTATATGGATTATATGTTTCCTCTGTGATTGGGCAGTGGGGTCTGGGGGGGCACACCCATGGGGGGTGCCCCAAAACCCAAAGCTCCGAAGCCTGTGCACAGTCTCCGAAGTCGGCTCCGAAGCTGGCTCTGAAGAACAGCACAGGCTTCAAAGAGGACCCCACACGAGAGCAATGCCATTCCTATGGACCTTTGTCAAAGGTTCCGGAGGATCTTCGGAGTTTGTGGCAAATTTTTGGAGTTTATGGCATAGCTCTGGAGAATCTTTGGAGTTTATGGCAGAGCTCCAGAGGTTCTCCAGAGCCGTTCCAGAGAATCTTCAAAGAATCTCCAGAGCGTCTACAGAGATAGCACCCCCTGACCCCCCAAAAACCTGGGGTGACAGGCGGGCCCTACGTAGGTAGATCTGGATTCGCCACATGGGTGCTCTGGCGTTTCCACTGTGAGCAAGCTAGCACCCATTGCTATTTGGTGCTGCACTACCTGTGGGGATGCATCGGGTACCTCCCTTAATCCGAATCCACTAGATCTGGATTAGTGGAAGGACTCATTCCTTAAATCTGGATCATCTTAGATCCGGAGTAAGGGAGGTAAGTGGAAAAAAAACCATTATAGTAGAACCCTTATCTTCTGTCTTGAAAGATTGTTCTGAATTGTTGCTAATACAGGTTACACACTAAGATAAAAATTCAAGATTGGAAAGACCCTAAAATTAATTCAGCTTAGTGAAAGCGAGGAAGGGTTTTTCTCAGAATGAATTGCAGTTTCCATCACTTAAAGCAGCTTCCTTTAAAGAAAAAGAAAACTCATGGACACTTTAAAGTTCTGGCCATCACAGCCCCCAGTGTCTCAGATTCTGATGATAGCAACATGAAAGGGACTTTTCCAACTTTACCTAGAAAAGAGCTAGCCAGAAACACAACACTTGTGGTTAGCCTGCTTCCGTCAGTGGCTTAATTTGGTTGGTCTGTATAAAGAGAAGAAGTTGCTGCTATGACGGGAAGAGGGAGCTGACAGCACAACCAGGCTTGTAGGAGGGCCACAGCAGACGGTGCATAATAGGGTTGGTATGTGGGACAGCAGTAGGAAAGAGGTGTGGCTGTGGAGGCAAGGAAATGGACCAGAAATAAAGGCTTAGGATTATGGCTCACTTAATGCATGCAAAAAGGCTATCACAACTTAACTTGCATGGCTTGCAAGACTAGACATCTTAAGGATTCTGTTGAACTCCAGCAGAAACTTGCTTGTCAAGTTTAATATTTGATTCAGCTTTGAAGGGAATGATTCCAAAGTAGCTAGAAAATGGGTTAAGGAACAAACAGGTGAATATTACTTAAGAAGTATTATGATAACTGAAAGGGATGTTTGTGTAGGAGACAAACCTGGTATTTGCCTAGTGTACCTTCTAATTGAAATGAAACTACTTTATTTACCTATTATTGGATTGTAATGTTTTGGAAATACTAATAAGTCCAGAAAACAATTTGCCCAAAAAAGCACCCTGTTTGTTCTTCTAGTAAGCCATCCCGTTTTACTAGTTACTTTTGTAAAGGCTTGACCAGATTAAAATTGAAATGGGGGAGACCTATCAAGATTTTTCTGCTCCTGATTTTTCTAAACTGTAATTCCCATCATGTCTTGTCACTGGCCATAGTGGTGGGAGATGATGGGACTTATTGTTCACAAACTTCTGAACAGCCATAGTTTGAATATCTCTAGATCAAAAGATTTCCTCGAAAACCAAAAGAATTAGCAGAAAGTTTCTTAAATTGTATTGTTACCCATCCTGAGACCTTTGGGTATAGGGCAAGATAGAAACACAAATAACTAAAAGCTGAATAAAGTAGGAGTGTGATGGCACAAAGTCCATCATCAGACAGCATGGGGAAATAACAAGCTCTTAAATGAATGCCAACATTGGCCCACAATATGTGATAGCAGATTCAATGAGGGCTCCTCTTAAGATAGTGCTCAATTGAACTTCTGGGAGCTCACCGGCCTTGTCCCCATTTCCCCCCACCTTCCTTCTTTCTTGTGTATGCACGCAACAACCTCTTGGAAATTGAATCCACTGCTATGGTTGGAAAACCCTGCCAGACCCTAAATTGGCAGTATACCAGAACACTAAAGATAGTTCAAGATTTCTTGCTCTGTTTTCATATAAATTTTTGAGGGTGATAGACAGGGGATATCGGCAACGTGACAGCATTTTTAATGTTCATGGCAGTTCCCATAAAACCACCATATTTCCTCCCACCAAGTGTCAATAGTGAATAATATGAGGCAGGTGTAGGCAATATTTAAAGCTATGGCAGAGGAGGGGACAAATAGGTTACGACACTATTCAGGTGGAGATTGCCCAGGCCTATTTGTGAGAGAAAGAGAATAAATATGATTTAGATATCTGTTTTGTGGAATTTTGTTGCATAGCGAGATTTGGCATTAAAGGTGAACATAAACTGAATATATAAACACATGTAATAACACTAGAATAATAATTTTAACAAGTGATAAGAATAAGGTTTGGCAGTTTGGTGTCCCTGAAAGGCACCTGTTTTTTGTACTTAAAATACTTAAAAACATGATAAAACAGTATCATGTCTAGATTAAAAAAAAATCTTACTTTTCTGGAATATTCAATGTTGTAAATGTCATAATATGAACATATTCTATGGTATTTGGTCTTATTTAACTGGCTTTATTTTTTTTTAATTACTGATAGATTCTTTGGTGAATTCCCCACCAGTCTCAACAAACTTTTAGAGTTTTAGTTATTGTTAGCTGGCATTTTACATGTCCACTTCAGTGGCAATCCATATGTAAACACAGCTTCCAGAGCCACCTTCAGAAGATAGGGGTGATCCAGGCAATTACAGACCAGTAAGTTGACAAAAATGATCATTAAAGACAAAATTAGTGTGCACATGGAGGAGCAAGCATTGCTGAACAAAAGCCAACATGACTTCTGCAAAGCTAAATCATGCCTTACAAACTTGTTGGAATTTTTTGAGAGTGTCAATAAACACGTGGATAAAGGTGAACCAGTAGACATTGTTTATCTGGACTTTCAGAAGGCTTTTGACAGAGTCCCACATCAAAGGCTACTGAGTAAACTCATCAGCCATGGAATAAAAGGACAGGTTCTGTCCTGGATTTGTGACAGGCTTAAGGGCAGGAAGCAGAGAGTAGTAATAAATGGCAAATTCTCAGGGTGGAAAGAAGTAAAAAGTGGGGTCCCTCAAGGCTCAGTACTGGGACCAATGCTTTTTAATTTATTCATCAATGATCTAGGGGTACATAGTAAAATAGCAAACTTTGCTGATGATACTAAATTATTTAGGTTAGTAAAAACTGAAAAAGATTGCCAAGAGCTCCAGAGGGATCTCTTAGCATTGGGTGACTGGGCAACCAAGTGGCAAATATTCTTTAATCTTAACAAGTGCAAAGTAATGCACATCGGGGCCAAAAGTTGAAATTATGTCTATAAACTTATGGGGGCTGAGCTTTCTGCAACACACCAAGAAAGGGATCTCAGGGTTCTTGTGTACAATTCAATGAAGATGACAACCCAGTGTGCATCAGCAGTGAAAAAAGTAATTCAGTGCTGATAATAATTAGGAAGGGAATAGAAAACAGCAAGTGTCATTTTGCCTCTTTATAAATCTATGGTGAGGCCACATTTGGAATATTGTGTACAGTTCTGGTCACCACACCTCAAAAAGGGCAGCCAGAATGATTAAGGGTCTGGAACACCTCCCTTACAAAACCAGGCTGCAATGTCCAGGCCTCTTCAGTCTTGAGAGACAGCATTTAAGAGAGGACCTGACTGAAGTCTATAAAATTATGCATGGTATAGAAAAGGTGGATAACACTAGAACCAGGGGGCACTCTATGAAGCTGATGGGTAGGAGAGTTGGATCTGACAAGGGGAAGTATTTCTTCACCCAGAAGGTCATCAGTTTATGGAATTAGCTTCCAGAAGAGGTGGTAACAGGTACCAGCCTAGATGGCTTTACGGTAGGGTTAGACAAAATTTATGGACAACAGATGTACATCTTTCAGGCTTGGGGCAGGAAGCAGGACACTTCTAAGGCCATTTGCTGGGATTCGAGACCAAGAAAAGGTTTGTTCTTGTCTCTGCTTGAGATGCCCATGAGTATTTGGTGGGCCACCATGTGTGATGGGACGCTGGACTAGATGGGCTGAGGCCTGGTCCAGCAGGGCTTTTCTTATGTTCTTAGAGGGCTGCTATAAGAGTCAGATGCAACATAGTTCAAAGCAGAACTATGGAAGACCAAGCAACACGCCAAAAGCTGTGACAAGTGTAGCATATTGTAAATAATCTTCCTGTACAGGTAAAAATTCAGTGTGTATCTTAAGCAGCTGGCAAGGAAACCAATATGGGTCTTATAGTCACTTGGGATGAGTAAGCCATACATGCCTAATAAGTTTTTTTTTCCACGTTAATTTTTATTTATTTTTGATACTACAATATACTAAAACTTCAGGGTTCATTATCACCCCTTTATTCCCAATTGACATATAATCGTCCATTTTTCACAACTAGTGACTTCCTCCGTTTTTCCAGGATCTTATCCGGTTGTTCTAGTGTCTTCCCAATTCAGCCGTTCCTTGAAAAGAAGAAGAGTTAATCAAAACCCGCTGGTGTTAATCCTTCTTCTTGTAGAAATTCAATGTAGGGTCTCCAGACTTTTAAATATTTTTCTGTTGTTCTGTCTTTTAAGAGATTTGTCAATTTGTCCATCTCAATTCAGACAATTTAACTAGCCAATTATCTACTGTAGGTATTTCTGGTGCTTTCCATTTTTTTGCATAAATCATTCTTGCAGTAGTAATCATGTACATAATCAACGTATTCAAGTGCTCTAAATTGCTGTCTATTATTCCTAATAGAAAAAATTCAGGTTTAAATGGAATCACAATTTTTAATATATTTCCCATTGCTAGATGGATTTTTTTCCAATATTTTCTTGCTACTCCCATACATGCCTAATAAGTTATCAAACACCAGTATCCTTCTCTCCTCGTACTGCTACGCTGCTTCTTTGAGTAGGGGTTTCTTCACCCTTTCCTGGATGCATGAGCAAAACGCTTCATAATGCTGTGAATTTTACACTTGCAAATCTGTCAGAAGCAGATATGTTGGGATCAGTGGACATTCAGATGCATGCAAAATCGGTGGTTTTGGCATGACCCTACCTGGCATCAAGTGGACTTGCACCAGCTTTGTTCCAAATTGTGCTACTTTACCTTTGTGTAAACAGGCAGTAGGTTGAAAGTTCACACTGATAAGGAATAGAGAAGGACTTTTAATCAGTGAGTGATCTATTTTCTCAGTTTATGGGTGATGAAAATCATTTTTATCAAAATCTGTTTTTTTAAAGAATATCAATTTGATTCAACTGCCAGTTGTTCCGTGTTCCCCACCCATTCATATGTCATTAGAAAAGTTTTTGTAACCCAAAATAACTTAAAAAGTGTGTGGAGACAAGTTTCGGTCTTATCTGGCGGTTGAAGTTGCACCTGTGGATGTGCTGTGTCTAATCATAAATTACAGTACAGCCACAAAATACAATTGCAGTGGGATTACAGTTTAGTAACTCTTTGTTTGGAAATCCACTTTTCTCCATGAAACAATAAATGTGCACTTTGGCTGTCTCTGTATATTTAAATAGAATCATCCTTTGCCTAAATTTCCATTCTGAAACCATTCCAGGGAGACAAGGGGGGTTGGACTTGATGACCCTAGAGGCCACTTCCAACTCTGTGATTTTATGATAATGGTGGTCAGTTCCCATTGATTCTTGTTTTATCATGCAGGTTGTGTTTTAACACCATATATAAGCAAGACTGTATTTACAAGACCACATTATAGGTGAGATACTGTAACTGTATTGCAAGTGCCAAGTGACTCAAAGAAAATTTGTCCTGCTTAAAACCGAAAAGCAATTGTGTGAGACAGGATGCTGGAGTAGATGGACTGTGACCCAATCCAGCAGGGGTCCTCTTATTTTTTTTATGACTTAGAGAATCCTTCTGGCAACAGGGATTCAAGTGACCTTAAAGGTTCTGTGTATAAAGGTGGGCCATAAAACAGAGTCTGCCAATCTCTTGTGCATTTCCTTGACTCTTGAGCAAATTCCTAGGACTTTTAAGGATGTACTGAGTGTGCTTCGAAGGGGTTAATAAGTGATAGAGTTATGTGTTAATGGAAAGGAACACTGGTTGGGCTGATATTCCTTTCCAAGAGTCAGCAAACCTATGCCAAAATCCAATTAAAAACTGAATTTAGATAATAAGAGTGCTACAAGACAGATTGAATTTTCAGCCTGAAAAGGGAAAGCAGTGGTCTAGAAAGATCATATGGACCTTCTTTCTTGTGAGTGCTGTTAAGTAATCCCCATCTATATTTAGAATGTATGATATCTGAAAGAAAGGAAGTCTAATCCTTGAGGACACATATATGTGTATCCATTTGTGAAAGGCTGTAATCAAGAATAGTAGATACTTTTAAAACATGTAATATTGGTGTTTTTTAACCAGAGCAATGTCAGTCTTATACTGAGATCTGGAGAAAGCTTTTTGTATGTGTGGCAAGCAGGAGCAAGAGTTGCTGAAAGCTACATCTGGATGCTGGATTTGATTATGCCCAGCTGATGTTTTCCTCTCTTTTTTGCTATCTGTACTTAGGCCTGACAGGATTGTGGAATAACAAAATTCAAGTTCCTAAAACATAAGCCAAGTGTAGTCTTGTGGAGTAAAAAGATGGCTGCCACATTCCTTTCAACACTGAATAAGGGAAAAGAGCTACAACACTTTTTCAGGGTATAATAGCAAAGTGGTACATTTAGTTTTGCTCTAGGTTTCTGATAAGGTACTACTGAGTGCCTCTCTTCACGCCAGCTTGCTTTCTTCTCCTCAGATTAGCTCCCTGAACCTTAACATAGAACATATCTCCAGCATAGAACATATCTCCAGCATAGAACATATCTCCAGCATATGTCTTCAGCAAGGAGAGAAGAAAAAGAAAACAGTAGTATACCAGTAATATACTGGTGGTGTTATTTTATGCTGGGTTTTAACTTCCACTGGATTAATGCTTTTCAATTTCCTAAAGGAAAGGCAATTAAGATATATGGGGCACCAAATCACAACATCAGCAACAACCAGTTGACTTATTTGAGGAGAAAGGTGTGAAACTCAGGCCGTGTCTTCACGGCAATCTTATCTCGAATTCAAAATGTTTTCAATCCTCGGAGTCCGCACGGCAGTTTGGCTTAACACGATTTCCCCGGGTTAGACCACCCCAAAGCGTGATGAATCTCAATCCTGATTTCAACAGGTCTCACTCCGGTTCGTGCGCTTGAAACGTTGTACATTTTTTACTGTGGGAACCCTTCCGTGTTAAGGGATGAGAGTTTCCCTCCCCCAATAGCTTGCTTCCAAAGCAAGCTGTAAAAGCAGCAGCAGCCCGAATAGCAATCCAGCAATCCACTGTAGCAAACAAGCAATTCACACCTGATAACTATCTTGCCATTGAAAGTGCTGACCTTCTAAAAAGGGAAAAGAAACAAAAGCAGCTGCCCTTTGGAGAGATGTGTGAATGTTTAGCTATGACTTGCCGCCGCTGCTGTGTGCCCTGAGCAATGGGGAGAGGAGGGGAAAGAATCGCTGGCTGCCTGCTGCCGTTTTTCCTCCATCCAGGCAAGCAGCAGCCACCCAGCTAGGCTCCGTGAAGGGGTCTGTTATGGGTGGCGTGTTCACAGCAGGAGGAAGAGGACAGGGCAGCCCCGAAAAGCGGCTTTTAAAAAGTAGCCACTGGAGTCCCCCCTTGAGTCACGTACATCCTCAGAATCCGGATTGAACGCGATTAAGCTGAAAGTAATGGGAACAGGCAAATTTGCGTTTGCATCCGGTTCTATTATTTCGGTTTAGGGAAAGCGAAATAAGTTTGCTGTGGGGATTTGCCCTCAGTGTTTCAAGGAACAATAACAGCAGTCTCCAATACTGAAATAAGTGGTATATAAAAATGGCATCCTGGCTGGGGTGGGAGGAGAGAGGGAGGGAAAGCAAATTAATTGCATCTCAAATGATAAAGAAGTGCAATATTTAAGAGACAATGGTACTGTAAATTTGAGATATATGTATTGTTTTAGAAATTATAGAGAAAATAAAAAATAGAAAAAACTAAAACTTTCACTGGTTTTTGTGGGGTTTTGTTTTCTAATCCAACACACAACTTTGAACTGTTTGGTGAAGGTTGAGTGTAACTGCAATAAATAAATACCTAAGTGTTTTGCAGTCATGGCTTACTTCTAATCAGTATTTGGAAGCTGTGAAACAATTATTCTCTTGTGATGAGAGTTCCTAAGTTCATTTTCTCTCCAGCCAAGTAAGTGTACGCTCTTGAGGAACTGAAACTCAGCCTCCCTTTTTAAGTCAGAATTTCCTCATCCAGAGGCTGGAAGGGAAGAACCTTTTTTATTTTATATTTTAGTTCCCCCCCCCATGCCCCCTTTAAAGAGTTTTTGCTCTCCTGAAATGTCTTCTTCCTTCTCCTTTCACACTTAATTGCAAGCTGCTAATTTTTTAGCCTTCTTTTGTGCCCAGTTTGTACTTCCCTTTTTTAACCTTCTTCCAGTCCATTCCCAGTTTTATTTTGAAAATCATGACAGTTTATCTCTTTTTGTAACTTTATTTAATACTTCAGGCTCTATCTGCTTAAAGAAGAGAAACTTTGTTTCCCTTCTGCTCTCTGCCTTCTAGATGTCACTGTCTCAGACTGAGTGTAGGGAGAATTCCCATTGTTGGCGCTGGTCTATGCCAAAGCAGATCCAAAGAACACAATGTCTGGAGACTTTGGTGGTCCCTAGACCACCACTGAGAGAA
Source organism: Aspidoscelis marmoratus (assembly GCA_014337955.1). Taxonomy (NCBI): domain Eukaryota; kingdom Metazoa; phylum Chordata; class Lepidosauria; order Squamata; family Teiidae; genus Aspidoscelis; species Aspidoscelis marmoratus. The sequence continues at coordinate 21,127,997 of MTQE01001141.1, forward strand.
AATCTTTTTATTCACTGTGGCAGTAGCTAGTGGTCCTTAGAGGTAACAGTGTGGTGGGTGAGGACAGCTGACATTTTGATTAACTGTATTTAATCTTGCTTTTCTGGGGAGATTGCTTGGGAAACACAGGGATGCTGTCTGAGGTTCTGTGATGAGCAAAAGACAGGATTACAGTGAGCAGATAGAAAGGAGAATAGTGTAGACTTTTGCCAAACTGAAGTTTAGCAGAAGTGAATAGTGTAGCCTGGAACAGGTGGGTGCTTCACCCACCAAGCTTGAGCTCTCTGTGTTACTGAGGTATAGGTGGCATGCAGGTGAGTGCCACAGAAATTGTGGGAAACTCACCTGCTCTGCTCCATGTGGCCTCCACCATTATTTCCATATTCATGGGCTGCTGTGTCTGGTTGGTTTCTGCTGTATCTTGGTTCATCAAGAGTTTAGAGCAGGGTTCCTTCAATTTTTAACACTGACGTAGAAGATGGACAGTCAGTAGGTTCATCTCATCTCCTGTTCAGTTATTAAAGCTGTATTATAGTAATTACATTTTTGACCTTTAATCACATCAGATAATATATTGCTGTTTTAGTAGGATCTTACTACTTAAGTGGGATGGCTCAAGAAGCAGGGTCATAGTTAAGTTCCTGGCAGAAGCAGAAAGGGTGCAAATACAGTGTATTATAATGCATTCTTAGATAACCATCTCTGTCTTGTTTTTATTAACGTCTTATTCTGTTTTGGTTTATCTGTATGCATGTGTAACAGTAATAAACTCTCTAATATAGAGACCGTGTTATCAGGAAATGCAGAGCGGAAAATAAACCAAACGTATCTCACTTTGATTTCCTAAACTTGGAATATGGAAGGTTCACAATTACGAAGGAAACACTATAGTTTTGCTTTGATTTAAAACTTAGCAAATTTTAGAATTTTTTAACACCATTCGCCTAAAGCATATTTTAGCGATAATGATCTCTGCTTTTTAAATTGCATATTGACTCCTGAGTAGGGATGTGCATGAATATTTGTCGCACTTGAAATTCACACAAATTTTTTTGAATTCGAATCAAATGTTGGTACATTCAAAGATTGACATTCAAATACAGATTGAATGTTTCTGTACATTCGCACAAAGCTTTGCTACATTTATGAACCTGGGGAGGTGGGAAAGCAGCTGCCCAGTTACATCTGCAGTGGATCCAAAGTGGATTGAGACTGGATTCAGAGTGGATTGAGTGTGGATTGATGCATTCAAAGCAGATACATAAGGGGATTCGAATCAAATTTGTATCAAACATTTGCATCAAATTTGAATCCTACCACATTTGAAGAGGATCATCAAATGAATACAAATATTCTTGCATTCAATTCAATACGAATCGAACACACACAAAATTGTGCACATCCCTACTCCTGTGTAGTTAATTATGTTTTTTCTTCTTAATGCCTCTTTCTGCCACTGATTTTTCCTAATGTGTAAATTTCAGGAGCGAAATCTGGATTGGTTCCCTCGCATGCGTGCCATGTCACTTGTGAGTAGTGATTCTGAAGGAGAACAGAATGAACTTAGAAATTTGCAAGAGAAGCTTGAATCCACCATGAAGCTGGTATCCAATCTTTCTAACCAGTTATCTGAACTTAAAGATCAGGTAAGGCTTATTGTGAAGCTTCTGGTAGCTTCTGTAAGTTTATGCAATGCTGAGAGACTTTTGCAAGTATTGGAAAACCAGGAATGTTTTGGTCACCTTCAAAAGTTTGATTCCCATAAGCATAAGATCCTGCAAGCAAGGCTTCAGCGATATGTGAACCAAGAACTGCAAGGGAGTTTTTGAAGAGGCAGAAGATCTAGAGTAGGACAAGACTGAATATTGTTGCACTACATTTGCTTGTTGGTTTATCTGTTCTATCTAATACTCAAAGGTCTCAAGGCGGGTCACAGTAAAATCATTATAAAACAGATTAGCTAAAACAGTGACTGTGCCTACGTGGGGAGGGCATGAAGAGTTCATTATGTCCAATGCCAGGCTGGATTAATCAAAAGCCTATTTAAAATCACTGGAAGAAATATCAACAACCTCAGATGATGCCACTCAGATGGCAGAAAAGGAATAAATAAGAAGAGTTCCTGATCAGGGTGAGAGAGGAAAGTGCAAAAGCTGGCTTGAAGCTTAACATTTAACAAACCCTAAGTGTATGGTATCTGGTTCCATCACTTCTTGGCAAACAGAGAGGGAAGAAATTGGATTAGTGTCAAGTTTTATTATCTTAAGGTCAGAGATCATTGCAGATGGTGACTGCAGCCACAAAATTAATAGACACTTGCTATTTGGGATGAAAACTATGGCAAAGCCAAAGATTATATTAAAAAGTGGATACATCACTTCACGGATAAAGGTCCAAATACTGTAGTCAAAGCTATGCTTTTACCAGTAGTAAAATGTGGCTGTGAGATTTGCACCATAAGGAAAGTCAAGCACCAAAGAATCAATACTTTTGAATTGTGGTGCTGCTCAACATTTGAGAGTTCCTTGGAGTGCGAGGAGATCAAATCAGACAATATCAAAAGAAATCAACCCTGACTGCTCACTGGAAGGACAATACTGAAGCTGAAGCTCAAATGCTTTGGCTCTGAGAAGACAGGACTCATTGGACCCTGATGCTGGGAAGAATTGAATGCCAAAGGAAAGGGGGATGGCAGATGAGATTGATGGTTTCATGGAAGCAACAAACCTGAGCTTGGGCAGACCCCTAGGGACAGCAGAAGACAGAAAGATCCTCAGGGTCATAAAGGGGCAGATCCAACTTAATGACTGAAGAGCAAGAAGTATAATGGTGATCATTCAGTTGCCTTTTTATTCTGGTGCACCCTGTCACAGCCATTTATTCCTCTATACTGTTGCTTTACTCCACAAGCATATCTACTCCTGTTCTAATTCAAAAGACCTATTGATTTGCTGTTGAAAAAAAATATCAGTGCTGAGGAAGTTACAACTCAGACTTCATCTTTCTTGAGCAAGAAGGCAGAAAATACCATTTTTTAAAAAAAAATGTGAATGAAACACAAGCAGATATTTTTAAATGGAATGTTCAGCATTCCACAGCGGAGAGTGTTCCAGTTCATTCCATGCTCCCTCCAACAGTTCTCTGGCTTCGTCCTTGTGTGTGCATTTGGTATGCATGTTTATGATTTGCCCAGTTTACTCAAATTAATAACATGCATAACATGAGTGATTAGAACTTTGGATGAACCATAAATTCAATAAGGTCTGATCTACTAATTCAGGAATGGGTAGGAGAAAGTCAGCCTGTTCAGAGGAGATGTTGCTAGGTTTCTAGAATTCAAGAAGAGAGAGACGGAGTAAAAAGAAGCATCATAGACCAGCTTGAAGTGTGATTCCATGTAAAAAAAAAAAAAAGGAGGCTGAGAGAACAGTGATTTTTAGGGGCAAAAATCAATTTGAAGTAAAAGTCAGACTGAGGATTTGTTATGTGTAACCCTGAAAAATCTGGCACTGCCACAAATTCAGTTTAGGAATGCCAGACAGCCTGCCCAAGAGAGCACCACCAGAATCCATTTCCTCACAGGTTTCCCTCCGTGGGAAGTGTAGTTCTGTATATGATGTTAGTTGCTTTCATGCCAGCCGTGGCTGAAACAGAAATTACAATGTCATTCTTGTTAAGAATGTCAAGCCTCAGCCTTTATCTACAAATCAAATCTCGGTCTTTATCTCCAAACATGTAGGCTTCCTTTCTTCTGTGGGTCAGAGGCATGAACTCATACTGGCATCAATTAGGAAAGCAACTGTAATGCAGTAGTAAAAAATAGATTTAAAAGAAAAGAGGCAAAGTGTTAAAATAATGACTGTAGTGGCATATGAGATAGCATGAGAGCGAGAGTGAGAAGGGGAAGAGGGTTATGAAGGTCAACCTAGTTGATCAAAATACCATCCTGTTCCCACCGTCCCTTTTTATGGAGAGCAAGATTAAGAGCATAGTGGCCGGACAACTACTGAATAAAACTGATTGGGGGATCTATTCCACCTTGAATTTAGATCTGGGTTCTGCACAAAGACTGCCCTTGTATGCGAATGGCCTTGTATGAGAAAGTGAGGAATGGGAGGTGCAGTATTACTTGTGATTCACCATGGGTGGAGTTCAGTCTTATCTCCCACTAGCCATTTAGCTCTGTATGCAGCCCATGAGTAGTCACCCTGAGTACTGAAGTGTGCTAATGAAGTCACACAGCTCTGTTGCTTTTTTACATCTGATCCAGGAGAAGCCATTTACTGCTCAGTCAGTGCTTGCCGGCAGTAATAGCCTGATCCAGGCCAGCAGAGCAAGGCTAAAAGCTAACGTTATAAAAACTCTGTGGTTGGATAAATCTTGAGCCCAGAAACTGGTATTAACCTGGATGTCAAATGGGTGGCACCCTCCTCGCTCTTCCCTTAGGATGAGGAGTGATGTTTGGGTTGCTGCTTTATTCCATACTCTTTCTGGGTCACAAATTCCAGCCATTCTAGATGGAGATGGACTGACCTTAAAAGTGGCTCCTAGGGTGTTTTTCCACCACACTCCTTTAATCCAGATCTAAGAAGATCTGGATCTAAGGAATGGGTACTTCCCCCTTAATCTGGATCTAGTTAAAATTAAGATACACTGATTTCAGTGTGGCTTATGCCAAGGGTACTTGCAGATTAAGATTGTGGTTTTATGTGTTTAGGAAGATTTGTGAGTTTCTTTCACTCTCTTGCTTATTTGTGATGTTGCTATTCAGGTTCTTTTCAAAGGAATGCTATTAGAAACAGTTCTTTTGTTTCTCTGCTAATGTATTAATCATGAAGAACAGCTCAATAGTGGGGATTTTTAGAATTTGTGTTCCAGTAGCCTGCAATTGAGTTTTATAGATCGATCTTCTAGTTTTAGGTACAAAATCAGATAAACATAGCCTGCTCTCTGTATAAAGGTAATTCATTTCCAAGATAAGCTTTATGATCGTTGTCTGGAGGTTTACTTTTATATTTCCTGTGTCTCAATAGCTGCATTCCACCACACTGGTATTTTTCAACTACTTTCTTGAAGATGTGATCATGATTTGCATAGGAGTAAATCAGACCCTGATTAGGTTTTCCTTTTCTCCTTTAAAACTCAGATTGTAACCCAAGACTAGGGGAGTTTTTCTCACAGCTTTTTCAGTTGTTGTCTCAGACAAAGTATGATGCCTGTTAAAATGGCTTTCAGAACAAACCTTGGGCATAATATACAAGCAATAATTGATTCTGTGATGTGACGTACAGGAAGTGCTTTATCTACCAAGTAAATGTTTCAATTTTCCAGATGACAGAGCAGAGGAAGCAAAAGCAACGTATTGGTCTCCTAGGACATCCTCCTATCAGTGTGAATCCACAGCAACCAGCATAACTCTGAAGCATGGTTCGTCTTCCAAATCAACCCCACCCACTTCATAACGAGTTGAGATTCAACCCTCAAAGCTGCTTCTGCTCATCATGTGTAAATAAATCTGTTTTTATACCGTCCGTATAGGATGGCTGTGAGAAAGTATGGGCTTATATAACATGGCACATCATTGGAGGGAGAGTTTATATTTGTGCCAAAAAAATGCCTTTTATAGGAAGAAGCGAAGGACACATCTAACTTGCACTTGAAAAATAATTATTAAAATAGTATGTGACCTGCATTTTGTATTTAAGAAATTCAGATCGCTAGTATTTATGTTTTTTATACTGTTGTGCAATATGAATTATGCAATCACACTATCCTTGTTACTTAGCTCCTGTGTGTCCTAAAGGGAAGCACATCTTTGGATCTGGTGTTGTCTTACACATCAAGTCACTGCTAGGCAAGGCTGCTGCCAAATGGCATTCCTAGTGAGATGTCATTGTACAGGGCATTTTTTGTAACCCATGGCATTCCAAGACTTTGGCACATAGTGGCAACAGCTCCCTTTCTTCCTCCCCAACATTCCAACTGATGAAGATGAATGTTCCTCCCAAGTTATTTCCCCGCTAGCTTTGAGCTACATCTTGTTTGACAGTTCTATAAATTACTATAAATTCCATAAATCATTTGTTTTTGAAGAAATACAAATTCTTGAAGGGAATGTTTTAAAAAGAACTAAGATAGTTTTACACTGCTGGGATATCAGTGTAAATCTTCTAAGGGACCTTTGTGCCATGTTGGAACTCAGAAAGGGTTCCAGACTATCCGCCTGTCATTTAGCATTGGTTACTCTGGATAGAGATACATTCCCTCATGCACTGCACCAACCGAAGTATAAATGATCCCTTTTAGGACTCCTAGCTGAGCACTGATTTTGTAATACTTGCAAAAGAGCCACTGTTTTTGGACTGTATTTTACTTTTCCTTCCATCTTGGTCACCTTTTAGTTGTTTCTGACAGCTGAAAAATATGAAATGATTTTTTTATATATATATATATATCTGTCACTTAGTTTTGTACATGGTCCTTATTTTACAGAAGCTAATTCTCTGCTTTAAAGTAAAAGTAGAGGGATGAAGAGTGCTTATTAAAGTTTATAAATGCATAAATATAGATATTTAAATAAAAGAATAATAATGTACAGTGCTCTAGCATGATGATCTCATTTCTTTATTCAGCTTTTGCTGTCAGTAGAACCATTATATACCTAAATGGAAAGCATTTGCCAAGAAGGTATTTATTATTAATATTTGTAATCTGCCACTTGCTAAAAGATCCAAGGTAGTTCACCAAAGCAGAAAGAACTTGTGTCTGTATACTCAAGTCCTCTTCCAAGCTTGACAGCTTATAAACTGTTATAACCTATAATATCCACCATCCCTCCTATATATTACATCAGCACATGTCCCTTCCATACTTACATTGTTCCTGAATGTAGGATTTATTTCACTGTAAGTCCCTTCAGTTCCCATTTTTACCTCATGCTTAATTCACTTCTGCTGGATCCTACATTCTTCCTTTTCTGTTGTCCTATGCTTTTATATTGCTGAGAACAATAGTCGATTTTTCAGTTAACCTCAAATATTTTTCTATATCATTAGGAGGTCTAAAGGAGGGATAAAAATACCCTGTTACTTAAGGGAGGAGAGAAAAAGCCTGTTCTATGTATTATGTACAAGGAATAATTCATCTGCTGGTGGTCTTCTCTGTATAACTGTTGGGTGCAGACTGCTGAACTAGGAATTCATACCAGCTCTCCTAATCCTGGCTCTCCCTGTGACCCAGTTTGGTCTAGTGGTTAAGAAGCCAGACTCTTATCTGGGAATACCGGGTTTGATTCTGCTCTCCTCCATCAAACCAGCTGGGTGACCTTGGGCTAGTCACAGCTCTCTTCCAAGCTCTCACAGCTCCACCTACCTCACAGGGTGTTTGTTGTGGGAGGAGAACAGAAGGTTTGTCAGCCACTTTGAGTCCTCTTAAATGGGTGAGAAAAGCGGGATAGAAAAGCCAACTTTTCTTCTTCTAATTTGCTTTTAGGAGATTCTATATATTACCTCTATAAAACTTTATCAAACAAAGGTTTTGCTCTAAAACAGTCTCTGTTTCCATTTTTGAGTAGTTCATTAGCAGATGCAAATAATGTTGTCATCAGGTGATAAAAATGCTGTATGAAGTGAATTTGTGAGTGAATGTAGTAAAATCACACAATTCTAGATCACTTCTAATAAGTTGGCATCCCCTGGGCACACTTTATAATAAGATCACACTCTACCAAAGCAGAAAACCTGAGCTAAAAATGTGAACTATGGTCACATTTAAAGACACTTAATTTTCTAGCCACATGTAAAACAGCTTTTGCACTCACTAAAAGAAAAAAAGAAAATGCTGAGTGGTCTGAAGGAAATTGTTTCCTGCTCCTTGTTATTTGAATACTGCTTATTTTAAAAAATTCTGAATAAAATTTAGATATAGAAATAAGTACAAAATCAAACAAAACATTACCAAAAATGATTGAAAATATTCTCTTCTTGCTGTTATGGTTAAAAGGGTGGTGGTGTTTCAACTGCATGCAAGCTTAGAACATGTGGAGATCTAAGACTTATTTCGCTGCCTTTTCAGGCTTGGCAACTGAGCTAAGGGTGTTTTTCCACTGTCACTAGAAGTACCCATTAAGTACCCAT
>MTQE01001141.1:21136312-21154378 GCA_014337955.1 Aspidoscelis marmoratus
GGGTACTTAATGGGTACTTTTAGTGACAGTGGAAAAACACCCTAAAACTACTTTGTTCGATCACCTTTGCCCAGGGAATGGAGAAATTCAATCCTATTGTTTTTTCTTGATCTTTCAGTAGATTTTGATGCCATTGATCATGTATCCTTCCTGAGTAGCTTTGAAAATTGGTAGCTTAGACACACTGAGTTCCATTGATTCTTCTTCTACCTCTTAGCACTGTCTCCAGGCAGAGGGTTTTTAGCACTCTTGGAGTTTGTATGTGGGCTCTCTCAGGGCTTAATCTTGAATCCTGTACTCATTAACATCTACACCTTGAAAATTCATATGCTGTTTAGTGTGAAGCTGTCAGAATGGCCACCATTAGGTACATTATTGATATTCTTTGTCATCTCTCCTTTCACCTAAATCAAGAGGTGATAGTGGGATGGACAGGTACAATAATGTTGAAATGTGTAATATAGGCTAAAGATCTTGAGTCTGGAGAACAGAGAAGCATGCTTTATTTGAACTGTTTGCAGGTTGGTAACATATATAGCGTCTCTTTCACCTGAATTTGTACTGTACTCCCCTGAAAAAGATAGGAGCATCCAGATATGGGTACTCTCAGATTCAAAGGCTGTTTCCGCATAGCATGATGGACTGAGTTACCTAGAGCCCATTATAAAAGACACCGCGGCCCAGCTTCAGAGGCTAGGAACAAAAGTTCTCATCTCTAAAGGTGCTGGCTGGGGTTCTTTTGGCTGGGCCCCAGAAGCATAGCACATCCAGGCCATTTCCAGGCTATGGTATACTGCAGGTCATGGCAAGATATACCAGAGCAGAATACTTTTTGTGGACTGTTTCCACTGTAACCCACGCCAAGGCTTTGTCTAGTGCAGATGAAGCCGTCTACCAGGTGTGGCCTCCCAGTAGACTTCCATAGTGCAGATGTCATGGTCTACAAGTCCTGCTGGCCTAGTTTACCAGCTCAGTACAGGCAGGGCCATACTGTATCATTTGAAGCTCAAATGGTCTGTTTCCAACCTCAGCTGTGGTAATTTCTAGACTCACTGCCATAATGCATTTTATATGAGGCTGTCTTTGAAGATGTTTCAGAATCTGGAACATGTACAAACAACTAAACTATTAACAGATGTATCTGGCCAGACACATATCATCTTTAACATATTTGCGCAGGTTACTGATTTGCTACCAAGTACAACTCAAAAGTGCTGACAGTGATATATTAAGTCTTAAATCTCAGAAAAATCTCAAGATATTTCTCCCTTATGGACTACCCAGATATTAATGACTCTGATGGTAGAACTGTCATATTTGTGATCCATGGAACAGCATGCCTTTCCACACTAGGAGAAAAGGTGAAGAAAGGGGACACTCCCATATGGTGCATCTACACCACACGGAGCTGGTTCTATATCAGAAGTGTCTCTGCACGGGTGGGAGTGTTCCCTGCACATATCACAATAGGGCAGTGTTTACTGCTGTACCACTATATTAGCAGCCGGGCTGCAACAGCCCAGAGTGCTCCACTCACACCTCTTCCGGGTGGAAGAGATGCAGATGGAGCGTGTGACTAGGCAGCACAGGACTGGTTGTGTGCCCTGACACCCAGTCACCCCAGCAACAGCACTGCGTGTGACTGATGGTACTGTTGCCACAGTGCCACAATCACAGCCGGTGCTTCAAGAAGCACTGGCTAAGGTTGAAATTGTTCAGACATTGCAAAGCCCGAACTATTCCAAACATTAGCTGGCCATTGCACCTCCGTAAGGTGCAAACTGACCCAGTGTTACGTGAAAGGGTCTTCTCTGTGGTTGATTTGGGGTTACATAATTAATTTCCCTTTATACGTTTTAAGTACATGGCTAAGAGTCACATTTTTTCACTCAGGCTGTCTCCCGGCAGCAAGAGGCAATGCAGGATTGGACTGGATTGATTTCAAATTTTTCATGTGCTGAGCTGTAAACCTGGAGTCCTATGTCTCTGTGGCATGAACATGGCCATGCTGTATCCCACCAGATTGGTTTCCTTAAGAGAAGCCCATTGCTGCTGGCATTTCTTCCTTATAGAATTGCTTCTGTCTTAATAACCTAAACTGGTTTGGAAAGAGCTTGCGAGCTGGAGCTGTACTGCTGTATTTTAAGGTGTTGGTTGTTTTTAAAGCCTTCTGAATGGATAAATGAACACTGAACGTAACCAGAATAAAATTATCTCTGTTCCCCTCTACCAACCTCAGCTGATTTGTTTTTGAGTAACATCTAAGATGCTGGAAAACCCCAATAAAAAACTTTTGTTTTAAACAGAAAGTACCCAAAACTCCTCCAGTTTTGCATTGCAAAGCAGTGGGTAAAGATTTGAGTAAAGCATCATGCTTGTGGCTTTTGTGGGTGGATGCCTCTCAGAATGACTGTCATCCTTTATCAAAAAGGAAATCTGCATGTCATGTCTAAATAAGAATGGTGAAATCTATGGTAATACATACCTCCTCTCTAGCTGGCAACACTGCTAACCACATGCCCCTGATGCTTTCGAAGCTACTGAGCGTCTTGCACACTAAGCATAAGATGAACACAAAGTGAAAGGAATTAGCAGAAAATAGAAAATGTCAACATTGTTTCAAAACTGTAATCTATTGCCAATGTGTGCTTTAGATGCATTTAAATGTGTGAAATGCTCCATTTGTCTGGATTTTACTCCCCCATTTTTTTTTTAAGGAACATGCTCACATTTACCTCCCAAGCATCGGAAGTCAAAGACTCTCATCGTCATTATATCACCAAGGAAGAAGCTTTGCAATGAGGGGAACTGCGAGAATTAGGGTGTTTCTGCACTGGATTGTATATCAGACCAGCAAACATACTAAGAGCTGATGTCACAGCTGGGGCTAGCCTCACGCCTAGCCAGGCGCCTCAGTCCTTTTTATTACTGGGCTCTGCCTTTTAAAATGAACGCAGCAGCCTCATTCCTGAGCCAACAATCCATCCCCCCTTTGCAACACACACGCACACACGCCTCAACAGAAACAGCTTGGTTAACTTAATAGTCTCAGAACTTTGAGCATTTCAGTCAACAGAACTATTCAGGATCCCCTCCTATCTTTCTTCATAGGCAAACTTCGGACCTGATCCTTATCCTATTCCCTCCCCCAGTGAGACACAACGGCACAAGCTTTTCCAAAGGGTATGTTCCTCTATCAAGGCTCCCTGATTGGCTGGCCCCTGGGCTAGCTAACCCCTCCTTCCTGGGATTCCAAAGGCCACGCCCCCTTCAGCTTGTCTCTTCCACTAACTCAAGACAACATAAACCCCTTAACTCTACCTACCTTCCCCCTGGGCTATCACAGAGCCTCCCTTCCACACACTGGTGCCGACTACGGAAGGCCCCAGATGTACTTGCTAGTGCATAATCGCCCTTAGGGTAGAAAAGCAAAGTGGAACTCAGCAAGGCAAGCACTTAATACATGTTAATATTTTTTATCCTGCCCTATCCCTGAAGGTCTCAGGATGGGTTACAATGGTAAAAGCAAATTAAAATGAACCCACTGAAAACAGTATCAGTGCCGGAAACTGGGGAAGGAAAGCTGTTTCCATAGCTGAAGGTCGGGGTAAATAGGTGCTTCTTTACCAGTCTTATAAATATATATACTGAAGCTGCCTGGAACACCTCAGGGAGGAGATTTCTATGGTCCGAGGGCTACCGCCGAGAAGGCCCTGTCCTGAGTATCCATCTCTTTAGCTAGTGAAGGTAGTGGTACAATTTGGAGGGTCTTGTCTTCAGGTCTTAAGGAAGGGCAGGTCAATGGGGAAGAAGGGGTTCCTTGAGATATTTGACATGCAAGCCATTTAGGGCCTTATAGGTCCGACATGATGTGTGTCCAGCTAGCAATACCAGTTAGCAGTCTTGCCGTCAGCTCTATTTGGCTGGATTCAGCTTCAATTCATTGCCTCCCATCCCACCCATTACTGTCTCCAAGCACCTGTTAAGCACTTCGACCACCTCTCCTGATATGGAGAGATAGAAATGGGTGTCATCTGCATATTGATATTTCACACTAAATATCCTGGCGATCTTTTCCAGTGGTCTCATACAGAGCACAAAAAGTAAGAATGACTCCAGAGGTCAGTTCCCAGGATGTCAAGCAAGAATCTCTCACAACCATTCTCTGGCAGCACCTTAGAAATAGAAGCAGAAACATTATGACCCAGTGCCTCCAACTCTTAAACTTCATAGCCTTTTCCAGAAGGATATCACGTCCACTAGTATCAAAAGCCACCAAGAGATCCAAAAGAGCCAGCAGTGTAGGTCATCATAAATGAACCTGAAGCCAAATTGAAATGGGGTTAGATAATCAGATTCTTCCAATACTCTCAATACAGCCTTCTACAATATTTTGCCACTAAAGGATAAATTCTCCTTATTTATTCTTCTGGTTTCAGCGAGGACCTCTTGAAGAGGGGGCACATCACTGCCTCTTTAAGGGACAGCAGGACCACTGCTTCTCTCAAAGAAGCATTCACCACTCTCTGGGCCCGCCTGCTCATTTCCTGCCGGCTAGCTTTTATCAGCCAACAACAAGGATCCAACATGGTTGTCCATACCTTCAGTAAGCAGCTTGTACACATCCTCAGGGTTCAATAATTGAAACTGACCCAAAGTAACTAGACCAGACTGTTCTCAGCTGTGGCATCCTGTCCCTGACTTTGCTCTCCAAGTGCCCTGCAAATTGTCACAGCAGATATTATATGCCTACTGCCCTTGATTCCTTGAACTTGATTTTACAAGGCCATTCAGAAAAGATTTACTTGATAGCTACCTGAAGATACAATGATAGTGGAGAAATCACACTGGAGTTGGGAACCTTCCAGGTTTCAATTTGAGAAGCCAAGGGTAGTGACAAAATGCATATTTTTGGTCGAGTTCCACAAACGCATCTATGAGCTCTTTAATAACTCTTGCATGAGATGGCACCAGGGCCAGTTTGCCTATAAAGCTTTACATTTCTTTTCAGACGAGGATTAATAAAACGACCAAGGGACTGGATGAGCATCCCTACGAGGAAAGCTTTTTTGGGTTAAAAAATGAAGACAGTGAGAGAGGATCCGCATAGAGGGGAGAACCTCATTCATTGAGATTTATGGGGTGTTCTGTTGTACTCTAGAGTTCAATTTAGAATCTGAGCTTTTGGATGTAACAATCTCACTATTCATCTTCAGAGGATTTAATTGTGGAGAGAGCCAACTGCCAATGGAATGAGAGATTCTTCTCCCTTTCCTAAAATACTAGAATCCAATGAAAGAAAAATGAGTATACACCACACATAATTAAACTTTGGGAATTCACTACCAGGCAATTTGGTGTTACCTGCATGGGTGGTTTTTAAAAAGGTCTGGATCAGTTCATAGAAGCCAGAGGCATTTCTGCACTTAGCTTCCTACCTGCTGGATGGGAAAAGTGCATTCCCCACTGGTGTGTACTAGCATTCACAAGTGCGAATGCTGGTGCATGCCAAACCAAGCCCCACGGGCCCATAGACTTACCTGGGTCCAGCACGTGTCTGGGTGCTGGCAGCGCATGTCCAGGCGCAACCATCCTTTTTGTGGAGCCTGGCACGACTGCACATGTGCCATCACCACAGCGATGGTGAGGCTCCATGCACACGCAGTTGCATTTGGGGTTATCTGAGGCGCCAGTGCACTTGTGCAGCACCTCAGACAACTCCAATCCCAGCACTGGTGTGAATGGTCACTCCCCTGGCCAGGAAAAGTAGGGATTAGGACATGTGTGCTGCACGATTTCATGTAACTGCTAGCTGCTGGCTCGAGTAGCATCTAGTAAGACAGGAGGCATTTCTGGGTTAAGTGCAAATGCTCTTTATGAGAAGCTACCCCATTGTCTACTAAGAGGCCAAATGCTAACTGGCCTCAGGGCTATGAAGGGCTGTTAGCCCTGATGACAGTGTGACTGCCTCTGGCAGCAGGAGGTGGCATGCCTCTGAAAGCCAGCTGCTGAGAGACCATGACCATAGCAAGCTGTGTGCTCTTCTGCTCTTGATGAGCTTCCTTGTATGGCTGGCTGACCACAGGTAACAATTGGCAGGACATTTCTTATTGATATTTTCTAAATGAAATTATAACAACACATATTTAAAATAATTTTAGGCTGGCTTTCAAGACAAGGAGCCCTTGTGGAACTTCATGTCAAAACTGTGCATCCTCATTACTTCTTGATTTTGGGAGCACGACGGCCATTTTGGAGTTTGGGAATAATATTATGGGCAACATCCTGATCTGGCTACAGTGGTGTTATACAGTCATGGAAGTAAAACCAGTTCTTGTAAATAGTAATAATTTATTTTAAAAAAACTATTCACAGGCAACATACATATTTTTTTTAATTTGTATTTCTATTTTGCATGAAATCTTCTCAAACCATCTTCTTCAAAGTGAGAGCTCCCAAGTCCTTGACTGAAAATGGTTACAGTGGAGACCAACACTGTATTGCATTATTTTATAAATATTTTTAAACACAACTATAGGCTTAATAGTTTAGCATTAAAAATAAAGAAAAAAGAAGCAAGGCTGTGCATTTTACTCCCAGCTTTAATGTCCTTACCGTATTGTTCTGTTTTATGTACTCAGACACCATGATAACCTCGGTTCCTTTGACGGGGAGGAATGCCCCTTCTTTCTAACTATGTCCACTCACTACTTAACCTCTGTTAGGTCTAAATTTTAATCTTATTAATGTCCATGCCCAAAATAAAAATGGATTTGCCATACTATCAAATTAGATTTCACAAAAATCCATTATACTTGTATTTGTGGGATATTTTTTATCCTACTATAAAGTTCTTGTCACTTTTTTATTTGTAGTAAATTTCCATTTTATTTTTCAACCCTAGTCCTTTCAATCCTTTCCAGAGTTTTTGACACTTTTGCTTTTCAAACACTCTTTACGAGAAAGAGTTCAAGTTACTCAAAGACAGTTAAATAGCTGTGAAGGATTGGGAGGTGGCGGGTGGGAGTAATTATTTAGAAACACAGATAATGCTTTGGTTTAATACTTTATCACTCCTTGGCACCAGTATAGCTACAAACAATTTTTTAAAAAATTAAAAATTGTAAACCCACCTAATAAAGTACTTGACTTTTGGATGCATCCAGGTCTATGGAGCATCCACACCTCATGGAGCTGCTTCTATCATTTCAGCAGCTTCTTAAAGACCACAAGGAGCAGTAAAGGTCTATTTCTTGCATTAATATTTTGATGCAGTGACAGTGGTTGCAGATTTTTAAAAAATCTTGGGATAGGGTCACACATCAAACAAGGAAATCAAGAAAATAGACTAATTTTATTAGATCTGATTCCAGTGTATGTACGTGTGCCATCTCTGTCTCTGTTGGCATTAGCTGGTTAAACGTGAGTGGTAGAAGACAGCACAACAATTGGAAAAGTGAGATTTAGTTGACTTTCATTCCTCCAAATCAACCTTTGGCCTGTCACAGTTCAAAAGCCAGTTTGGCAAGATGAAATGTGCTTCACTGGGCAATACATTTCCCTTGCCTCCTGTTCTGGTCAATTATGCAGCAGCAAGCAACGCTGTTTCTCCTGCTGCCTGCTCTTTCTTCTCTCTCTGATTCTGGTAGGCTCCAATACTGGGTTGCACATTTTGTCTTGTCATGTTCTGGGGAAATTTAAGATATTGGGTGGCGTAAGCCCTAACTGGTGTTTTACTCTGCAACAGGCTCAAATTTCTGGTTCAAAAACCAAAATAAAAATAAAAATTCTCAAAATGGAAGAGTGCTTCACACTGTTGCGTGATCACCACCACAAGAGATATAGCCTTATTGCTTCCCTTCTTTGTTGCATTTTGTACCAATGAATCTCTTGAACCTTTTCACTTCCTCCCATTATATACCCTCCTAATCTTAGCACAGAAATTTCTCCGGTAGCCCCTTCTAGTCTCTATTATCTGTCTTCTATTAACTCTTTGTCAACCTATCCTCTCCCCATATAATTTTTCCTCAGGTTCCTCTTTCTCATGCTGTTCTCTGTGTACTTCCTTCCTTCAACTACCTTGCTTCTAGGAGTCCTGCTTACCAGCTTCCCCAAATTTCAGCCTTGTAAATTGTTAGGCAGCAAGAAATACTCAAAATAATTTTATTTCCATCCTGCAACATTCAGTCCTAGAAAAAAAATATGAAACTAAAGCATCCAACCTGGGGTGGGGGTGTTTTTGTGCATGCATGGTTGCTGTGCAGTTTGTTTGGGTTTGGTGCATACATTTTTTTTCTGTGCAAGCTCTTTGAAAGAAACAGCTCCAAAGCACGCTGCCTTTAAGCGATAGACTTTTGCAGTGCCCAAGTAGATTTTGCCATTGAATTCCTGTCTGGGGTGGGGTGGGTGGTGTTTTGTGTGAAATCTGTAAGCTTTGACAATACAGCCTGTTTAAAGAAACCAGAGGTGAGGGTTTGGCATCCTGCATGGCATCTGTTCATTTCAGCATTATAGTTTGTAAAAAACAAAACACCCTGACTGGGTGTGGTGAGTAGTACTTTGAGTGATATTGTGGATTTCAGGCCTGAAGTCTGAAATGTAGGTAGTTTGACATCTTATGTGGCATCTATGTGATACGGGTATCATACATACCATTTGTCTATTCTTGCATTGCCCCAATAGTAGATCCTCCAGGTTCAGTACAGGTTTCTGACCTCCTCAAATGACTTGAATTGGGAGCCCCATACTCCATTTAAGTCAAACAAACTTTTAGCCAGGGCCAGTCATCCCAAAGTAAATCCAGTTTTCTTAACTCCTGGATTTCCATGGAAGTCTCTTGCTTGCATAATCCATGTTCACATGAAGCAATGATCTCCCAAACAGATCCATGTGTATAAAATAAAATATAGATAGGAAATGAAACAGAAGCAGCTGAAGGTGAATGCAATTCATAGCACTATGGTCTGACTGAAATTCTCGGATTCCCAGGTAGTAGGATTAAAATATTGAAATTTTATAGCTTGAGACCATAAAAGATAAAGACTAGAGCATAGGTATCAGACAAGTTAGAAGTATTTAATTACTGTGATGATTTAAAACAACTCATTTCCTAGCAGTCTTGTTGCTTTTGGCAGGGTCACTTTGAGAAATGACTCTGACATTGATAAGCACGATACATGTGAGAAAGTCTGTGCTCAATGGCAGACTATCTGCTTTGCATCCAAAATCTCCAGGGTCAAATACATCTAGTATTTCTCCAGAAAACAACAGCAAACAAATTTTCGTCTGTTTTCAAGAAACTTGCATGGATTTGTCTAGGTAGTCACCAAAGTCAAGTGTAATTCACAAGCATCTTTTAACCTTACCTATGTCAAGAGCAATTTTACTGAAAGCCATAGGAAAGCAGTATCTGTTCAAATCAGTAAGTCTCAGTTAAAGTGGCCAAAGAGTGCATTTGTGCAATTCTAGACCAAAGCGCACATTTTCCCAAACAAGCTGGACAAGAGACAACTGGGAAAATGTTATTTTAGCCAGAATGGTGTCACATTTATCTAGGTCATTATTAGAAAAGGATGGGGAAAAGAGACGGTCCAGAAAGCAGAGAAGGAGTTTCAAGGTTAGCAGCACCTGCTGCCAGTGCTTAAAGATTGTGGTGGACAAAAGAGTCCAAAAGTGATTTATGCTATAGGCATTATGGTCATATGACAGGGGGAAAAGCCCTTTCAGGGCAATGAATCTTTGCACACTGATACATTTTAGAACCATTTGGGGTCAAACTCCGGCGAGGGAACTTATCTACTTTTCCTTCCTTTTTAGGGTTTTGTTCCCATAGCCACTTCCTTTTGTTTTCCAAGGAAGAATTCGTATATATCAGTACAATCACTGATGCCTTTTCTTCTCACGTCAGATCAGGTCTGCCCAAAGGGAGCTGAGAAAACCCGAAGGTACCGAATCTGCCCCGCATAAAACCGGTCATGACGAGACACCGTCGGGGCTCGGCAGGGACGTCGCGTTCCCACCCAGAGCAGCAGGCAGACGAGTGTTTCCCTCTCCGCACCCCTTTCCCTGCCCTAGACTTGGTGGTTTAGTTTTTTATTATTATTATTTGTTTAACGTCCTGGAAAATTCCCCAGACGCCCTGGTTGAAGTGGAACGGATGACAAGGCTGGAGAAGCAGCGCCAAACAAGCTGGCAATGACGGAGGCTCGAGAGGGGAAAGTGGGGCGCCTCAGGCGGGCAGGCGGAGGCGCGAAAGAAGGCCTGGCGAGGGAGGCCACAGGAGCCGCCGCAGCCGCCCAGAGACGGACACAGGACCAGCCGGGGCGGAGGGGAAGAGGGCCGAGGGGACAGACACGCGGCCAGGGGGTGGCGGCTGGCGAGACACGGAACCTGAAGAAAGGTCGGGCGATGAAAAACCGTGAGAACTGACACACGAACACGGAGGCTTGGTGGAGGAGGCGGAGGCGGCGGCCCGGGTCAAAGACAACGAGCGGCGCTCCCCATCCCTCCCTCGCCGCCGCCGCCAAGGGAAACACAGGCTGAGCAATGAGCGCGGCGGCGGGTTTCGCCAAGGGCGCTGCTGGGCGGACAAAGTGGCTTGCCAAGGAGAACGTGACGGAGGCGGTACTGAGGCTGCGGTCACACTTAAGGTTTAATCCAGCTTCGGTCCGTTTTCAGAGTGAGAGAATACATCAGCAAAGTGTAAAATAACCCAGAAAATTCCCCTTTTGACGGCATAACGTGGAAAGAAAACGACTGTTCGCTTTGCTGTGTTCGCTCGCTCTGAAGGTGGACCGAAGCTGGGTTGAACCTGAGGTGTGACCAC
This sequence comes from Aspidoscelis marmoratus, assembly GCA_014337955.1. Classification (NCBI taxonomy): domain Eukaryota; kingdom Metazoa; phylum Chordata; class Lepidosauria; order Squamata; family Teiidae; genus Aspidoscelis; species Aspidoscelis marmoratus. Next base: position 21,147,138 of record MTQE01001141.1, read on the forward strand.
AGCCTGAGAAAGCCATCACCCGAGTAGGAAATTAAATCCCCCCTCAGAAAGGTTGTTTGTTTGTTCATAAAGGATTAGTCTTTAAGCACGGAGTGTAAGGAAATCCCCTACAGCCCCTCCCCGCCCCTGACGTCCGCGTGCCTTCGGCTCCCTTCTCTTGCGGGAACCCGGAGGGAGGGCGGCGGCCGGACGAAGCCCCACCACGCCCCTCCTCTTGGCTCCTTCGCCGCCAGTTTCACGTGGGAGTTTGTGCTGCGCCCTCCGCAACCTTTCAAAGACGGCGGAAAGGCCGGGAAGGGAGCTCTCGACTCCGGAATGGGCCGAGGGAAGGGAAGCACCGACTGGCCGCCGCTGCCTGGCAGCCTGAGCGTCGAAGGCGACGGGCTCCTCCTCCCTTCGTGGCGCTCATGCACTCCCGTGAACCGCCACAGCTGCCCAGCCATACCCGGGCGTCTGTGGGTGGGGCGGGGTGGGGCGGGGCGGGGGCTTTATAGGAAGACCCGCATAGCCCCGTCCGTCTCGCAGGCGCAGCGAAGCAAACCGGCGCGGATCAGCTCGACGTATCACCGCCGCGAGCGACTGCCTGACTGCCCCCTGCCGCCCGCTCTGGGTCCCTCGACAGCCTCTCCTCCCTTCCCGTCGCGCGCCGTTTTGCGGCGCCACCGACGGCCTGAGCGAACTCTGAGCGTGCGCGCACGGCTGCCCGCCTGGCCCCGCGCGCTGCTGGCTCCAACCGCCTCTCGCGAGCCCAGGCAGGGAGGGGAGCTAAGAAGGGCGAGGAAGCGCGACGGAGAAACACGGGACATTCCTGCCGCCGCCCACTTGCTGCTGCTACTGCTGGACTCTCCCTCGCCCCGCCGCCTCGCCTCGCCTCGCCTCGCCTCCCTCACCCCACCCCACCCCGCAAGCAGCTGCGTCCGTGGGAGGGGCGCCCGCCCGAGGGGGAGGGAGAGCCGCGCCCCGCCGACCACGTTCTCCTCCTCGTGGAGTCGGGCGCCCCGCCCCATCACGCGGCTCCCACGCTGGCAGGGCGGGCAGCAGCGGCGGGCGGCTGGCTCTGCCTGGGCGGGGGAAGGAAGTGAGCCGGCAGGCAAGGAAGGAAGGAAGGAGAGGGGCGGCCGGCGCTGCGGTGGCGGGGTGGGGATGAGACACAGACGGAGCGGGAGTCCTATGGTGGCGGCTCCCAGATTTTCCTTCAGGCTGCCCTAAGAGGCGCTTGCATGTGCCACCGGCTGTATCTCCTTCCCAGCCTTTATACCTCCAGTCTTGGTGTCTAATAAGGTCGACTCTACATGGGCCCCTTAAGATGCACACGAAAGCGCCCAGACATCTTAATACACTACTGCGCTTTGGAAGGCGCAGCTGAGATCGAGCTGCAACACGCGCCGTCCAGTACTTCATGGTGACACTACTGTGAATTTACTCAAAGCTGATGTAGCAGCATTCCCTGGCAGTATTCAGAAAAGTCAACGTTTTCCCCACAACTGTGGATTTATTCTGCTAGTCTGGAGGGGACACAATTGTAGCAGCCCCCGGTTTCTCCTTCAGGCTTCCCTAGGAGGTGCTTTGATGTACTAACATCTATATCAGCAGTTCTCAACCTTCCTGATGTTGTGACCCCTTAATGGAGTTCCTCATGCTGTGGGGACCCCCAACCACGGGGCGGAGTAGGTGGGAGGGAAGGGTGTCGGGAGGCTTGTCGCAACCCCTCTGAAAGGGTAATTTGACCCCCAAAGGGGTCCCGACCCCCAGGTTGAGAACCACTGATCTATATCTTCTCCTCAGTCTTCGTTCCTCCAGCCTTTAAATGGGCCCCTTAAGTTGTACACAAAAGTTTTTGATGGGCTTTCTGCAAATGGCGGGACTACATGCTACTGTCCACCTTAAGCATCACAACTGCTATCTTGCCTTACCTTCCACGTTCCTGGCTGCTGGAGCTGACAAGGTCCATCAAAACCTCAGCAGAAGGACCATCTTGGGCTGGCAAGAATGTTAAGGTTGTCAAAGATAATACTGCATGGCAGTTTGGACTTTTTTCTTACGAGCCAAGAGAACTACCTGCTAAGTTTCTTTTCTAGCACTCTACAATTAATGTTATTAATGTTACATAAAGAATGTTGCATGAGTATCTCCTTTGCCAACACCCTGACTGCAGGAGTTGTCTGAATGATGAATGGATATTCACTCTTCAGGGTCCTTTCTAAACTTGGCCGTATTCTGGATTATATCTTGGGATAGCCGTCTGCTGGCCACAAGCTAATGCAGACTATGGCAGACCACACCTGGGGCCTTCCATAGTCTGCAGTAGCGTGGAAATAGGTCCCTATTCTGGGATATATTCCAGAACAAGGCCAAGTGGAGAAAGGCCCCAGGTTGCAACTGCTTTTGGTCTGGAATGGCATGGTCACTCCAAGGCCCTGGTCACACCAAGCTGAGATAGGCCACCCTATTAGTAATTCAAGTTGAGGTCATACCAGTTCTGTCCCCACACAGGTCATCCTCAGGCTACCCTCTCTTTGGTGAGTCAGTTTGGTCTAGTGATAAGGAAGTCAGACTCTTACCTGGGAATACCGGGTTTGATTCTGCCCTCCCCATGAGGCCAGCTGGGTGACCTTGGGCTAGTCACAGCTCTCTTCTGAGCTCTCACAGCCCCACCCACCTCACAGGTTGTTCTGTTTTGGGGAGAAGAACAGAAAAGCTTGGTCAGCCACTTTGAGTCCCCTTAAATGGGTGAGAAAAGCCAATTCTCCTTGAGCTGAAGAGCTTCACACCTCCAAGATTGACCTGAGCTTCCTCTTGGCTCTCCACCTCTTTAGCTGCATAAAATCTATCTCCTTTCTTATTGGATGCTGTTGTGTCATTCAAGGGAGGCAAGTGTGTGTGTTTGTGGGTTTTTTAAAGCCAGCTTCACCACCTCCATGGCCCTCCTTTTCTTGCGTGCTTTTCTTCTCCATGAGATCAATTTTAAAAAAACTAAGAAATCTGTGCAAAACCATAAGAAAAAAGAGCATACACCAAAGTTAGCTGGGCAGAGGTGGGGGATGGAAACAGTGCAGTGGCTATTGTGTCACTGTGCAGCCACTCTGTGGAGGCAAGAGGCATACAGTGGTACCTTGACATACGAGTTTAATTCGTTCCGTAACCTTGCTCTTATGTCAAATCGCCCGTATCTCAAAGCAATTTTCCCATTAATCCATTCCAGCTCCCAAAACACCACCTCAGTTGTTTTTGTTATGTACTGTACTGTATTTACATACTCGTATCTCAAATCTTGCTCTCATCTCAAAGCAAAATATCACTCACTCGGCGGCTTGTATCTCAAAACACTTGGATGTCAGGACACTTGTATGTCGAGGTACCACTGTACTTGCAGTTGTTTCTAATGCCCCTGCTCTACTATCCTCATGCCTCCCATTTATGGAGTGAAGCTGGACTCAGCCCCAGGTGTGACCACAGCCTGCACCAGCAAAGCGACAAGCAGTTTCTTTAAGTGTTAAATAACTAAAGGAATTCACCTTTGGGATAGATAATGTGGAAAGAAAATTACAGGTCACTATGCTGCTTCAAACCCACAGAAATGTGGGGGGGGGGCACCCATGAGCATTGTCAGAAACCTGCTTTACTGATATACCATTAAAAGACTTTAGCACAAGAGCATTATTTTCAGTGGAAGTCAGTGAAGGGATGGCTGCAATGGTGCCCAGTAAAGTGAAAGCCAAAGGAGAGTTGGAGAGGAGCAGTCCCAGGGCAAGAAGGAGAGGCCTAGCTGCGAGAATACAAGACAAAAGCCGTGCCTGGCCCCAAGGGGCTGGCTGGAAAGGGAGCTCTGATTTCAGCAAGAAGAGCAACGCTTTGTTCCCGAAGCCTGATAATTCATTCAGACAGAGTTGCACAGTTCTCCCAGACTTTTTTTTTTCCAAAGGCAGTGGGTGGAACTGTTGATCGCTCACAGAATAAAGGGAATTAAAAGAGTATGCCACCTCTTTGTGGGAGCTTGGCAGAAGCGCATATGGTGCCACTGGCAGGGGCTCGGGTGGAAGAGGAGAGAAGGGGAGGTGCGTCACTAACTGCGTGCATGCCGCCTACCCCAGACATTGTCCGAAAGACGACCCCACTCACTACTGCACAGTTCAGCCTCCTTTAGCATGTCACCCTGCTCACAATGAGGAAGAGAAAATGGTCTGGCATGCCAGGATGGAATGAATTCTCTGTAAATGAGGACTCTGGTTAAACCAAGCTGAAAAGGATAAGCTGGCTTGTAAAACGATTTGACAGAAAAAAATTTGAGTCAGGTATCCGGAAGATGAAGCGTCTGAAAACATCTTTAACGGTGTGACCATGGCCCTACTATGCTGCTGTCCCCTACCACTAACCAAGGTGAGCCTTCATGGATTCTCTGCCTGGCAAAAGGAAAGCTTTGGGGGTGGCAGTGGTGGGGTGGATTGTGGCAGCAATGGAGGGCCCTCACTGCCACATTAGAGTTTACTTTTTATCAGGGAAGGGGATTGGATTGGGGTGACTGATTAAACCAGGGTGAATAGAACCTTCAATCAACAACTGTTATTTCTGAGGCAGTAACTGACATAAGTCAAGAAAGGGATGGCATTTTCATGCCCAGTTTGTAAGTTGGCCAGCTGGGAAAAAACAGTGCTGTAGCATCTTTTATAGCTGTGCAAAAGAGAATTTCACAAGTTTGTCCTATTTTAAAGGTACATTCAACTTGTTCATCACACAAAAACTTCTCTGCTTATGAGACTCCAAGGGGAAACTGGTTGGGAGAAAATATAAATTCTATGCACTTTTTTATTATATTTTCAAATTATAAGCTCCCAATCAAGGAATTTAAAGAAAACCAACATATCTTTGGAGACGGTGTTTTTCCTCTAGCAGATATTAAGGTAAGACTTTCAGGGAGACTTTGCCACCATGGGAGGAGATAATTGGAGACACAGTTTGAATGTCAGATTGTATGATTAACATTTGACATAAAGATTAATAGCCACAAAGTAGCTTTGGCTGGCTGCAAAATATGTGTTATTTATAGTCACCGCATACTGTTTTTCTCAGCAGTGATCTGGCTCACTCATGATAAAAACTCTTGGTTGTTCAGTCTGGAGCCTGTCTCTCCTTGAGAAGAAAAAAGGTTACAGCTGGAGAAAAATAGGCTGACTTGCTGTTTTAACTTTTTTTTAAAAAAATGTTGAGATAAAGCAATTATGGCCTTCCTCAAAGACAGAGAAGTATTTTCCCATTATTTCACCTAAAAGGATCCAGAAATTAACTGAAATACAGTATCACGTGTGGATTATTTTATAAATTGTTGACACTGAATGCTTAGAGATCATTGTTAGATGAGGCAATGTAATGATGTGGATTAAGTGAATTTTGTAGTATAGTTTGTAGAATCTCTCATGTCCATGTCAGTGTTTTCTAAGGCTGCAGCTACACAAGTAGAAAGAAGCTCCTGGGGAAGCCTGAGATGTACAAGGTCTTTGCCATTGTCCTTGGACATGCACCATGCTTTTGAGGGCTGGCAAGTGTCTTTGAAGGTGTCCTTCCTGTAGAGTTGGAAAAGGACTCTGAGGGTGCTGGATGTCCTCATGTCTTCTGCCACTGACACTGGAATCGACAGTGGCCATGCTAGTGACCTACCTGTGCCGTGCTCCTCATAACTGTATTTTGAGACATGCTGGAAATGGCCAACTTCGGGACCATTTCCATTGTATCCCCAAACAGCGTTGAAGTTTCCAAAGCGATGAGACACATGGTGTTAAGCCACCCTGACCCCTTCTTTGAGGCCCAGCAAGCACTACAATCCACTGTCCCATTTGATACAGTGAACTTGTCTCCAGAATTTATTTTGAAGGATGGCAGCTGAGGAAAACAGTTGCTGGGGGAAAAAATGGAGCTGAAACAGCACTAGAATAACTTACAACTAGTTGTAAACAGACAGCAGTTATTAATGCTTTAATTATTTCTTCCTTGTGCAATAGAGAAAAATAAGGTAGCAGTAAGAGCTTAAGAGAACAGCCACACCTCTGAGGCTAAGCCCACACAAATATTGCCAAGATTTTATTGTAAACTTATTTACATTGTTGACTTTAGATGAGAGATTGGCACAGTTTATAAAAACAAAATCAACTGCCTATATAGATACAAATGCTACAACGTTTCATAAGAACATAAGAGGAGCCCTGCTGGATCAGGCCACAGCAGATCAAGGCTACATCCCCATGCACGTTTGGTATAGTTCCAGCATCCTATTGGCCCACCAATTGCTTCTAGGCATTCTCATCAAGCAGAAGATAAAGGCAAACCTTCACTCACTCTCAGTTCCCTGCAAATAGCCTTTAGAGGGATCGTGTCTGTCTTTTAAACGGATTTTACCATAGCAGCTTAGGACCCAGTTCTAATCCAGTCCACCTTCAGAATGAGACCATTTAGATAGGTAATGTAAAAAGAAAACAGTTTGTCACTTGCTGATGTGTGTTCATACCCTGAGGGTTCCCTTCTAGAAAAACATGATGTAATCTAATTTGGGTTGATAAATGGATCACAGATTTTTTTAAAAAATGATACTATCACTTCAATACCTTTTGATGTTATTTTTACATCTTTTCTGGGAACTTGAACATATAAGTTGTTAGGATTCTCAAACTTAACTTTTTAAAAAACAGATTTACCGGAAGAGGCCTGAAAGTAGAAATCCTTCTCATAAACAATAAGATAAAAGGAAATACATAGAAGAGAAGAACATTTAAAAAGAACACTGAAGCAATCTGCATGAGAAACTCAACCGTGTTAGTATTATGTATGTTTTAATTTTCTTTTCCTTTGTATTTTTGAACCATCAACTATTCTTCTCTACAATATCCTTTTCATGATAGCCATTTTAGGTTGCCATGTCAGAACTTATCTAATAACAGGCTGTAATTATCTCAAGAGCAACCTCCTTTTCTTCTGACATCCTTTAATTAAACTATAACCCATGATGAGCTTAGAAAATAAAAGATCAGATAAATATCATACTCTTATTAGAACACCATATATCTCATTCTGCGAGTCTCTGGGGACCTATTTGGCCTTAGTAGAGACTTGTTCCTAAAAAGTAGTGTTTGGTAAATAATTATTTTTGTTATGATTCTAACTATCACATAAGCAAAAGGCATGTGCCACTCTAGTGGCAATGCAGGTAATTTAAGGATCTGTACTGGCTAATTTTTATTATTGAATTTTTTTTT
>MTQE01001141.1:21179310-21190381 GCA_014337955.1 Aspidoscelis marmoratus
AAAAGGAGAGTCTTGGCAGACTTTTTATTCCTTGGGGACAGCCCCAAAATTAAAGAAAGGAGCTAGGCTTGTAGCAAGTCAGTTGTCCAAATGATTCTTCAACAGCACAGTTTTCAAGGCATTCTTTACAAATTAACTTTATTTGAAAGCATACAAGGGCCATGGTCCCACCATCACTTTAAACCTTATTCAGTCCGTCTTCAGGTCTGTCTTCTCAGACTTTTTCATTTCTATCCATTTTATTTGTGGACTTTCCATTCAGGAAAGTCCAAAGGGAGGGTGGAAAGAGCTCACCAAAAGACTTTCTCAGAAGGGATGTGGTAAGAGAGTCACAGCAAAAGGCCTTGCCTGCAGCCACTATGACTCCTTGGCCTGTCTAAGCCAAGATTCCTAAGTACAAAGTATGACGTCCCTCAAATTGCTGGTCTTGTGGCAGAAGATTATCTCCTTTAAACATGTTAGGCACTTTGGCCATTGTAACTCTGAAGTTTAATAATCTCATCTGTCATCCTATGTCCATCTCTGTAGAAAGGCCCTCTTCTGGAGCTCTAGAAAGCTCAACTCTCTCCAGCTGTTTTCTACACTTTGGTCCTACAGTTCTTCCTCCACTGAATTCTGAACAGCAAAAAGTTGTTTCATAAGCACAGCAGACTCTGCAATTCTGTATTATAGGATTCTTAGGGCGCTTGTTTGCATGCTAAATACTGCCATTTTTGAGCAGTTGAGTGCTGAGCAATCTAAGCCTACGTTTCCAGAGTAAGCTTTTAATTCAATTTATAGGGCTGATTAATATGTTTTAGCAGAAGCTGTAAAAGTTACTATGAAAACATAGCATCCAAGAATACAGGATGATACCACGTGCAGTGCAGTCAGAAATAGCAGCGTGGTTACCACCTGCCATCTGCCAGTCACTCCCCCCATATTCACAGTCAACAATAGTCCCATGGTGCTTGTGTGTTTTGGCTGTGGTCACACTTAAGGTTTAATCCAGCTTCAGTCCACCTTCAGAGAAAGAGAGTATATAAGCAAAGTGACCAGTAATTTTCTTTCCACAATATCCATCCCAAAGCTGAGTTTTCTGAGTTATTTAAAACTGAAGGAAAACAGCTTATCACATTGCTGATGTATTCTCTCACTCTAAAAGTGGACTGAACCCTGACTAAACTTTAAGTGTGACCACAGCCTTTGTTCATGCTCTTCCTCTGATTGACTCCTGTGCCACCATGCCTTCTGGTCCTTAAAATTTACCATTCCCCTCTCCCCTAAATAAATAAGGAAAGAAAGGACATTTTGGCATGGGAAGAATGCAGCCCCCCACCCACCCATAGTCCCCAAATTCCCAAATATCTGAAAAAGCTGGAAAAGTGATGCATGCATTTCTCAAGGGTATATCTTTGTGGTGAGATATAAAACAGAAGTGTCACACCCCCAACTAAAAGCAAGAGTAAGGATGAATTGCATTATGACTTGCAACCCAGTTTCTGGAGCATTAACTGACACATACACATAAAGTGTCATGTTGGGAAGTCCCCCACAAGGCTTTTGACCATGAAAGGGATGACAGAACAATGAAAGGGTAAGAAATGGGCATGTGCTTGGAAAGGAAGGGCTCCAGATGGCCACAGTCAGGGGGGAGGAAAGCGACAGCCAACAAGAAGGGTGGGTAGGGAACACTATTCTTGAACTAGGCTCCCTCTTCCCAAAGTGAAATATATTGGCTCATGAGTTCACACCTATATTTTAATCCAGCTTCATTCCGCTTTGAGAGTGAGGGAACACATCGGCAAAGTGATTAGACATTTTATTTTCACATTACCTAAACTAAAGGTAGATTTTCTGAGTTAGGAAATGCTGAAAGAAATCAGCTTGTTACTTTGCTGATGTGTTCTCTCACTCTGAAAGTGGACTGAACCTGGATTAAAATATAGGTGTGAACACAGCCATGGACACCCTTTTCTCCACTTATATACATGTAAAGCGGACCACAACTGAACACAGCATTCAGGGGCATTTCTGTTAAAATCTGTGCCCTCTATCTCTCCTCTCGCATCTCCACCTAGATAAGCCCTTAGAGCCAGCAATGTTTCTAAGTGGCAATCCCAGGACAGCCATTGCACTGAATGGATAATGACTGAAGCATTTGAAAACAGAGAGAAAGTAAGTAGAGGGAATGAAAAACGTTTCATGTTGTGAGATGGATTTTGCATTGTGATTTGTTTCAGCCTATACTGACTGGTGTTGTGGGAATAATACCTTCCCCAAGGTGTTCTTTGTGATTGGTTGCTAGTGCTAAACAGAAGAAGAAAAAGATAGACTGGACCTTTCAAAGAATCACTGACCTAAATTGCACTTTACTGCACATACTGTGCTGTCCGCACCACCTACGTGTCTCCAGGAATACTGCTCAATAACAAGCACTAAATGTTTAGTCATTTCCTGCATCACGTTTGCAAGGAGTGCTTGACGCGATTAGCATATGTAAGTGCAATGCAGTTCAAGCAGTTGGTTTCCATATCAGCAGCTGCTTGGCTCAATCTCCTTGTGGGATGGGTGCCATGGGGAACATTTCAGAGAACCTCAGGTCAACATTTCGGTTTGCTTTCCTGAGAATTCTCTCCCTTGGTGACTCAGTGTCATTGGCAGTCATACTGGTTTTTTTTTCTTTTAAGTTTAAAAATTACTTGAGGGAGATGAGTTAAAATGTAAATGGGATTTGCATCTGAAATATTACCTGTTTGGATTAGCTAAAGCATAAATCCAGCTGAATTCTTCCCTTTGTACAGTAGCTGTAATTGTGCTTTCTGGCCAGTCTGTTATTTGAATTAATAGGTGGGCCCAGCATTCTCAAAGCCATTGTTGCCTACAATGACCCGCTTTTTGCATTGCTAAGGGATTCTCCCCTCCCTCCCCTCCCCTCCCCAGTTTCTTGCAGTGGCAGGATTCGCAAGCAGATCTGGCAACAGGACCGTAATAGCAAATCTCATATGTTTATTAGCAGGGGATTTGTGGGCATCGGGAATGTGAACCAATAGGTTTCCAACATCGCTTGTGTCTCACATTTTCTTCCTCTCTAAAGTTCAAATGTTATTGGCTGAGTGACAGCTGAAAAGTCCACGCTTGCACATTTTGTTCAAATGCTGCACGGCTGTTAAGAGTCTGCTGCCTGTTCTCATTGGAGCGTGAGACTTCCTCCCCACCACCACGATCAATTAATCCCATACCTTGAGGCTCCCCCCAGTTGCCCTTAAGATGTACTTGGAGGGGCTCCAGGGCCATCCAAATTCTCCTTGGCAGCCTGGCCGTAGGTGGACTAACAGAACTTTGGATTCCGGCTGGAAGGGCTGCTGAATGTGCCGGAGGGAAAGACAGGCATGAGCCCTGCTTCTGCCAGCCGGTTCTCTGTTCCCTGGTGCTGATCCTGTGAAGTGCACACAGGTGAATCTCTGAATGTATATTTTTGGACTCTAGGACAGGCTTACATAATTGTGTGCGTCTGCTCTGCCAAAACTGCATCACTGACACTTCAGTTAATGGGAGAACAAGCAGAAACCTCACGGCTCTTGTGAGAGTGCTCACTCCGGCTGCATTGTATAAGCCTCCCCCTTGAAAAGCATATGGCTCTTGGAGCACAGAGTATGACTCAACAGCATAGCTAGACTTGAAACGTGGGAGTCACACCTCCTTCTGGCTGCAGAATTAGCTGGAGAAACAGAAGGTTAACCGGAACAAAATAAAGTCTGAAGAAGCCCTTAAAGGTTAGTGTTAGAATTTGATTCAGATGGCAAGAATTAACGAAGAAAAAGCATGTACTGTACATGCAACTCTGGACTCTCCCTGGTGCCTCCCTCCCTCTCCAAGGAACAGGTCCTCACAAGCATCAGAGGAAGGTGGGTAAAGAACAGCTGCCATCCTATGCTCACGAATCTCAGCATAAATGCAAACAGTGAGCCTCCCGAGCAGACATGACATTGTGAAGTGATGCACGTATCTCAAGGGTATGTCTTTCTGAAGAACACCAACTTTGTATCTGGCAATCCATTCCCCCTCCTCCCCTTGCAGCTCACTCTCATCATGACATTTTTCTTGAGAAAAGGTTGTGGGCCAATGAGAAGTCAGTTGGTTATTAAGCAAGAGCAGCATCAAAGCTTCAGGGTCTCCAGGAACCGATCATTTTCTTTTATGTTACTTTAGAGAAAGCAGACTTGCTCTATAAAGAGAGCTGATGAAGACAGGAAAAGAACAGAGAGAAGAGTTGAATCAGACATTTAGGCTCCTCACCCCAAAAAACATGATGGCAGGTCATCATTGCAGATGCTTCACTTACTTTGGTATCTTTGGGGAGGACAATAGTGGGTGCTAGGAACTTTCTTCCCTTTATCTCCATTCCTGCAATCATAAATCCACTTTGCCAGAAGTCAGCACCATGGAGTATATTTCTCAGCAGATAAGACAAGAATAACAGAGGAATATCAGAGTAAAACCAACAGCCAGCCACATTAAAGCTTAAATAAGGGCACAAGAATAATGGACATAGAGTAAAACCTGGCTTTCCTCGGGGGTCCAAGAGAATGGCTGCTGAGCATGCTGTTGCTCTTGCTATACATGGTATGAGCAGCCTATGATGCGTTCTTACATGGACCCTTTCTACCCTAGGTTCACCTTTGAACAGGAGAGAAGCAAAAGAGCCTTCTATGATACTGAATTAGAATTTAATGCTGTGTCCACACTGGGCCACTAGACCTACCCAAGGGACAGCCTAGAATGCCTCACCTGTACAATGAGGCCACATCCCTGGATAGACCAGTTTGCCCATGCAGGATGAGGCTGCAAAATGAAAATGGCACCATAGCCCACTCCAAGCATGGATTGCTTCAAGCCATCCACACAGCATAGTGGCTGGTATCCATGACCAGTGGTGTGCAAGTTGACAGCAAGCAGGCTGTGATCCAGTATACCACACTCAGTGCTATTTTGCCAGGTTCTCAGAAGCAGTGCTGGAAGTGTGCTGCTTCCAGGTTGCTGGTCAAAACAGCCCCCACTAGAAACTTCAGAGAAACTGGGCTGTGAGGGGACCCACAAAAAGTGGACAGCCCTAAGATTACTCCAGTGGCAGATTGGCCCACCGTGTACCAGATGCCTAAAATGGACCGAGGTGGTATGGGCTTAGCCTGTGGGTACAAATGGGGCCTAATAGTCTAGCAAAGTAGCAGAAACTTATCCCTGCTCCTGAAAAAGTTATTTCAAGCTGGGATATTATGAAGGAATAGATGCTAAGAATGAATTAATGAATGAAAAGAGAAAAAAGAACCAATAAACCAATGGAAGAAAGAAAAAAAGAAAAAGGAAGTAATATATTTAGTAGTTGCAACAGAAAGAAATTCAACTAAAGGTCGGCCTGCAGGTCATAGAAAGACTAGATATATTTCCAGAATCTGTTAGGAAGAAAAAGAGTTCTACTGTGAATCTTCACTTTCAGGTAGCTTGTGCATTTACTAATAAATAACTGGAATTCCAACAGAAGGCTTGAAATCTGCAGTGACTGGTCTTTGTAGCCTTGACTAGCTATAGGCTGCATCCAGACTTGCCTCAAAGCTGCGTAGCTTTCTTCAGCCCGCAACAGCAGTGCAGCTGATTAATCACGTATTCTGTGACATGCTGCGCCCCTACTGCTGGCAATGGCACATCCCGTCTGACAGACCAGGAGCCACATTGAAGGGACAGTGCAGCTTCAGATCAGGCGGACTAGAAGCGGCTGCGCCATCCCTGTGCGGTTTCCAACCAGCCGGTCTGTCAAGCAGGAAGTGTCAACAGTGGGAGGGCACATATTGGGGAAGTCTGGAAGCACCACAGCTCAGTGATAGGTCAATCGACTGGAAAGCAGAAGATCTCAGGTTCAGTCACTCAAACCTATCCAGGAGAAGGTGATGGCAAAACCAGATAACTGCCCCAAAAACTGCATGCAGGTGTCCGTGTAGTCATCAAAAGTGAGTCAACAGTAGCTGTTACTACTCCTTTATGAATAAAGTCGTTTGAAATAAATAAATGATTTCCAGAGACCTGATTCAAAGCGAAGCAATCAAACACAAAGCCCCTAAAATCCCATTGTTCTTCCAGCAGAGGTCCCCCCCCCAGGTGATGGGGATGCTTTTGTTACCTTCTTCTCTGATGTGAAAAGGAATATTGTGCAGCTTGTTGTAGCTTCTTTACTAGACGCTTTTCCACACATGCTAGCAATCACTCCAGGAAGAATATATGATTGCAAATGGAGCCCTTGGCTGCCTTCAGCTGCAGTTGCTGACAGATTTGAAGAGTCTCCGGGGAATGTGTCCTCCTGGTGCCCCTTGCCTTATACCACCCTGGCTGCTGGCCTGCTCTCACTCCCTGCTGTCCGCACTCATGTTCTTTCCTCCCTTACTGCTCTAGTTACTCTGCTCTTCCCTGCTCCCAATAAATTTGTTGCCAGATACCATATAATACCATAGTAGCAAATACGTTTTACCATACAGCAAATACGGGGCCCTTTATGCAGCTTCTTGCCAAGGATAGAGAAGTGATTTGTGCTTGCCTGCTTCTGAGGAGAATTTGGGGACTGAACTCTTGACCCTTTGCTTTCCAAGAGATTGTACCACTCAATTAAGCCACTTAACGTGGCACACAGTTAAAGGACACCTTTTCCTTTACAAACACAGACACAAACACAAATACATGTGTTTAAAAACCAAGACCCTTATGATCCTAGGACTATCTTCTGCCAAGACCCTTATGATCCTAGGACTATCTTCTGCCATGCTGCCTTCTGTCCATCAACTGCAGTTGTCTCCGGTGATCACTTGAGTAAATGATGTGAGTGACCTATGTGACAAAGCCAATCTGTTAACACTTTTGCAGGTTAGTTGGATGGATTTCCACTTCTTAGCAATAAGGCCCTTTACTGGGTTAAATCAATCCAGGAAAAGTCAATCTTAAGTGCACACAGCAACATATGACACACTGTGACATAACCCTATATCCTGGTCAAATGGATACTTGGCCTGCTTCTAGCAGCTTGATTGGATGCCTGTTGAGTGCAATCAGGTTCCATGTCACTGAACATAGGTAGGGGCAGATAGGAGTCTGACAGCTTTGATTTTGTCAGTGGGAGGGCCGTCCCTGTTTATTGATGGTGGGGCATAGTTGGTGGTGGGGCAGTTCACCCACTATTAGGAAATCCCCAACTGTAGTCTTTTTTTTTGGGGGGGGTCATTGAACAGTGCCATGCTGGCACTGAGGAGACCGACAAGCCCCCTTGGGCAGTGGCAGCTCAGTAGCCACAGGGCCATGACACTCTTGAGTGTCTGTGATGTCATGACTGTGGCATCCAGGTGGACACCACACTTACTGTGCTGATTGAATGTATCATGTGGAGACAAGGTCATGTGAATCATGCCCTTTATGGTGGATCCTGCTTCAGTCTGTGGGTTGGGCATAAAGTATTTTAACGTGGTGGGACAATATTGAGATAGAAGCATTTCCAGATTTGAGAATAGCCAGCTTCTTTTTCATGTGTGTTTGTCTATGTGTGTATTAATAACCCAGAAACATTTCCTATTTTAAAATCTTCTGGCAATATTTTCTGCTCATTCATAACGTGTGGTGTTAGGAGGATCTTCCTCTTCTGTGTGTCCAGCTTAGGTGTTTTTTTTTAAAAAAAATCCTTTTGCTTCTGGCATTAACAGAGAGAGGGAATCGGCAGTTCACTTTCAACCAGCACATGGTGTGCAGGCGTAGGAGGAAGCCTGAGATGTTTCATCTTCTGCTTTGAATGACTTCAGATCCACACAGAAATCCAGAGGGGCAATACTTTTGTGATGGAGTCAGAAGATGTGGGCTGTGGAAAGTTTTCAGTTCCCACTTTTTGTGGGATGTTCAATTGACTCAGGGATTCTGTGCTGAAATGCCATGAAACTAGCAAAACCTCTCCACCAGTGAATGCTACACCAATGATCCGTGATGTTTTTCCATTAACGCAGTCATGATTTTGAGCCCTACATTCAATTATATGAAACTGGATAAAACAGGACAACTGGTTTTAAATTGGTTTCCTTTCCCTAATCACCCAGCTCTTGAGTATCAAGGTCTTTCAACCTCCAACGGCCTATGTTGTGTTCTGTAACTTATAATCGAATGTTAAAAAATAACTTCCACACGTACACAGCTAGGGAACCTGCAAAGATTTCTGGATGGGAAATCTTAACCTCCCTTTTCTCATGAAGCGAGCAATTCCAATAAAGCAGTAGTGCAGCTAGTTGGAATTTTAATCAGTATTGACCATATCACCACTATTTCTATGTTTCTTTTTTTAATTTCTGTGCAATAAAGCTATTACACTTTTGAAACTTCATGTAATCTGTGTTTTTTAATCATATCATTTGAATTATGTATTACTGTAAAGATATTTCCTCTTCAAGAGAAGAAGCATGGCAGGAAAAGACCAAGACATCTGTGCTGACCATGTGCTCTTCCTCCATATTGAATGTGCTGCACAGTATGTTCTCATTGTGCATTCAGGTTGCTATAAAGGCACCCTGTGGATCCAGCCTCAATCTCAATGGAGGAGCATCTGCTTTGCATGCAGGAAGTTCCAGGCTCAATCTGAAGAAAATCTCTGCAGGAAAGTAATGGCAAACTGCCTCCATAGCAAGAAAGTCCATGTGTGCATAATGTCATCAGGACCTGAGTTTGCCTTGACCTTTGCTCACCTACATAGTTTCCTTATAGACTCTGCTAGAACATTCTTTTTCCTTGCCACAAATTGTCCTTGACTATAAGGTACAGCTTGCTGGTAGACAATATAATCTGACCATAGGAGAAAAGAGGTGTCCTATAAACTGCTTAAAATATGGTAGGACTATTCAATCTTCTTAAAATGTTTCTTTATTTGAATTCTATCTATCTATCTATCTATCTATCTATCTATCTATCTATCTATCTATCTATCTATCTATCTATCTATCTATCTATCTATCTATCTATCATCATCATCATCATCATCATCATCATCTCTGTCTATATATGTCTGTCTGTCTATCATCTCTCTCTCTCATCTATCTGTCATCTGTTTGTCTTTCTGTAATCTGTGATCTAATTTAATTTCTCAGTTTTTTCTTCATACAGGAAGTGTGATTAAAAACAGAATTCTGACATATCATTTACAATACTTGAAAGCCTTAATCAGTGCACGCATGGAAGTACAGTAGTTTCAAGAAGCTGCACTATCAATAGACAAGAGATTGTAAATGCTTCCCCACCCCCAGAAAAAGGAAAGTTTCCATGTGTTGTCAGAAGAATACAAAGATGGTAGCCTACTGCAGGACGCTGTCACCAAAAAAGCCTTCTTTCACATCATTATCATGCTGTCCTAGGTTGTCCTTGTCCCCCAACACTGCATCAGAAATGCCAAAAGGATGGGTCAGGATCACAGTAGTTTCCAGCAAAGATGAACTGCAATGAATTCATCATGTAACTTATGACCAGTGTATCCTATTTCTTCTTTAAAAAGTTAATATGTTAACATCTTGATGATGTCCAAGGTCTGTAAAATTCTCCCATGGTTTCCATAAAATGCTATAGTTTTATTAATGGAATTTTACTCCTTAAGTAAATGTATAGAAGTTTTATTAAAAAGTAGATAAGACCCAGAGGGCACTGAGAGAAAGAGATGGACTAATCCTGATTTACCTGCGTAATCCAGAATCACCTTAAGCAATGGGATCAGTTTTAGGGAGGACTACAACAAGTTCAATTTTGTTTTGGGCAACAGCAATTTAACATTCCTTCTTTAATCTGGACCCACATACACTTACTGGCATCCTTGCTTTAAATGTCAACATCACAAGTACACACACAAAAAGGAACATTCATTGGGTTATACAGTATTTTTTTTTATTATGCACACATTTGTTTTGATAATCAAGTTGAATTCGCATGCTTGCTTAAGTGTCCGATCCCATGCTTCATCTGATTTCTGTCTTGTGATTATTTTTCTTTCAAAGATTGTTGCTTTTTAAAGTGCTTTCTGTTTTCTAGTGCTTTCCCTTGGCATCAAGCTCAGTTCTGGAAAGCTGTACCAGGGCGATGGCTCAGCTGTGGACTTTATGGAGTAAAATTCTGAACTTATGGTACTGGCAAATAATGAGTTGCTTCCTATGCAACACTGCTGGCTCCCCCAATGGCTAGGTACATCTAGGCCAGTGGTTCTCAATCTGGGGGTCGGGACCCCTTTGGGGGTCGAACTACCCTTTCAGAGGGGTCGTGACGCGTCTCCCACCGCCCTTCCCTCCCATCTCCCAGCTGCTCCGCCCCTGTGGTTGAGGGTCTCCACAACATGAGCAACTCCATTAAGGGGTCGCGGCATTAGGATGGTTGAGAACTGCTGATCTAGGCCCTTCAGCACATTGAAGCAGGTGTGTCTTTGATTGTACCCACTCTCAGTCTTTCTCCGTGCTTGCATGGATATATGGTCTATATGTGTAGTTGGGATTTTTTTGCTCCAGTGTGGAGCAATTGCATGTCTTATAAGAGCAGCAAGTGGTAGTATTGTTAAGTCAGCTGCATGGTGAAATACTCCTACTAATGTACAGGAGAATG
Organism: Aspidoscelis marmoratus; assembly: GCA_014337955.1. Taxonomy (NCBI): domain Eukaryota; kingdom Metazoa; phylum Chordata; class Lepidosauria; order Squamata; family Teiidae; genus Aspidoscelis; species Aspidoscelis marmoratus. The sequence goes on from MTQE01001141.1 coordinate 21,189,937, forward strand.
CAGCAGCCCTGAAACAAGCATGATTGACATTTACCTCCTTTACATTTACCTCCATCCAGCTCCAGAGTTAGAAAAGACCAAAGATACTTTCGGATATACTGTTATTTTATTCTGTGACCTGCATTCTACCTTTTTCCTATGTTTCCTTATCTGCCCTTCCTGTGTTCCAGCTGCCAACTGGCTGGTTTCCTGAGTTCCTGGTAAGTCTCTGTGCTTTGGAACTGCAAACTGAATATCTGGCTTTGTCTCTGCTATACTGTTGGTTCTAGTAAGTTGTTGATAGAAACCCGGTTTCTGAACCCTGCTCATCTCTAATTAATCTCTTTCCTTAATGCCTGACTCTTTTGCTAGCCCTAGGGCTCATGACGGATCGAGAGGCCTGAGGCGTTTTCGCACTTCCCCCCGAATGGGTTGAGAACAGTTTCCCGTTCGCACTGGCAGGTAA
>MTQE01001141.1:21206652-21219847 GCA_014337955.1 Aspidoscelis marmoratus
GCGCAGAGAGCCTCCTGAAGCCAGGCGCTGCCCTGGCCAGTCAGGAGGTGCGCAGGACGCAGGCACGGAGGTTACTGGAACCGAATGAAGTCCCCTCCTTACCTGAATGCAGCCAGCCCAATTCTGGCTGCATTCAGGTAAGGAGGGGACTTCATTCGGTCACCCCAGGGTGGGTTAGGGGGGGCTTAGGTGATCCGCCGCTTCTGGGGCAAGGGGGAGCCCAAAAATCGGAGCCAACCCTGGCGGGCCAGGGGAGGGTCTCCATAGATCTGGATTGAGGTGGGTGCTGTGCCTCCACACAGCACCCACCTCAAATCCGGATCTAAATCCGTCCTTCCACTGCCTGTGCGGACGGAAGGACTGGTGGTAGATCCGTATCTATTAGATCCAGATCTACCTTAACATGGATTAAAAGATACGGATCTACCGTTAACACAGATCTCCAAAATCCGGATCTAGTAGATCTGGATTTCGGAGATACTATGCGGAAGCACCCACAGTGGCATGGGAGAAATCTGGTAAGATAATCCTTTTCCTACGTCCTTATAAGAATAAGAAATTTGACAAAAACAGATAGATCTGTAAGGATGCTCATTTATCTACTTCCTTGATCAAAAAACAGTAAGTAGTGCTGATTCTTCAAACAAAGAAACTTTTACTTAAAAACTTGTTTATTCATTAGTGGTCTTTAAATCCTATCCTTCCTCCAATTTTCTCAAGATGAACGCATGCTTGTCCTCACAGAAGCCTTGTAAAATATTATTGGCAATGAAGCCTAAATTCACAAAGTGATGATTCAGTTTAACTCCTTCCATACCAGCGTGGGACTGAGGCCATATCTCTATTTACTGCTGTGGGTGCCTTGCTGGGTGTTGTGTTTCTGCCGGAGATGTGGTACCCTTGATATTTGATTGGGATACTCTAGGAAGTATCATTCATTGTATCAACATAGGCTTTTGTATGGTGAAATGGAGATGCAGAAGTGCCCATCAATGGTGTGAACAAGACTCTTTTGCTGAGGAGCCCCCTTTATTGGGATACATCCAGCAAGTTGCAAGAAATTAACGATTCCATGGCAATACAGTTGTCCTTCATGTAACATGATTTTGCTCTTAAACATGTTTTCATTTGTGGAACATGAGCCATGCCCAGATTAGTGGTGGTGGTGGATATAGCACCATTCCAGCACTGCTATGGTGGGGTTGCCTCACATCTCTGAGGCCACCCCCACCACCCCAATAGCCCCACTCTCCCTCCATCCACAAAAAAGGGCTAAAAACTATTGCTGGAGAACCTAGCACTGGTCACAGGTTTTCCAGCAATAACACTTTTTAGTTAGCTTCAGGATGGGACTGCCATGATAGTTCAACCAGGCATACGTGGAGGCCGAAACAGATGTCAATGCATGCATGGAGGTGCTAACACTGAGAGACAGCAGGCTAGCAAGGGATAATGCCAGGAGTCAATATCCCACCTTATCACTTTCTATCAGGCTATTTGGCAGGGGTCTGGCGGGTACTATTGTTTTGACAACACAAAAACTTGTAATGATACAGTTTAGCCTAGTAAATACTGGGTCTTGGCTTCACAGTGCCACTGACTTTCCTTGGTACTCTTACCATGGTTTCCTTCCAGTTTTCTACTAGTGGTAGTGATCAATAGGGTTGATTATAGCACCTTGTAAATTCAACTTTGTATGTAAATGTTGTTTGGTGCCTGGAAGATAATAATTTAGTGATGCCTAACATTTTGGGGGAGGGCAATGAATATTCTTTTGCACACTGATGACAAGATTTTGACAACAACTACCAAAATAGGCTTAGGCAAAATATTTTTCAAAAAATCTCTAACCCTAATGTAGCAGTAATAACTTGCCTGATAATAAGGATAAGTCAAAAGTTGGTATCTTTGCCAAGAAAAGAGGGTATCATAACTGCAGTCTAGAAGATGATCCTATTTAGCAAATAAAATAGTATCAGTATTTGGAAATCACATTTGCTGCCTCAGGTCCACAGGACATAAATAGCTGCCAAATATATATATATATATTTACGTAAGCTACTGAACTGTAGCTGCTCTGGCACTGTTATTATTAAGGTTTACAAAATCAAAATACTTCCAATACTACTTTATGGGGCTCAAAGACATGATGCTGAGATACAACTCATTTTGCCTTTCACTGCTATTTTAAGCATTAGAGACTTTTATATAACTTTATTTAAACCCAAAATGGAGTTCTACCTGAAGGTGAAACCAATTTATTACCGAAAGAGTGGCTTTATCTGCTGCTAAGGCCCTTGCCCTATGTTCAACTGACATTAATCAAATGTATGGTATGTTTGGTAAAACCTTGTAGAAATACTTTTGGAGCTGTCTAACTGATCTTTGTGTTATCGCTCCATGGGTCTGTTCGCACTTGGCTTGATTCTGGAATATATCCTGGAACAGGCGCTGCTGTCCACATGCTACTGCAGGCTACAGCAGGCCCCAAGTGAGGCCTGCCAAAGTCTGTATTAGCATGCAGACCACAGAGCCTTATCCTGAAATATATTCCAGAATACAGCCAAGTGTGAACAGGCCCCACATTTTGTTTCAAACAGTCCTACATGCAAAGGTTGCCTCTATCTTTCCTTGCAAATGTAGGCAGTCATTAGTCAGCGGCTGAATTTAGAGTAATATTTTACATCTTACGCTCAGTTGTAACTGATTAGCCCTCAGAATGCATGCTGTTAGCACAGGCCACAAAAACCTTGCTCTCTGGACCCCAGACACTTGTTGCAGCATTATCTTAAAAGCAAATATATTTGGTCTCTCTGAACTCCCATCCCATCTCTTACTATTTAAACATCTATTTGTATACCTTCCAATGTGTTGTGGAAAAATTCATGACCAAAAAGCTCCAGACATTTTAACTCACCTCCCGCAAAGTAGAAGACCCAGAAAAGGAAAAGCAAGATAGGATTGGATGTAAGGCTCTTGTACCGGTTGCAAGCTACAAATAAGCACAAAAAATGTTACACTAATGAGGTACAGAATTGGTTAGAACTGCACCAATCCCTGGAGGTAATGTGGCTATGAAAACATATGAGTGAGAGAGTAATACCATCTGAGTAGGTGCTTTATCCTTTAATTTAATTTCTGGTGAGAAGATTGTACACTTGTCAGGGCATGATGTGGAGTGGGGATTAAAACTCCTCAATTCAGCACACACACACCAATATACTCTCTCAATTTTTTTTTGTTTCTTCTGGTACTCCAAGTAGGACTGTAGTGGAGCAGCACTCCTCAGGGGCCCACATTATTCCAGTAAATATGCAGGTGACCCAGCCCTGATGTAGTCCTCCAAAGATGGCCAGAGGGTGGGATTTCCCACCATACTCTCTTTTCTTAGGGCACTGTGTCCAGGTTCCTGGTGGCAGAACAAGCACAATGGGGTGGCCACCCAAACCTCTGGACATTGGAGGGTCATTCCAACCATACCATCTAGATGCAGCCTTCATCAATGAGGCTAAACACTAGAGAAGGGGTGGCTGCAAAAACTGAAGTGTGGGAGGGGTTAGGGAATGCTGTAATGATTTATATGGTGCATTTGATGCTGCCAAAGCTGCCTCTGAATCACAGCAAATCAGGTCCTGGCTTGAGGGTGGGAGGAAATTTAAAAAAAAAATACTGCACCAGTATTTGTCCACCTTGCCCACACAAAACACAATATTCTCATCAACAGTGGCTGAAGACACTGTCACAAGTGTTTGTACTCTGTTTCCAGAGGAAACACTAAACACAAGTCACTCAAACCAAGCTAAACCACAGGAGATGGACTCATAGGAGACTGTAGTACATTATGGGCACCCAAGGAATCTTGGTATTTAACTTCCTAGTCTGAAAATGGCTATGAAGGGCATCACAGACCCTGTCCCCATGCAATTTTGGCACGGTTCCGAGCGCGGGATCGGTGCGGTCCATCCCCATGGTTTTTGGATTTGGTCCACGAAAAGCGTACCAAACAACCCCAAACGGTGCCAGAAGGGTGCTAAATTTGGTACCTGTTTAAACAAATCTCGGCACACTTTGGGGGACCGGCACGCATTGCTCAGTGAGCTGGGAATGCACATGGGGACACTTGCGGGCTAACGGGGAGGAGATTGGCACTCACGTCATTGGGAGGTGAGGTGTGCTTGCTGTCAGCCTTGTCCATTGAAGATCACAAGCCGCTGACTTTTTAAAATGCTGATCACAAAGGCAGGCTTGAGAACTGCTTGGTTTTTTAATTTTCTGCCACTTCCACAGAGGTAAAGCCAAGGCTACAAGCATGGTAAACACCCCTTGCCTTATCTCCTGATTTGCAAGGCATGGGTGGGTAAGGAAGGGCTTGATCAGCTGAGCAAGAACTGTCAAGAGAGCTGTCAAGCAAAGGAGCACAGCCTCAGCTTCAGCCGCTTTCAGGGACTGCAGCCTTTGCCCTCCCCCTCCACGATCTGAGCAGGTAAAGGCTGTATTCCAATTTGGAAGTAAAACCAGAAGTGGAATAAAGCCTTTACCTGCTCAGATCATGGAGGGGAAAGGCAGAGGCTGCAGTTTTCTTCCTTTTCCAGAGGGCAATAAGGGGAGAGGGGGCGGAGAGGAGGGGGCGCTGCTCCCCTGTACCAGCGTTCGGCAAGCTTCTCATGGGGATGCCTGCATCCGTGCTGAACCTGTACCTGTCCTGCGTTGCTGGGGATGCCACGGGGATGCCCGAGATGCATTCCCAGTCCCGTGCCCAGCCCGTGCGTGCCCAAACAGCACCCAAAGTGTGCCAAATGGCTTGCATGGGGATGAGGCCACAGTGTGGTAAGTGAAGTTATATAGGCAATGTTAACTATGAGCTTACTATAAAAGTCAGCATATAAATAGAAATGTATAGTAACAGCTCAAGTTTAGGCCCCATGTTGGAACTTCTAGAGATACTCAGCAGTGTGTTAAGACAAAAGCTACATTCATTCATAGTTTTAGAGAAAACAGTTCCAAGGCGGTTTAGAGATGGTTTGTGGGCAGGATCATTCATACACCAGTCTATCCTCTGCCCTCTTATTAATATCATAGACTAGAAAAGGTGGGTTAGAAGTGAGATAAGAACATGTGGGCCTCAAGCAACTGTCTCTGAGCTGCACTTCTTTTTTGGTTGTATGTGAATACAGCCTTAGTCACAGAAAAGTATTTCCGATGGTGTACACAGCCCAGTTAAATCAAAAGGACTGTTTTCAGTGAGGTGCAACGCGAGCCTCTGCAAGCTTACTCATCAGCATATGCAATGTGGGATTTATCCCAAGGGGGCATGAATATCCTGTGCACTCTTAGCTGTGGGTATATTCTGCACGCAGTTGGATTTGCTACTGAATAATCAAGTTACAGAAAAAGGCTCTAAAATCACTTCCATGGTTGTTTTAAAGTTAGAACCAATATGTCAGATGTATCCCTTCACCCTGTCTTCCTTAAACAGAATGGCTTGCCCAGCTCCCATCCACCCTCACTAGCTGAGCCAGGAAGATAAAGGGTGCATTTTCAAGCATCAGATAACATGAATTCAGCATTCATGTCACATAGAAGCCATATGAGGACTTCCAAGTAGTATGATGACCCTTGCGAGTTCAAAGATCAGAGTCGGGAGACGTAAGTTCAGTGCTAGATGTGTCTTCCAGGAGAGATTCAGCTCCGTTTTATAAACCAAAATGAAAGCCGTACAACCTCACTGGATTTGGTGTCTCTTTTCTTGCAGTGTAAATCACTCACGCAATACTCTGCTCTCTGGCCTGTCAACATGCTCTTTTCACTGGATCACAGCAGCTCTCATTGACACTCTGTTGTCTTCATTTCAGTCACATGGGCCCCATCTAGCAGGGTGCCTTCTTGCCCTGTTCCTGTTACTTCTTGTTTCAGAATATTCCTCACCTTACTGTGACCGGACCTTTATAGCACTGTAAGAACACCGATGGGAATGACATGCATTTCTTTAAATTCACCTCCCATGGGAAACTTGATACAGGGAGTGTTCGCAGCCCTTCCAGAAGTATCAGTTTCCAGCATCGTAAGTAACTAAACTGTGCAAACTCAGCACATGAGGCTACAGGCTGCCATCAATTATCACCCCATGATTGCTTGTATCAATTCATTTATAAGTGAAGAAATGAGACTAAGGGTGTGTTCCCACATAACTATTTTAGTGCAAATTGCACTACTTCTGACCCTGCCGGGCTACTTTGATCTGAATATAGGGCCAAGTGCAACATCTCGGGCTGTTTCTACCTGTGTACTAATAAACCGAACTGAATCCGAATAGCACCGTTTCCACTCACTGCCCAAATGCCCAGGATGGAGAAACAGGACCTTTTAATCTCCACCCCTCCGGGCAAGATTGGTGGAAGAAGCTCAGGGGGCTGTTTCTCGACCCACTTCCCTCCCTGCCCCTCCACCCCCTCCCCATCAAGTCTCGGCAGCAGCGAGGCGCCTCTTCTTCCTCCTCCTCGCACGCCTGACAGGCCCGCATGCACCTCGGTCTACATTATTCAGAGGACTGCATCAGTGCATAAGCAGATCAGCGGCTTGTGTGGGGGTGGGGTGGGTGGGGGTGGTAGAATAAAGTTGTCCTCAACTCTGCTTTATGTTTCTTGTTCGTGGGGAGGTGGATACTTACTTTATTAGTGGCATGGCTTTATGTTGTGTGGGTGCGTGCCTGCGTGTGTGTGTGCATGTGTATACCAGCCAGTTGGTTCTTTTCCTGACAGGCCGGCGGGCGGGCTCCCTTCGCTGCCGGAGGAGCCTTGGGGGGTGGCCTCTTCTCCCTCCCTCCCTCCTTCCTTTCTCCCTCTCTCCCTCCCCTCCCTCCCCTTCAAGTCTCACTAAGCCCCTGCTCATAGCAGCAAGCGCCTGGCAGGGCAGCTCAGCTGACAGAGAGCCTGGCTGAGGGAATCACAGCAAGAGTGGCAGGGCACCTCCTTCATCCTACTCCTCACCTGCCTCATGAGCCCGCACGCACCTCAGTCTATGTTATTCAAAAGAGTGTATCTGCGCACAAGCAGACCAGCAGCTTGTGTGTGGGGGGGGGGGAGTAAAGTTATCCTCAACTCCGCCATATGTTTTTGGTTCATGGGGAGGAGGATATTTTACTTTATTAGTGGCATGGGTTTAAAAAAAAAGAAAGAAAGAAACAGGTGAGTTCCTTTGCAGTTTTGTTCCTCAGTTTTGAGGAGAACCCAGGATTATTAGGTGCTTCTCCTAGCAGTCCTGGGAGTCTTTACAGCCCTCCCTCCAAACAGATCTGAATGCCTGATTACACAAGTGTATTTTTAAGGATTTGAGGATAATGAACTCATTTTATATGGCACCGCCAGAGACCTAAATTTTGTTTTCTATGCTAGCTGTCCCTGAGCACCTTCACTCAGATTACAATAATGCTGTAGAGATGCATGATTGGATAAAACTGGAATAAAGCAAGAGGTAGGATTGTGTTTAAACTCAGACACTGAGCTTGTCTTTCATTCTTGACAAGTTTGGGGCTTGGGATGAAAATGAGTCTCTTTTGCCTTTCCTTGTAGCATCTGATCTTGAGTCTTTATGGAAGTTATTGTTCTTTAGGTAATTTGACAGCGTGTAATTCGTTTTTCAGCTGTTTCTTTGCATATTTATTTCTTTCTTAAGCATACTTTATCTTGGTCATGTTAGGTTTTTTATATTTATTCTATTTTTTATTAGTTTATTGATTTGGAAGCTTGCTTACAGGGTGAGATGTAAAAATAAAATGTAGAATTAAATTTTTTGAAGTAAATAAATCAGTAGCACAGGATCCAGAAATTCTATGAAGTAAGAAGATCCTGTGTAAACTGGAATTAGGGGCAGATTGCTGAGCAGTTCCAGCAGAGTGAGATTGCAGTTTAGACCAAACGGGCCCTTTTGCACCTTCGCCTAGCATGAAGTTTGGCAAAGTTCTAGGATGCATTGGGAGTCTGCACTTTGCAGCACCCCATGCATTCAAAACTAGCCCGACGCTTCCCTGAGCGCTGTGTAAGTCCAATAACCGGGATTGCCTTGCTGTGACAATGGCCATGTGTGGCGCTGTTACTATGGTAACTGGATGACATAGCAACAACTGTGGCTGTACCACCTGATCCAAGCTCTGTTTGTCCAGAAGAGGTGCAGAGTTTGCCGGACGATGCTAGCCCAGTAGCTAGTATAGTTTAGAGCAGTGATGGCCAACCTATGACACGCATGTCACAGGTGACACGCCAAGCCCTTTTGGGTGACACACGTGGTCACCCTGCCACCTGGGTGTGTAGTGTTTGCTTGTTCTTGAAGTGTACAAAATACCAACTTTAAATTGAAGGTTTAGCAAATGTAAAGAATTATTTGTTTTTGCTTTTAATAAAATACATACATCAAAAATATAACTTTTTTACTAGAGCTACAAATATAACAAAACTATGGATATTTCTAGATGTGACACAGCACCCGAGTTAAGCTAGGTTTTCTTGCGAATTTTGACACACCGAGCTCAAAAGGTTCGCCATCTCTGTTTTAGAGCATGTGTGGAGCTCTGCTACGATACAAGCAGCTCTGCACAGTGTTTGTGCTCCATGTGGGAGCAGCCTCCAGCGATTCCACCAGAGGAGATGTGGAAAGGCCATATACTTCAGCAAAATCTGACCTCATCACCCTATGGTTCTGATTGATAGAGCGCCACTAGGGAGAACACTCATAAGGTGCTGAATACTTATTCATTTTATTCTGGCAAGATCAGGATCCTTGAACAACAGGAATGACCCTCCATCTATTGATGAATTTCAATTCTCATCAATTCAAATAATTTTTTCAGTTGTCAATTTAAAGGGTGTTTTTCAAGATGAAATCTCTTGGGGTTCCACAATGAGGGGTGGGCAATCTCCAGGCTTTTATAACTGAAATTGCTTTCTGTTCAAGAACTCCCAACCAGAGAAAAATACAAAAATAGGATAGTCAAGACTTTCTTAAATTAATCCTTAGTTCAGAAATTTGTGTTTGGAGGACATACAAAAACCTATCATTGGGGCCTGTTCACCCTTCCCTCACTGGAATGGTATAACATAGAGGGAGCCAATCACACTTCAAATGTTAGTGCAGTCCTGAAGTGGACCATCAGCACTTGAAGAGTGGATGGCTAGGCACACTGGATCTCCATGGCCATGGCCATGGCACCATGTTGTGCATGCCCAGATGTTGCCATGGCAATTGAGATGAGGCATATGACTGTGTCACCAAGCCTACCAAGAGCATTGCACCAGGAAGAAGGTGTGAATGCTTCTTGCCGGGGGTGAATTAGCCACTTCTGGTCAAGCTGTGGACATTCTAGTTGTCCACAACTGGTGAAGACCAGGGACTGTGTGGTGGGGTCTGGGACAGTTGCACGTGGATGTGCCTCATCAGGAAGCTGGAGAGCATTGTTAGTTTCTTATATTTCAGTAGCTAATATTTAGAATTCAGAAATCTTTCACTGTCTAATGAAATAGCTCAGAAATCAGGCCTCTGGATCCCAGTCAGTTTTTTTCTTGACATTGCATTGTATCACAAACAACAAGGTTCCTTTGATATAAAGGAATGCTCTCAATTTGCAGAGTTCTGTGCTGTGTTTGTGCTGTCTGCTAAATGAGCTAGCTTATATTTCTGGTGGACCGTATTGAACAAACTAAAAAGTACACGTGACTAGATGCCCATCTTGGGTTCCTGCTTCTGCACATTAATTAAGACCTGAGAATAGATCAAACATATGCTAAGGAGCTGTCTAGTTATATATCTCTCTTCATACCCCAGATAACCTTACACTCTGGGGTACTTCTGGCACTTGATTTGGCTGTTGTAAAAATTCACATACAAATAACCTGAAATGAAAACTGCTGGCAATGAGAGCTATTTTGATGACAGGACAAGAGATAAAAACTATAGATGAATATGTTTTAAGGTTCTAACAACAGAAGAATCTGCATTATTCTTGACTTCTGAATTATACAGTCAGTAGTAGAAGATTGGGAATACTGTTTTAATATTATGCTGTTTTTAACTGATATGAACCTTACTTTAAGTGATATTGTTTTGAAAAGCGGGTGTTGCATTTCAGAAATGCTCAGATTTTTACCTGTTAGCTCACTTCACACTGTCCTGCCTCTCATGTTTTTTCAACACACATTTGGTAAATACCACTGTTAATGTTTCTGAGAAGTCCAGCCCAGACCCTCCCCTTCTGCAGCAGTGCAATATGAGTCAATCTTCCTCTTTGTCAGTCTCATCTATCTATCTATCTATCTATCTATCTATCTATCTATCTATCTATCTATCTATCTATCTATCTATCTATCTATCTATCTATCTATCTATCTATCTATCTATCTATCTATCTATCTATCTATCTATCTATCTATCTATCTATCTATCATCTCTACTAGATTAGATGCCTAGGTAGATCCTCCAGGCTGGGGAGACAGGCAGAATGCCTCTAAAGGCCATTTGCTGGGATACAAGAGCAGGAGAAGGGTTGCCCTTGTCTTCTGCTTGAGATTTATTTATTATTTATTTATATTTCTGTCCACAAGCAATTGGTAGGCCACTGTGTGGAACAGGATGTTGGACTAGATGGGTGGTGGCCTGATCCAGCAGACCTCCTCTTATGTTTTTTTGTTCTTATCCATCTATCACTTGCTTCTACATGTCTACAAGGGGAGCTCATCAATTGCGTCCAGGACTACTTTTGTTGAAATATGATCTACTATTTAACATTGTGCAAGTCCTTGGCCTCCCCAGAACACTTTTTAATAAGGAAGGTGCATGAGACAGTGAAGAGGCAAGGGAACAGTTCTCTTCTTCAACGATAGATGGAAGAGCCATTCAAACCACAGCTGATATCAGGACAAGATGGCTTCAGGACTGGAGTATTCTTCTTTCCTTTCCCTCTCAGGCCAATGTAAGGCATGTAACAGTGTAGGCACCCAATGTTGCACTCAAGTGCATGACAGATGGGCACCCAATAGTTTTAAAATCATTTCATAGATTTTTTTCATTTGTGAAAAAAAAATACGGAGGCATCAATCTATATTACATTCATCAGTCTAGCCACAGAAGTACCCTTAAGCGAGTCTTGCTTTTCATCAGGGCTCAGGAAGTAAATAGCATTGTTTTCTGAGTGACTGTCAGGCTGCTGAACTTGAGTTTATTTATTATTGCAATTTATATATGTTTTTGTTTTCAGGTTGCATCTACACATGATGCGAACGACAGCACACCCCTCTCCACCATGGAATGTGGAAGTGGGATGATTTCCTGGTGCACAGCAATGCCCATCAGAATTTCCACTGGTGGTCTTCACGTGCTGATGATGACTTCCATCTTCCATCCACACAGCTAGAACTCCTGCATTTTGCACGACATGAATCTTCTGAATATGCTTGCTGCCACCTCACATGTGCCCTGTTTGGATGATCCTATGGCAGGGGGCATTTTGTTTTCTCAGGGAGTCATTCTATCCAAGCTATGGGCCTTCTTAAGAATGAAATCTTTTGAGCTAGATTTCAGGCGAGCTTTTTAAAAACTCCTACCATAGGTGTGCTGGATACCTAGGTGTGCTGGATACCTAGAGAAACAGGACCTTTTCTCACAATATACTTTGAAATGTGTATTTTTCTTTATGGTGCCAAAACACCAGCACCTGTTCTCCTTTCTTGTGTTATCTCACGTGCTTCGGGTATCTTTGAATTTTCCTCATATGCCCAATTTTCCCCAATCCTGCCATCCAAGGTTTAAATCTTAATCAAAAGGACCTTATCAAAAGGGGGGGAAATGTTTCTAAATGCCACAAAATGTATCAGCTCATAATTTTATAATCATGGTCACCATATAACTTTATTCAGAACATTACTCATTGGGTTTTGTAACTTTCCTTGAATCAGTTTTGGCCCTTTTTGCTCATATGCCAGGCTTCTGTCTTCTGCATGCTGGTGCGGAATAGCACAGCCCCCTTCTAGTAGAGTTTTTAAAAATCAGCAGTGAGCTCTGTTTTTTGCATTCCCACTTATAGCTTATCTCTCAGTGTCATCCAATCCACCTCCAGCACTGTGTTTGTTATCTTCCAATTGCTAGCAGACTCTTCAGGAGTCAGGGAAATCTTTGACAAATTCTTTGTATTAAGGCACTACTTATGTATAAATACCTTTAATACAAAGGTTTTGTCAAAGATTTCCCTGTTTTTCTCTCCCATCCAATACCCAAAGGTCTCAGGGCATGTCACCATAAACTCACAATGAAAACAGATAAAATAGATCATCTAAAACAGTCACAGTGCTTGCATGGGGAAGGGATGCTGTTCCCTCAGCCAAGTACCCATGTAAAGAGACAAGTCCTTACTAGGGATGTGAACGAACGTATTTTTGACATTCAAATCCAAGTAAATTCAAATGTCAAAAAATCCGATTCGAATCGGATATTTAAGATCCGAATGTCATAAAATCTGATTCAAATCCTCAACATTCGAATCTGTACATTCAAATGTTAGATTCGTATTTAAAGATACAAATTTCAGCAACACTCATATCTGTTATATGTATCTGTCTGAATTCTGTAAAAATCTGTATGCATCCTGTATTATCCCATATGCATCCTGTCTTAATCTTGTATTTTAAGCTTAGGATACGGATAATTTTCTCACAGATTCGTATGCAACAGAATCTACATATTCGAGTCATTCGAAAATCCGTATTGGACTTTTGAAAATCCGATTTGAGTTCGAATGTTGACATTCATTGGATTCGAATTGAATATTCAGATTTTTTAATATTCTTGCACATCCCTAGTCCTTACCAGATGCCTAAATACATGCAATACCTATAATAGGCTGTTCCAAGATCTGAGGGCTACCATTGAAAATGCCCTTCTATGTGCCTCCACCCGCTTTAACTGCAGAAGAAGGTGGAACAGCCAGGAGGGCTTCATGCCAGATCTTAAGAAACAAGCAGGTCTATATGGAACGAGGTATACCAAAGCACTTTTTGGAAGCCGCGGGTACTCCTAGCAACATTGTGCATGGAGATGCTCCGTGGCAAAAGAGCTATTTGGGGGTGGGGATTGCTGGCCGCGGTCCCATCTGTCCTTTTTTTTTCCAGCCTTCTCCCTCATTTTCTCTTCAAATAAAATAATCTCTCTCTCTTTT
>MTQE01001141.1:21225135-21240271 GCA_014337955.1 Aspidoscelis marmoratus
AGACCAGCTTGACTCACAGCAGTTTTGCTTTTAAAACCTTTTTGCTTGATTCATATATATCTTTCTGATTATTGTTATCAGCCATCAGAAAGATACATATGTATCAAGCAAAAAGATTTTAAAAGCAAAACTGCAATTCTAATTGCGCTCTGCTCCTTCGCTGATCTGCTTAAGCGCAAATGCACTCTTCCCAGTAACATGGATGGAGGTAATCTTACTGGGAATGTCCAATCTGAAAGGAAGGGTGTAAAAAGGGGAAAGTGTGACTGCCCTGTGTGTGTCTGTTCTTCCGCTCAGCTGATTGACCAGGGCAGGCTTACAAGATTTGCACTGTGGGGAGGGCAAAGATTAAAAAGCCCTGTTTCTCCGTGCTGGGGATTTGGGTGGTGAGTGGGAACAGCAATATTTGGCCTCAGTCCAGTTTACCATCAGGTAAATTGGAATAGCCTGAAATGCACACTTGGCCCTGTATCCAAATTAAAATAGTCCAACGGGGACTAAAATAGTCGAACCAGAAATAAAATAGTCAAGTGGGAAGACACCCATAAAGAAATACCTGCATTCATATATATTCCACACAAGAGAAAAATATGGAAAATGTTGCATCTGAAGATGAAAACAATAAACATTTCTCGTACAGATTAAGTACTTGCTCTACTTCTGGAATTATATGCATTTTCTTCCTTTTGAGACTAAAATATTGTTCACACTATTGTAATCTGTGCAATCTTTGTGCAATTTTTACCAAAGGTTTGCCCGATGTTTGAGTAAATCGCAACATTGTGTATGCAATATTTTTTAGTTTAATCCATGTCCTTTGGCAACAGTTACAAAGTGCTCTGGCAAGGGAAATGGGAAAAGTTCCTTCTCACCTTATCAACTATTGGTCCATAGTGGGTCACAATTCTACTTGGAAAGACAGAAGTAAGACTTTGGGCTTGAACCCCACCCCACCTTGCCCCAGGTTTTCTTTGAAGATGGTCTAGAGATTGTAGCAAGTTCAAAGTCTGGCTTCCTGTGTTTTAATGGGCCAGATCAGACTATTTCAGTTTTCTGAGAATTGTTAATGATCTCAGTGCCTGAGTTGATGATACCTTGGATAAAAGGCTTGAGCCATTTGTATTTCAGTGCTCAGCACTGAAACAGAAATGGCTGAGGACCTAGTTGCCCAAAGGAGTAACTGCTGAAGAACAGGCCACTTTAGCTGTCGAGAACAGAGGGAAAAGCTTGGCTGGTGGGCCCTGCAATGGGAAGGGCTCATGGTACAGACATTTATAATAAGACATCTACATTTCATCTGAACTCCCATTCCTTAAATATGGAGCCATCACTACATTTCAAAAACAATTTGAGGAACAACTTACTCACCAAGGAACAAAGACTGCACCTGCATGTATTTTAAAAAACAGCTCAAAAGCAATTTGGAGGTGATAGTATATTAAGACAATATGTCTTTCTCAAAAGCACATGTAGCAGGAATGTATTCAGTACATATCTGGATTAGAAGATGTAACTATAGCAAAGCATGGGAGCTGCCTTGATACCAGAAGCCATCTTAGGAACATGGTTATCCCCACATCTCCATCTGTTGACTTCCCTCTTTGATGTCACCTGTTCCCTGGCAAAAACCTTTTGTTTAGTTGTTTTTGGCACAGGGCAACTTAATCCCATCAACCTGCAGCATGAAGATGCCATTTAAACTAGTAGTATTCCAGCCTAGGTAGGGAGACCTGCCAGATGAATATGGTAAGGTGGGTACCCAAACTGAATTCCTGATGTAATTACTGCAATTTGGTTCCCTGGTCTAGGAAAGCCTGAATATTGAACAACCATTTATTTACCTGTCTCCACCCAACACATCTGTCCCCACCCCATGAAGTTACATGTTGGGGTACAAGAAGAGATGCCTTCTTCCATTCAGTGAACTTGGTTCACCTAATATTTACTGCTGCCTTGGGGTGTGTCCCCACCCAGGAATTTTAGTCTGAGTTCAGGACTGTTTGGACGATTTTGGGGGACTATTTTTAATCCAGATTTTCTTGTCAATTAATCTGAATATAGCCATCCCCGTGCAGCTTTTTTAGTCTTGGTTTTGGGACTATTTTTAAATGTAAAAAACAGAGCTTTTAAATCCCCCCGGTGCAACCCCTGCCTGCAATAAAAGCAGAAAAACTGAAGTTTTAAAAAGAAATTCTAGCTGAAATGTTTTCTTTTTCACACCTCTCCCTTTTGTGATTACTGGCAAATGAATGTGATAAAATGTATCATTTCAAAGTATTTCAAGGGTTCCTAAGCTTCTCCCATGTTTCCAGCAAAAATGTCCTAAAACCCCCTTTAAAGAAAAATTAAAAACCCTCCCCCCCCTTTCTGCCTTTTGTGAATTGTATGGAGCTTTTGCGAGCATGGTAAGGGAAGGGGGAGCTTTACATCTATAAAAAATCACCCACAGCTGGCTGCCATTGGACAGAAAGTTAGACCTCCATCCCAAATAGCCCAGTAGATATTGGGGTAAAATAAGCAGTCTTGGCTCCAAAAAGGGAACTCAGTCCTGTTTTCATGAGGACTTTTTTTCCCTCCAGATTTAGGCAGAATAGTCCTCATAAAATCCAGGAATAAGGAATTGCATTGGGATGCTGGGTGCTGAATTTGGATTCTATTCGATTAATTACAATAGCCACTGAGACATTCCTTCCTGAATTCAAATTGAATTTGTATTAAAGTGGCCATGGGGACACTGCCTTGGTGTACTTTCCACCTAGTAGCATCATTCCATTTTAAACATCCTGCCTCCTTCAAGATTCAACCAGAGACTTCATGTGATTGGAATACTTTGGGTTCCTGAAATCTGCAGGCAAATCACTTTGCTGAAATTGCTCCAGGGATAAAGCACAGATGCCTTTCTTATTCCCAATGCTTGCTACAAATTAGGAATTGTGACTTCACAATTCTCGCAGTATCATAGGGCAACTAATGATCTGGGGTATAGTTGGACTTCCATCATGTCTTGTGGTGACAGCCGTACCCAGAAGCATTTAAGAAGAATTGGCTTTTCTACCCTGCTTTTCTCACCCATTTAAGGGGACTCAAAGCGGCTGACAAAGCTTTTCTATTCTTCTCCCAGCAACAGACCGCCCTGTGAGGTGGGTGGGGCTGTGAGAGCTCAGAAGAGAGCTGTGACTAGACCAAGGTCACCCAGCTGGCTTCGTGGGGTAGGGCGGAATCGAACCTGGTATTCCCAGATAAGAATCCGGCTCCCTAACCACTAGACCAAACTGACCTCACCCTGCCAGGAGTTCATCAGAGCACTAGTACTTTGTCTGCTAAAAGCCTCTTGCTGAAAGCTCCATAACTTGCCTGCCAGTTTATGTGTATGCTTGTAGTTTGGCAACACTTTTATCTGAAAATATCACCTTTGGCTAAGAGAAGACCCCAGGAAAGGTATAAAAATCCTCCCACTCCTACTGTTAGCCTCATTTCTTTAAGCCCTTTCCCCCCTCCACTTCCTTTAAACTTTACTCTTCCCTTCCTGCTTTTCTTGCTCAAATTATTAACTAAATCCTCCTTTGATGAAAAAGGGACTTGTGGCTCAGTGCAGTAGCTCCAATTCATTTTGGGAACACAACTGAGTGGGGAGCAGCAACTGATAGAATTGAGCCAGCAAACCACAAGGAAAAAATCTTGATTAAGACACCACCTCAATGTTGCTTTTGAGCAACTTTTTTTAAACATGTGGATGCAGCCAGTGACTTATATAAATGGATGCCTAGGTACATCTTCCAGGCTGGGGAAACAAGCAGGGTCCCTCTGCTTGAATTTGAGAGCAGGTTAAGATTTGCACTTATCTAGTGCTTGAGATGTCCATGAGCAATTGGTGAGCCCCCTGTGAGGGACAGAATGCGAGAACTAGATGGGCTGTGGCCTGATCCAGCAGGGCTCCTCTTATGTGCTAAACTAGACATTGTTTGAGTGTTGATTTATATTTAATTGTTTTCCTTTGTAAGTTAATCAGCCGGAGTATTAAAATGTATTTTATGTTACAATGATTTTGTATACGATCACTGTGGATTAGTATCTTCTGGGGAAGATAAAAATAAATGAGACATGATGATGATGCCCCAGAAAGGTAAGAGGCCTTATGAAAGGGCGCAACCGCCTGATGTGTCGACACTCGGGTTTTACAGAAACAAAACACCTCTTAAATTCCTGCACTGCCCAGCTTGGCTGCCCGTCATTTTGGGAAGTTTCACCTCGCAGCACAAAATGGAAGGAGGGAGCTGCGCAGGGCTCCTTACTGTGCACCAAGACTCTCCAGGCTGCATCCCCCAAATCTTATCTGGTCCTAAAGGCCTAACGGGGCCTGCTTGGCCAACCTCCTCTTGAACCACTATTTTAATCTGAAGCATCTATAATTGTCAGCTGCTGAAGTTGGGGAAGCACTTCTGAGGCCGGCGCTTCCATGACCCTTGCTGACCAGGTAACGAGGCAGATTTTTATTTAAAAAAACAACAACCGCCAAGCTGTCAAAGTTCAACCTGCCTCATTGACCTTCAGATGGGCGTATTTATTGCTTATTTCTTTCGCCCTCCAAAATTCCCTTAATTTGGGGAGTGGGGCAACACTCCTTAGGACCGGAAGAGGCCCCATGACCGGATAAGCCCAGGCCAGCAGCCAGCCAGCCGGGGGAGCCCGGCCCGCCCCTCACCGCGGCGACCGACCGAGCTTCTCTGCCCGCCGCCTGCGGGGGAAGCCGCTGCCTCTTCCGTGAGCCTCCCTCACCACCCGGTGCATCTGAGGGGACGGCCAGGCATTGCAGCTCCTTCCTTCGATGTCTCCCAGGCGAAAGCGTAGCAGCAGCGGCTGCAGAAGAGGAGGGATGAGACCCGTGGGCGACGGCGTGTGACCGTCGCCGTCGTTCCTGTAGCTCTCCTTGGACGCAGCTGCGTGTCGCCTCGCCATTCCGTCCCCAGCCGGCGCGCGCGCGTGTGTGTGGTGTGTGTGTGTGTGTCTGTGGCCTCAGCAGCAGCAGCAACAGCAGCAGCAGCCGAGCCAGCAGTCCCAGCAGTGGGGGGGGGGGGGCTGGCGCGTTGTCCAACACGTGAGGCTCATGTGATGGGGGAAGGCAGGTCCGCCCCTCCCTCCGGTAGCAGCCAGACGTGCCTGGAGTCACAGGGTAGAACACGTCGCTCCAGTCCACCCACTCGCTCCCATTTAACCCAGCCTGCAGCCTTCGAATTACTGCTCGTCTCGCCAGCGCCAGCCTCTCGCCTCGTCCGACGGCCGCGCACCGCTGCAGAGTGCAAGCACGCCCGGGCGAACCCAGCGAGCCCCCTTCGTCCCTCTCTCCGTCCCTCTCTCCCCTGCCAGCCGAGAGACCCGGAGGAGGGAGAGAGAGAGAGAGAGGAGGTCCCGGTGCGGCCGTCGCTGGATTCGAATCGAGGGCGACAAGCGGCGTTTGAGGCAATCTTGCTGTTGTCCCAGGAGAGATCTCGGCTTGCGGACGGAATTCCGAGCGGGAAACGACCGGCAGATCCGATGGAAAGGATCCCCAGCGCCCAGCCTCCTCCGCCTTGCCTGGGCAAGCTGTCTGCGCTGGAGAGCAACGAGATGCCAGGGTAAGGGAGCAGCCGCCCAGGGCCGCCGGGGGCAGATTTCGGAAACTTTTCAGGCTGGGAAATCCACCTTGTCGAAACCAGCGGGGCTCACTGGGGAGAATGGAAGCAACGTTTAGACGATCGCTCCACGGCTGCGCTTTCCGAGCCCCCGTCCGGCGAGTGTGGGGTCGGATGGCGGCTCCCGGGTCGCCGGGTGGCAGGAAGAAAAGAGCCCGTTGAGGAAGATTTTTTTTTTTAATGCGGCTTTCTTTACTTTTATTTATTTGTAACCTACAGGTTGGATTTTGCTCACATCTATCAAGTTTATAAACCCAGGCGAGGGTTGAAAAGAGGTGATGACAATAAGGTAGATTCAATATTTCTTACTGATTTCAGTTGTTGTTGTTTAAGAAATCATTTTTGCCCACCTTCAAATTTAAAAGAAGTACATTGTGTGCTTTCTTCCTTTTCTTTTCTTTTTTTAAGTAAGCTATTTCGTATACAGTATATTTATATAAGTATGTATATGGTACTGGAAACCTGTCAGGATCCCATATGCAAGGAACGGTTCTGGAGGAGATATATATTTATTTAAAACATACATTGTTTATATATATATTTAAAACTGCATTAAAAAATAATTTAATGCTATTAAGTTGGGATTGCTTTATTGTCATAATCTACATATGAGAAAGCAGTCCATAAAGTAATTGAGATATAGAATCCTTTCCTGAGGATCACCAAACTGAATAGATCTTCTGATGAAAACTCTTAGGTCTGATATTTGGGAGATTTTGCTACTGTTGTAAGAATATTTCTTCATCCTCCTATTGTAACTGCACAGACTTTAATTAGAGCTCCTTAGGAAATGCTAGTAGGAAATAGTTTTTCAGCCAAAGTGGTATAATTGTGATTTCTCCCCCCTGCTTTTGATTTCCAGGAGACTTATAAGTTGCCCCACCGACTGATAGAGAAGAAGAGGCGTGATAGGATTAATGAATGCATTGCCCAGTTAAAAGACCTTTTACCAGAACACCTCAAACTTACAGTAAGTGAAAATCTGGCAACTGCCCAAACTCTTCTTCCTTTTCGGGGAGAGCCCTTTGAGGTTTTTTGTGCAGATCAGCTGCCATCTAGCGGTTTCCTATAGCATTGCGGACCCAAGTAGAGAGTTTGAGTACCCTACTAGAATACTCACTTTGAGCCTCTTGCTAATGCTGCTTTCACATAAACTTGTGCACGCCAACAAGATCAGATATCCTGAAAAAGAGCCACTAGCACAAAGTTATACTGGATTTCACTGGTTAGGCTTTAATGTGGGTTTGCTGACAACCACTTTTTCAGGTTATTAAAATCTGGGCTCAGATCCCATGGAACGATTTTTCACTTCCAGCCCCTAGATCAGCGGTTCTCAACCTTCCTAATGCCACGACCCCTTAATGGAGTTCCTCATGTTGTGGAGACCCCCAACCACAGGGGTGGAGCAGCTGGGAGGTGGGAGGGAAGGGCAGTGGAAGACTTGTTGTGACCCCTCTGAAAGGGTAGTTCGACCCCCAAAGGGGTCCCGACCCCCAGGTTGAGAACCACTGCCCTAGATGATAGTGTGAAGCATGCTGTTCTTTGTTGAACACAAGGTATTACAGAACAGTGGTTCTCAACCTTCCTAATGCCACGGCCCTTTAATAGAGTTGCTCATGTTGTGGTGACCCCTAACCACGTAACCCTAACCCCCAACCATAAAATTATTTTCATTGCTACTTCATAATGACCCCTGTGAAAGAGTAGATTGACTCCCAAAGGGGTTGCGACCCACAGATTGAGAACCACTGCTACAGAACCAAAGTATATGTGTAAGTGGGATGACAAAAGTTTTATGTGCTTCACATTTTTGGATTCATCCCAACCTGCCCAAAATGAAATATCCAAGCCACAGAAGGTAATGATGGCTTCTTTTAGATAACCTATTTAACTTTCACCAGTATGGGTTAAAAATTATGCAATTTGTGGACAGAGACATTTGTACATTTGTACCCCGCTTGTTTTATAATGTCTCCAGTCAAACAGTACATGGTATTAGCTTTATTTTTTGCAGGGATCTGTTTTCCTGGTAGGAGAGTCTAAAATTATACTATATCCCATCTCATTTTTCAACCTGCATACAATTATGCTCACACACTTCCACTTGACTGGGGTACAAAGCTACCCCACCAGTACTGATGAGGCTAAAAACTATTACTGATGAGGCTAAGAACTTATGTAAATGTAACCTCTTGTCTGCTCTGTTCATAATCTTTCCTTCATCTCCTATGGACTTATATGGCTCTTACGTTCAGTCCGGTTGAATTGGGACTGTGTAACTCAACCAATTCTTTCCCTTCCCAGACCCTAGGACACCTGGAGAAGGCTGTGGTCCTTGAACTTACATTGAAGCATGTCAAAGCGCTGACCAATCTCATTGAACAACAGCAACAGCAGATTGTTGCTCTTCAGAAAGGCTTGTGTGCAGGTGAGTCCTCTGATCCTAACTAAGAAAGCCTCATGGATTGTTGAAATGCACTTTTTGCACTTCTATGCAAACTGCTAGGCATTTCCAGAGTCTCTTCCAAGAACTCACATCAGAGTAGCCTTGTTCTTTTAAAGTTATTAAGTTCAAGAAAAAAAAAACCCCAGTCCTTCCTTGGTTACTTATTACCCTTTCACCTTGATCTTCTGTCCTTTCATTCAGAACTAGCCCTTTACTTGAAATAAGATCTTTTGTTCCCTTTAAAGTTTGACTGCCAACTGCGGTATCGCCGTCAGGTCAGCAGGAGAACTTCTTGGCAGGGGAAGTTTTCCCTGACATAGTGTCCCTGCTGCCTAGAATAGCTTTTGCACCTCTAACTATCAAGGTGCGTCCTCCACTGCCCCATTCCCCACACTCTGCCATCGTTTCAGCTTGTTTATTTATTTAGAACACATTCAGCTTTATATTCTCCAGAAGTTCTCAAAGGGACTTCCAAAAGATTTGAGAATATTACTGTCAAGAATACTGTATCCAGAAAAGAAATACTGCAGCCTGATGGCAAATAGTAACTTGGGGGCATCCTGAGTGTTCCTGCTAAGTAGTAGAGTCCTGAGAGAGAAGGGAGTGACAGTCGGATCCTCCTCCTGTCCAGCTACTATTCCAACAAGTCTTCTTCTGCTTGCCTTCATCTCTCTGGCTTGCTTCATTCTCTCACCCCTGCCAGCAGACTCTGTCTGACATGGGGCCCCTGTTGCAGTGTTCCTACAGTACTGAATTGCCACCATCACTGGGACAATCTCCCTGCTTCAGAGTTAAGTCTCTCCTGATGTTGCTGGATTGAGTCTGCTGCCCCCCGTGACCATTGGCCATGCTAGCTAAGGCTGATGAAATTTGGAATGCAGTGACCTCCAGAGAGTCACAAGATGCCCATTCTTCTCGTACAGCAGGGCTGGAGGTTCACCGAATCTGTGAATCTGTGCAGTGAATTGCTCCAGCCTAGACACTGCAAATGAAAAGCATGATATTCACTCTTACTAGATCAGCTTCTTTGAAATTATGTTGATTTAGCCCCATTGAAATCTGCTATGGCTTGGAGACGTCAAGAGAATTTCAACCACAGTCACTTTGACTGAAACTAAAAAGTCTGACCAAACATGAGTCCTTGTATCAAAGTTTTGGTTTGCAAATGTGTATATTTTAATTTGAGAAAAAGCTATCATTATTGCAAGTGGTATTAATTTCTGGTTAATCATCCATATGCCTGTGCATTTGGATCTTTGGTTATAATTGAATAACCTTTTAAATGTAGGAGGTTTTGATGTCTTCCTGCTGGTATTTCCTCAGATGAACTGCCACCGAGAAGCCTTGATTCTAGCCAGGAGATTTTTCGGTCAGGTTTCCAGATGTGCGCTAAAGAGGTGCTGCAGTACTTGGCTAAGCATGAGAGCAGCAAAGACCTGAAATCTTCACAGCTCATTAGTTACTTGCACAGAATCGCATCTGAAGTCTTTCAGAACGGAAGCAGCAGAAAGCCTGGAGATGTTGCCTCTAAACTTATGGACCTGAAGGAAATGTCTGGCTCTCTGACAAAAGCTGCTGAAGCACATGGAAAAAACTGTGTGCCTGTGATTCAGAGGACTTTTGCCCACTCCAGTGGAGAGCAGAGCGGTAGCGATACAGACACAGACAGTGGATATGGGGGAGAGCTAGAAAAAAGTGACTCCAAATCTGACCCACAGTATTTTAAAAAGGACACTGAACTGAAGTATACTGTCCAAGAGAGGGTCAGTTCTATCAAGCAAGAGAACGAGGATCCTCCCGCCAAACGGACCAGAATGGAAATGTCAGAAGATGACGACCATTTCAACAGTGCTGTGCTTGGCTCTTCAAGTGGTTTCTTGGGCCCACATCCACACCAGCCTCCTCTGTGCCTGCCTTTCTATTTGATTCCTCCCTCGGCAACAGCTTACCTGCCTATGTTGGAGAAATGCTGGTATCCAGCCTCTGTGCCTGTCTTGTATCCAAGCCTCCCAGCCTCCACTGCAGCACTTTCAGGCTTAATGAGCCCAGACAAAATTTCTTCTCCTTTGCTAATGCATCAGCGACTTCCTTCTCCAGTCCCGCCCCATTCCCCCCTGGACTCTACAGCTCTTCACCAAGCTTTGAAGCAGATGTCCCCTTTAAATTTGGAAACCAAAGACTAAACATGTGTGACTTTCTTTTGACATCTTTTGGTCTGGTTGAGGTTGAGATTATTTCAGGGTCTCCCCCCCCCCTCAAATGGGCTGATCGGGGCAGAAATCAGCCATGGAGGGAGGAAACTACCCTTTTACAGGTGATGGATCTGCCCAGAAAATTTAGGAAAACCTCAGAGATGCACCTATCTTAGTGAGAAAGTTTGTTGGTGTTCTTTCTTTTTTTAATATAATAAAGGTTTGATGCACTTTTCACCTTCTGCCAATTACAGAACTACTCCTGACTGACCCAGCTGGGATTATATTTTGAAGCTGTGAATGAAAATGAAAACATAGGGCAGATTTGATTTCAGGTGTGCGAATATTTTTTTAAACGGTACTTGTGGAAGCAAAAGAGTTGAACAGGGATGCTACCAGTATTCCAAATCTCTAACTTAACTAATGCTTACTTGCATAGATATGGCTGTTGAAGCATTGGTGTTAACCTTGTTAGTAGCAGTCACTGGTTGGCAAAGCACAGTAAGTGATTCAGGGAGACTTTCGAGACTGGACTGTCACCACATTTCTGTTGATCGCAGCCTTTTTCTCTTAGAAGAGCAATTCTGAGTAGCTTAAGCTGTAGGGTAGGGATTCCTGGAGGGAGACTGCTTTGCAGGAGTAGCCCCAAATACCTTACGCCTCTTGCAACAGACATTGCTTATTTTAACTGCTTGTCAGAAACTTGGGGCTTCTGGAAAGCGGAATAGTTAAGGAGACAGATAAGGGAATGTTCCACCTCTCTTTGCATAAAATGGTATCAGACTGATACTTTTCCTGACACCAGCTGGGTCCAATTCTGTTGCAAGAATATCAGAATGATATCCTTTCTGAATGTGTACCCTGTCTTTGGGTGTCTTCAATCTGGCTGTTACGTAAAGGAGTTCATTCGTGTGGCTAGGTGTGTATTTTTCTCCTCCTAAATGCCACATGTTACTTGCCGTCTAAGCCTACAGCTGAAGAAATGTCTAATTGCCATGCTGAAGGCCTTACTTGGATAACTCTCACAGACAGTAGCAGGCATTTGCTTAGGCCTGTGAATGCTTGAGAGTTTCCCAACAAAAATCAACCCTGATATATCTTCTTTGCTTATTTCCTGATGCCTCGGACACTTAGTGTAAGGTATGTGATATTCTCACATCAAACAAAACAATAGATAGATGTGGCCGCGCCTCTATGAAGGCTGGACACAGACTGCATGGTGGAGAGAGGGTAAAAAATTCAAAATAACAGTACCTAATAAACCTGGTTTTTACCCTGAGCTGAACCTCATATTTAAAATACGATATTTGGAGTTTGGATACTAGTGTTTGGAGGAATTCTTCTTTGGCATTTGTAACCCAATTTCTCATTACTTCCTGTTAGGACTAGTTCTTACCAACAGAATAAGGATGGTGGGAGGTCTGTGAACAATGTTCTCCAAATGCAAAAGGCTTTTGCCCAGGTGACAGTGACCGAGCTATCTGTGGGCACCCATTAGGAAGATTAGGGGTGTTTTTCCACTGTCACTAAAAGTACCCATTAAGTACCCAATAATGGGTACGTAATGGCATTTTTGTACCCATTAATGGGTACTTAATGGGTACTTCTAGTGATAGTGGAAAAACACCCTAGATTTGCTGTTATAACTTTGCAGATGTAACTACAGCTTACAGTTGTCCCTGGGACTGATCATAACTTGTGTGGGTAGAGTTTTCACAATGGGTTTACCGTTTTCACTGCTGATGTCTGATAGTGGAAGAGAGTTCTCCTTGTTCTCAGGTATCACCTGTCATCACTGTGTGATACGTATTGTGGAGACATCAAGTTGTGGATACACCATTGTTGTTAAGTGTTGGGCTGTGTCTGCACGTTACATTGGAGGCAACTTCTGTTGCCTTCTGGGTGAGGGAGAGTAAATATCCCTCTGCCTCAAACTGGCTCCAAGCCTCTGCTACCACCCTGAGCTTTGGTAGCACCCTGTCCCATTGATTTGGTTTCCAGTGGCCATTAACCACTGAGGCAAATGGAAGGGGGATGTCCAGGCCTGTATTAGCATGGCTGATTAGTGTTGAGGCCAAAGAATCCACTGTAACACTCAGGTGTGGGCACCCAGAAGCTGTAACACTCAGAAGTTGGCATCCAGAAGGGCCATATAAATGGGTCCCTGGGGCAGCTGGGTCACACCTGAGATGGCTTCTCACTGTAGTAGGTGCCTGATTGCACCTTCCTGCACACACAGCCTGAAATACCTTCCCTCAGATTTTTTACCAATAAACATTCTCACCTGATTTGGACTATCTGACATAACAAAATTCAACCATGTCAAATGGTGAAAAAAAATCCTAGCCGTTTTGATAAAATTCAACTCTTGTCCTATGAACTTTCCTTACACCATTGCACAACAGGTAGAGTGCACTATTGCCATTGCAGATTGTGTTTGACCATTTGTTCTATTGTTTTTAAATGTACACAGTTGTTGCCTTTATTTGTACAAACTGCTATAAATATATATGTGTACATAGAAATATATATTATATGGAGATGTAAAATAAAATGTTCCAGAGGTCTATTATTTGTAAACTACTTGAAAAGAAAGTGGGAGATACACATGTATTCCTGTTTTTCTTTTGCGCAAGGAGAATGTTTTCTTCCTCCTCTAGGGAGAGGTAGAGTGTTTATATTTTTGGAACCTTCTTGAATGTGGGGATATTGTAAATATTTTTATCAGAGTAAACGTCATGTAGTTGTTTTAAAAAAAGCTTAATAAAATTATTTTCCTGTGGAACAGGAGTATTGCTTATCTTAATGGTTCAGGGAATAACATCGTGGAATCGCGTGACAGTTATTTCTGTACTGTTAGGTACAGCTAGAATTAATACCATGTGGGAGTGGATAACTGACTTCGTTCAAAATCAGTAGTGGCTAATAGAAGCTCCATACAGATCTATTGGGCTTTTCTGAACCTAATACCAGCAGCATCTGCTCAAAGTAGCTTGATGTGACTTAGAAGTGATAGCATTCACACGCTAATGCTTCTAATCCAGATTAAAGGGTAGAAAATGCACATCTAAAGGTTTTTAATGAGGATTAGTGGTAGGTTGAAAACACTAGTGTCCACACTGCACCACCCCTAAGACACTTTTAAGCCATTGTTTTCATGACTGTGAAAGCAGTCTCTTAGCAGCCTTTGTCTCTAGGAGTGCTGCTGGCCACTGCAGTTCAGAGTTCAAAATAAGGTGGAATTCTTGAATAAAAGATGGATTAAACAAAAATAAGTCTGCTGAAAGAGGTGCTGGCAAGATTGGGTGCCAGAGAAATCAGACCTGTTCATTCCATTCATCAGAGTTGGGTCGGTTGCTCCAGGAAGCTCTGCCTGGTTGTCTTCAAAGATCAGTTAAAGATTTGTTATTCATAATTATTAATGTATTTTTATAGATCAGGAAAGGGAAGGCAGCGCCTTGTTATATTGTATGGTTCAGATGCTGAAATAACTTATCCAGCCTTTGGTGTCAAAGGAGTGAGAAGCAGCAAAACCTCCCAGACTAGCCCTGAGGGAACTTGTTCATTATCTTTTTGTGCTCAGTCTGGAACTTGTTTGCAACACAAGCTCATGATGTTAGGGTGCTTCCATTAGGGCGTCCACTAGAACTTCAGCCGATGTTCCTTGTTCCTGGACATGGACAGAATACTATTACACGCCATCCCTCCTCCAATGTGTCTGGACACTTAACTTAAGTGTGGAGATATGTCTGGGCACCACATCTTCAGTGCACTTTGCAACACCCAATGCATCCAAAACTTACCCAGGACTTTTCCAAGTCCTTGGTAAACGTGATTGTGGTGATTGCCTCTTTGCACAAAGGACACATTCAGCACCATTGCTGCAGCAGCTGGGTGACATGGTGCATAACTGCAGCTTCGTGGCCATGTCGCAGGCTCTGTCTGCCCCAAAGAGGTGTGTATACTCCTGGCATATATTAACCAGTGGCTAGTATAGCTGTAGAGTACTTTTTAGCTCTCTACACCTATATGGGGCATGCTCTGACATGTGCAGAGCCACTTCTGGGATAGAAGTGGCTTTGCACAATGCGTATGCTCTGTATGAGGGTCTGTGAGGGAGGGGCTTCTCCCTGTGCCTTTTTTCCCTGTAGGACTATTCAGCGAAGCATACATTTTTTTAAAAAAAGTCAAATTGTCCTGAACGTTACCTTTTAGGTTTCAGGAGCAAGGAGTACATTAGCAGCCAACTGGAGAGAGACACAGCCCTGGAAAACCATTAACTTGAAAAGGCGGGGGGTGGGGGGCTGGGCCCAGGTACTTTAGGGAAAGGCACCTCTTCCAATCAGTGTCAGTGTTATCACAGCACCTTAATGGTACTATAAGGGTTCAGGAATTGTATGTCCTGCTTTGTCATGGCTCATTGGGTGTGCTGAATGAGTGGCAGCCATTCTGCCATAAACACTCACCAGAACACTTCAATGACAAAGCCATGGGGAGAGCTCTGAGCGTTCTTTCTTACATGCTGGTCAGAGGTATCCCAGTTCTTGCCATGCCACCACTGAGGAGACCCTGCTGATGTCTCAAGGATGCCCTGTCATGTCCTCAAATCAGTGAGCCCTCCCTCAGCTGTCCACACCATAGACGGGAACCAAATGTTCTCTGTAATGTTAATGCACCTGGAGTCAGCAGGTGTTCGGCAAACAGCACACATAGCTCCTTTAAAAGGATTGCTGCTACCGTAGTATTCCTCTTAAAATGCATGGAGAAGAGCACTATATTAGAGCAGCAGACCAATAGGAATTAGCCACACCCTCAGGGAGGAGGAGTTA
>MTQE01001141.1:21240371-21257965 GCA_014337955.1 Aspidoscelis marmoratus
GTCCCCTCCAACTCTACCATTCTATGATTCTATGATTCTATGATCTTTCTCCCATCTCCCTGCATGCACTCTGCTTTTACACACCCTGTTTTGAAGGATACAGTTTTAATAATTGTTCCCTTTG
The DNA here is from genome assembly GCA_014337955.1 of Aspidoscelis marmoratus. Classification (NCBI taxonomy): domain Eukaryota; kingdom Metazoa; phylum Chordata; class Lepidosauria; order Squamata; family Teiidae; genus Aspidoscelis; species Aspidoscelis marmoratus. The sequence continues at coordinate 21,240,496 of MTQE01001141.1, forward strand.
GAGGTGGGAGCAGAGGGGATTGCTGGAGACTATGAGAAAACATTTGCCCCATGCATCCCAATGGCAGGATGTTCCCTCGTGGACCACTGCTTTGTCGTGGTGGAGGAGCTTGCCTAGCTTAATGAAACTGTGAGCTATGCTCTGCAAGGCCATAGAAGATAGAATGGGAATCCACTCCAGTATCCCTGGAAAGAAATTCTCATGGAAAAGCACCATAGGAAAAATGATGAGGAGGAGCCCCAAAGTCTGAAGGTGTCCAAAGCACTACCGGGGAAGAGTGGAGGCTATGTACACTTAGCTCCAGAAAGAGTGAAACAGCTGAGGCAAAGCTAAAGGATACTCAGCTGCAGATGTGTCTGATGGCAAAAAGAAAGTCTGATGCTGTTAAGAACCATATTGTGTAGGAACCATATGGACCAAGGTAAGCTAGATGTGGTCAAATGGGAGATAGTTAGATTAACGATCAACATTTTGGGAGGGAGTGAATTAAAATGGATGGAAATGATTATTATTAGATGATTATTGCATCTACTACTGTGGGCAACTATCTCTTAGAAGGACAGGAGTAGCTCTCATAGTTAATAAACGCTTGAGAAGAGCAGTACTGGGGTACCATCTCAAAAATGATAGAATGATCTAATCCAAGGCAAACTGTTCAAGTTCACAGCAGTCCAAGTCTATGTCCCAAACACTGATGCCAAAGAGGCTGAAGTTGGCCAGTTCAATGAAGACACAGCTCCTTCTAAGACTAATGCACGTGCACACACCCACAGTCACTTTCATCACAAGGACTGGAATGCTAAAGTAGCAAGTGAAAAAACAGAACAGAACAAAACTGGAATAACAGGCAAGTCTAACCCCTGGAGTACAAAATGAAGCACAGCAGAGTCTAACAGTTTTGCCAATATAGTAAACACACTTTTGTCACTGGTCACAGCAAACACATTTTCCCACCATGGACATCACCAGATGCTCCATACCAAAATCAGATTAATCAAATGCTTTGCAGCCAAAGATGGAGAAATGCTATACGGTCAGCAAAAAGAAGATCTCTGCTCTATCTGCCACTGGACTTTAGTCAGGATTATATTCCAGAATAGAGACCTACCATCTGCACGATGGTGTAGAGTATGGCAGCCCCTACATAATGGGCTGGCAGAATCAAAACGTGAAAAACAACAACCTCAGACATGCAAATAACACCATTCTGATATCAGAAACTGAATAGGAATTAAGGAGTTACTGATGATAGTGAACGAGGAGAGTGCAAAAGCTGGCTTGAAGCTCAAAATTAAAAAAAAAACCTAAGATCACGGCATCAGGTCCCACCACATTTTGGAAAATACAGGAGGAAGAAAAGGAAAGAGTCCGATTTTATTTTCTTGGACTCACGGAAAGTTATGGGAAACCTGGACTACATATGTATCCATCTCTATCCATATCTACCCACTCATCCCTCCCTCCTTCCCTCTCTCCCTCCCTATACTTGGAGGTCTCAGGGCAGGTAACAACATTCAAAATCAAACATATTAAAACAAAAAGTATATATTAAAACAACAGCGTCTGAAAGTGGGAAGGGAAAATGTGTCCCCATTTAGCCAAAGGCCAGTGCCAAAAGATGTGTTTCCACTGCCTTCCTAAACTTGTACAGTGAAGGTGATAGATGCACCTTTACATATTACAAAGCAGAGAGATCAACTTACCAACAGAGATCCATATAGTCAAAGCTATTGATTTCCCAGTACTAATATATGACTGTCAGAGTTGGAGGACGAGACTGAGCACTGAAGAATTGACGCTTTTGAATCTTGATGCTGGACGAGACTTTTGAGAGTTCCTTGGAGAGCAAGGAGATCAACTAAATCAATACTAAAGGCAATGAATCAACCCTGATTGTTCATTGGAAGAACAAATACTGAAGCTAAAGCTGAAATACTTTGGCCACATAAAGAAAAGACAGAACTCACTGGAAAAGACGCTGATGCTGGGAAAGATTGAAGGCAAAGGGGAAAGGGATGGCAGAAGAGGAGATGGATAAATTGTGTCATAGCACTGGACATGAGCTTGGGCAAACTTTGAGAGACAGTGGAGGTTATGAAGAGTCAGCCATGACTGAATGACTGAACAACAACAACAAATGGCAAGCTAGTAGAAACAACACCTGAGTTGCTCTTGTCAGAAGTGTCAAGACTTCCTTGCCACCATGCAGATGTACTGAGGAGGAAAGCATCTTGATGGCTGAAATTGTGGCCGGAATCACACGCAGGAACCTGAACGGCAGTGGATGTCTGGCTGCAGTTCTCACATGTGAATCCAGTCATAATTCTGCAACAGGTGGGTGGGCCTTGGATTGAAGAAGAGTTGGATTTTCTACCCCACTTTTCTCACCCATTTAAGGGGACTCAACGCAGCTGAAGAAGCTGCCTATTCTTCTCCCCACAACAGAACATCCTGTGAGTGGGTGGGGCTGTGACAGCTCAGAAGACAGTTGTGACTAGCCCAAGTTCACCCAGTTTGTGGCATCAAACCTGAGACGTTTTCGCACACTCGGGTTTGGAACGCGCGGGAGACAGCTCCGGGCGCAGCATTCGCTTTGCTGCGGCCGAGTTTGCGTCCCGGCATGTCCGGAGCTGTCTTCTGCGCGTTCCAAATGTAGAGCACTTTAAACTGCTCTACATGCGTTCGGGCGCGCACGAACTGCCTGCAGGCGTTTGGGAGGAGAAGCGTTCGCGCATGCTTCTCTCTCCCTAACAGCCGCAGGCTTGCCTCCCCCGCCAGCGCAGCTTTGACAATCAGCTGTTTTCAGCCAGCGCTGGCTGCGGGAGCCTCCTCAGCTGTCTCCCTGCCCCTTGCCATCGTTTGCCGGCTAAGACAGCTCACGACGCTTTGAGCATTCGCACACGGGCGCTCCGGAATGCGTTTACACGCATCCCTGCGCCCCTCTGTGTGAATGCTCAAAGCGTCGTGAGCTGTCTTAGGCTTCCCGTCCTACGGGAGTAATGCGAAAATCCCTTAGGTATTCCCAGATAAGAGTCCAGCTCCTTAACCGCTAGACCAAACTGGAATATGTTCTGATCCAAAATCTAGTGTGGGAAGGACTTTTAACTCACACTGAAGAATATGCAGATTCTGTGCATCAACAACATGTTTCTTGGGAAGCTTGTGATTAATACAGGTGCATTAATTGTGTGTGTGTCACTCTCTATGTAACACTCTGTATCTCCTTTACTTACAGTATTATACAGGCTACAGTTTTAGAACGTGTGCTTGTCTGCTGCTTTGTCATTTAAATCCAAGAATTCTTGGAATCAAAGGGAAAGAACTTACTAAGTTGGACAGGATTGGAACTGGAGTTGATTGGATGACAATGTTAGTCCCATATGCCAGCTCAGGAAGGAGCCATGCCTATTCTCAAGTCACTGCTAGTCTCCTGCTGGCCTTGCTGCATGATCTGACGTGCTCTCTGGGTGTAACTAGAGTAAACCTCTTTGAATGGAAGGAACCTGATTGCTTGTGTTAGATTAATCATGGTGGTTTTCATTCTTCCTTGAAGAAAGTAAGGCCTGCTTTGTAACATTTGTGTGGAAACTCAAGTTTCTACAACAATCTTTTTCAATATGTGAACTGAAAACTGCCAGAGATGTAAGCTGGTTCTGAAAGGGGCAAAGGAACTAGAGATCAATGGGGGGGGGGGGAGAGTTCCAGAAAAACACTTTCTTCTGCTTTACTGACTATACTAAAGTCTTCCATATGTGGAACACAACAAATTACAACTTGTTAAAGTGACGGGAATACCAGACAACTTACCCGTATATTCCGGTGTATAAGATAACTGGGCGTATAAGACAACCCCCAACTTTTCCAGTTAAAATATAGAGTTTGGGATATACTCGCCATATAAGAAGATGCCCCCCTGGTGTATAAGACGACCCCCGACTTTTGAGAAGATTTTCCTGGGTTAAGAAGTAGTCTTATACACCAGAATATACTGTACTTGTATCCTGTAGAACTTGTATGCAGGTTAAGAAGGAACAGTTAGAATTGAATATGGAACAGCCAATTGGTTCAAGATTGAGAAGTAGTTCGTTATAATGATGGCTGTTAATTAATATATATTGTGCAAAATTTAAAAAAAAGACTGGGAAAGAAGTATGAAAAGGTTCTATATTGCCATCCTATCTGTTTATGCTGGGCTGAGGGAAGCAAAAGCCAGCATTAAGATTTCCAGGAGAAATAACTTCTGATGCAGGCAATGCCATTCTGATGGAGAGGAATTTAAAAGCTTCTTGGTGAGGGTGAAAGAGGAGAGCGCAAAAGCGAGTTTAAAGCTCAACATTAAAAATCCCTTCCAGTCTCATCACTTCCTGGCAAACAGAGGGGGAAGAAGTAGAATCAGTGTAGTGTCAGATTTTGTTTTCCTGATTTCAAATATCGCTGCAGATGGTTACTGCAGTCACAAAATACTTGCTCCTTGGGAGGAAAGTTATGGAAAATCTGGACTGTATATTACAAGGCAGAGATATCACCTTGTCAAAAAGATCTGTATAGTCAAAGCTATAGTTTTCCCAGTGGTAATGTATGATGGTGAGAGATGGACCATAAGGAAGACTAGTACTGAAGAATTGACACTTTTGAACTTTGGTGCTGGACAAGAGTTTTGAGAGGTCCTTGGAGTGCAAGGAGATCAAATCAGGAGTAGGAGTTGGGTTTTATACCTCACTTTTCTCACCCATTTAAGGGGACAAAGCTTTCTATTCTTCTCCCCACAACAGACACCCTGTGAGGTAGGTGGAGCTGTGAGATCTAAAAAAGAGAGCTGTGAATAGCCCAAGGCTTCATGAAGGAGTTCCAAATTGGCACAGAAACCGTCTTGGTTGCCCTGGTTGATGACCTCCTCTGCGAGAGATACAAGGGGAATGCCACCCTGTTGGTTCTCCTGGACTTCTCAGCAGCTTTTCATACCATTGACCATGGTATCCTCCTGGAGAGGCTACGGAATTTAGGAGTTGGAGGCAATGCTTGGCATTGGTTCCGCTCTTATCTCCAAAGCCAATCTCAGATAGTGGCTGTGGGAGATACTGTTTCTACACCCTGGGAACTCACTTGTGGGGTTCCTCAGGGGTCGATCTTATCTCCCATGCTCTTTAACATCTATATGAAGCCGCTGGGAAAGGTCATCAGGAGATTTGGAGTGAGGTGTCATCAATATGCAGCTGATACCCAGCTCTTTCTCTCTGTGCCATCTGAATCAGGAGAGGCGGCTGAAGTGTTTGTCAGGTGTCTGGAGGCAGTAATGGGCTGGATGAGGGCCAATAAATTGAAGCTGAATCCAGACAAGACAGAGGTGCTGTGTGTCACAGGGTCTCAGGTCTGTGTAGTTGGGAAATACCCTGTCCTCGATGGGGGTACTCCTGGACTCTGCGCTAACACTTGAAGCTCAGGTAGAGGCTGTGACCAGGAGCGTCTATGGTTGGTGTGTCAACTGAAGCCTTTTCTGGATAGAGACGACCTGGCCACAGCTATCCATGCTCTGGTAACCTTTAGACTGGATTACTGTAATGCAGTCTACATGGGGCTGTCCTTGATGACGGTCCAGAAGTTGCAGGTAGTGCAAAATGCAGCCGCCAGAGTGCTGACCGGAACAGCTAGCCAGACACACATCACACTGGTTTTAAAAGAATTGCATTGGCTGCCAATTCACTACTGGGCCCAATTCAAGGCGTTAACTTTGACTTACAAGGCCCTAAATGATTTGGGCCCCAAATATCTAAAGGAACACCTTCTTCCATATCAACCTGCCAGTGCCTTAAGATCCAGCGATGAGGCCCTCTTGGTTGTCCCATCATCTTCGGTAGTGAGGCTGGTGGGCTCTCGGGAGAGAACCTTTTCGGCGGTGGCCCCCAGACTGTGGAATGCTCTCCCCCTCTTGCCATGCCCCTTCCTTGTATTTATTCAGGAAGGCAGTAAAGACAAACCTCTTTGCCTTGGCCTTTGGCTGAGGTGATTTATTCTCACCCACAGTTACAGTCACTATTAATGCACTATGGAGTGTATGGCTTCAAATTTGTTGAATTTTTAAGGTGTTTTTAAGTGTGCATTGTTTTTTAATCTGTATCTTTTTTAAATTTGTATCCTGTTTTTTTAATCTGTTGTTTAATCCTTTGTTACGCGCCCAGAGACCTTCGGGTATGGTACGGCATAGAAATGTAAACAAACAAACAAACAAACCTGGTGACTACAAGATATGAGACTCTAACCACAAGACCAAACCTTGACTATTCACTGGAGGGACAAATATTGAAGCTTGAGCTCCTGTACTTTGGCCATGTAATGACGAGATAGGACTCACTGGATGCTGGGAAAGATGGAGGGCAAAAAGAGAAAAGGATGGCAGAGGATGAGCCAGACAGATAGTGTCGTGGAAGCAATGCACATGAGAATTGGGAAAGGTTTGGGAGGCAGGAGAGGACAGAATTCTGTGGCTTGCTATGGTACATGGAAGGCTGAATAATAACAACAAAGCTTTAACTGATTGATCACTTAATAAAATAGCATCGTATAAATGACTGACAAATAAATATAAAATACAAAAGGTTAAGAGCAAATGCAGGCACACAATATGGCACAATATGTCCAAGTACAAAAATTCAAAAGATTACAGTAAGTCTGTACGGTAGAACCAAAGGGCATGTCCAGGTCTATGGAAAGGTCCAGGGAGAGTAGCACCTCACCCTGCCCTGAAGCAGCCCTACTCTTGATTTGGTTCACAGCAGATAACTGTGGCTGTAGTTCGGTAGTAATACAAGCAGTCTGGAAAGCAGAGAGTTGCTGGTTCAATACCCAGCCTCTTCCCAGAATTAGGCAGTAGCAAACCACTTCTGTATCTGTCAAGAAAATTGCATAGAAGTGCCCTTGCAGTCAACCAGGAGGCAGCCATGACTTGGTGGCACCCAACAGCAGCAACAACAGACTTTCCTGGCCTTTGGACTATTTGGAGATACTTGCCATTCTTCCTCCTAGTACACTACATCCACACAGGCAGGAACATAACCCAGGCCAGGGTACTCAAAATGGCACCCTAGTCTGCTTTACCAGTAGACATACATGCTGAGGTCTATTGGTGCCCTGTGGATGGGACTGGTGTACCAGGAGGGTGGCATGTCTCTGTGGTCCAGTGCACCACAGGGGACCCATTTCAGCAGTGCAACAAGGCACATCACCAATATAGGCCCTGGGGGTGCTCTGAAGGCCAGCTTTCAGAGTTCCCCACTGGACCTGTGGCTGGCACAAGCTTCAGAGCTGGTGTGGGGGCTGGCATGGGACAGGCTGTCCCAGTGCAGAAAGCTTTGTTCCATGCTAGGAGGAATCTGTTCCAGCTTGGGATTGTGTATCCCAGTATGAGGTAGTCCAGCCTGTACTGGGATAACACAGCTAAATGCAGAAGGGGAGACAGTAAGCTGCATCTGAAACTTCATAGGAAAACAGTGATGGGGCATAGGTGATGGCTGGCATGTGTGTTTCCAAGAATTGAAAGTGAAAAGTCATGCTGACCTTGTTTGCATCATCAAGTGTGCCAATTGTAGCTCTCTGAGGTGAGACCAAAATCTCTGCTTGCCTGGATTGCTTAAAAATTAAGCCTTTGTGTAAACAGTTAAGAACCTTGCACTGAAATTTCAAAATCCATATCTTCATCTCCATTGGAATGACTTCACAGCATTACATTAAAGTTCAAACTTTATTTACTTTGGGAATAAGCCTTATGGAATCCAGTGGAGGTTACCTCTTAGATCATTTATATGTCCCCCCACCCCACCCCACCCCACCCCACCCCACCCCACGCATATTCAGCTCTCTCCAAAGGACATCTTGGACAATAGACTATTGCAGCTGTACAAAACTGGAACCATTGTTTGGTAATGTTACTGCTCTTATGGTCCATTTTCACCAAGACTGAACTCCAAAACAGACTTAACAGAAAATAAAATCTCATTAAAGTTTGCTCTGCTTCTGAGTAATCAGAAAGAAGGGATTAAAGCCATCACACACAGAGACACAAAAAGGCAAAGAGGGTTAAATTTACATAAAATCTGTGCACTCTAATTTAGAAAAGCTACTATTTAAATAAAAACCCAGTTCCCTTCAAAAGAGAAACCCGCAAAAAAGTAAGACCTGTGCCTGCCCTCCCACTCATCCAGATGCCTTCTTCAAAGAAAGAACTTCTTAAAGAGAGGTCTGCTCATCTGACAGGTCTTTAAACAAGAGGACACTTCTCTACAAAGTAGAACACCTGGACACCCCTCCCTCAACAGTTACATAGCAACGAGCATGCTGAACAAAGGGGAGGAAACTTCAGAGGAAGCCTGTAGAAGATTCCACTCATAGTTAGTTGCCTCTTCATACAAGAATAAGTCACCTTACAGCATTAATGCTACATGTGACACGGGTAGCCATGTTTCCACGTTTACCGGTAAACCAGAGTACAAAGGGGTATAGAAGCCATTCTTCTGCACTTTGATATGGTTTAAGAGAGGTCACAGCCCCTCTGCTAGAAAGCTCCATCCACACTGGACAGAATGTTGACTGGGTCAGGCAGTCAAAAATGGCCACCTGATGTAGTATATTTGTAAACCTATTAAAAAAAATCTGCTGATGTACTAGCACCTGGTACACCAGACCACGGGGCAGTGCAGAAAGCACATGCTTCCATGACCTGAGTTACTAAGTGGGGGCATTTCAGCAGTGCAACAAAGCATGCTGCTGAAATGTGTCTGCTGGAGTATCTGAAGCAGGAACTTCCGGATGTAGGCTTTGAAGCTTGTGTGAACTTCAGGGCTGGAATGGGTGCTGCCCCAGAACAGCCATCCCAGTGCAGACAGTCTTATTCTGGAATACAGAATATGTGGATTGCTCCAGCTGGTGAGCCGCTCCAGTAGAAACAGTCCAACTGGAATCTACAGAAAGTAAGGGCAGAAATGCCCAAAGTTTGAGGGATTCAAGCAGGATCTGCTCTCAGCATAGTACTTCCTTGCTGGATAAAACTAGAGCACAGCTACATCAAACTGAATGTAGCCACAAAATATTCTCACATTAAGCCCTACTTGAGGAATTAAAAACAAAATAGCATCCATCCAAATATGCTTTAAAAGTTTTAAATGGTAGACCTTTTATACATTGGCGAGTGGGAAACCAATCTATGATCAGACATAAACAAAAAGAGAAAAAAAGAGACTTAGAGAAGTGGGGCTGTTCACACACCAGTCTGCCATTCTGTCTTCATAAACATTCTAGGCGAGGTAAGGTGGATTAAAGAAAGGTTTGGAACATGAGGGCCACACAGTTTCTCTGAGATGTCTCTTAAGCCAGTTTGGTCTAGTGGTTAGGGAGCCAGACTCTTATCTGGGACTACTGGGTTTGATTCTGCACTCCTCCAGCAAGACATCTAGGTGACCTTGGGCTAGTCATAGCTCTCTTCTGAGCTCTCACATCCCCACCTACCTCAGGGAGTGTTCTGTTGTGGGGAGAAGAATAGAAAGCTTTGTCAGCTGCTTTGAGTCCCTTTAAATGGGTGAGAAAAGTGCAGTAGAAAAGCTAGCTCTTCTTTTTATGTCTGAACGCAGCAGGTGAAGGGAACTGTATAGTTTAACAGGCACTTGACAACAAATCCTTTGAAAAAGAATTTAAAGTATCATGAAAATGATAAACTCTGCTTGAACAAAAGGGAGATTAATTGTGTTAGAGACCAAGGCACATTAAAAAGAAACCTGAAAATGTGCTGACACATGTAAGCACTGTAATTGTATGATCAGTGCTTTTGAAAAATTGGAAAGTGCAATTTTAAGTATCTGCCAAAGCTACTTTCATATTTCATGCTTTGTTCCAAAGGATCGGAACACTTACCTATGTACAGAATGGTGAGGTTAGGCAGTCGTGTTATTTGCAAAAGGATCCAACTTCCGCCCATGGAAAATCCTACATAAGCACACTGCGGTTATATAACTTGCTATGCTAATTCAAATGTGCATGCTAGATTGCCTTCCCATTCTTGTATGTCCTCCTTCCTTTGCTTTGAAGTAGTGTTCGCCCAAAATGCTCTTAGGCATGTGAGCATACTCTGTCCTGGCTGAAAAACAAATATCAGATTTAAAGGGGGTGGGTGGGAGCTGAGTAAACATCAAAGGCTTTCTGTGCAGCTGGAGTTATCAGCTTGTGACGGGGCTGCTGCTTTGCACGCTGCCTCAGTACTTGGGCTGTTCAGACAGGGCGTGTTGAGTTCCCCTCCCCTGGCTTGTTTTCACGGTCTCACCCAGCTCTGACCTGCCTCAAATGTTGACACAATGTCACGTTTCCGACTGCAGTCTTTCATGTGCAGCCTGAGGCTAAATACAGCTGCTGGTTCCTGGAAACAGACGTGCTTGGCACCCTTTCAGCAGAAACCCAATCCCCATGAGGGCTTGGCACAGCGAGGCAGAATAACATGGTAATAACTCTTTCAAATGCGTCTGGGCCCATAAATAGGGCTCCCCAAGAAAAAGCCTGCAACAGATGATAGGTACGCCTCCCCTCCCCCCAAAAGAAGGTTGCACAGAAAGCAGGTTTGGAAATATAGCCACACCACAAATAAAAGCGTCATGTTTCCCAGGATGTTAATCTGAACATATTCTGATCAACGCCACTGCATGCCAATGGCCAAGGTAGGCCTGTATGGCACTTCTAAGACACCTCTCCACCTCTCAGGGCTTGAAAGATGTGTCACACAGTACAATGCAATATATGCAAAACTGGAGGAGGTCGGAAAACAGGCCTGGCTTAGATAGGATCCTGTAACAGGGAGAACACATAGGTTGACTCTCCCCTCCCCTACTTGGTCCCATTCTTCTTTGCCTCCTCAGCAAAAACTCACATCAGGGCACACAATGTAAGCAAATAAAGGATGGGGGGGGGAATACTATGCTTACTATGCTCGGCAAGGCTGAGGAAAACAGAAGCAGAATACAAACAATGCAGCAGATGGACACCATCAAAGTGAGTACTAGAATATTCTCGGAAAGTGGTGAGCACTTGTCCATGCTGTCACTGGTAACAACGACGACAAATCCCGTCTGTCTTTCACATGTGACATCTATCAGAGACCTAAGTAGGATGCACTTCACTATAGCACATCTGAGTATCTCTCAGTGCATCTGCAATACAATACAAAAAAGCACTTTGAAGGTGGCAGCATTTACATTCTAAGGCCTCTAACCCTCAATAAAGGCCAGAAAATGTACTTTTAAAAGTTTAATGTGAGTTAAGAGGTGGGATGGGAACAGTTGAAGCAGCTTTTAAGCCACTTTTTCATACATGGAGATCCTGCCTTTGTTTGTCTGTCTCTCACGCACACATGCACACATAGAGTGTTTTCTACTTCTGATCTTTCCCTACTTATTGTCATCAGTCCACACCCTTTCCCTCAGTTTCCTAAATCATGGTATGTGACAAGATGAAGGGATAAAATATTCAATTGCATATGCATCCTATAATTGGCATTATATAATTAATATGGCTTGAGAATGATCTTGGAACAAGCCCATATTGCTACGTGCAACCTCACAAAGCCAAAATATTCCAGTCAGACATACACAAACAAGGAACGTTTTCACTCTGGGGTCAAAAGGGGTGACAATTTGCAGGCCAGAAATTTTGTTCCCCCGTCATAGCATTTTCTCACGTTTACTTAGCCTGTCATCTCTCAGGCAGGGTTGTAAAGTGTTGGAAAGTGAGTTTTCTCTAGTATTCTGTGGACTCTTATTTCTCAATAGCATAAGAGTCAAGGGAGGCTGCCCTGAGTCAGTACTTGGATGCATTAATAGGCTGGATGAGACGAACAAACCAAAACTGAATCCTAACAAGACCTTATAGGTGGATCACTCCCAGATCCAGGAAGTGAGGGGCTTCCCTGTTCAAGGTGGGATCACTGCCCAAGAAACAAGTATGTGGTTTGGGGGTGCTCCTAAATTATTCTCTGTCACCAGTGACCCAATGACCTCTGTGACTAGCAAGAGTGCCTGTTATCAGCTTGGCAGATATAACTACACAATGCACTTGGTGTGGGGCTGCCTTTGTTCTTACTCTGGAAGCAACAGTTAGTGCTATTTGTGGCATCCACGCTGAGGAGCAGGAGAACTTGCTGTACGCTTACCACACCTGTGCTTCAGCATTGCACTGCTGCCAATTACCTACCGGGCAGATTGAAGGTTTTATGCATAGCTGAAGGCCCTGAACAGCTTGGGAACAGGGTGTTTAAGAACATAAGAAAACATGAGGAGCCCTGCTGGATCAGGCCACAGCCCATCTAGTCAAGCATCCTGTCTCACAGAGTGGGCCACCAATTGCATATGGGCATTTCAAGCAAAAGAAAGACAAAGGCAAAACCTTGACCTGCTTGATGGATCATCTCTCCTGCAACAGACCTGTAAGGTTACTAAGATCATCTCTGGCCATTTCTGCACTTACCTGCTTTAATTCTGGATCAGTGGGTCTGCAGGAAGGTGTCTGCACTGATGGCGCTGATCTGGATCAGCCCACAATGTGGCCACATCCCCACACACCTGAGAGCTAGGAACAAAAATTCCTAGACTTGGGGTCTCTGGGGGTATTTTCACCCACCCACCCCACACAGTGATCACAGGAAGTATGCCATCTGCATACATCCTGAGTTCTGGATCAGGGCCATTAGTATACTAGCAGACCCAATTAAATGGATTTACCAGTAATCCAGATTAAAGGCCTCCCTAATCTGGGCCACGGTCTGACTGATGCAGACAGAACGGCTCAGTGGGGTCGTGGGCTAATAGATATGAGGTTTATAAATATACTACATGGTCCCTTAATCAGTACTAAGGGGCTATGTAGAAAGGCCCATAGTTCTTGCTGCGGGTGTCTACAGTTTACAACTGTCACCTTATACTTACCTGCAACCAGGCCTTCTCTGTAGTGGCACCTGGGCTTTGACATCTGTGAGGCACCCACGTTATCAGATTTCAGACACCTATTGATGATATTTCTCTTCACCTAGGCCTTCCCAGTATGAATGGTCCCTTCCTACCCTGTTTGTAAATGTGTTTGTTTAATGGTAGAACATTTTAATGAACTTTGGGGTGGGGGTTAAAACATTTATATATATATAAAAAACATATACACACACACAGGCGTACACACAACATTTGGGCAATGACAATAACCAAACATTCTTTCCTGGGAAGAGCCATGCAAGAGAAGGAGGAGGAGGAGGAGGCTTTTCTCACCCATTCAAGGGGACTCAAAGCTGCTGACAAACCTTCTGTTCTTCTCCCAGCAACAGTCACCCTGCTAGATGAGAGCTCAGAAGAGAGCTGTGACTAGCCTAAGGTCATCCAGCTGGCTTCGTGGAGGAGTGTGGAATCAAACCCAATATTCCCAGATATGAATCCGGCTCCTTAACCACTAGACAAAATTACCCTGACCTTTGGCTAAGGAAGCAGCTTTCCCTCCCCATTTTCAAGCTTTGTTATTGTTTTGCATGGTGGCCAGTCAAGCTCAGATCCAAATCTCCACATGACCTAGCGACGTACAGGAAAACCTGGGCTGCACTGGGAAGGCAGGGGGGTGCATTGGGGTGGGAGGAGTGGGCATCATTGTTGTCATGGGGGAGTAGTTGTGGGTCCCCTGGTAAAAGTTTCCCTTAGTGAGGAGCTCTGGCAATGGGCAGAAGAGCCCCCCTCCCCGCCACACTGAAGCTTATCTTTTGCAATGACCGGGGTGTTGGTGGTTGGGAGGGAAGCAATGCTGCCAGTGCATGGCGGTGGGGGGGGGGGAGCTGTAATTGTTGTGGTCTGTGTGATAGGCCTACGTCTGGCTGGATCTACTTCTTGGTGAAACAGTGCTAGAATTATCTGAATTTTGGATAATTCCCTTCCGGGCAGAGAAGTCCTTGGAAAAAAATGGGAACACCACTTGGCATCTGGTTCTTGAGCTTTCAAGACTGCCTCTGTCCTTTAAAATTATAAGGTGTGACTGTAGGCACAGGGTGTTTCATCTGTAGTCAATGGAAAGTCTCCAAAGCACTCAGAAACAGCCTTACTATTTCTTGTTAACATTACAAAAGATTTTGAATGTTGTTGGTCCTCCTCTATGGTATAGAAACTGTGCACACAAAAGCAATGTTCCCTCATCTTCAAGTAGGCAAAAGCAAGAGCTGAGTGTTTTTGGAAGGCTTTGTATGATCTTCTGAACTGTGTACATGTACAAAATAGGTTTTGAAATGAGAAACACATTGTCATGGCATATTTTAAGACCCCGTTCAAACTTACTTGCCTGATATGGTATAATAATAACCTATCAGGCCACTGAGGCTGAAGCACAGTGGTGGCCATTTGCACTAACTACAACAAGGGCTGAACTAGCCCTGTTCCTGGCCAGCAGTGCTGTGCTTGTAGCTTGAACAGCCAGCCTGAATCACAAAGGCAGCATCCGAACTGGTAACCAGTGTGGTTTGACATTGCAGTGGTGATCTCGCAGCTGTGCATAGCTGCGCAGCTGCAGTCGCGCCCACCCACCCTTGCCGCACAGCTCTCGGAAGAGGGTGTGGAATCTGCCATCCAGGCGTGATACAGATGCTCCTGGTCAGCCTGTGGACTATTCTTTAGAAGCTGGATTGCTTTGTGTAGAGCTGTAGCAGCTCTGTCTGGGTGTGGACAGAGTGACCCAGTGAGCAGCCTGGATTGCTTCACCATGTAAGTGCAAAAAAGGCCCCAAGCCAGCAGCCCTGGAAAGAACCAGATAGCTGCAACTTTGGCTGCCTTGGTGCAGAAAGAAGCAGAAGTCTTGTGTCAAGTGAGCTTCCTCATTGCACAACTGGGAATGACGTTGAAGACCTTTAAACACTTGGAAGAGGAGAGGTGAGAGGCAGAATAAAATGCCATTGTGAGACTGTGTCTGTTGGAAGTGTCATTGCCTTCCTATCTGGCTGTAATTATTTGTGACAGAAAGCTGTTTCCAGGAGAGAACGTTCTGCCAAATCAAGTAAAATTACTTTGTCTTGGACCACGTGACCAAAGCCACCAATACTGGCTGACATTGACCCTATAGGGTGACATAGTAATCTTTCAGGCTGCGGGCCAAGCAGGATGCCCCTGAGGCCATTTGCTGGGATTCAAGAGTAGGAGAAGTTTTGCCCTTGTCTCTGCTTGAGATGCCCATGGGCAATTGGTGGGCCACTGTGTGCGACAGGATGCTGGACTAGATGGGCTGTGGCCTGATCCAGCAGGTCTTCTCTTATGTTCTTATCTAATATTGACTTTCACTCTTAACCATGGCAGGGCCTGTGTGGGATGGGGCTTCCCCCTATGCATTAAAGCAGTGCGGGGCTGTCTTCATGTTGCCTGCTGCCTCTGTCCATCAAGAGTGCAGCCGGAGGGGGCCATTTCCTGTATTGAATGTGGCCACCAAGGGAACAAACAGTTTTCCCTGATGAGCAGCAATGGCAGGGTTGCTTACAAGCAGAGGAAAAACAAGGAATTTTTACACTTGATGAAAAGACAAAGATGGGGGCAACGCCCAGACAGTGCATCCGGATGTCACAGGGCCAGTTCTTTACCAGAGGTGGCTCTGTGCCTGCAGGAATTCTCCCCGTGCCTACAGAGGTAGAATGGTTGTAACTGCTCTAACTCTATCCTAGCCACTGGGCTGGGATAGTCTGGCAAGCTTCCATTCTCACCTCTCTGGGTGGAAGAGGTACAATTGAAGCACGTGTCTGGGTGGCCCAGGTGTGTTATGCATGGGGAAGCACTGGCATCTCCCGTCTTCACTGCCCCAAGAGGTTTTCCTGTGAAAGCGAAGGAACAAATATGCCCTCAGAGCTCTTTCTCCTGCTCTGCAGTTCAAGCATCCTACAAGGTGTTTACTGAGGGGTGTTGAGGGGTGCATCTGCCATGGGAGGGGCAGGGCTTTGTGGAGACTGCCCATGCCATGAGACTGAAGCCAAAATGTTCATCTGTCTTACTAGAAAGCAAAAAATGAGAAAAATGTATGGCTGGCACGGGGCTGGTTATTGAAGTCTTCTCAAGCCTGTTTTCAGTTGCTTTAAAAAACTGGTTGGTTGAATTTGGTCTGGTCAGCCCAGAGCCCCTTTTGAAAAAGATGTTTTTGTTTTCATTTTGCTGTCGATACAGAACTCAGTTGATAAAGACTCCATCACACCCTTTCCCTTTCTTTCTGAAACCGCTAAGCACTGGCCATTTGTCATATTGTAGGCTGCCCTTCTTCCTCCCGCTCCCTTAATAGCAAAAAGAAAGACGATGGAGTTAAAGATTTTTGTTTACAGCCATGACCTGAGTGGTTTCCTTTCTACTTTGCATCCTCATAGGTTTAATCAATACTCTCAAATTTTGCAAATATATCAGAGAGAGAAAAGGAGGGGAAGGGGGGAGGGTGAATTATTATTCCAAAACCTCAGTATGTAGTAGAAGATTCATTTACTTGCAAAGCAAATATCTCATCTCATTTCTGGAAAAAGGTTGAGAACCCCAGATATGATGGTATTTGTGTCCCATTTAAGAAAGGCTTACAAATTTGCAAGGTCAGGTTCATGTTTCTTTCTCTGAACTGAGGCAGTGTGCACAGGTCTGTGAGAACCTTGAAGCATATGCTGAAAGACCCATGCCTTTCCCCTGAAATGCATGCAGTGAGCCATGATTTAGGGTAAGTTCTGCTCCTTTGGAACTTCTCAGAGCACTGACTTTGGCTGTTTTTCCACCGCAGCCCTTAGATCCGGATCTAGTAGATCCGGATTAAGGGAAGCACCCAATGTGTTTCCATGGGAGGTGTAGCACCCATTACCCGCCTCCCATGTAAACACCTTTGCACCCATCTGGGGAATCTGGATCGACCCCCAAGGGGTCGGTCTGTCACCCCAGGTGTCTCTGGGGACAAGGGGGTGCAATCTCCGAAGTCCCAGCTTCAGAATGATTTCGGAGTCATTTCGAAATCATTCCAAAATGACTCCGAAGTCCCTCCGAAGCGATTGCCATGGACTTCAGAGAGGCTCCGGAGCTGTCAGCGCGGTCCGTGCCCTATTAGTGTAGACCAGGCTGACTTCCCTCCGAAGTCCGAAGAGATCGGCAGCGAGACTCTGGAGTCAGCGCTGATCTCTTTGGAGAGACTGGCGGCAAGACTCTGAAGTCTCTGCCGATCGCTTCGGAGGGACTTCAGAGGGAAGTCAGCGCGGTCTGCACTAATAGCAAACAGACCATGCCGACACCTCCAGAGCCTCTCTGAAGTCCGTGGCGATCACTTCGGAGGGACTTTGAAGTCATTTCGAAATGATTGCGAAATGACTCCAAAATCACTCAAAAGCTGGGACTTCGGGGCTCCCCCCCATGTGTGCATCCCCTCCCCCTAGCCACATCTGGACCCCATTGCCTGTTTCCAGTGGAAACAGGCTCCCTTTAATCTG